>OU426982.1:149151208-149757861 GCA_911387785.2 Aelia acuminata | reverse complement strand
GGGTTCATTTCGAAACCGACTAACCGAAAGTGGCAATTGCTAAAATCGATATTTTATATTCCTATTTGATGAAAATGGTTGGGAAGTGCGGTCAAATAAAACAACGCTATATGATTAATAACATATATCGTGCCGACGTTTCGACCCGAGATTCAGGTCTTTAACAAGATAGCAACCAATGAAAATATATAAAGAAAAAAAATATATATATACTTGAAAATTAATATATTACTTTAAATTACATAATCACAGATGATTAGAGAATAAAAGAATATGAATACAACTTTGGCGGTAGTACAATATATAAAGATATAGATACATATATACAATAAATGTCCACAAAGGAGTATGGTACCCTTCCGATTTACCAATGCAGGTTGTTTTTTCAATAGCTTTGCGTGCATTCGGGCAACTTCCTTGCATTAGGTTGTAGTCAATGGTCTGACCTCTAGGAAAAAAGGAATAATGTATGATCCCAGCCATGGACCACCTGTAACCTGATACTGTAACCATCAATTATTCGGGTGTAAAGTTGGTTTTGGCATTTATCCTGGTCTTTCGTCGATGTCTAACCACTGCCCTGACCGAAGCTGATTGTCTTAGGCAATCCATTTTTTCGGGCATTCGGAAAAATGTATTTATTTATTTGGTTTTTTTGTTGCCTCTACCCTGCAGGGTCATTGGCAACATCTGTATTTTAGACTTTGTTGTAGTACTTCGTTATTTTTAAATATTGTATTGTTTTTTTTACTGTTTTTTCATCGTCTTCAAGATTTTCTTCTAAAGATGGTCCCAATTCTAATTTTTTCCTTAGCTTTTCATAGGCTTTGCAATTCTGTAGAAGGTGCTCTACTGTTATTTCTAATTTGCATAATTTGCATGTAGGGGGTTCGAGACCTTCTAGCAAGTATGCATGGGAGAACATACAGTGGCCTATTCTTAGCCTGCAAAGGGCAGATTCCTCTCGCGCGATTTTCTGTTTGAGGTGGTCCATTCTCTCGGGTTCTTCTTTATGTCCTTCAGTTTAGATTCTTTTTGGTTCCGTTTGACCTGCCATATTTTATGGATTTCGAGTTTTGTTGTTTTCAAAAGGTCATCTAAAGGAATTTTATTTATGGTTGCCACCTCGTTGGCATCTGGAATTCGCTCTTGACGTGCAGCTTGATCTGCTAGCTCATTTCCTGTGATTCCGCAGTGTGAGGGGGACCATATGAAAATAATATCCGTTCCTTTCTCCTTTAATTGCCACCAAATGTTTCTTATTTCTGTTATTAATTTGGGCTTAGTATTTTCTATGGCCAGTAATGTGCTCATTGAATCTGATACTACCGCCAACTTCCTGTCGTCACATAACTCAATATGTACGAGTGCTTCCTTTATTGCTAACGCCTCCCCTGTGAATATGGAGCATATGTTTGGCAAAGTATATAATTTCCGGCCATTTAGGCGAATTATGAAAGAGCAGCCCACTTCATTCTGAGCTTTGGATGCGTCGGTATAAACGATTTTGTATCCCGCATATTTCTCCAGTGTTTCAAGAAATAACTATTGAGATTCGGCTGGAGTTATTGATCCTTTTTTATGGGCAGCTAATGATTTTTCTATATGCGGTTTGAGATGTATCCATCTAGGAAATGCTGTATCTGGCATTTCTGAAATATTTTCTAATTTTAATGACGGGTTTCCGATTTTTTCTAGAAATTCTTTGAGTAAGTTCTCCCTTCCTCCCCTTTCTCCTTTACTGAATAGTAGTTTGTTCAATGGTGTCAATGTCTCGAGTTAGTTTTAAGTTTTAGCCCGTATTTCACTGAAAGGAAAAGTCTTCTTAAATCAAGCGGGGGTTCGCCCACTTCTGCATAGAGGCTTTCAGCAGGGGAGGTGGGAAATGCTCCAGTGCAGATTCTTAGGGCGGTGTTATGTACGACATCTAACATCTTTAGTGTCGTTTTGGAAGCAGAATTATAGATATTAGACCCGTAGTCCAATTTACTTCTAAACGTAGACCGGTATATAGTTAATAGGCTTTTTCTATCCGCTCCCCATGTCGTATGTGACGACGATTTAGTATAAACTCATAACAAAATATTACACGAAAATCACGTGTTTCCATGTTCGAATTTTGAGGTATACTAAAAAGTTTGTAATTGATTGGGAAGCTAATTTTAATAATCAGTAAATAAGTAAGATATTTGGAAATTGTGATTCATAGGAAATTTCTGGAAGGGCTGATGTGGAATAAGAAAGGCGGGGCGAGAGAAGGCACCTGTTACATAGGACCCGGCCATTATTCAAATTAGTCAGGACCCTCCGCTGAGACCCGGAAGCCAGGACCCGGGAGAGGAATTGAAATTGCGAACCCCTTCCGTGGAGATCTCCCCGCCCCCAAATTTGAATTATATCATTAGCTCTCGCTGGGCCCGCTCATCTGTCCCCGCTCCCGTAGAGTATCTTTTAATAACCACAATTACGGATAGCTAACTAACTATTATATCATATCGAGAAGTCTCACATGGGTTTTCTTTCAAATGAATTAAAATTATATTATAAAGTCATTTATTTAGATGTTTATAAAAATCGTACGATGCGCGCAACACACAACTTCTACTTACGAAGTTACTTAGATTAGAAATTTACGGGTGCTACCCTACCTACCATTCCTTAACTTCACACATTTTTCCTTATTTATATGCTTATATTTGTATATCTCAATAAGTTATAGAGTAGGGGTAGGTGGGGCACAATGAAACTCAAAAGTTTCTTTTACTTATAGCACCCCGCCTTTATTTTAGGCTGTATTTTCAATTTTTGATATTTTCCACGTTACATTAGGATCTAATCTATGTGAGAAATGCGTTAAACATTATTTTATGCTTCCTGTGTGACCGCGAGTAGCTGTTTTCCAAAAATAAATTTTGTTTCATTGTGCCCCACGCCCGGGGTACAATGAAACAGCGCCTGTGGTCCTTTGAAAAAAATAACACCACAATTTACGAAACAACTTTTTCGGCTTCCGGTCATTTTTTTCTTCTCCTGGTATAGGGTAGCCACGAAATTATTCAGGTGGGTGGAATGTTTGACTTGGTTGTCAGACAGGAAAGTTTTCATACATTAATAGATTTTTTTTGGTGTTTCGCTCTAGATTTCGCACCATTCGGGAAGAAAGTGAAATAAAAAACCGACTACTTATTGTATAATGAAAAACAACTGGGGTACGATGAAACACTCGTGGGGCTCCTTAAAACATTTCACTGTGACCCGAACGCCACTGTTTAAGGAACCCCATACGAGCCATTTTGATGTCTTTCACTTCCTACTATGAACGTGAAGATGTAGTAGAGCCAGAGTAAGGCAAAATCTTAAGAGATGCATGAATAATGAAAAAGTTGTAAGAGCAGATTAAATAAAATAATTACTCTTACCTACAGAGGAAAATTCTTTCGACGAAAATTTTTAGTTTTACCACACAAAATCCGCACTTCAGCACTGCGTGGAGTCAGCATGCAACAAGTCGAAGGGGCAATATGTTGATTTTATTTGGAGTCATTGGAGCAACCCTTGAAAGTACTCAGTACTTTCCCGTTCATTAATGCTTATTTCTTTTTTTAAGGGACCTCATTTCATCACCAGTCAATTTTTTTGTTTGGTTTTTTACTGCTTGTTTGTTCTTCCTGCAAGTTGCTTTTTGTAAAAATATCGTTATGGTGAATCGATAGGTGTATTTACGTCTCAGAGTAAAGTTTGGGCCATTTTTGTTTTTGTCCCAAAGTGCCTAACGATTTCTGCTGATATCATTTTTTTTGTACAAAATTATTATTGTTTTTACCTATCTAAAAATTGCATGTTTCCCTACAAATACTCTTGTATCGTTTGTTAAGTTACTCTCGTATTAGACTAATCCGGATTGTCCATTGCAAGTCCCAAATATCATACCCGGATTTGAATGGAAAACAAGATATATAGCACCGAAAAAAACTGCCCATTTTTCTTTCACGTTTAAAAAAAAAACCCTCCATTAATAAAAGTAAACTCAAGCTTGTCCTGCAGAAGGGTCGAACGGAGCATAGTAAAAACAATTAACAGGATACCTTCTGAAAGGGCTCCTGGAGCGTTTCCAAGTATAATTGGTTATTTAATTCATCGGAAAGTAGAGGGATATAATTTATTTCGGAGGGCGTTAAATGTTGGAGGGAATTGGAGCATTCGGCTACAAAAAGCCTTCGTTAGAGCCGCCGAGTTTCATTAAAACATCAATTCTGTGTAAATTAGACAAGGCAGGGCAGTTTGTGAAGTGAATTTCATTTGAATTTAGCCCCTACTTGGACCAGGCCTTAGTAAAGCTTATATTTCTTCTTATACTCCATTTAATTTGTTAATATATATATATATATATATATATATATATATATATATATATATATATAGGGAGAGACAGAGAGAGAGGGTGGGCGCGGGTAATCCGTGTTCAAATCCCGGCCAAGGTAAATTTTTGATCTTCTTATAAAACAATTCAAAATAATATTCAAATCATCAAGACCAGAAAAATAATTAAATCAATATATGTAAGTATATCATTAATGTTTGGGCAAAAGGGCTTAAGTGATAAAGAAATTTTTTTGACTCGTCTTCTTAAAATTCATAATTGACTATAAGTTGTTAGTTATTCATAATTTATTATAGTCTCTGTTGAAAGAATATAGTTTCATTTATTATTCTGGAATAAAGAAATACAATTAGAAAGAATTTATAATGATATTCAATAGCTTGGTAAATCGTTTTTTAAGCTTTACATTCGATGACATAACCCCTTTTGACCAAACACCAGTGATATATAAATCCATAATGGAAAAATAGTTTTACTCTGGCTAAATAAACATGTGGTGTTTGTTTGGTGAAAATTGGCCTAATTTTATTTATTTCATCATATTAAATAAATCACTTAAATTAAATAAAATAAATAAATCACATAAATAAAATAAAATAAATAAAAAAATCATATTAAAAAAACCGAACAAAAAGATCAGATAATAAATAAAATTTCTTCTTCAAAGAAATCACAGTGAGAAAAAAAACACGTAAATGATTATTAAATGAATTAAATAGCCCTTGGTCCTGGGCTTATTAAAGCTTATATTTCTTCCTATCCTACATTTAATTTGTTAATGTATATGTATATATAATGTTAAAACTAAATATATATAGCTATAACAGGGTTCTTGAGATTCAGTCAATAGTAACCAACTATATTATTATGGCGACGTTTCGAGACTATATTGTTCTCATAATCATGACCTACAATAAATAGACAGGCTGGAATACAATTACATCAGTTATATGGGCCATTCTCATTGTAGGGGCAAGTATTAGTCCATTACAACTTTTACTTAAATGGTTAAGCCTAACCTGATTTTTTTTCCATTGCTATACGGTGAAGGTATATTTCTTCTTAATAAAATATTAAAAATGAAAATATTAATGAGTAATATGATTTTATAATTACTTAAGTTACTAAAATGTCATTACCACGCACAGTCCCACTCTCGATTTTGTAGTAAATATGTATTTTTTTTATTTTGAAACTTACGTTTAATGATAGTGAAATTTATTTCCACTCATAAGGAATAATTGGAGCAATCTGAATTAAATTTTTTCTTAATTTTAGTTAACTGTAAGTATGTTTAAGTAGTATCGAAACTTTGTCCCTTCACTTTGACGTCATTACCACTCACAAAACAAAACGGCAGAGATAAAGCCTTAAAAAAGGAGGAACAGTGGGGAAATTTCTTTTGAGTATAGTGATCGCCATGGAGTTTAAGGAAAACCACCTGTGGGTTAACCGACTTCAGTTGGGAGCCGGCCTCTGCGCATGTGCCTCGTAAAAAAATCACGTACTTTTATTGTTGTCATTACCACGGCATGTATTAACACGCTTTCTTTTCAAGTTATTTCATTCTTTATGTCATATTTGTTTGTCTAAGTCAGTTACGTCATAATCTCAATTATAATCTCAATTATAATCTCAATTAGTTACACAGCGGTTTTGGCCGAATAGAATACGTGGAAATGTCATTACCAAGTTGAAAACTCCTGTCATTACCAAGAACGAAAATTAGCTCGGTAATGACATAAATTGTGCCGTAAATGTTTTTATGAAAATTGTCCATAATCTGAGAATCACCCATATATTGATTAGGTAAATCAGGGACAGATTTTTGCTTAAATTATTTTTCGATGCCTTTTAAAATATATAGATATGATTTTATGTTTCAGATTTTTTTTCCGTAATGAAAAATTATTATGGCAATTCTTATGGTATCATCCGATTCTTCATTAAATGTGGAATAAAATAAACAATAAATGCAATTAAGGCAGTTTTACAATTAGTCATTGACGTAAGTAACTGATTCGTTGCCGAGGCAATGAAATTATAGATTGAAGTATCTGAATTTCAAGCAATGATCATGAACTGCTATTATGCTATATTTGCTGTGGATGGGTCAAAATACATGTAATTTTTTTTTTTTAACCACACTAAAAAAATTCGAAAATAAAATGTAAAAATTGCCCGTAGTTTGAGAATCACCCATATAGGTAAAATTTTAGCCTAAAGTTAATAATAATATAAACATATAAAATATATAGGCTATATGACTGTGTATAATTCAAATGATAAAAGCGTATGAATATAGTTACAATGCTGCTGATGGATATTGCTATATACAACACATAGGAACTGACTACATATATATGTGGTTTATTTAGCTATGTCAATCAGCAACATTGTAACTATTTCATACACTTTCATCATTTTAAATTATATCCAGTCATACAACCTATGTATTTATATTAATGTTAACTTTAGTGTAAACTTTTACTTATGCAACTGATATAATTGTATTTCAACCTGTTTGTTCATTGTAGGAGATGATTATGAAAACAATACATTATCGAAACGTCTATATGATATAGTTGTTTATTATTGACTGAACCTCAACAACCCTAATATAGCATTTATATCATTATTCAAAATCCGGGTGTCTCCTCCTCTCTGGGAATCTTCTGAGCATGTATTAGCAAAATCTTCTTCGCCCTTCTGGAACTTTCGATATAGGACTAAACATAAGAAACATGGACTACGGGCTTAGCTTGCTCTCCACGTCGAAGCATATATTTACTTTTGTGTTACTACCACTAGTTACTTTTTGTAAGCTGGTTATTACGAGTAATTCGAGCTTTTAGTGTTTGTCTGACGTGTTTGTGTTTGTCTGAATTATATTGTAAACACAACGTAAAACAAATGGTTTACAATAGTTGAAGTCCTTTTGTTGGGACGAACTAACAGTTGCAAAAATCTGTCACAGTTCATGTTTTTTTGTTACTTTCACTTACCTATATATGAAATATATAGTAAAGTGAAATATATATGAAATATATATTGCGATCGTGAAAAATTTCGACTTCCGGTTTTCAACGGAAATACACGTTTTGGGGTCCCCTGAGTCAAATTAACCAAGTCCCGCGAAATGGTCTGTGTGTGTGTGTGTGTGTGTGTGTGTGTGTGTGGGAACAAACTAGCTCAAAAACTATAAACCGTGCAAACTTGAAATTGGGTATTTAGTGTATGTATATGCCCGCGATGTGACAGCAAAAATTTCATCAAAATTGGTCAAAGGGAGGGGGTACTTTATTTAATAACTTTTTACGTTTTTTTCGATTTTCTCAAAAACGGCTCTAACGATTTTGATTAAACTGAGTATTTGATGCATTAATATGCCAGAGATATGACTGTAAAAATTTCATTAAAATTGATCAACCGGAGGGAGGAATTTACTTAATAAATTTTATATAATTATCACGTGTTTTTTTTATTTACTCAAAAACGCGAGTAAAGATTTTGATCAAACTGGGTATTTGATGTATCTATATGCCAAAGATGTGACTGTAAAAATTTCATCAAAATTGATCAACCGGAGGGGGACTTTACTTTTAAATTTTATATAATTTTCACGTGTTTTTTTTTATTTACTCAAAACCGGCTTCAACGATTTGGATCAAACTGGGTATTTGATGTATGTATATGCCAAAGATGTGATACCCGACATTTCATCAAAATTGATCAAACGAAGGGGGCACTTTATTTCATAACTCTTTTACAACTTTTTACCGTTTTTTCGATTATCTCAAAAACGGCTTTAACGATTTTCATCAAATTCGTCGTGTTTAATGACAATTTGGTGTTCTTTAATATCAGGTAAGCTTTATTATTATTAAAATGGTCTGAGGGGGCTTAAATGAGGAAGGGGTCTTTTTTGTTTTCCTATAAAGTACCTTTGTATTTGTTTATATGGAGAAATTATCTGTCTCTCGTTTCGCCTAAAAATAAGAAATGGCTAAATATGAGATATGATAAAAATCAAGTAAACATATGGAGGAGAAAAAAAGAAAAATATTCAGTCAACTCATAAAACACGTTGAGCCCACTCATGCAGAGTACAGCTTTAATGACAGACCATTGTTCATAATTAAAGCCAATCTGTTCATTTAATGGAAATTATTTGTTTCATACTAAATGAAGTTTTCAACAATTACATAGAGAATTAGAAAATCAGACGGCTTGGAGTATTATGCTTGCATTGCCGAATTACCAAAAGCTTTTATTTAATAATAAAAAAACTAGTGTTTTTTGTAGAGCAAACAAAAAGAAAAAATAAGAGATGAATGAGGAAAAATGTGTCTTTGAGAAGTGGCAATTAAAAAAACACACCAATTTCTAACTTAAGTAAGTTCGTAAGTGAAAGTTGTGTGTTGCGCGCACGCACCAGATTTTTTTTTATGTATTCACCTCTGCCCCCTCTGTACCTTTGGGTCACCCCATACCAGCGGTCTTCATTGAGCTAATGATTTTGAGTATCAACTTCGCCGAACTAAGCGAAGCTCTGTAAAAACATCGGTTAGTGGGTGAAGTTAATAAAAGTCCCTAGTTAGGGTACTCGCAGCTGGCACCCCCTTACCTTGTCAAGAGGATGACAGCATAGCCTATTCCTACTCAATAATCTTAACTACACTGATCCAAAAATATTAAAAATGGTAAGCGCATAAGTGCATTAAAAGGTCAATATAGCTCTACATTCTTTTATAAATTCAATAATAATTTGATATAATCAAACATTTAATAAAATTCTAAATAAATGATAAAACCTATAATCAAAACGTATTGTATGATTCCCTGATGTCCCTGGAAAATACTTTAAACGCCTCGAACCTTTCCTGGCACTTCACGAATTCCTCGAAGGATGCTGGAGGCCACTTCACGAATGAAAATTCATGAATGAGTTTGACCCGTTTGCCCGCGTACCTTACGCAGTCCATGATGACGTGCTCCGCGGTTTCCAGTTCTCCACAGCTGCACATCGGGGAATCCCGAACCTTAAAGTATGGAGTTTTTCGCCGAAGTTTCCGTGGCCACTCAATTTTTGGTTAAATAAAAATCTGGTTGGTCCCATACGTACTTCAATCTTCGGTCTATATTTGCGAGAAACCTATAAGTAAACCGGCCCTTGGTTGAATGATCCCACCTCCTGCAGCTGCCATTCATTAATGCAGAGCTGAGAAATGTGCCTCCCAGCCTTTGCTGACCGGCAATATATGCCGCCCTTCCAATGGAGTATGGCATTACTCTGCGGGCGTGGTGTTCGGCCACTCTTCTTTCCAGTTCCAGATCGATTGGTAGTACTCCTGCGATGACTTGCAGCGCTTCCGCGGAGGTGCTACGATAGGCTCTCGTAACCATGAGATGTGCTCTCCTTTGTGCCTGCATAAGTGTTTTCCTCATGGTTGCAGTCGTTCTAACAGCCCAGGCAGGAGCGGAATACTTGGCGATAGGCAAGAATAAAGCTTTGAGTTGAGACACCCCACGTGTTCCTCGCCACGGCATAGTTCATGTTTGTGACTACGATATTCGAGTACCATCTTCGCTGGCCTAGAACCTTCGAGGCTGTTCTCCTTACGACTGAATATTAGGAAAGATGGACTGGATAGTTAGTCTTGTTCTGAATCTCATGTCATATGGTAATTTCTGTGTTACAAAGTGATAATTTTTGTAACCTGTTTAAATATTTGTGTTTTCATAATTTGTGTGGCATTGAAAATTATCATTTTCATTCAATAAAAATTGTTTAACCCACGTAAGTGTTACAATATTTTTTTCGTAAATAGCAATTATTTAAACCCACATTAGCGGCAGAGTATATATATTTATATATACTGCCTGATTTGAAATTCTAAGCCCTAGCTAAAGATGTTAATCCTGAATAAAATTGAAACGCCGCCAAGCGAATAAAGCCGAGTTGAGACAGTTGGGGTGGTTGAAACAGCTTCCGGTAATTGCATTCCTTTATTGAAATTAAAAATTTTTCACATATTTCTTCAGCGCCAGTAAATTATATTTATAAACAAGATACATTCTTTACGTTTTACTTACATAACATCAAGAGGGCTTTTTATATAAAATTATCATAGGTTGATAAATAATCAGGATTTTTAGTTTGATATTTTTTTTACTTTCACTTACTTCCTTATATATGAAATATATAGTAAGCGATCGTGAAAAATTTCGACTTCTGGTTTTCAACAGAAATACACGTTTTGGGGGTCCCCTAATTCCAAATAACAATAGTCCCGTGAAATGGTATGTGTGTGAACAGTCTAGCTCAAACACTATAAACCGTGCGAACCTGAAATCGGGTATTTGGTGTATTTATTGATGAGACAGCAAAAATTTCATCAAAATTGGACGAACGGAGGGGGTACTTTATTTAATAACTTTTTACGTTTTTTCCGATTTTCTCAAAAATGGCTCCAAGGATTTTAATTTAAGTGGGTATTTGATATATGTATATACCCCCAATATCACGGACAAAATTTCATCAAAATTGATCTTAAGGAGGGGGCACAAAAAAAATCAAGTAAACATATAGATGAGAAAAAAAAGAAAAAATTCCGTCCTCATAAAACACGTTGAACCTAAGCTTGCACAATACACCTTTAATGACTGACCATTGTTTATAAATAAAGACGTTCTGTTCGTTTAATGAAAATGATTTGTTTCATGGTATCTATATGAATTTTTAACAACTGCATAGAGATTTATAAAACCAGACGACTTGGAGTAGTATGCAATGCTTATTTATCACAAGTAAAAACATTTATTTAATAATAAAAAAATGTAGTGCAAAGGCTATATACAACGATAAGATTTTTGAAATCAAAGCCATCTACTATACCCAGGTGCATTTCGTTGTCATGCGGCCAGGGAAACAGCAGCGACATGTGCCAATCGTCTAGGTGAACATGCTGCGAACTAACGAGGATGTCAACTTCTGAAGAAGCCAAAGAATCGCAAGAAACAGACTACAGTCTCTACATTAATCTGGATTCGGAAGCCCTGCTGAAGATCCACAGGTAGGGATCAAAACGTTGGCTTTCCTAAATTAAAAAAAAAATCAAACTCAAAATCCTGATTATTAACCGACCTTTCGTAAAGAAAAACAGTTGAATATTACACACCTCTAAATATATAAAATAATATTTTATATTTACACCAAATTCAAAGTATGCAAAAAAATAAAAATAATAAAAATCAAAAACACAAACTCATGGAACAACCAAAAATGCAATACTTATAAATTTTAAATGCTTATGATATATTATATTAATGTTATTTTAAAGGTTTATAACAAGATAAAAAAAATAAGTTGAATTTCTGAACTAGAGGAAAGAGGAGGGTTGTGGTGATCCAATTTGGCAAGTTGTTGGAAATGACCCCTCCCCTACATTAGCGGCTTATTTAAGCTCCTAAACCAGTTTTCCCAAAGTCAATAACCTCCTAAATCGCTTTCCTCTCGTCCAAAACACTAGCTTTAGCTCCTTAAAATCCACCAACATCTTTCAGTTCATGACATTTACGTGAATTATACAATCCGAAGTTACAAGTATTCGCTTGCCAGGTGACATGCGAGCTGGCCCTGGTCAGCTTATTGCAACATGTGACATCATCATAAGAGCAACTGTCCTGTGCGAGCTACAACATTTCTTGTTTTCGCGATCACGTTCAACCGCCAGATTTTCCACCTTCATATTTGAATTCATATTGAAACCCAGGAGGGAATCTCTCTCGGCCTACGGGACGACATGTGACACGATATTAAAGATACCCTCACAAGCGAGATTCGAACTTGAGCACAGCAGTGCAATGCCTAACCGTTCAGCTCAGCTAATTTTAGATTTCGTAAAACAGAAAATAATATCGATATAAATAATAAAATAATATCGATATAAATCCACGTCAGAACAAAAAGATTGCAATTTTAATTCCATTGGTTTTACGTGATTTATATTTAACAACTTGACAATGTATCACGGACTATTTTTTTATTCTTGAAGCCAAGCCAGCTCCCACTTATCAATAGTAGAATTTGATATAAGCTTAGAAGCCAAACTCCTCTAGGCATAGTGACTTGCCTAATAAAAAGTCGACATAGTCATTGAGAAATTTCATTGAATGATGAACATTCATTGATGTGTGGAATGTCCGAGAGATATGAGGTTGATAATTTTACATAGTTTCTTAAAAAATGTTTTTGATTATCGATAATTAGTCTTTCCGAATAAATGTTTAATAACTGTTATATTTGATTTTTAATTTTAAATTCTTGTTTGTTTTATATATACGAATTAAAATCGATCTTTGATTTTTATTGGTTTGATTAAAAATAATGATTATCTGAGTAATACGGTATTAAATAAATAATAATGAACAAATTGAGCGTTAATAAGAAAGCGTTTTAGAAGGTGTATTTAAACGTTATATTTAGGTTTATTATTGTTTTCTATTCCGTTCACGTTGTGTTGTTTAAATTATTAAGATAATGGGCGGTTTGCTTTAAGGATTTTATTTAAACTGTTCCCAAAAGAATATTAACATAAAGCTACTAGTTGATACCACATCACTTGGGAAAATTTCTTATTTTAAAATTAAACTCTTATAGTTCATTATGGCTTTTTATGCTTATAGATATTTTTTGTTGGAAGCCAAAATATCTAATGTATTTCGGAAATAAAGTTAATCTGTAGCTAAAAAATGATATTCTTTCTATAAGTATAACAATTTCATTAACCTACTTACGAGGGGTGATCAAAAAGTTCCAGGACTGTTGAGATTGCGCGGCAATGGAGTGTCATAGAGCGTGCGGTTGGCAGCATTGTTTAGCGTGACTCTTCCTGAGCTCAGCTGTTTATTCAGTTTGTTGATAACCTTCTTCATTGCAAAGTTACTGCTGTTTTCGTAAAAAAAAGTTTTTTGTGTTCGGCGATTTTGTGAAATGAATGTAAAGGAAGAGCAACGCGTTTGCGTAAAGTTTTGTGTGAAGTTGGGTAAAATGTTTACTGAAACTTTTCAAATGTTGCAAGTGGCTTTCGGTGATGAATGTCTGAGTCGGTCAAGGTGTCATGAGTGGTACAAAAGGTTCAAGGAAGGCCGGACATCGTGTGAAGATGATTCTCGTTCAGTGCGCGTTGTTTACCATGAATTTCTTCCACGAGGTGAGACCATTAACCGCTTTCGTTATCTTCAAACCCTGAGAAATTTGCGCGAGGCAATAAGGAGGAAGAGACCAGAGTTGTGGCGGAGCGGTGAGTGGGTGCTGCATCATGACAATGCGCCTGTTCATTCCGCACTGCTCATTCGCGACTACTGCACCAAAAATGGAATGACGGTCATTCCCCAGCCTCCATATTCACCTGACCTTGCCCCTGCAGACTTTTTCTTGTTTCCAAAACTTAAGAGACCCATGAAGGGAAAGAGATTTGAGTCCGTAGATGACATTAAAAAAAAATCGCTGGAGCAGCTACACACCATTTCACAAGATGATTTCTCAAAGTCCTTCACACAGTGGAAACATCGTTGGGAAAAATGTATAGCTTCCCAAGGAGAGTACTTTGAAGGGGACGACGTCCAATAGCCTGTAGATTTTTTAAATAAATTAATAAAAAACCAGTCCTGGAACTTTTTGATCACCCCTCGTACTTGGACACTGACTGGCTCTACAGTCCGGGGTGGACCTTGGCCTCCTTCACGATCTTTCGCCAGACTTCTCTGTCCTGCTAATTTACCTCTCAAATGCTCTACTTTACCTCTCCCTCTGCTACTCTACTCTCATTCTCTTCAGATCTTCCCCCACGTCACTTCGCCAAGATTTTCTACGTGTCCCATCCAGCTAATTCTCCTGGCTTTTACAAAGCGCACGATATCTTCCTGTTGTAGTAGCCCATCCACATCCCGATTCTTCCTTATTCTCCATTCTCCCTGAACGCACAGGGGACCGAATATTCGTCTAATTATTTTTCTTTCAAATATTCTCAGAGCCTGCTGGTCAGCCGCTTTCAGGGTCCATGTTTCAGCTCCATATCACACAATCGGTCGGATCAAGGATTTGTACAGCTTTAGTTTTGTATACCAGGACAGGAGCGTCGATTTAAAAAGTTGCAACATGCCAAAGTACGCTCTATTGCCTGCCATTATTCTTCCTCTTATCTCTGGACTTATCAGGTTTTCGTTATTTATTAACCTACTATAGATTCAAAACTTATCAGGAAGGATATTAATATTTTTTATCTTGCTGAGTAAAAAGGAACATTACTCAAAAATTATTGTTATAGGCCTTTGGTTCGGCTCTCGTGGATAAATTTACAATTTTTGACAAAGAGTGTTTCCTAGGGGACCTAGGTGTGGATATAGGTGATATACGGAATTTGGCCGAGAGCATAATACTCGACTCCTTGGGCCATCATCTTTAACACGTTCACGCCGGCATATACCACCGGTACCTCACGCTAGAATGCCGCTTCGGACACTTTAGTCAATCAAAAAACTTTCCACTACGATGTATAGCGAGGTAGGGTTGTATTGTTTATATTATTAATGTTCGATTGTCATTACTGTATAATGGCCTTGAATAACTCCCATCCGATAGAACGAAAATCATTAAGGTAAGCCGCCAATGGGCGAAGAGCACGAATTTCAGCCGCAGCGTGAACGTGTTAACGTACCTAAGTTTTTTGGTAGAATTTATGTTATTATTTGTTTCTTTACGACTGCCCTTATTGCAAAGAGACACAAGTAATTTTAATCCAACCGCTAAAGACAATAGAGATTAGTTTAAAAAAAAAAGAACAAATACGAAAAGATTACCAAAAATCAAAAATAAAAAATAATGTCCACATAGATTGATCAGTATGCTTTGTCACTAGCAACCCTATAAATTCATAGCAACACTTCTCAATAAAGTATTTCTCTCTCTCTCCCTCTCTCTCTCTCTCTCCCCCTCTCTCTCTCTCTCACCCTCTCCCCAGTAAAAATTTTACTAACAATAATGATTAGTATATGATAATTTTTTTTCTATATATCTTAATTTTCGCATATCAACAAACTTCAACAATCAGCAAATGTCCATTATGCTAATTAATTAAGGGCATGTCAGGCACGGAGAAGGATGGAACCTCTATTCTCGTTTGTTTCAGTTATTGAATTCTGTTGAAGAAGGAGATCTCTCATCTAGCACTTTTTTTAATCCCCTATTATATCATATCAGTTGTTGCCATGTCTCTTGCAAGTCGATTAAAATGACCGTGTAAGTGATTATGGAAAAGTTTAGGAAGGGTCGTTATATTTTGGTCACGTGCCATGGCGCTTTTACTATGAGTCTTAACATTTTTGAATGAAAGGTCTGAAATCTTTGAAAGTGAAATCTTTTTGGCTGTACCGTATATCTGTTAAGAGTGTGTCCATTTTGGTTGGCATGTACAAATACCTATTTCATAATTGTCTCAGTCCCAGTTTCGAAGTCCTAGACAAAAAGGAGCAAAGTAGGTTGAGTCGTTTGTTAAGGGTCTTTCATTTCATCTCAACGTGGGGATGTTAAGATGTCATCCTTCTGTCAAAGATAAGACCGCATAGTGTATGGTATCAGCATGGGCGGATTGACGGGGATGCGAGTGATTGCGGCGCATCCCCAGATTTTCGGGATCATTTTTTTTAATTTATTTTGATTTTATTATTTGTAATAATACAAATGAAATGTTACTTCTTATAATTTTAATGATCTCTAAAATAAAATACGAAAGGACATAACTGTTATAGTTAATTTCGAAAATAAAAATTTGTTTGATTAAAATCAATAAGCAGCAATTGTGGTAAAATAAATTGTTAATTGAAATACGAAAGGGTTGTTGTTAGATAAAATAAATAGGTCGCCTTTTTAGGCCTAAAAACTGAGCATTTAGTTTAGGGACTTTGGTGTTTGCACTTGGTACAAATACCTCACATCTTCCGGGGAGCTCGCACCCCCAGATATCAAGACCTGAATCCGCCCATGGGTATCAGTTTGGGAAATTTGTAAATTTTTTATATAAATTGGAGGGCAAGTATTTTTTAAAACGTTATATGTTTTAATTTATCATGATTTAGTCGATTTTTTCATAATTTAGTGTCAAAATTAAAAATCCCTCTTAAAACAAATCATCAAATGGTTTTTTTAATTTCTGAAAACTTTTTCGATCAGATTTTATTTTTGCTCTATATTTTTTTGACAATTAATTCCAAACCTTTTTATAAATCTAGGATAGAATACCTGGCTACTAGATATTATGACAAAAAATTTTTTTTTGTTCTTTGGACGTGACAATATTTGGCAAGATCCCTACGACACTCGACTACCGTAAATTATTAAATTAAGGAAGCGAGATCCGCCAAGACAATAAATAGAAATGAAAGAAAGGAACAGCTGTTACCATCCCATTGTTCTCCACCCCTTCTTTATTTAGCTGCGGATTCGTCCGTCGACTTGTCGAGGATGGGCAGTATTAAAAGGGAGAATAGACAAACAAACAAAAAAAGAGAAAAAAAGAGAAGTAAAAAATAAAATAAACAACAAAGCACGACGGGCGAAAAGGCCACTTCACCGCGCTCATTTAACAAAGGTTATCTTCTGACAAAGGGAATGGCTGCTCAGCCAATGGCGTCAAGTCGAACATGCATAAAAAAAAAAAAACTCTGGTGCGATGCGCCCAACACACAACTTTCACTTTCCAACTTACTTAGATTAGAAATTGACGGGTTTCGTTAATTGCAATTTCTCATAGTGACACATTTTTCCACATTCATTTCTTATTTTTGTTTTGCTCTCTAAAGTGCACTAAATTTTTTTATGATTAAATAAAAGTTTTTCCCTGCGATAATTCGGCAAAGCAAGCATGATATGGAGTATCAATTTTTTGATATGGAGTCGTCTGATTTTATAATTCTTTATGTAGTTGTTGAAAACTTCATTTAGTTACCATGAAACAAATAATTTCCATCAAATGAACATAACGTCTTTAATTTTAAAAAATCTTCTGTCATCAAAGGCGTACTGCCCATGCGTGGGCTCAACGTGTTTTATGAGTTGACTGAATATTTTTCTCTTTTCTCCTATATGTGTTTATTCGATTTTTTTTTTCACATTTCGTATTTAGACATTTCTAATTTTTAGGCATAACGGGAGACAGTTTATTTCTCCATACAAAAAAACACAAAGATACTTCATAAGAAAACAAAAAAGGACCTTTCCCATTTAAGCTCCCTCAGAACATTTTAATAATGATAAGATTTCCTGATGTTAAAGAAAGCTTGATTTTCATTAAACATGACGAATTCGATCTAAATCAATAAAGCTGTTTTTGAGTTAATCGAACGAAAAAAGGGTAAAAATTGAGAATAAAATGTTACGAAATAAAGTGCCCCCTCCGTTTGAATAATTTTGATGAAATGTTGGCTGTCACATCTTTGGCATATACAGACACCAAATAACCAATTCCAGGTTCACCAGGTCCAGGTTATAGTTTTTGAGCTAGTCTTTTCATACACACACACACACACACACACACACACACACACACACACACACACACACACACACACACACACACACACACACACACACACACACACACACACACACACACACACACACATACACACACCGTTTCGCGGGACTTGGTTATTTGGACTCAGGGGACAAAACGTGTATTTCCGTTGAAAACCGGAAGTCAAAATTTTTCAGGATCGCAATACTTTCCCTTACTGTATATTTCATATATAGGTAAGTGAAAGTTCAAATTAGTCAAAACTGTCTAAATATCAGTTTGAGGTGATTAGAAAGGAGATTATAGGGTTTTCAATATTGTTCCATAAAAAGTTACAAGACATAACTTACCTAACTAAAAAATAATAATAATAAAACTAGAAAGTGCTACCTTAAAGGAAATTGAAATTAAAATTGAGTAAAATCAAAGTAAAATAAGCTAAATTAAGTTACACTGAACTTCAACTGTTTTTTACTATCTAAAATATTTGTTCTTAACTTGCCTTTATATATACGTAAATAATATATATTTTTTAATTTAGTTGGAATCGTAGGGTAATTTCCCATCATTAATCGAATGAAACAATTTCCATCTCGACAGGACAAACGGTTTTGAAAAAGTAGAGTTTTTCCAACTTTTTTGCTCCAGAGAGCAACGTGCTAGTGTTACGGAAATCCGGGTTGAAATCCCGGCAAAGTTCTCTTTTAATGAAAAAATGTTTAGTTTACATTGTAGGTATATATGTATTGTATTGTATATTATATATTTACTTAGTATATTTATAAATTCGCAAAACCCTAAATGCAAACAGATTCAACAATTTTCCACTCTTAATAAGTAGATTTTCATTCAACGCAATCTTTTTTAGGCCAAAAATAATATATTTATTTTATTTTTATAATCATATAATCCAATATTTTTTTTTACTCTTTTATTTATTTATTTATTACAATAATCATATAAAAGTGAGTATAAGTAGAGGAGAGCTTTGATGCAGAGACAAACGTCCTTACAGCCCCAGACATTATGCCACACAGTCCACATCTGTATTCTTCTTCCTTAATACTAAATCTGTCTTGAGAAGCTCTGAAAAAAACCAAGAAAATCTTCTTGTTTCATTTCAGACATCCCCCAGACATTTAAGAATCGTCACGCTCAATATTATCCAGCGCCACTCACAACCGGGGTAGTTTGTGTGCAGACTGTGGACCTATATAAGGCTACCCTTCTGTATGAGAGACAGTGTCGATTTTCAGATATATAAAGAATATTTTTGTTATTTTAGGAAAGAAATGAAAACATATATTCAGGTTTTTGTTTAAAAAGAGGGTTACTCTTTTATATTTTCTTTAATTTCTTTTTAATAGAAATAGAAACAGTAGAAAAGTGCTATAATGGAAATAGTTCCACGAAGAATATTATTTCATTTTTAACTATTCAATTGGAAGATAAAAGATTCGACCACGGCTGGGAATCGAAACCAGGTCCTCTCCAATGATTTTCTTCGCTCTCTTACAATTAAATCTTATCTTCCAATTAAATAGTTTAAAAATTAATTTGATTATCTAATAGATAATTATTGATTAAGAACAACATACAATTAACATTAAATAATATTAATTTAATGTTAATTCTTTGATGCGTGGTCATAAGGGCTTAAGTCACTATTTGAGCAATTGGAGATTATGTCCTAATATTATAGCACGAAATCTGAGCCATCGGTTAGTATTAAGGTCTTAAGCCATAATCGATTAGCTGTACCAATAGATATTATAGCCTTAAGTCAAGTTTATAACTTCCTTTCTGGTATTAAGGTCTTAAGTCAACATATGCTCTTAATACCGTTCACTACTTAAATAAATTTTATTGGCGCTACAGTCTTATTAGCGGTACAGCTGGTATGAATGGAGATGACGTACATCGTGTGGTGTTGTTGACCACTCAATGACAGAAAAACAAAAAAAAAATAGCTAAAAATCCCAATTCGAGAAATCGAGAATCGCAGGGTGGTTTTCCAGATGTCAGTACTAAGACATACAATAAGTCATACGACCGGTGTTACCTATTTGTAGAATGGCAACTTACAATACTAAAGGTCGTGGGTTCGCGTCCCGCGGTGGCCCTAGGATTTTTTAAAGGGAGTAAAAATTCTTTAGCTATTTTACCTACCTTCGGATGGGACATAAAATGGAGGTCCCGAACCTGTACGATGTCAGGTGCTCTTTAAAGATCCCTACCGTAATTATACCTAGATAGGCGAAATTTAGGACTCCCACTGTGGCATCGTCCGATCACCCTTATTGGCATTAAGGGACGTTATATAGACAAACAAACATACGACTGTTGCATTAATTCCACGTAAAACAAATTTATAAGAGAGAGCGAAAAACCGTCATTCCCTGTTAGCATAAGGACAGATGATATTGCAAAAGAAATCAAAAAGAACGAAATAATGTTAAGTGAATGCTAGCTAGCAACAGCACATAAGAGAGGAGTGCCCAGTTTATAAAGAAAAAGTGCTAAATATGTTCCTCGGTCTCTCGCCGGAAAATTAGGTGAAAATCAGATCATCACAGAACTCATAAGATTTACTAAAGAAATGGGACTCTACTCTCTCATGTAGGTGATACGCTTTTTCAAATTCAAGAGGGATGATAACCCTAGCTGTTTTTCGCCCTTTATAAATACAAATAAATAAAATAAAATAAGATACTCAAATCCTGCTTTTCTTTATTAAATAAAGACGAACGAGACAGTGAAAGAAGAGTTATTACAAGTAGTGGCCTTTGTAAGCGAGAGTCGGACCTGGCCCCACCCCCGGGGGCGGTGGGCTCGTTAGATCTCCTCCATTGTGACCAGCTTCTTTTCAATTCGAAAGCTCCATCGTCCACTAATTGAACTTAAAATTTAAATTAACTCAAGTTTAAGCTTTGTAAAGGGGCGCCGTCTCATTAAATTTATGCGAAACCCCTCGAGAGCCGAATAATAATCCAGGATGATTATAAAATATTATTACTTTAATCATAATACTCTTCATTTATTTTAAGCATTTTACTGGGGTTCAGTTCTTAGATTCGTATAATACAAGTATAGACAAAGAGTAAGATAATTATCAAATAACATTTTCAATCAAACAAATTTTGAAAAACGAAAATCGTTGGACTTCAAATGTATCGTAAACCGGGATGACTTGGCCTGATTTTTGTGAACGTGAAAAAATTATTTGGATGATTACTTATCAAGATTTTCAGTCAAATTTTCTTTAGTTGAAGAGCCTACGTTTCGATGCTAACATGTGGATCTTATTCACGGCTTTTTGAGTCCAGAGTAAAACAAAAAGTCAGAGTAATACGGAGCAATAAAGACTCCGATTTACTTGATCCGTATTTAAAATAGTTAGATTAGTTTCCATTTGGAACGAGAGGAACTATAATTTGCACTTTTTTCTTTTTTATTGGCGGATTACACAGACATTTATCTTGTGTTGCCAATTTCAACCTTTGCAGTAATACCGAAAAATTATAACTATCAAAAATTCGAGGTTAGTTAATTTAATTTTAAAATAAAAATTATTTAATTTTTCAATTTATGTTACTATTTTTGAAATCACTTGTCCCCTTTAAAAAAGTTTTCGTTCAAAAAGTTGGAGCGAACTGTTATAGCACGTGTTAGTGTCATCGATGTTGGAGAACCATCCACGCCGTGCCATGAGGTTCTACGACGTTCTAGACCACCTCAGCTGTAACACTTCAGTGGGTTAAAGACATTTATTCATTTATTTATGCAATTATCAATGCCGCACGAATAATTAAAGCACAACTAATTGAACAGTTTACAAAAAATATCACTTTGTAACACAAATAATGGCTAGAGCTACACAATCAAGACTAAGACTGTCCAGTCAACCGCTCCTTATACGTAGTCGTAAGTAGATGGTCTAGAACGTTGTAGAACCGCGTGGAACGGCATGGATGGTTCTCGAACATCGATGTCACAAACACGTGCTATGATAGTTCACTCCAACTGTTAGTTTGTTCCAACAAAAGGTCTATGATTTTTAAACCATATGTTTTTGTTTAACGTTACAGTATTATCGACAGTTTTACATCGCTAGTAAATAGGGGATCGGTTCCATTGCTGCTGCAGCTAATTTTTATCAATATCATGCTTAGCCGTAACATCAAAAAGTGTATGAAAATAGATTTAGAGACAAATAATTCCTACCCACTTCGAGTAATCATGATGATCAAAGATTCCCAGTAGTCGACCAAGTTAATTTGTACGATAAGTTGAGGACGCGATCCTCGAATGACTTTGTTTGAATGTTGCGGAATAATCTTCCTTGAGGTAAAATGATATTTTTATGGCATTAAATTTACCTTCGAAATATGCATACTTCAAAAAGAATATTTTCAGGAAGTTGATACAGAGATGTTTAAAATATTTTTTTTTTTTAAAAACTGTGATTTGGTTTCTTTGTCATTAACCAGGTAATTTCCAAATCAGAGAAACAGAACATATGAGAAAACCATTCTATTTTTCATAAATCTGTCAAATCGCACAGGCTTTTAGCCTAGAGAAATTCATTTCTTAAGCGTACTGATGGGTTTTCTTTTATAACTTTCAATTGAGTCCTACAGTGCGGCCTACCTAACAGCATGGCGCGCAGTGGTTCAAAATCGACTATTTTCGGAAAAAATCTTGTCAAACCTGATCTGTAAGCCGCAAAATGATAAAGTTGATATTATCATAACCACGATTAAATTTCCTATAAAATGTATAAGTTGGAGCCCCGCTTAACCGGCGCACAGGGGTTCAAAAGCCACAATAAGCGGCAAAAATCTATTGGCATCAAATCTCCTTTTAAAAAATGCTATGCAATTCTAATAATA
This sequence comes from Aelia acuminata, assembly GCA_911387785.2. Taxonomy (NCBI): domain Eukaryota; kingdom Metazoa; phylum Arthropoda; class Insecta; order Hemiptera; family Pentatomidae; genus Aelia; species Aelia acuminata. The sequence goes on along the minus strand of OU426982.1, from coordinate 149,735,014 downwards.
TATGTTGGCAATTTGTTAAAATTGTTTTATGGTAATGGAATTGCTAGAATAAAACAAAGAAATGAACATTAAAACGTTTCAAAACCGCAATTTCTTAAGAAAAAGAACGTAACGGAAATCCGGAAAAAAAAATTGATTTTATTGATTTATAATTCACTTAGAAAGTTGAGAATTTTACCAAGTTTATTTGCTCTTACAAACCAATATTTTATTTATGGATTGAGTAAGACAAAAAAAAAAAAAAAAAAAAAAAAAAATTCAACGAAACATCACTCAATTTTTATAAATAATATTTCGAATTTCGACACAGTTAATGAAATAATGATTAAGGAAATTTATATTTGGTAGGGTTGAAGATAATTTATTAATTAACTTCAACAATATTCAGAAAATAATAAACACGTTTTGTCTATATATAATATTTTTTTAAAAACAGCAACATTACTTATGTTATTATAAATAAAAATCTGGTGCGTGCTCGCAACACACAACTTTCACTTACCAACTTACTTAGATTAGAAATTAATGCGTTTTGTTAATTGCCACTTCTCAAATGAACAGAACGGCTTAAATTATGAACTATGGTCTGTCATTAAAGGCGTACTCCGCATGCGTGGGCTCAACGAGTTTTATGAGTTGACTGAATATTTTTCTCCTCTTTATGTTTTCTTTATTTTTATCATATCTCATATTTAGCCATTTCTTATTTTTAGGCATAACGAGAGACAGTTAATTTCTCCATGTAAACAAAAACAAAGGTACTTTATAAGAAAGAAACAAACAAACAAAAAAGCCCCCTCAGAACATTTTAATAATGATAAAGCTTACCTGATATTAAAGAAAACCTAATTTTCATTAAACATGACGAATTTGATAAAAATCGTTAAAGCCGTTTTTGAGATAATCGAAAAAAAGGTAAAATTTGGAAAAAAGTCATGAAATAGTTGGACCAATTTTGATGAAATGTTTGCTTTTACATATTTGGTATATACATACATCAAATACACAGTTTTTTCAAAAACCTTTAAGCCGTTTTTGAGTAAATAAAAAAATATGTATACGTGAAATTGGTACAAAATTTATTAAGTAAAGTCCCCCCTCCGGTTGATCTATTTTGATGAAATTTTTACAGTCGTATCTCGGGCATATAAATAGGTCAAATACTCAGTTTAATCAAAATCGTTAAAGCCGTTTTTGAGTAAATAAAAAACCACGTGAAAATGATACAAAATTTATTAAGTTAAGTCCCCCCTCCGGTTAATCAATTTTGATGAAATTGTTACAGTCATATCTCGGCCATATAAATAGGTCAAATACTCAGTTTAATCAAAATCGTTAGAGCCGTTTTTGAGAAAATCGAAAAAAACGTAAAAAGTTATTAAATAAAGTACCCCCTCCCTTTGAGCAATTTTGATGAAATTTTCGCTGTCACATCGCGGGCATATAAATAGGTCAAATACTCAGTTTAATCAAAATCGTTAGAGCCGTTTTTGAGAAAATCGAAAAAAACGTAAAAAGTTATTAAATAAAGTACCCCCTCCGTTTGAGCAATTTTGATGAAATTTTCGCTGTCACATCGCGGGCATATACCAGGTCTGCAAGTTTAAAATGTCGTTTATTTCTTAAAATATATACACAGTAATTTAAAAAAAAAGTATAATATATTTTATTCAAAGTACTGGCCCTCGCTTTCTACACATTTTGTCCATCTCTCGGGCAATTTATGGATACCATTCCAAAAGAATGCTTCATGTTTATTTGAAATCCATTCATCGAGCCATTTTCTTACATCCTCCAAATTGTTAAAGTGTTGCTCAGCCAATGAGTGTCCCATCGATGAGAAGAGATGATAATCAGAAGGCGCCAGGTCAGGTGAATACGGCGGGTGGGGTAGGAGTTCCCAACCAAGCGAAGAAATCGTTTCCTTAGTCAATCTGGCTGAATGTGCAGGAGCGTTATCATGCTGAAGAATGACTTTGGCGTGCCTGTGAGCCCATTCTGGGCGTTTTTCGATCAATGCGTGACTCAAATTGATCATTTGTTGTCGGGTATTGTCTTCGTCTAATAAAGATTGCAATTCGACGTCCTCAAACTTTTTTGGTCGATTTTCTCGTTTTTTATCAATAACATCAAAATCACCACGTTTGAAACTTTGAAACCAACGTTCACATGTCTTGACGGCTGGAGCAAGATCGCCATAAGTCTCAACAAGAATTCGATGACATTCAGATGCCTTTTTCTTTTGATTGAATAAGAAAATCATGACATTCCGCAAATGCTCTTTATTTGGCTTAAAATTAGACATTTTTAACACCAAAGAAAGGTATGATACGTTCACGTAAACGACTTAAAAACAACTGACTTTTGTAAACAAATGACTAACAAACAAAACAGCGTTTAGAGATAAGCAAATCCTTCAATAGGCTAAGAGCGCATTCTATTGGAATTAAAACGACATTTTAAACTTGCAGACCTGGTACCTACACTAAATACCCAATTTCAGGTTCCCACGGTTTATAGTTTTTGAGCTAGTCTGTTCACACACACACACACACACACACAGACACACAGACACATACACACACACACACACACTGACCATTTCGCGGGACTTGGTTATTTCGACTCAGGGGGTCCCAAAACGTGTATTTCCTTTGAAAACCGGAAGTCGAAATTTTTCACGATCGCAATACTTCCACTTACTATATATTTCATATATAGGTAAGTTAAAGTAAAAAACCGTGAAAATGATACAAAATTTATTAAGTAAAGTCCTCCCTCCGGTTGATCAATTTTAATGAAATTTTTACAGTATCTCGGGCATATAAATACATCAAATACTAAATTTGATCAAAATCGTTAAAACCGTTTTTGAGTAAATAAAAAAAACATGTGAAAATGATACAAAATTTATTAAGTAAAGTCCCCCCTCCGGTTGATCAATTTTGATGAAATTTTTACAGTCATATTTCAGGCATATAAATAGATCAAATACTCAGTTTAATCAAAATCGTTTGAGCCGTTTTTGAGAAAATCGAAAAAAACGTAAAAAGTTACTCAATAAAGTACCCCCTCCCTTTGAGCAAATTTGATGAAATTTTTGCTGTCACATCGCGGGCTTATACATACTCTAAAGACCCAATTGCAGGTTCGCACGGTTTATAGTTTTTGAGCTAGTCTGTTCACACACACACACACACACACACACACACACACACACACACACACACACACACACACACACACACACACAGACCATTTCGCGGGACTTGGTTATTTTGACTCAGGGGACCCCAAAACGTGTATTTCCGTTGAAAACCGGAAGCCGAAAGTTTTCACGATCGCAATACTTCCACTTACTATATATTTCATATATAAGTAAGTGAAAGTAAAAAAAGAGATAAAAATTATTAAAAAGAAACGTTTACATATTTTCACAACATAAAGATTTTACTTCTTCATTCAAGTCGTAATCACATTTTTTTGGTAGTGTTCGAACACAGCTTAAGTAAGGATCAGATGTCCCCAACAGCATGTGCATAACGTCTTCATTATTTAGAGTACGTGAACATTTCCTGGAGTGTTTTTGTCTGAATACACGATAGTCCTTATTACGTGCCTCTTGCGCTTCTTCTGTCAGCATTCCAATGGGCAACAAAGCAGCTGTTATAATCTTTTCACCATGTATTAAAACTTTATGAACAGTATTCGGCATGTAATACCATCCATTCAGTTGTATGTAAAGCTCTGCTGTCCTCCAACAATACCTTCCAAACTTCTCAGGATCGATATGAACACCAGAATTTATTGCTTGCAGAATGACTGAAAACCGATTTTTCAGCTCTTCGTTTACCCAAGAAATATCATAAGTTAGTATTGGGTTAGCAAAAAATCTTCGTGAGGTATTTCCGTCATTAGTTGTACCCATTCCCTGTTTAGCTACATCCAATTTTAAACCAATTTATCGAAAAAATTCATCTTGAATCTTCTTTTTTGTTTCTTCTTTTTGTTTTTTCGTGTCAGCATTTGTTCTCCATTGTTGAAATGAACTGTTGTACGCAATATGGAGAATGCACTCCATAAATTTAATTCGAGCATGCAAAGGTGACATTCCCAGATTAAGAAGATGGACATTGTCAGGTTTAGATCTAATAGTGTCTAAGTTTTTTTTTTTTTTTTTGGCCCCAAGATTCGTTAGCAAATCCTATTTCGCTAGTGTCTAAGTTGTTCATCTCGGACGGTTTCGCTTGGCAAATGCAACAAACTGCTATTGATGGTGTTTGAGATACTGTGTGAGCAATTTTTCCATCAATCATGATAAATATAAGTTTATGATCTATCTTAAATGTTTTTCCTCTTAAATGGATCACAGTTTCCGTAAGATTTTGTATTTCCGTTTCCATTCGTGAAATTTCGTTTCTCTTCACTTCAGCTGTCTCATTCAAGAATTTGAATCTAACAGGTCTGCAGTATCTGGTTGAAGATGTACTGATGTTCTTCTAATGCACTTGTGACATGTTTCCTTTTTCATGTAAATGAAGAGGAACTAACGATGTAAAAAATATATTCGCGTACGAAATATCATCTTCTTCAAACGTTTGCTTATATTCAGGATGGAAAAATGTCATACCCGAGCTCCAAAGCGGCTTTTCTAATAATTTGGTACTGATTTTTAGATAAAGATGCATCTAACATTAAACTTAAAGCTTCTTCTAGTTTAAGTCTTTCAGCAAATCTTCTTCCAGCCGCCGAAGAAATCAACTCTTCTGAAAAAGTTTCAGGCATTTTTTGTATTTTCATACGTTTGTCCTATCACAGCCCTGGTCGAAATGTTTTTCTTTGCGTCCAGCATGGGATGAAGGTCCTGGTGCGAAGTCCATCGGCGTCACTCGTGACTCCAGTTCGACTGAAAACGTTCCTTTTAGCCAGATGTCATTCTGTTTAAAAAGTCTTTCGTTATTAAGGCAAGCCGATTGCCATTTTTTAGTAAAACTAGGCAAGAAAGTTTGACGTGGTTTAAGCTCAATTGGCTCTATCAAATCATCAGACATCCAGGGATATTTGTTAATAATAATTTCAACACACTTTGAAGTATCCCGATTGTTTGAAATTATTATTGCAGCTAATTCGATATATGAAATCACAATTTTTCCATTTTAATTTAATATTATTACCCAATCTCTAAACCAAACGATAGTATAATGATTAGCCTGAAATGCAAACTGAGCTTGTCCTCTCCCAAATAACAACTGGAATGAATAATGCTTACAATCTTGGTGTTAGTAAATAGCGAATATAAAATAAAAACATCTGCCACCACAACAGTCGCAGGTGGTCGCAGCTAAAATGCTTTTGTTTATATACAAGAAGGATTAAAGTATTTATCAACATAATTTTCAGCCCACCGGAAGCCGCCGATAAAAGTAAATTCATCAATATTTTCCATTATATTTTTTCGTAATTAATTTTTTTTCATTTCTGATAGTTTTTAGTTTTGATGAATTTTTAATTCGAGTGAAATATGTATGCTAGAAGTGTGAAAACCCCATCGGATATTACTTATATCCGACTTATAATTTTAAGTTCAAATTATAAGTATAATTATAATAAGTATAATTATTATAAGTATAATTATAAATTATACTTATAATTTTAAGTTCCCATTATTGAACGTATGAATTAAAACTAAATTTTTAAAAGTAGTCCAATGGCGGGCTGAGCAAGAGCACGAAGGAATGAGCTTGAAGCGTGCTGTATAAGGAGCTTGTGTGACCTTGAGGTCATTGACCGTTCTAGTTTAGGGCGAGCGGGGTGTTGTGTTAGGGTGAGGGGGGTTTGTTTACGTTTGGAAATACCGGTTTTGGTAGTCCTTGACTGGTTGAATGTGGGTTAGACTCACGATGTGGCAACGCTGTAAACGAGATTTGTCAACAGCGCAGCAGGTGTGAGCGCAGGTGGGGCCTGATTTGTACGACATCATGACCTTGGTTCATTGCAGGTGTGAGCGCAGGTGGGGTCTGATTTGTACGACATCATGACCTTGGTTCATTCATTATTTTAATGTGACGATCTCTGGGTTGATTTAATGAGTCGTTGATTTTCTTAACGTCTTTACAAAGCTTTGCCGTTTCATTTCTGCTAAAACATGTTGAAGGTGTATTCAGCTGAAGGGTCGATGGACTCTGGTTAAACATCGCAAAACAAAGAACGACCTGTTCTATTTTCATGATCCTATTCCTCCCCTTCTTGGAAAATATGCAATATACATTTTTACATCCTACTCGATCTTCAACTTCCACTTTCTTGGGTCTGCTTTGCAAAAGAGACAACATCCTTGGAACTTGGTTAGCGACAAATTTCCATTCTTCTGTGTCCATATACACCACAGTTTTCTTGTCGATGACCGCGACAGTGGGTACGAAATCACAAAGACCGACTCGTACTAGTTTAGTACTAGTGATGGGGTAATCGGTCACTAATTCCAATCGTCGTGGTCCCACCATCTTGCAAGGCTTCAACGTTGAGACTAAATGATTTAACAGAGAGGTGGGGATAGATGAAGTTTTTCCACTTTTTTTACTAGTTGATTTATTTCGTTTCTTTTTATTTCATATAAAACTATTTGGTTTTTTAAATGAGAAAGTTGTTGAATAAAACGTTTAAACCTCTTACGCATGTTAGCAGCATCCACAACTGTATTCCTGTTCTTTTTTATTATCAACTTCATCTATTATTAATGGTAGCTTCTCTAGTTGTTCCAAGTACTCGATAAACGGACAATATTTAGACCATTTCTTGTGATCTACAAAAGGGTCATCATGTACCAACCATTCGTGTAATATTACTCCGCAAAAAGGACACCTTGTCCGGTCTGATTTTTTCAAATAATAAAATCCTGCTGATGCAAGCTTAACTGCACTCACTGGCGAAGTCCATCCAACAAATGTAGACAGACGATCTTCCTCATATCTTAGGCTCCAACCTGTTCGCTTCCCCATCTTGAACTAATTGAAAGATTCCGCTCTAATGAGGCCCCAGACACACCTTAAAATCATGAATTAACCCAGAGATCGTCACATTAAAATAATGAATGAACCAAGGTCATGATGTCGTACAAATCAGACCCCACCTGCGCTCACACCTGCAATGAACCAAGGTCATGATGTCGTACAAATCAGGCCCCACCTGCGCTCACACCTGCTGCGCTGTTGACAAATCTCGTTTACAGCGTTGCCACATCGTGAGTCTAACCCACATTCAACCAGTCAAGAACTACCAAAACCGGTATTTCCAAACGTAAACAAACCCCCCTCACCCTAACACAACACCTCCCTCGCCCTAAACTAGAACGGTCAATGACCTCAAGGTCACACAAGCTCCTTATACAGCACGCTTCAAGGTCATTCCTTCGTGCTCTTGCTCAGCCCGCCATTGGGAACTACTTTTAAAGGCACGTCTAAAAAAAGTAAAAACATAGTTCTATAACGTTCTTGGTCTATTTTTTTTCACAAGCGATTTTTTTTTTCAAATATTTCGTATGGAGCTCGTTACTATATCTCAAGGGATAAGTAATTACACATAAAATATTTTCTATGTTAAAACTTTAAAATGGCTATTTTTTCCACCCTCGAACCACTGTGTGGCGTAAGGATATCTGTGGTAAGCTAATTTGAATTCATATTTTTTCAACTGAAATATAAACTGCTCACAAATTGAAGTGGACCACTTAAGAAAATGAATTTATTTTATGATTTAGCTAACGTGATTGATTTGAGGTTTTCCTCCATTTTAGAAAAACTATTTTATCAGCCCTTTCACGGTGCTTAAAGATATAAAAACAAAAACAAAGTCTTAGTATCACTACTTAGAGCTTAGCTGCTTATTGCACTTTGTCCCATAAGGTCATGTTTGTTAGTTTCCACTTGTGTTTTGTAAACATTATTTCCCTTTTATCGTCAGTATTACTCCAACTATTCACTAGACAGTGTTTAACAATGTCATTACGACGACTTAGTGCTGAAGAACTCGGGAGGGCATAAGAACTTTTAGAGTTAGGTCATTCTCCACGTGATGTCGTTCGTAGGCTTCAGTGCTCTCACACAGTCATTGGACGAACATGGTCTCGATACCAGGCAACAGGTACTGCTCAGTACACACATGGGGGAGGCCGACCGAAAAACCATCCTTCAGCAAGACCGATATCTTAAAATTCAAACCACTAGGTAAGGAGGTTTGACAGCTCGGGAGCTGCAAAGTTCTTTTCATCAAGCAATGGGAGTCAGCAATTTAACTGAGACGGTTAGAAACCGCCTACATGAATTTGGTTTGAGGGCAAGAAGACCGGTGAGGAGGGTTTATTTGACCAGACAACACAAGGCAGCACGACTCCTATAGGCTCGTGAACATGTTGATTGGACTGGGACCATTGTTTATTTACTGACGAAATTTGTTTTCCATCATCAAGATCGACGTTTTAGAGTGTGGCAAGAGAAAAACCAGCGATTTAGCCCAAGTATGACGGAACCAGTTCGCTCTTTTGGAGGAGGGTCAACAATGGTGTGGGGAGGGATAATGAGTAATCGAAAAACTCAGCTTCTACTGTTTAGAAATGAACATTTAATTGCACAAACCTACCTGAGTAACGTCATCAGACCTGTAATTGTCCCTTTATCCCAAGAAACGGGTAGGAACTTCATTCTTGTTGATGATAATGCTCGTCCTCATAGGGCAAGGATGATTAAAAGTTATTTAGCTGAACAAGAAATAACGCGCATGAACTGGCCTGCTTGATCACTGGACATGAATCCAATTGAGCATGTTTGGGGCTAACTCCAGTGGCAATTACACATCTTTTCACCTTGTCCAGATAACTTGGATGAACTAGCTGCTGCCTTAATTGAGGAATGGGCTAATTTACCTCAAGATTACATATTGAGCTTAATAAGGAGTATGAATCGCCGATGTGAAGCATTAATTCAAAGTAGAGGGGGTCCAATACCCTACTGAAGAAGGTTGAATTGAAATGAAAACCAATCTTTGTAAAAATTTAAATGTTTATTTTGTACAATTTTTTTATTTAAATTAAAAAAATAAATTTTTCATAAATTTTGTTTTGTATATTTATTTTTGTTGAACGAAAACCATTAACAAGCGATAAGTGAGGTACTGAAAGCACAAATATACCAAAAAAATAACCTGGAGTATGGTTAAAAAAGAGTTCCTTAACTTTTGATGAGTGGTCCACTTCAATTTGTGAGCAGTTTATATTATAGATTAGATCATTATTTTTTGTTTGAGAATAAATAAAATTGTACTGTAACACTTTTTTGTTTTTCTTTTTAATCTTTTCTTCATCTCTATGTATATATAAAAATCTCGTTCTTTTTCGAGTGTAAAGTCAGAAACTACTCAATCGAACTTTATAAAATTTGGCCCATTGTTTGTAGTTTGGTCAGCTTAAAATATAGGATAGTTTTATCTCGATTATTGGCCTTAATATTTCCTTTATTGCAACTAAATGCTTATTAAACTATGATTGAGTGCGACTATTTATAAGTTCTATAAATTGTCAACAGATGGCGGTCTAAGTTTATTTATTGACACATAACTTCATTTTCTTTCGAGTAGCCAAATCTATTTTTTGCGACTTATACTGGGAAAATCTGTGTTTTTCCCATGGGCAATTATGTGTCGCATTGTCTTGTGTGGGGAAGACATCGAATCTATTTGTTTTATCAATAGACATTTTGCTAACCTGTTTTAGGTAGAACCTACCTGATCTCTTATCATCATGTGTTATATTCTAAATTTAATTAATATTTATTGTGGCAAAGGTTAACTGGGTACATTTTTGACTATTTTGATTGTACTAAACCCCATTGCAATTATATTCTTTATTAGTTCCTTTTACATGTATGTTATTTAAATATTTATTCTCGCCTCTGCTGATATAATCCAATAATTGCTGAATGAATGGACCTTTAATACCTACTACAGTAAAATATGAGATGTATAAATAAAACCTTTAACCCTTCTACATTCTTTACCAAACAACTTTAAATTTGGCGCAAAGTTCTATTTTAAATCCCGGTGGTTTTTAGATTAGCTGAAACTTATATGAAACTTTATTTTTATCAGTGATTTTTGATTTGACTGTATTAAAAAGAATAGGATATAATTAGTCCAACGCATTATGTTTATTGAGCCACAGCAACGCTAGGCCGGGCCTGCTCGTTAATTATATACCACATGGGTACTTGAGGGCAGAGGCTATTACATTTCCCTTTAAGAACAAAATTTTTAATAGTACTATCGATAGTTCAAAAACTATCGATAGTCTCGATATTTTATACCTATCGATAGATCTACATCTCAGTTCACAGTAATAAACTCACGGCCCTTACATTTATTATGTAATATAATTCGTAAGCTTCAGCTGAACGTTAATAAAATTAATACAAAAAATAATTAATACAAATAAGTAATAGCTAAGAGATTAAATAAATAATAGCTAAGATAATACAACTTTAAAGTTTCCTTATCACGTTAAAGAGATATCAGAAGGCGAAATAGGCACTTGAACTCAAAGCGAGAACGGGCTCATTTGAATATCTAAACCGTTATGAAAACCATTCTGGGAGCTTATTGAAAATTAAAGTAATAACAAAATCAAACATTGCAAGGTCATTTAGGAAAGTATCATTAAAAAGATTAGGATAAACATTCACTATCGCAGATTAAAAAGTATCTCTTCTTTCCCTTCAAAACTAATCAGAGATTTAAAAAAATAATAACTTTTTTTTTTTAGTTTATTTTTATATTATCACATTTATAGGATAATATAACGTTTGGGAAAACTTGAATAGGTTTTGAAGAAGAATGAAAAGGCGATGTATACATTGTGTCAATTAAGGTGAGACCAGCTTTGAAAATCAATGAAGTATTTATTTTAAACTGCAAACTTTTCGGCCATTAGGCAATCCTCAGTACTGCAAGGAACACCATAAGTACTTTTTAGTTTTGAGCAAATAATATTCAAATATTTAGACCAACAAATTCATAATAACTTATTCACACAAACATTCTTTAATTTTTTTAAATATTATTATTTAATTACTAGCTGTATGTCCCGGTTTCACCCGGGGAATTTCATTTTTCTAATGAAACTGTCGATCCCCCCGATCCATCATGGGAATCCGCAATTGGAGAGCGGCGGCTACCGACAGGGAGCGCTGGCGGACCATGTTACAGGGGGCCTTGACTCTACAAGAGTTGCAGCGCCAAGAAAGAAGAAGAAGAAGAAACTGTCGATTTCGTAAAAAAAACATTGTAAAGCGAGATCATTAAGATTTTTATTAGGATAAAGGATATTAGCTGAAGATCGGCTGAAGTTATGTAATTTTAATATGGACAGGTGTTAACGCACCTGGCATTAAAGAACCATACCTAACCATACCTACCATACCCATATAAATAAAGATGAAATTCTGTTTGTTTGTTTATATGTTCTTTATAGAAATCCAAACCGTTTGTCCTAAATTCTCCTAATTTCGCTCAGTGGTTCTTTGATACCAGGTGCGAACACCCGTCCATATTAAAATTGCATAGCTTCAGCCAATCTCTGGGTATATTCTTTATTGTTATAAAATTCGTCATGATCTCCCTTTACTATGGTTTTTTTTTTACGAAATCGACCGTTTGAGTCGAAAAAACGGCCTTAAAATTCATTTTATAGATTTTGAAGAGGCCAACAAGGCCCGGTAAGACCGTCCCTTGGCAGGCCTCGAGTTCTGGGATTTTTAAACCATATTTTTTTTTTTTTTTAACATTACAATACGTTTATTCACATGTATGGTAAATTCATTTTTTAAAAATGCCTCCTAAGAAGCGAGCTTCAATAGGAGTAGTGAGCTCAAAAGCTAATAAACAACGTCAAATACGAGCAGCTGAAACTCTCGACGAACATCAAAATAGGATTGAACAACAGAGGCTTACAAATAGACAGGCAGAATCGCGGGAAACTGAGTCTGCCCAAGAATACGAGGCCCGCCTTGCGCCACAGAGGCTTAGGCAAGCCGATTTGCGAGAAGCTGAAACTGCAGGGCAATATTTCTGTTTGTTTGTTCTTTATAGAAATCCATACCATTGATCCTAAATTCTCCAAATTTCGCTCAGTGGTTCCTTCATACCAGGTGCATATTAAAATTTCAAACTTCAGCCGATCTTCAGCTGATATTCTTTATCCTAATAAAAATCGTAATGATCTCGCTTTACAATGGTTTTTTTTACGAAATCGACCGTTTCATTAGAAAAATTAAATTTCCCGGGTGAAACCGGTATATACAGCTAGCATTATTATTATTTTAAATATTATTATTATTTGTTCAAAATTAAAAAGTACTTTTAGTGTTTCAATGCAGCACTGAGCATGACCAAAGGCTGGAACTTGAAATAAATATTTTGTTGAGACTGAACGCTAGTAACACTACAAATATCACATAATATACGAAAGAAGTTAGTCTATTTGGATTTATTGTCGTTTGACAGGTTGTTCTAATTTGGTGATTGGTTTATTTTCACATATTTAATTTGGACACATTTATTGTCACAATATATTTACAAAAAGCGGTTAAAAAATACGACCATTGATGAAATTTGGATTTTTTAAAGCCCCATAAAAAAAAAGATACAAATCGTAATAAACCGAAAAGGGCTGACCAAGTTTTGGAATAATTAATTAGGGAATCGAAAAATATTTCAACTTTACATAAATAAATTGCAAATACAATTTATTTTATTGATATAAATATCTAGTTTTCGAGTTATAATAGAATAACGCTGTTTAAACAGGTCAAGGGCAAATTTTCCAATTTTTGTTTCCGAGTTCGGCCTTAAAAGAAACAAGTAGCCAGGAGTGACCTGTGGTGTAGTGGTTAGCATAGCAACCTTCAATAGTAAAGGTAGCGGGGTCGTGTCCCGCGATGGCCCTAGGATTTTTTAAAGGGAGTAATAAATCTTTGGCTATGCCGTCCTTTCGATAGGACGTCAAATGGAGGTCCCGGACCTGTACGATGTCAGGTACTCGTTAAAGATCCCTATCCTAATTATACCTGGAGAGGCGAAATTTAGGACTCCCAGTGAAGCATCGCGAGGTTAAACAAACAAGCAAACAATGTACTATAAAATATTCGTTACTACAAAAGGAATAATCAACAGCCTTTTTTAGGCAGTGCGAGTTGATGTAATAAATCTCGGAAGCTTATTTTTTTGTTTTTTAATTCCAAGTTAATTTTCTTAAATTGCATTTCACTACAACCAATTAATTTTTTTCTTGCAATAATGAGCTTTGGGAGAGAGTGTGTGCCTCTCCAAGCTTTCGATTTTTCAGTTTAAAATGAGTAATCCCCCTGTAGCATCGTTCGATTAGTACGACAAAGTACAAGTAACCAAATAGGTTCGTAACCGTGATTGGGTTACCAAGAAACATCATTTTATTTTTAGTAAATAAACAGTGTAATGCTCCCTCTATCATTTACCTATCCACGGATTATTTCCCTCTTAAATAATTCTCATGTATAAATAAACTAATGTCTATACAAAAAAATTTTTTTTTTTCTTTTTGAAGGAAGAATCTTTTTTCCTATCACCTTATCTTGAGAATAGGATCAGGAATCCTGCCCTGAATCGGTAAGGAGGACCCGATAATTGTTCCAGCAGCAGGGAACATTTGTAAGGAGTGATTGATCGTGTGAATCATTAGCCTCTCGTATTCTGCACTGCTCTGCTTCAACTTGTATCTCATCTTCTTCTTTGTATATTCTGTAAAAGCGAACTTTTAAATGATATACATTTATAAATCATTACCGTGGTTCTAAAAGGGCCAATGTCTATGATTTGAGAAATCGAGTAATGTAAACAGGTGATCTAGAAGAAGTACTTTTAGTGTAAAAAGGGCAAATGTCATTACCAAATGAATACCTGAAGTGAGCAGAAAAGAAAATGTGTAAGAAGATAATGAATATTTCATAAATTGAAAATTTAATTTGGCATTTTCTGGGAATAGTAAAAATGGACATTGGCCTACATATTTAGAACCAAGGTACAGAAATAATGGAAGGTGTTAATAATGCGAATTGCATTACCTGTTCGAAATATCAAAATGTTAGGATTTCCACAGGATTCATCGATTCAGCGGTTGTTCATTGAGTTTTCATAATCATTTCTTCAATTTGAATAACTTAAAATTACTTCGAATTAGTAAAATGGTTGACATTGAATTTCTGTGTTTTATTGTTAGTATTGAAGTTTGGTGAGATATATTGTTTTTTGTTTTCATTAACGCCGATTCCGAATCGAATTTTCGGTCGCGCATGTGCAATTCGATTTATGTTACTTTGGAAGTTTTCTTTTCAATGGGGCTCGTTTATTAAAATAATTATGACGTGCCACATAATTTGTCGCGCAGTTTATTTGATTTGCTCTATTGATCGCAAAATTCAAACTCAGCAAATCTACTTTAACTCTTATAATTATTTCCATAATATATTGCATTTTTTTCCCGTCTGGGATATGGCAATTGGCAATTCTTAGTATTGTATTGGTATCGTGGTTTAAATATTTGTAAATTAAAAAAAACATTTTATAAAAAAAAATTAAACCGACTTCGAAAACTAGGAACCAGTAAAAATAGATGCACTGAAAAGTATGAAATAATTACCTTCTGATTTTTATGAATATGCAGCAAAATCGAAAATCGTATGAAAAGCGGAAAAATGCATTAAAATGGATAAATTTATTTTGATTAGTACGAATACATACTAATTGTTAATAAAAAATATTAAATTAAAATATTAAATACCATGTTCAATACTTAACAATCTTTTCGGAGGCGGCGCAAAATTTAAAATTGTTAACACTAAGAATTAGGAAAATCTTAAAATTTTCTATAGATTTTCTATTTTGCGCCGCCTCCGAAAAGATAGTTAAGTACTGAACATGGTATTTAATATTTTAATTTAATATTTTTTATTAACAATTAGTATGTATTCGTACTAATCAAAATAAATTTATCCATTTTAATGCATTTTTCCGCTTTTCATACGATTTTCGATTTTGCTGCATATTCATAAAAATCAGAAGGTAATTATTTCATACTTTTCAGTGCATCTATTTTTACTGGTTCCTAGTTTTCGAAGTCGGTTTAATTTTTTTTTATAAAATGTTTTTTATTTCATACTTTTTAGTGGCGGAAGATAATTTCTAATATAAGGCGGAAGAAAGCATTGCCTTGATTTCTAAAACAAATTCTGTATGCTTTTGTTTTATACAGTTTTTTAGTGCATTTTGAA
Organism: Aelia acuminata; assembly: GCA_911387785.2. Classification (NCBI taxonomy): domain Eukaryota; kingdom Metazoa; phylum Arthropoda; class Insecta; order Hemiptera; family Pentatomidae; genus Aelia; species Aelia acuminata. The sequence goes on along the minus strand of OU426982.1, from coordinate 149,719,667 downwards.
CTGATTTCGGGTTTTCGAAGTCTTTTTTTTTTTTTTTTTTTTTTTTTTATTTGTTTATTCGGTACCCCTCTTTAGATAGTACTAGTGAGTTTTGTTCATTAGTTCGTTGTTCTATCCATGGTGGGAAGGACGAGATCTATTCCGTGGGTCCCTCGCGAAAAAAAAGTCAGCCCACCCAAGTAGCGCTATACCACGTTTGTCTATCCCGGGTCTTTATATTATAATTATATCAATTTTAATCAACTTTGTATTATAATAGTCACATTATCAATTTTATGAATATGGACAGAAAATTGAAAATCGTTTGCGGTAGGTATAAAGACCAATGTTCCATCGGGAAGACACATAAAACTTTGTTTCCACAATGACAATCTTTTTCCTTTGCGGAATATTATCGGTACTTCGGTACTTGTTTATTACATACATACATCTGTGTTCCGAGAGGAGGTGTTCAGTTTTGCTCGGCTGTAACATGAATCCGGCAACTTCAAGATGTCGTAGGTATGCCATTGAACATTTGGGATTTTGGCCATTTTTCGACCAGTTCTATTGGTAAATATAATAAACAACATATACGTTTGTTATTTCGGTATCTGAGAATATGACTGCCTCGAAATGGAAACAATTCTTTCCAAATGACTCTCTTTAAGATTTTCGTCTCTAGACTCTCTTATCGAGTGCCTCCCTCTAGGGACGTTAAAAGTAGACAATTCACAATCATAGATGGAATTGGAGATGGAAGAAAATAATATTAAAATTTTTTAGCGGGACGTATTTATTTCATGACTGGGATAATAATAAATCCCTATTATGGCCATATCCATAATATTTTTCTTGATTTTCAAACCAAATTTAAGCTTAGTTAATAGTTATTTGTTATCTCAAAATTAATAATTTGGCACTTACAGCAATTTTCATCTAAACACCTCAATAGTTGCAGAAACATAATTAAAAACCGATAATAGTAATCTGGATAACATGGCAAAAGTGTCACTCCAGAGTGAATAATCCGCACAAGATTTTATTATTACATTGTATAATAATATCCGACAGTGATCAAGTGCATCCGGAAGCTGACAGATGTGCCTGAATTCTTTGTTTGGGCCTCTAAATCAACTGAAAAAGAGCTTTTCCAGGAAGTATTGAATTCCTTTTTTATGTGCATAGCGAGTGGAAGTCGGAAATCAAAATCTAATGTCAAACAATAATGGCTACGATTTTACGAATCTCTTTTAAAAAGGGGTATAAATGCTCGGCCTTTCTTTAAATTCTATGAATTTTGTGGTTTTATGATTATGCTGTCCATCCGTCGTTTAGACATTCATTTAGGATTTTTTACTGTTATCGGTGTATAATGTGCTTTAATCTTCTTAAATCAATAAACAAAATCTTTTAAGCAACCCGAAAAAATGTTCTTGAGTTTTATTTCTTGGCAAAATTTTCCAGGAACAGAGTCGAAACAACATTAACTTTGCCGGAACCATAAAGAAGTGTTTCATTTTTCAGAAAACGACAGCGATATTCCACTGATATTATATATCTTTATTAAAATCTATTGTTGAAAATTTATTTAAGGTTATGTATAAGGTTTGTTCCAACAAGCACTTAAACCACGTCAATAACTAACACACTTCACATGTTCTCCCCCACTCTTTTAATTCTGAATTTGATTGGTTTGTTTTCCCAACCGATTCATCGACCATTAAAACATTATTGAGCATTGCTTGGAATCAACCAATCAAATTTAGAATAAAAAAAGCGGGGATAGTACATGATCAGTTTGTTATTTATCAACGTGTTTTAATAGTTTGTTGGAACATACCTTATGATATATATGCCATATGTTTTTCAAATAAGTAAATATTTTGAGCGATAATTAAATAATTATTTTCATGTTTTTTCCCAATAACTTCTTTAATAAATTAAGAACCCAAAAAAGGTTTTAATGGGACCACATTGGGAAAATACTCGACAAGATGCAAAAGGTTTCGTTCCAATTGGTCCACCCATCTCGGAGTAATCGGTGGACATACATAGAAAAAAAAAAAAAAAAAAAAAAAAAAAAGTCACATACGTATCGAATTGAGTAACCTCCTCTTTCGAAGTCGGTTAAAAAAGCATTTCAAATTTGATGGTTTATTTTTATATTCTACGGGAAAGGTAGCAAAAGTTCCCTCGGGAATAACGTTTTATTTTATATTCAAATATTTAAGAATATCAAAGGATGTTAAAGACCGGGGGTGTGCCTTTACGCCTAGGTTATTAATTTTACATTTTGCGGTTCAGAATGTAAATTATTGTAAATATTATAAAAGAATTCTGAATTTACTTATTTGGGAGTGCATCAGTATTTTGGGAAGCCCGACACATCCAATAAAGCCGACGCTCGTTTTAATTTATTTTTAAGGTCCTTGCATTTCAAGACGTATAAATAACGAAAATAATTAATTTTAATTTTAAGTCCCATCAAGGGATATATATATAGGACGAAATTATTTAAGCTGAAACTTTTGAAGTGGAAGAAAACCTTTTTCGTCTTTTTTTTTTGAATTTGAATAAAAGGGCTACATATTGAATTTCTGAACCTACTGAATCAGATTTAAGTATTTTTTTAAGAAGTTTTATTCTCATTTAGGATTTATTTTAGAACTTAAAGTGCAATGGAAAACAGAAGAAAGATGGTTAGCGAAGAGTTCAGATTTTTCCTCATCCGACACGGCCCAGGAGCCATCTTCTCTTCGAAGGGGTGCTGACAACTCTCGATGTTTTAGCAACTTCTTGGTATGTTTCCACTGTTTTCATCCCATTTTCTGACTTAACAAACACAGAACATGAGACCCTAGTACTCAACTCATTAGATATTCCACTTCAAATGACACTTCCACCACCTTCATTCACTCCTGCCCAGGTTGCACAACAAATCCAACATTTACCCAAAAGAAAAGCCCCTGGTTATGACTTAATAACTGCCGAGGTGCTCCAAAAAATGCCCAGAAAAGCTCTGGTATTTCTGACAACAATTTACAACTGCATACTAAGGACATCAAAATTCCCACTACAATGGAAATATTCCATGATTCAAATGATACACAAACCAAATAAAGACATCTACTATCCATCTTCGTACAGACCTATCAGCCTTCTTCCGATATGTTCAAAAACTTCAGACCTTTCAGTCAAAATTATTACGACTCATTTCAAAAGCACCTTGGTACGTGACTAATCAAACTTTACATACTGACTTCCACATGCCAACAGTCGACCAGCACATTAAAACTCTTTATAAACGTTTCCACACTAACCTACACGGACATATAAACCTACTGATAAGAGATATGGCCACAGATGAAATGCCTGTGAATGTGAGGAGGAGATTAAAAAGGCGTTGGATGAGAGATCTCCTTCTTTAACGGACATGAATAACTGAATCAAGCCAGGGAAGAGGTACTGTTGGGTGCCATCCTTCCCCATGCCTGACATGTCATCATCTGCAACTGTATACGGCCATCGAATCTGCTGATTGTCTATCTATTGCTGACAGGCTCGGATGTACGAATGAAGTGAAAAAAAAAGTGCAATGGAAATAAATAAAAGTAAAACCAATAAATTTATTTATATTATCCTGAATGCACAAGTTACAGAATCTCTCTATACATAAGAGGCTTTGTCCTAACTGACAGAATCAACGCGGAGCAAAAACTAGTTATGATTGGAAACTTGAAGTTCGGAATTTAGATTTTAAACGCGATGTAGGTAACCACTAAGAAAGGATTTTAAAAAATGTAACCCCCAAGGGGTTTAAATGGCGAAATTGTCGTTTAACTCTAACGGACACCTATTTTTGCACTTCGAACAAAAATATCTTATTTGGACTCATTTTGAAGATCTTGATACGACGAGTTTTTCTCGAACGACGAAACCATGTTCTACGGGGCGACGAAAACCATGTTTTAAAGCCGAAAAATAAAGCGTTCACGACGAGTAAGCAATTTTTTGTTTCGGCGGTTTTAGTGAACTCTCTCCATTGCGCGTCTCCCTCTCTTCTACCGAGCCGGTAGCTTCCCCCTCCAACATTCCACCTACCGGAAGCTCCGTTTTTACTAAATCTCCTTTACATCAGTTAACATATTATATTAAATCAATACCAAGATAATGATCACAGAATTGATTTTAAAGGCTCGCGGGCAAAGCCGCGACGGGGAATGCTAGTACTATATATTCCTCACAGTCAATGTAAAGAATTCGGCAGGTAAAGAATTGAGAATAGGATAGATATAAATTATATTGCACGTTTGTTAAAAACAATTTTTAAGTACATGATGATCTAGTAAGTATGCGTATAGCAAGCTTCGTGCTTTTAGGTTTGTAGGTATAGCTACTTAATATTTTATTGTTAGTTCAAGCAAGAAATTATCAATTCCGTTATATATAAATGTTTGTAAGGTATCGGAATAATCCATTAAACAAATTTATAAAGCTTAGTAAACAGGTAAGGCTATTGCATTGAACCGCAAGGCAACGAAGCAGCCAATAAGACAAACAAATTGATGAATCCAAAACAACAGACGAAGGTTTGCAACGTTATGAGAACTGATTAGAGAGACAGTGAGTGGAGGCAGGTGGGGAGCGATTATGTCCAATTTGTGTTATATCATCTAATTATGAGTGAGTTTGCTGCGGGGCAGCTGCTCTTGCATACACAACACTGTTTATATCCCTTGTAGTCCTCGCCACAAAGCTAATGTTATTCCAAACAGCTCAGCTATACAATATTATTTCCAAGTTGTACATAACAGGAGGGATAATATCTAAATATATCACTCTATACAATTATATTTTTTATTCTTATTTTCTTCTCAATTTGATTGGAAGATATTTATGTTATAATTGATGATAAATCAGCAAAAGTATCTTCCTTTTTCACCATAAATATTTATTTACAGCATAACATGTTGACGTTTCGGGCCTGTTTCCCCATTCTCAAAACATATAATCTTGCTTTCTATACTATGGTGAAAAAGGAAGATACTTTTCCTAATTTATTATCAATTACAATATAAATATCTTCCAACTAAATTGAGAAGAATATAAGATGAGTATGGAAAATAGCAAATACCATATGAAGAAAGTTTCCAGACAATTAACAGAAAATATGGATAACATTTTATACATGCATAGTATAGAAAGCAAGATTACATGTTTTGAGAATGGGGAAACAGCCCCGAAACGTCAACATGTTATGCTGTAAATAAATATTTATGGTGAAAAAGGAAGATACTTTTGCTTTTTATATTATTATATTATACTTTTGCTTATTATATTTTTTATAAAACTCGTATATGCATGACAATTATTACTATGATACTTATAATTAGCGACCAGATTTTCATATAAAATAAAGAGCTAAAATTGGTGTATGTGTGTATATAAACATATTTTATATATATATATATATATATATATATATTTGATGTTTTCTTGGCAGTTGATATTAAATGTTAATTAGGGTTCTTAAGGTTCAGTCAATAATAAACAACTATATTCTGGCGACTTTTAATAGTATTATTGAAGCACGGAATCAAACTAAATTAATTCGTTCAGCCCTCATTCAGCACCTCGGAGTAACCAAACACGATTTTGTTTTTCAAAACACTAAAACAACTTACACTTACGTCCACGTGAGACGTGGGACTCGCTTACGATTTTTTGCCACTCCGCTCGATCTGCTGCGACCTTTCTAGACATTCCTCGAATTTGAGTACCCGCTAAATTGCAAAGTAGCATCGGCTTCCCGCAGCTATTCTTGCGTCAATATCAGCATTGGCTCTGTTCTTATCTGACATCAAGGAACCGAGCCGAGGTACTTAAATTCCTTGCATACTGGAAACCTCTGGGTGCCGATACTGATTGTCTCATTGGATTGCGAAGGGTGAAGTCTGCTGCTCTTCATGTACGCAGTCTTCTTTTTATTTATGATACGACCCCTAGCCAATGCAGCCTCCTCGAACTCTTTTAAAGCTCCTGCTAATGCTGGAAGGGATCTGTCTATTATCTCCACATCATCTTCATAGGCGAGGTGCTGTGTTAGGCGGTGAAATATTGTGCCTCCCGGGTTTGTTCTGATGGCACGAACCAAGCTTTCGAAGCTCATATTAAAGTGTGCGGTTGCCTTCGTGTCTCCTTGCATGATTACTGTTGTTATCCGAAACTCATCGGATAGGACCCACAACAGTTTCACCCTTTGTTCTCATATACATAAGAAAAAAGCGAAATGCTAAAGAGCATTTACTTAAATAACAATATCAATAATTTAGCCAATACTGGAAAATATTGTTCAGATATAACAAAATGAGAGAGAGAGAGAGAGAGAGAGAGAGAGAGAGAGAAGGTGAAGGGGGGGGGGGAAGGAAAAGGAGAACTAAATCCTAAGTAAAACTAATGTTAACTGATTGGAGGAAGTTGGCGGAGTGATATTAAATTCCTGGTGGTTTTGATGAAAAGTGATGTAATAGTGGCGGCCGAGTATTGGGATTCCTTTCGACCGCCCATTATCACTTCTTTATTAGCTCCCTTCTCCGGATATTGCTCTGCCTTCCTTCTTTCCCCGTTCCTTCCTTTTCCAAAAGCCAAAAGTCTGAATTTTTTCAACCCAAAACATCCAACCGCTGCTTCATACCAAATAATCCAGTAATAATGATTCCAAACACATTCAGGACTTTTATTTTATCAAAATATTTCTTTTTCATTATTGATATTATTCTAGTTCGCTCTAATATTATTTCGGAAGATTAAAAAACAAACAAAAAAAAATCATAGAAATGGAACCATTATTAAGCAAGTTGCTGCCGTGGTTTTCGAAATGTTCATAATTTTCCGAATTAGTATGCTCTACGGAACCAATCAAATTAATGGATTTATTGTTTGTTTAACGTCACTTTATACCCCAAAGGCTAATTGGACGATGCTACTGTGGGAGTCCTAAATTTTGCCTATACAGGTGTAATTAGGATAGGGGCCAGACGGGTACCTGACATCATACAAGATCGACCTCCATTTTACGTCCTATCAGAGGGACGGCACACCCAAGCATTTTTCACTCCTTTTAAAAAACCCTAGGGCCACCGCGGGACGTGAACTACTATTGTAGGTTGCTACGCTAACCACTACGCCTCCGGTGACCCCCATTTTATATAGTAATAATATTAGAAAAAATTGCGTTTTGTAAAATTTTCAACGCACTAAGTACTGGGCCGAGACAGTTCACTCGCCCGAGTGCTCGGTTAATGTAATCAGCAAAGTCAGTAACTGGGCCTAGTAGCGGGCGAGTCATTTGGGCGAGGCAGTGGACAGGAGGCTGTTCTGTTCTCTATACCCCCACCACCGGCCCACTCTACTCGGTGGGATCAGTCAAAGTGAAGTAAACATAGTAGTGCGATTTATCCCCGGTCTCAATCTTTTTGTGATTTATTAATTTATTAAGTTCAATATGGCTAAGTGGAGTTCTGAAAAAACGATTAAATTTTACTAGAGTATAAATCACACGAATGCCTCTGGAATTTCAAATCAGCAAACAAGCCAATTCGTCATGCGATCGCTTATATCAAGTTAGTAAAAACGATGAATTTACCTGACTTTGGTGTTCCAGAGGTAAAAAATAAAATTAAAAAATCGGGTGCGATGCGCGCAACACCCAACTTTCATTTACCAACTTTCTTAGATTAGAAATTGACATGCTTTATTAATTGCCATTTCTCAAAGCAACATATTCTTCCACATTCGTTTCTTATTTATGTTTTTATTTGTTCTCTAATTCACTATTTTTTTTCTTTATCATTAAATAAAAGTTCTTGCGATAATTCGGCAATACAGGACTCCAAGTCGTCTGATTTTACAATTCTCTATGTAATTGTTGAAAATTTCATTTAGTTACCATGAAACAAATCTTTTTATTAAAGAAAAGAACGGCTTTAATTATAAAACAATGATCTGTCATTAAAGGCCTACTCCGCATGCGAGGGTTCAACTTGTTTTATGAGTTGACGGAATATCTTTCTTTTTTTTTCCTGTATATGTTTACTTGATTTTTTTTATATTCATATTTAGCCCTTTCTTATTTTTAGGCGAAACGAGAGACAGATAATTTATCTCCTGATAAACAAATACAAAGATAGTTTATAGTAAAATACATAAAAGGCCCCTTCCCCATTTTAAGCCCCCTCAGAACATTTTAATAATGATAAAGCTTACCTGACATTAAAAAGGACTCGATTTTCATTAAACATGATGAATTTAATGAAAATCATTAAAGCCGTTTTTGAGAAATTTTTTAAAAAAAAGGTAAAACTTGGAAAAAAGTTTATTAAATAAAGTACCCCCTCCGTTTCACTAATTTTGATGATATTTTGGCTGTCACATTGTGGCCGTATACATACAACCTAATACCCAGTCTGATCAAAATCATTAAAGCCGTTTTTGAGATATTAAAAAAAAGGTAAAACTTGGAAAAAAGTTTATTAAATAAAATACCCCCTCCGTTTCACCAATTTTGATGAAATTTCGGCTGTCGCGTCGCGGGTATATACATACATCAAATAACCAGGTGATCAAAATCGTTAAATCCGTTTTTGAGTAAATAAAAAAACACGTGAAAGTGTGACAAAATTTATTAAGTAAAGTGCCCCCTCCAATTGATCAATTTTGATGACATTTTGACTGTCACATCGCGGGCATATACATACATCAAATACCGAGTTTGGTCAAAATCGTTTAAGCCGTTTTTGAGAAAATCGAGAAAAACACGTGAAAATGGGACATTTATTAAGTAAAGTGCCCCCTACGGTTGTTAAATTTTGATAAAATTTTTACAGTCATATCTCGGGCATATAAGTAGATCAAATACTCAGTTTAATCAAACTCGTTAGAGCCGTTTTTGAGAAAATCGAAAAAAAGTTAAAAAGTTATTAAATAAAGTACCCCCTCCCTTTGAGCAATTTTGGTGAAATTTTTGCTGTCACATCGCGGGCATATACATACAATAAATAACCAATTTCAGTTTTGTACGGCCTATAGTTTTTGAGCTAGTCTGTTCACACACACACACCATTTCGCGGGACTTGGTTATTTGGACTCAGGGGACCCCAAAACGTGTATTTCCGTTGAAAACCGGAAGTCGAAATTTTTCACGATCGCAATACTTTCCTTACTATATATTTCATATATAGGTAAGTGAAAGTAAAAATTGAGGTCAATATACAACCAAAAAATTCACGGTTCTAAAAAATTTGGTTGTGGATTATCTTCAGTTTACGAATCCTGTATAAAATGGATCCAGGAAAAGGAACCTACCATGGAAATCGGGTACAAGAGGAAAACATAAAAAATTATTTCAAATATTTAAACATTTTTTTTTAAATCTATGAACTTAAAAATTAATGGCAGGTATAATCCTTTCCTTACCATATATTTCATATATAGGTAAGTGAAAGTAAAAATTGAGGTCAATATACAACCAAAAAATTCACGGTTCTAAAAAATTTGGTTGTGGATTATCTTCAGTTTACGAATCCTGTATAAAATGGATCCAGGAAAAGGAACCTACCATGGAAATCGGGTACAAGAGGAAAACATAAAAAATTATTTCAAATATTTAAACATTTTTTTTTAAATCTATGAACTTAAAAATTAATGGCAGGTATAATCCTTTCCTTACCATATATTTCAAATATAGGTAAGTGAAAGTAAAAATTGAGGTCAATATACAACCAAAAAATTCACGGTTCTAAAAAATTTGGTTGTGGATTATCTTCAGTTTACGAATCCTGTATAAAATGGATCCAGGAAAAGGAACCTACCATGGAAATCGGGTACAAGAGGAAAACATAAAAAATTATTTCAAATATTTAAACATTTTTTTTTAAATCTATGAACATAAAAATTAATGGCAGGTATAATCGAGTTGCAACATTTCCTAAAAACTTTCTTGATTTGTACTATTTGCCTCCTACGCAGAACCATGCTTCACGAACGTATAACCACGATGCAGTGACTCGCCAGCTGCCTCCTCCACCTGTAATCACCCCAATCCTCAACATTTTGCTCGGCCGAGTGGCAGAGCGGGCTACTCGGTTGGTGTAATTCAGGCTTAAGAAAGAGAGGAGTCGCTTCAGACAGTTTGGTCTGTCCATTGGCCTGAGCCGTTGATATGGTAGTACGTATTTGTAAATTTGTGGATAGTGTGTGATTCAGTGAACTGTGACATCTTATATCATAGCCTGTTAAGACTGTAGTCTTAGTAATATTTTTATCTCTCAATGAAAACTTTTTATTGTTTCTAAATTCATTCTAACCTTATTTTTATTTGTGTAATAGTATCAACATGGACTATATTATTTATTAATTTGTAATTTAAAAATTCTCTAACTGAAACAAATCATGGGGGCACTTGATGTAAACAATATAGTGTTCGTCAAGCTTTCCTTCGTTGCCTACTGATGCTTGCTCTGGAAGCATTTTCAAGTTGTGTTTTGTTCTCAGTGGTCATATTAAAATCTGTGAGGTTTTTTCACCTCTTTACCAACATTATATATTATTTAAAAAAATATGTCGTTTTAAATAATTTTTATTTACGAAAAGTAATAATTCACAATGGCAGACAAACAACAGCAAACTCTATAATAACTAACAAGGTTACAAAAAGTATCAACTTGTAACGACACAGTAACAAAGAAATATCTTCAGATCAAGCCTAATTTCCAGTACATTGCTCTTATTTTTTTAGTCTTACTTAGAACAATCTGGAAGGTTGTTCTAAGCCCCGTCTTGCGTAGAAGATTCTCGAATAGTCAGGAACTTGTCCTAGTTATTTCTAACTGTTCCAACAAGTTTAGAACTCTTTTAAATAATGTATGTATATATATATATCGTTTTGTTTCACGCTACAATATAAATATACATTGTTGCAGCTGGGAGGATCGAACAGTACGAGGGTGACGCTGAGGGCTGCGGACAAAGACCTCACCGGGATCTACAAGTGCGAGGTGTCCGCGGACGCGCCGCTCTTCCACACTGCGATAAGGACAGCCCACCTCGTCGTCACAGGTATTATTATAATAGGGATATAATATATTATATTATATTTAACAGTATTATTATTATTGTTGTTGATGTTGTTGTTGTTGTTGCAGTTGAGCCTGAGGTCGGCCCCTCGATCCAGCTGGAGAAGACCAAGTACACGGCCGGGGAGAGGCTGAGGGCCAACTGCAGCTCCAGCTCTGCCTTCCCCGCCGCAAACCTCACCTTCTACATAAATGGCGCCAAGGTACTATATAATAATAACAATAGAGGGAATAGGGAACCCGAAGGTTCGATGCCGACACCACACCTCGCTCCCTGCTCACTCCTATCCACCGGCCGCCATCCGGACCCAACTTCGACACATCTGCCTTCACGCAATCCTCCCACCTCCGTCTTATTAATCTTCTCGGGATTCGTTAACTTCGCAATTTCGCACGCCCATTTTATTCTTCTCGCTGCTATCACGTCGATTATATTTACCGGCTACAGTTCGGTGTTGTGTAATCGTCTAAATTTTCCGGTTACTTTATTCCTATTCTACGCAGTACTTTATTTTCAAAAACCCTAGGGGCTAAGGTAAAGGGAACATAATAATAAGGATTAATAAGGTCGATACTTTTATTATATTACTGTAACGGTGCGTAATCACACCACGAAGGCTAAATGGGGTCACCTGTGTTGTAGTTGCTTGCATAGTCAACTACAAAACACAAGGTCGTTGGTTTGTAGCCCGACTGGAGTTCCTAGGATTTTTTAAAGGGAGCGAAAAATACTTGGCTATGCCGTCATTCGTATGTGATGTAAAACGGTGGTTCTTATACATATATTTCATATATACGAGGGGCGATCAAAAAGTTTTGCAACTAAGCAGCTACAAATAAAATAGACTCAATGCTAAAAATATTTTTATTTTTCAACGTAATCCCCTCTAACATCAATTCACTTGTTCCACCTGTCCTTCAACATACAGATACCACGGGGGAAAAAACTTTCTTCTTGGTGTTGAAACCATTCTTCTGTAGCTGATTTAAGGGAATCCAGGTTACCAAATCTTGTCCCTTTTAAGAACCTCTTTATATGTGGGAGGGCCACGAAATCCTCTGGGCCCTGGTTAAAGAGGTATAACAACACTTGACAAGCCGAAAGTCGATAATGCCGATCTTGAAATGAAAGATTTCGGGGAACCCATCTTGCAGACACCTTGGACATTCTTAAGTGCTAGCGCTTCCATACGAAATGCCCAATCCCATAGGAATTTCAGACACCTTTATTAAACGATAAGCCGAGATCAAGGCCTCTGCTTGAGTCGAATGATCAGAATCAGTTGAAGTTGTTGTTCTCCCGAATCTTGCTTCGTCTTGATCTCGTTTGGACTCATTGAACCACCAAGTGACTTTAGTAAAAGACAGACAATCATGACGATATACATTCACCATTCTGTTGTAAATATTTTTTACAGAATGCCCTTCTTTACACAAAAATTTAATGACGCTTCGATACTCAAAGTGAAAGTCACTGGATATCGACATGTTTACAAAGGCACTGCTAAATAATGACTGGACTGACGGACTCAATATTGTGGGCATGTTTACTCTTGATAGATAAGCTATCAGGGACAAAAGAAGTGTTTGTTTATGCCTAATTTGCAAAACTTTTTGATCGCCCTGGTACCTTTCCTTCGTATATTTTCGTTGGTTTCTGTCTTGTTTTTTACTAAGCCCTGATTCTAGGGTCGAAAGGTCTTGCCGGCACAATATATGTTATTGCACATACAGTGTCTTTTTATTTGACCGCACCTCCAACCATTTCCATCACGTAAACTTCTACGGTGAATAATCTACCTTCATTATTCTAAAAACGAGGAGGGATTTATTAAATAGTTTTACTGAAATAAAATTTATTATGACTTATTGATTTTTGGTCCCCTCCCCAGGATAACAGGGGATGAAGGGTTGATGTTGTACATCGATGAAGAGTATATCAGGGTTGGGGGGGGGTGCATTTAATAGCCGCCCCTTTCTGCCGCTGACAGGAGCCTTATTAAGAAAAAGCCCCCTTCAACTCATCGCTTTTTCCCAACAGTTTACATCTTTCCAGAATAGATTAACTCTTTCCTCTCCAAAATGATGGATAGTTCAATCGCTTTATTTATAGAGCCTCTTTTAGTTGTTTTTTTTTTATCGCTTATGAAATGGAGATGACTATCATGTTGAGAGTGAATCAAAATTAGAAATTGAAAAAACATATATATTTAATTTGGCCACTATTCAAAGTAACTAGCAAATAATAAAAATTATAGGGGAGAGCAGGGTTGGTTGGCATAGGGGGTAGGTTGGCAATTGGCTTATAGTTTCCGTCACACCTGTTGTGAAGGCCCCACGATTGTACCATATGACCCGCTCGAACTCGGGTATCTTGTCCGGAGTTTTCAATCAGATGCTAAAAGTGTAGAGAAGAGTGTGCTTCATTGATTGATTTTACAACATGTAAGTAAATTTTAATATTTTCAGTAAATTTGGTTTAAAGGCATGGCAAAACATTCGACTCCGATTCTGTTCACATAGCCCCAAACTCCTTTGAAAATCCTAACCTTTCGACTAATCAGCTTCTTGTTTGATTGTTCTCCCCTGTCTTGGCAGCCATCTTTCATATGATCTCTCCAGTTGGCTCTCTTCTACTGGGGTTTGTTGGCGCAGCAGCAATTCAGAAAAGCAAGGTAAACATAAACAAAGGTGGAACTAGCAATTGTCTTTCGTTCCAGCGAGGAAGATGAGAGCAATTTTTCTTATGCAAAAAGTGACGACAGTCTAAACTTATATCTTCTTCTATTGTCATTCTATTATCCCTTAAAAACTGTTAAAACCCGATTCAAAATTATTATGCCATTATTTTGCAGCTTTTAATAACAATAATATCTGTCAGGCAGTACTTGAATGAGATGGCTAAACAACTCCACCTTCTAGGCCAACCTGGCCCACTGGATTCACGAATTCTTCAATTTTCTATGATCTTAGTATTAAATATTATGTAGTGAAAAAAATACTTGAAGTACTCTAATAATTGGAGTTTACAGTGGTATCAGCCCTATTGGGATTATATTAAGACGAACGACTCAACAATCAAAAAAGTGAAAACTGTTGCCAACCAACCCCGCTCTCCCCTACCTACTTTTTATAATAATGTAACATTTAAACAAAATAAAAATAAAAACAAATGGTTTTGAATAGTTCTAGAACTTTTGTTGGAACAAACTGTCATAGCACACGCTTGTGACTACGATGTTCGAGTATCATCAACGCTGGCCCAAAAGGTTCTAGAATGTTCTCCTTACCACTAAATATAAGAAGCGATGGACTGGAGAGTTAGTCTTGTTCCGAAGCTCGAGTCTTATGTTTATTTCTGTGTTACGAAGTGATAATGTTTGTAAACTGTTTGTGTTTTCATAATTTGTGTATAGTTGAAAATTGTTATTTTCGTTAAATAAAAAATTGTTTAATCCACTTAATTGTTACAATAAATACTAGCAGACCCGGCCACGCGTTGCTTTGGCTCAGCATGGCAATGGCTCAGTAGCTATAATGACTGAATTATTTATCTCCTATTCTTTTTAATACAGTCAAATCAAAATTCACTTTAAACATGACAACATGATAAATAACTGGTATTCACAACTAAAAACAAAACTAACGAAAGTCGGATCAGTAACAATCTTGGAACATAATAAACCTAATCCTGACCTTGCCCAACTGTATTTTAAGGACATAATAAATAGATATGAGCACCACTTTTTCTTTAACGAAATAAATACAGCCATAAATTCGAAATATAACTCAGATTACAGAAACATTATTAGCTTTAATCAGGGAGAACAATATCTAAACTTCAGAACTAATATAAACAAACAAAGATTAGTAAGTCAGCTTAGAATTGTCAATTTAACACAACCTGTATTTTACTATAATGGAATAACCCATAAATTAGAAGAGGAAGGAAATTGTACAATATGTAATCTTCAAAAACAGGAAAACTTATTCCAAAATTATCTTATAGAGTGCCCACTGTACAATGAACTGAGGAAACATTTCATAGCTAAATATATTAATCACGAAAATAATTCTATTTTAGGAAATTTACTTACAATACAAAAATTAAACGATATCTATCATTACACATTGGGCAGCCTAAAAATAAGATCATTTATTATAAACGAATAAATGTACTAATATAAATACTTAGGACAACCATTCACACGTAATTGATATTTGATTGATGTTGACATTATTTTTTTTTTTTACTCGTTAGTATATCTATTGTTTTTCTAGTAAGATGTATGTATATGTTAATAAGTTTTATCTATTAATTAATATTTATTTATAACTTATTTTTTTCGTCTTTCTTTTCGACTTAAAATATATTTAATTTTGATTTGTTCAAGATGGAGGCAGACCTCCTAAAACTAAAAACTATAAGCTCTTAAAGGCTTAAATGTTATTGTATATATCTTTGAATATTGCAATTCCAATTGTTTAATTTTGTATAATTACTGCATTAACATGTGTATAATGTGTATACATCCAACTTTCTTTGTATGGGGATAAACCCCGAAAACAAATAAACGTATTCATTCATTCATAAAAACGTGTCAGCTAATTTAAGAACCTACGGGATTGAAAATAGATCTTTACAACAAATTTTACTGTGTTTGGTAAGGAATTTAGGAGGGCTGCTTCACGATCACCTCAAAACGAGCTAGTAGCTCAACACAAATTCTTATCAATGTACCAGCAGGAAAACCAAACAATCGCCGAATTCGTGACATCACTCACATCAGAAATAAGTGACTGTAACTTTATTTCCCCATGTAAATGCAAGGTATCAATTGCAGACATATTCTTACGGGCCACTTTGTCCGGGGTCTTAAAGAAGATACGCTTCGTGAGAGTGTCTTGCGATCAACAAAGACTGCTTTCAAGGACATCGTTTCCGAGGCCATCGCACCTGAAGCTTCTAAAATTAATTCTCGGATGATCGCTGCAAAACAACCTGTCGATATCAATAAGATTGACCATGAAAAACAGTCTGCTGGTCCCAAATCTAAATTTCCATCCAAAATAGATTTCGCTCCTCCTAACATTGACGACTACTATTTGCGACGTGGCAAAGACAACCACTTGGTGAATGACTGTCGAATTAACAAATCAAAACTAAAATGCCAGTCGAGCAAGAGGTCCGGGCACATCAAGAACGTATCCATGCGCTTACTTCTGAATAAAAAAGAGAAATCGGGATCAAAAAATCAAATAGAAACCTTTCCGTTGCTGTGCCCGAGCAGGTTAATGCGTTGAACTAATTATCTCCTATTCTCTTTTATACAGACAAATAAAAAATAACTGATAAAGATAAAACGTGTCAACTAATTAAAAAATCTACGGGATTGAAAATACAACTTTACGCCAAATTCAAAAGTGTATTGTAAAGAATCTTGGACAGTTAAAGATTTTGTTTTCTACATTCATGTATGTACATAACAATGACCGTATGAGTCATTTACTTAATAAATTTTGTATCATTTTCACGTATTTTTTTTTATTTACTCAAAAACGGCTTTAACGATTTTGATCAAAATCGGTATTTAATGTATTTATATGCCAAAGATGTGATACCCCAACAGGTTAATGCGTTGAACTAATTATCTCCTATTCTCTTTTATACAGAAAAATAAAAAATAACTGATAAAGATAAAACGTGTCAACTAATTAAAAAATCTACGGGATTGAAAATACAACTTTACGCCAAATTCAAAAGTGTATTGTAAAGAATCTTGGACAGTTAAAGATTTTGTTTTCTACATTCATGTATGTACATAACAATGACCGTATGAGTCATTTACTTAATAAATTTTGTATCATTTTCACGTTTTTTTTTTTATTTACTCAAAAACGGCTTTAACGATTTTGATCAAAATCGGTATTTAATGTATTTATATGCCAAAGATGTGATACCCAACATTTCATCAAAATTGGGCAAACGGAGGGGGCACTTCATTTCATAACTTTTTTCCAATTTTTACCTTTTTTTCGATTATCTCAAAAACGGCTTTAACGATTTTCATCAAATTCGTCATGTTTTATGAAAATTAGGTGTTCTTTAATATCAGGTAACCTTTATCATTACTAAATGTTCTGAGGGGGATTAAATGGGATAGAGACCTTTTTTGTTTTTTTGTTTCCTATAAAGTACCTTTGTTTTTGTTTACATGGAGAAATTAACTGTCTCTCGTTACGCTTAAAAATAAGAAATGGCTAAATATGAGATATGATAAAAATAAAGAAAACATATAGAGGAGAAAAAAAGAAAAATATTTAGTCAACTCATAAAACTCGTTAAGCCCACGCACGCGGAGTACGCCTTTAATGACAGACCATTGTTCATAATTAAAGTCGTTCTGTTAATTTGAGAAGTGGCAATTAACAAAATGCATTAATTTCTAATCTAAGTAAGTTGGTAAGTGAAAGTTATGTGTTGCGAGCATGCACCAGATTTTTTATTATTATTATATTTTTTTTTTTTTTTGTTAGGATATGACTATATTTCTCGCTTGGACGGGAAGGAAATCTATAAACATATATGTATATCAACCATCTAGAATAAAAAAGTTGGGTACCAAAAAAAGGGAAAAATAGTTATTTATTATACAAGTGACGAAAGTAGATCAGTTTACAACTCGAGTGAAACGTTTACCCACACGAGCGAAGCGAGTGTGGTAATTTTACGAGAGTTGTAAATTCTACTTTTTTCACGAGTGTAATATTAAATTTTTTCTGTAATCGTGTAATACATGATAAGATCTAACCAGAATATGAACAAAATTAGGATGTTGTGAAGATTATGGTATGTTGTTAGTAGGTTATAAGCATGGTTGTGAAAGGTTATAAGCATAGTTATAAAACAACTAGTATTAATTTATTTTAACATTTTATTTATTATATATATTTAAAGTTACATTACATTTTTTCCCTATTTGTTATTGTAATTACTTTTTGATTTTTGAGGTATTAGTTGACTTAATGCAATATTGGCATTATCTCGTACTTCTGGAGGAGTTATTTCCAAATATACTTCTGTTTCACTATCACTATTCATTTTTATGTATAAATTGGAAATGTTCAATTAAATAAAAAATAATATAATAATAATAATATTTAATCAAACAGTGTTTTTTGAAGTTTTTTTGTAATATCAAAGATGTCTGTTTAAATTAAAATGATTGTGAAGTAGTGCAGTTATAAACAAGTGCAGGTTATAAATAAGGAAGGTAATTATTATTATATTTAAATTTTAAAATATATTGATTATTTCCACCAATAATTCATTCACATTTCAATTTATTTTGTTAAAATAAATTCTTACAATGTTAAGAAACATTTAAAAGCATTTAATTTCCAACTTCAAATTATTTTTTAATTTATACTTATTACTAATTAAGAAGGCAATTCACTTTCTTCACTTGTGAAGAAAGTAATCACTTTCTTCACTCTATTGCAAAATGTTTCACTTTCTTCACTCATTTCAGTTTAGTAATGTTACCATTATTCAACGATTACAGAAAAAAACTTTTATAAATAATGGCTAGAAGATTTTTCCTATAGATTCACAGCTAAAGTATTTCAAAGTTTTTCAGAATCATTACCGCCCTTCCAAGAAGGCCCCTACACCCCGAAGAATGCTATAATGTGGAAGTTATTCGGCGGAATGGTTGAATATTCGATGAGGAAGCCGTCACCTGAGGGGGCTAAGATATTCCGCAGATAATACGCTGCCATAACTTGCCTCGGATCAAGTTCCAAGGCGATCCATCAGGCCTCGGCTAAGTAACGTCGTCGCTAAGTCGGCGCCGCCCCCTTCCTCTCGGGGTATACTCTGGACTAGTCATGTAAAGCTATCGGTAGTCTTCCTTATCGATAGTGTCGGACATAAAACTATCGATTATATCGATAGTATATGGAAATTAACGGGGGGGGAGGGTAGAATAGTTGAATTTTTGGTTTGGAATGTTAGGAGCTATAATGCCTTTTTTTCATTGTTATTTCATGTTCACAGTTATTTTTCATTCAATTAGGAAATAAGATAAACATTTCTGCCAATGGAGGATGGGTTCCAATACAGCACGAGCTAATTTTTGTTAATATACAGATCGATAAAAATAGAAAAAATATCGAAAAGTTGATGAAATAGTTATTTACACCACTATTACAGAAAGAGGCTTTTTAGAGCACGAGATCTGGTGTGACGAGCGAGGCGCAGCCGACTACTGTAGAGACACTTCCTGTGCAAGTGATGTAATAACTATTTCATCAACTTTTTGATAGTTTTTCTATTTTTATCGATCTGTATATTAACAAAAATTAGCTCTGGCTATAATGGAAACCATCCTCCATTGGCATAAAAATTTCGTTTTGAGAAACATTCATTAAGAAGTGTAAGGTTAATAAATATTGAATGAAAATCATATCATATGGTAGGAGGTATTTGATGACTCGTAAAAAAGCTACATATTTATATTTATATTAAATGTACAATTAGTATTATTACTAATATTGAATCCTTCAAATGGTAATTGAATGTCACGTTTGGAGTTAGTATACTTTTTATTATTCATATTATGTAATGAATCGTCTATAAATAGATCATTAACCATGAAGAGCTGATCATCGTTATTCGCGATATTGATGTTATTAAACTTCATTCTGTGTCCGGTTTATGAGGAATACTATTATGATAATCATATCTGTATTATGATGTTAATGTATCGTGATAATCAATAAGTGATAAAAAAGTTACTAAGCTTTTTAAGAGTTTTATTAACATGTGTTTTCTTTACTGTACTAGTACAGTAAAGAAAACTGATGTTTCCTTTACACTACTAATAGTGTAATGGATCACTTTCTAGGCTAGCTAACAGTCTAATGTAATGTCTAATGTAGATTTATTTAGAGGAAGGAATTACCAAACCTCATTTGTCGACGAAGTTGATTTGCAAGGTACAAGACACGACAAAATTCAGAACGCGATCCTCGAGTGTATGGACTATCCTCTAGATCTACACTATATGCACTTTGTGTTAGAAAACTAAATAAAATTAAACTCTGTAACTTTTTATTTTAAACTTAAATTGATTAAGCAGCACGCAGGTGCTTAGAGGCAGATGCTATTACAACTTATCCATTTAAAAAAACGGTACTAGTTGTGAAGAGTGGCACCTGGGCCTGGCTTGTTTTGAGAGGTTATGTCACCGCGATATTGTCGAACTTCCATCAGCTTTTTTTAAGTTAAAAAGTGCCTTTATTAGCTTTAATAGATCCCAGCTTTCGACTCCCGCTCGCTCATCAGAGATAAATAAACCCACAAAAGGGACATTTTCAGTGGAGATCGGGGCTTACTGTGAAGGGCGCCCTAGTAAACGGCGCGGGAACCACTGTTCAGAACTAGTACCAAAAAAACAAAGTTTTCGATAGTACTATAGATAGTTTTGATAGTTTAAAATTATCGATAGTAGTATCGATAGTTTTCGGGTGGCGGGATGGCCGAGTGGGCAAACGCGTTAAAAAATACGTGTTGCCCATGGCAACGTATGATTGAGAACCGAAAGATAGCAAGTCCAAAACCCGGAGCCAGGGGAAATTTAATAATACTCGGCATCAATCCCCCACCCTCTCCCCTGGCACGGGAAACCCCGTATAGCCTAAAAGGGGAGGAAAGGGAGGAACAATTAAAAAAGAAAAGGTATCGATAGTTTTACATCTCTACCCTGTATTTCGGTCTTCTATGGAATCGGCCTTCCTCACCTTATAGCCTAGGTGTTAACCTTTTGTATAAAAATGCAAGAGCCAAATCTATGCAATGGATAAATCTAAAACTTTTGCAGAACATTGACATCTAGTCAAATAGCGTCCGTATCTATTTTTTGTGTTAACAGCCAAAGTATAAAATTAATTAACTAAGTGCAGAAAACTAAATTTATTTTTTTCAAAATGATAGTTTTATTTATTCGCTATAAAATGAAAAGCAATTCCAGAAATATGAAAAAGGATATTATAGAAAAATCTGGTGCGATGCGCGCAATGTTTATACCTACCTACTTCGTGTTGAAATCAACGTGTTTTGATAAATATCTAAACCCAATTTAGCAACTTTTCAGAAAATAGCTTTTTCCACTTCTGTTAATTATTTTACATAAGTTAAAGGGTATTATAATTATTGAAAAACTTTTAAATCCTCAACACTTGCCGATTTATCATTAGGTACATTTTTATTTTTTAGGGGCCTAACCACTGAGAATGAATAACATTTCCTCAAGATTTCCTCAATAGTCGAGTTTTGTTTATTGCTTGCCGTGAAGGTGAATCGATGGAGGGTGTATTATAAAGTTTGCCTCTAAGGCCTTTCTGGAAACCGAGAACGAATACCGTATTCGTTTCGAAGACCACTTTATATTTCATTCAGAAAGTTAATGGGAAATCTAATGCACCTCGAAAAACCCTGATATTAAAGAATGCTTGATTCTAATTAAACATGACGAGTTTAATCAGCCGTTTACGAGAAAATTCCAAAAATGATAAATGTTATACAACTTATGAAATAAAGTCCCCCCTTTGTTTACCCGATTTTGATGAAATTTTCATTGACACATCCAGGTTATATACCTACCTCAAATACCAAATTTCAGTTTCGAATGAAAAATGTTTTTAAGCTAGTCTGTTCACACACACAGACCATTTCGCGGAGCTTGGTTATTTGCACTTAGGGGACCCTAAGACGTAGGAAGATACGATTTCCGTTGAAGACCGAAAGTCGAAATTTTTCACGATGGCAATACTTTTCCTCGCAATATATTTCATATAAAGGTAAGTGAAAGTAAAAATGTTAAAAAGAATACGCAACGTCCCATTCAGTTCAGTAGAGGAATGTAACTATTTAATATTTAGTAATTGAACGATGTTATTGAAGATTTCATAATCATTTTCTATTTCACAGTAATTTTAATTAGGCTGTGAAATTAGGCGAATGATGTTTATTGGATTATAATAACCCTTATAACCGGTATAAACGTTATGTTAAATGTGATTGGAAATAATTCGATTTCGTGTTTAAATCATTGATTTAACCAAGAAAAATGTTTTTATTCAACACGACCTATGATTTTGAAAAAAACAGTATTTTCCATCAGAATGAATTAATTATAATTGAATTTCAGTTTGATTACTCATTTTAAACTGAACTAATGAAAACCTTGGAGGGGCACACAATCTCTCAAGAAGCTCATTATCGTTTGAAAAAAAATAATTGGTTGTACTCAAATTCAATTTAAGAAAATTAACTTTATCTCTTGGAATAAAAAAATTAAAAAAGCAAGCTTCCGAGAAGAGCACTCGCACTAAGAAAAAATTGATTAATATTTTTATAGGAATGAATATTTATTTTATAGTATCGTTGTTTGTTTAACGTCCCTGTATGCTATTAAGGCTAATCGAACGATGCTACAGTGGGAGTCCTAAATTTTGTCTATCCAGGTATAATTAGGATTGGGATCTTTAGCGAGTACCTCCCATCGCACATGCTCGGGACCTCCATTTTACGTCCTATCCGAGTAACGCCATAGCCAAGGATTTTTCATTCTCTTTAAAAAATCCTAGGGCCTCCGCGTGACGCGAACCCGCGACCTCTAGTACTGTAGGTTGCTATGCTAACCACTACACCACATTTCACTCCAAAAGAAGTATATAAATGTGGATGAAGCCATTTTATGTGAGTTTGCTAAATGGCGTTTACACATTTCTCAAAACACAGACTGGCAAGTGAAAATTGTATGTTGCGCGCCTCGCATCAGATTTTTTTATCTGATTCTGAAACTGCTTATATGTTCTATGTATATGATACAGTAAATGTACTGTATGAATTACAGTAATGATACAATAAATGCATCTTATCCTCTTGCTAGGTGGAGAGAAGCGGGCGCAGCAGACTGTGGTCCTACCTGAAGAGCGAGGACAGAGGTTTGGAGAGTTCCAGGCTGGTGCTGGAGACGATATTTCCAGGAGGTAACCTCCAGCTGTCCTGCATGGCCGCCCAGTTCTCGCTGTACTCGAGGTCGGCTCACGTTTACCTGGTCGAGGAGGCGCCGCTGATTGCCCAGGTGTTGGGCCCCAAGTCATCGGAAACGGGTAAGTCTTAATAGAATAAACCGTCGTTGATACTACGTTGAAATTTTCGATTTTGCGATTTAATTGGATTTTTAATCGAAACGAGTAGCTATAGAGTCCTAAATGTCACCAGTAATATATTATAAATATTAATCCTTAGTGATACCGTGCAATAAGGAAAATTTAAACTCTAACAGTTCTATGATTGAGGTATAATTTTAAAGATTTCCTTCCCGTCCGGTTAAATCGTTCAGAAAACCCCGAGAAAAGAGCTGTGGAGAAAAGTAAACCTTATTTACGCATAAGGCACAAACTGTCGAATTTTATTCCATTATGCAAACGCGAAAATGAATGTTTTCCGTATTTTCTACAGAATAGAAATTAATATTAAAAATGACAAACTCTATAGTCAATATCAACAAACCATTCGCGGACTCAATTCGGACAAGAGACCACTCGCAATGAATGCTGTAAGAGCCCTGCAGTTAGATATAAAAGTGTCCTGTAATGTCCTCATATCGTCCTGCAGTGGTGTTAGAGACACCATATTGGGGGAGGGTTAGTCCATTCTGGGGGGGCCACTTCTCTGTTTAGGGGGTTAACTCAAGGGGCAGTTAACTATTTTTTCCCCTTTCTTTTCTACACAGCAGTTATGACCACAGTTATACGATCTCTTAAAGTCCTTTATAAGCGTCTCTCTAGTTATAACAGTGATCAGATAAAATGCTATGTATTGAGGATGCTCCCATGATTGGGCGATTCAATTTGATTAATAATTTTAAATTATAACAATGCAGGCGGCAAGGTGCTGGAAATACCGCCTTGGATGTTTTTGGGGCGGTACTTATTATTATTTGTTACTTATTATTTAAAATAAGAAAAAATGAAGACCGACACTGTTGCCGACACTCATCAAGGGAAATACCTAGAAAGATTCTTGTATCCATTTGGAAAAGTTTCGGGCCATAATCCCCGGTTTTGCCTCGGCAAAGGTGCCGCTGAAAATACCTAAGAAAGATAGCAAGTAAAGGAAATTTTAGGATAGCCAGCCAATCAGAAGAAGTCTAAAGAGAGTGGGGGAAAGACGATTTATATGTAGGAAGAAAAGAAAAAAAGGGAGAAGTTGGAGAAAGTGCGAGGAGTGCGGAGGTTGAGAGATAGTTCGGACGGAGGTCCAGAAAGCGGCAGTGCGAAACGAGGCATACTTTCCATAATTTCTATTTTGATTTTCTTGCAAAAACCACAGTTTTGCGCTTATAAATGGCATTCGATGTGCTTTGTTCATTTTTCCTATGTAACAGTTAAGGAAAGCTTTAAAATGATGCCTCATTCATGAAATTTGATGAAGTATTGGGTTGTAAAAAAAGTTCGTAGCGTTTTTTAAGAATATATTTAATTAAAAATTTCAGATACATGTAAATATTTTTAATCAATGATATATGACCCATTTTGATCTATAACTTGTTTCCATCTTTCAGGTAATTTTGTAATTCCGTCCTCCAAGAACTGTTCAGTTTTCTGCGCGATGAACTCGTCTATGTGCTTTTTACAGTCCTCGAGCGAGTTATATTGTTTCCCGTTGAGGGAGTTTTGGAGAGACCGGAATAAGTGGTAATCTGTTGGGGCAAGATCTTGTGAATAGGGTGGGTGGGTTATCACATCCCAGCCAAACTCCAACAATTTTTGCCGAGTCTGTAAAGAAACGTGAGGACGGGCGTTGTCGTGATGAAAAACAATGCCTTTGCGATTAGCCAATGCTGGACGCTTTTGCTCAACCGCTGCCTTTAATCTTTCCAACTGGGAACAGTATACTGCCGAATCAATGGTCTGGTTGGGTGGGAGGAGCTCATAATAAAGCACACCTTTCCTTCCACGCTTGGCGTCTTCCAACTCAAAATTTCCGGTTCTGAACCGAGCAAACCACTTACGGACGGTGCTTTCCCCTACGGCGTCATCTCCATACACGCTGCGAATTTTGTTGACCGTCTGTGCAGCGGATTTTCCTTTTCTGAAATAAAATAGCATTATATGGCGAAAATGAATTGTTTCCTCCTGCATTTTGGACTAACACAATACACTTGAACAATAGAAGATCCCGGTTGAAACTGAGAACGTTATCTAATCCCTTTTTAGGATATTTATACATTATTGACCATGTAAACAGGATTAACAAACACAGAAAGGATTAAATTAAAATAATGAAAACGCTACGAACTTTTTTTACAACCCAATATTAAGAAAGTTATGCCGTACCGACGAAAAAAAGTCCATGAGAAATAATATATATGGTTACATCTAGTATGTAGACTAAGGGCTCATTTGTAACATAATTGGATATTTTAGAAAGTCAACATAAAAAACTAATCCTTACCAAGACTAGAACATTATTACAATGTTTGAGGAGCAGTCTTGAGAGTTTTTATGCGAGATATTTTCGACTAATAACTATTACGATACAAAATAATTACGATTTTTTAAAATTAATTTTGTATGTTTAATTAATAACTGTTATAATTTTTGTTCAATGTTTGTTTGAATTGTTTGTTGCTATTTTTAAAAACAAAAAACCAAAAAAACACGTAAGGTGTTGGGGATATCGCGAAAAAGGAACTATATTCTGAGCACACAGCGGCAGTAGTACTAACACTTTATGGAGGGAACGTGAGAAAGAAAAAGTTATGTGTTCTTTGTTCCTTGCCAAAGGTTCGGGCCTCAAAAGTTAGTAAAATAACATGTTACTAAGATATACAACAAGGTATCAGTAACGTTTACTGTAGCAATTTAGTATTTCAAAGAATAATAATATTGCCCATTTTGTAAGGGAAAAATTCAAATGTGCGCGGTAAGAAATTTAATGTACGAGCAGTCCCGGTCAGGCGTTGCTGTGGCTCAGTAGCTATAATGCGCTCAATTAATTATATCATATCTTTTTAATACATCCAAATCAATATTCACTGATAAAGACAAAAACGTTTCAGCTAATCTTAAAACCTAAGAGATTAAGAATAGAACGTTAGGCCAAATTTAGAAGTATTTGATAAAGAATTGAGGAGATGTAAATTTTGTACATCTCATAGTGGGCTATAGTATGTATTAATGATCCATTCGTTTAGCTATTTCCGGGTTATTTCAGCAGAGGCGAGATTAAATATATGTAAAAGGATCTAATAAAGAATATAGTTGGAATAATGTTTGACATGACACTCATTTTCCTAGTCTGCGCTGGAAAAATTGGATTTGGCTAATGGTTCTTACCCCCCTAAATATCGAAAGAAAGTGTGGTGTCAATAAATCAAATTACACCGCCTTCTGTTGGAAGTTCATAGAACTTACAAATAATCACACTCAATTGTAGTATAATGAACAGATGTGCAATAAAAGGAATACTTTCGTCAAAAATCGAGATTGAAAAAATCCTAGACACAATGAGCCAAATTATATCAAGAACGGTTGAGTAGTTTTGGACTAACAAAACCATATTATTAAGGTCTCTTACATTGAATAGAGTTGTAGATATTTTGTTTGAACAGTTACCTAACTGTTATAGACTGAACGAGAATCATCTACGCTTTTCGAAATCCTTCTAGAATGTTGGATTTCAGATTAAATATAAGGAGCAATGGACTAGAGACTAGCCTGGCTCTGAAGGTCCAATCATAGAGAGTAGTTGTTTTTGTCATTGTGCAGTTAATTTTTGTAGCGTTGTTAATAATTTGAGTTTGTACTGTGTGTTTAGCGTTGTCAATTATTACTTTCTTCTAATAAAAATTATTTAAGCGCATATTAGTGTTACAATACAGTAAATTTTAGTAATCATAATTTATATGTTTTAACACATTCGTATCATTAATTTTATTTATAAAATCTATAAAGTGTGACTTTTATCGACTCAAACGCTCCATTTCGTAAAAACCAATGTAAATTTATAAGAATTAACAATATACCCAGAGATTGGCTGAAGCTATGCAATTTTAATATGGGCAGGTGTTCGCACCTGGTATGAAAGAACCAATGAGCGAAATTTGGAGATTTAGGATAAACGGTATGGATCTCTTTAAAGAACAAACAAACAAATTAACAAACAAACAAACAGAATTTCATCTTTAATTATTTAGATAATTAAACAAGTGGTTGTCTGTGTGTCAATGTATTGTTAGAAGTATCTACTTTTTGTAACGTTATTATTGTTAGTTGGTGTTCTGAATTAAAAATGTTTACTAATAAAAATTATTCAAACCCACATCATTGTTACAATATAAATTAAATAAACAGAGATGGAATTTTTTGGCTATGCTATGGATATGCCGTCTGCCAAGGAATCAGCTTGATGGCCAAAAATAGTAATTACAATGATCTTTTCTTTTATTTTTATTTTTTATTGTTTTGGTCTATCAAATTAAAATAGCAAACCTTTGATTTTAATAAATTATAAACAAGTAACAACAAATAAAATTACCTTTTATATAACATACAAAATTTTCACATAAAAAAAGTCAAATTTTTAATAATCATAATGTAATTAACACTACAGAGTATACCAAAACCATAATAAACTCAATATTAATCATTATAATTAAATTCTTTTATCAGAAATTGTCTATAAATTAAAGATTCCTTTATATAGAAAATTAATAATAAATAAAATTTCTAATAAGGTAATCTAATCGGTACAAAAAAAGCTAAAAGCTGTTTTACACCCTTAAACACTAGTAAAAAAATAAAAATTAAGAAATATTTTGAACGTCATTTGGCATTGTGACCCTATGAAAAAAAAATCTTTTTGTGGGTAACAAACCCTAGTAGGGTAGCAAAGAAAAAAGAATTGAAATTTTTTACGAATAAATTTCACTCAGGGTAAAAGTTTAGCATAATCCAATTTCGCTTAGGCTCGTAATCGCTATTTATCGCATCATTGAAGTGTCGTCATAAAAATGGATCACTTGAATTCAAACAGAGAGAACGGGATAAGCTCTTTGCGTTTGAAAACGATGGCAATTATATCGAAAACCGTTTTCCATCTCCGCGTTTATGTCTTCGTTAAAACATTCGGATGAAAATTGGAATATCCACTAGCCTCCTCTATATCGGCTGGCCCGTGAATGCAAAACGGTTAATTATTGGTCGGAATTGAACTAGAGAAAAAAAAAAAAAATCTAATTTCCACACATCACTTCTATAAAGGCTTCAAATACTTACATATTCGAGAGGACATTTAAAAGATATTTTTACACTTATTTGGGTTTAAACAATTTTTATTAGAAGAAAATAATGATTCGCAACGCAAAGCAAACAACAAAAACTGAAATTAGTTGGGACGCACTTGGTGACGATGATAAAGTTAAATCGCATTAGTTAAAACATTCTTAAAGGAAACAGAACTAAGTAGAAAAATTTGACGACTATATACTAATTATTTTTATATTTTTTTTTCATCTGACCTTAATATTGTAAATGCCTATTTGGTGATAAAGATAAATGTAGTTGAAATATAGTATACTAGCTGTATGTCCCGGTTTCACCCGGGAAATTTAATTTTTCTAATGAAACGGTCGATTTCGTAAAAAAACCATTGTAAAGCGAGATCATTACAATTTTTTATTAGGATAAAGAATATCAGCTGAAGTTATGCAATTTTAATATGCACCTGGTATGAAAGAACCACTGAGCGAAATTTGGAGAATTTGGGATCAACGGTATGGATTTCTATAAAGAACAAACAAACAAATAAACAGAAATATTGCCCTGCAGTTTCAGCTTCTCGCAAATCGGCTTGCCTGAGCTTCTGTGGCGCAAGGCGGGCCTCGTATTCCTGGGCAGACTCAGTTTCCCGCGATCCTGCCTGTCTAAGCCTCTGTGGTTCAATTCTATTTTGATGTTCGCCAAGAGTTTTAGCTGCTCGTATTTAACGTTGTTTATTAGCTTTTGAGCTCACTGCTCCTATTGAAGCTCGCTTCTTAGGAGGCATTTTTAAAAAATGAATTTACCATACATGTGAATAAACGTATTGTAATGTTAAAAAAAAAAAAACATATGGTTTAAAAATCCCAGAACTCGACGCCTGCCAAGGGACGGTCTTACCGGGCCTTGTTGGCCTCTTCTAAATCTATAAAATGAATTTTAAGGCCGTTTTTTCGACTCAAACGGTCGATTTCGTAAAAAAAAACATATTAAAGCGAGATCATGACGAATTTTATAACAATAAAGAATATGCCCAGAGATTGGCTGAAGTTATGCAATTTTAATATGGACAGGTGTTCCCACCTGGTATCAAAGAACCACTGAGCGAAATTTGGAGAATTTAGGACAAACGGTATGAATTTCTATAAAGAACAAACAAACAGAATTTCAACTTTATTTATATAGATTTGATTTGCCTACTTTATTAAGTCTATAGCCAATTTTTCCTTGATTTGTTGAAATGTTTATGGCCATTTATGCGTGATACCAGAGTGTAAATTCGTAAATAATTTAAGTTTGTTTGGAAATTGGGGTTTACATGGCATAAAACCATAAAGTCATCAATGCCTTTTTTTATCTACTTGTTTCTGATTATTGAGGCTATCGCCTTATTTATGTGCCTTTTAATATTAATTTCCCCATTACCAGTTTCCTTCAATAATTCGAAACAGTAACACTATCTATATTATAAATTAAAGAGAATCAAATACTTAATTAATATACTATCTATCTATATAAATAAAGTTGAAATTCTGTTTGTTTGTTCTTTATAGAAATCCATACCGTTTGTCCTAAATTCTCCAAATTTCGCTCAGTGGTTCTTTGATACCTGGTGCGAACACCTGTCCATATTAAAATTGCATAACTTCAGCCAATCTCTGGGCATATTCTTTATTGTTATAAAATTCGTCATGATCTCGCTTTAATATGTTTTTTTTTACGAAATCGACCGTTTGAGTCGAAAAAACGGCCTTAAAATTCATTTTATAGATTTAGAAGAGGCCAACAAGGCCTG
This sequence comes from Aelia acuminata, assembly GCA_911387785.2. Taxonomy (NCBI): domain Eukaryota; kingdom Metazoa; phylum Arthropoda; class Insecta; order Hemiptera; family Pentatomidae; genus Aelia; species Aelia acuminata. The sequence goes on along the minus strand of OU426982.1, from coordinate 149,689,421 downwards.
GTAAGACCGTCCCTTGGCAGGCGTCGAGTTCTGGGATTTTTAAACCATATGTTTTTTTTTTTTAACATTACAATACGTTTATTCACATGTATGGTAAATTCATTTTTTAAAAATGCCTCCTAAGAAGCGAGCTTCAATAGGAGCAGTGAGCTCAAAAGCTAATAAACAACGTCATATACGAGCAGCTAAAACTCGACGAACATCAAAATAGGATTGAACTACAGAGGCTTAGACAGGCAGAATCGCGGGAAACTGAGTCTGCCCAGGAATACGAGGCCCGCCTTGCGCCACAGAAGCTCAGGCAAGCCGATTTGCGAGAAGCTGAAACTGCAGGGCAATATTTCTGTTTATTTGTTTGTTTGTTCTTTATAGAAATCCATACCGTTGATCCCAAATTCTCCAGTAGTCCTTTCATACCAGGTGCGAACACCTGTCCATATTAAAATTGCATAACTTCAGCCGATCTTCAGCTGATATTCTTTATTGTTATAGAAATCGTAATGAACTCACTTTATAATGGTTTTTTACGAAATCAACCGTTTCATTAGAAAAATGAAATTCCCCGATCAAACCGGGTTATACAGCTTAAAGAAGAATTTCTGTTAGTTTTGTTTTTTCTTAATAAAAATTCATACCGTTTGTCCTAAATTCCCCAAATTTCGCTGAGTGGATCTTTCTTACCAGGTGCGAACACCAGTCCATATTAAAATTTCATAACTTCAGCCAGTCTCTGGGTATATTTTTTATTGTTATAAAAATCGTTATGATCTCACTTTAAATTTGTTCACGTTTATTAGAAAAATGAAATTCCCCGGGTGAAACAGGGATATACAGCTAGTTATAAATAAACATGAAATATTACAAAAAAATATGGTGCGATGAGCGCAACACACAACTTTCACTTACTTGGATTAGAATTTGACGTGTTTTGTTAAATGCCATTGCTCAAAGTCACACATTATTATAAATAAAATATTATTATAAATAAAAGTTACTATTTGTGATAATTCGGCATTAAATGAACAGAACATCTTTAATCATAAAACATTGGTCTGTCATTAAAGGCGTACTGCGCTTGCGTGACCTCAACGTGTTTTATAAATATTTTTCTTTTTTTCTGCTGTTTATGTTTACTTGATTTTTTTCATATTTCATATTTAGCCATTAACCATTTTTAGGCGAAACGAGGGACAGATAATTTCTTCATATAAACAAAAACAAAGGTACTTTATAGGATAAAAAAGGCCCCTTCCCCATTTAAGCCCACTCGGAACATTCTAATAATGTTAAAGCTTTCCTGATATTAAAAAATACTTGATTCTACATAAACATGACGAGTTCAATCTAAATCGTCAAAGCTGTTTTTGAAAAAATCGATAACGTAAAATTGGAAAAAAAGTTATGATAAAAAGTGCCGCCTCCGGTTGATCAATTTTGATGAAACTTTTTTTGTCATATCGCGGGCATATACATAAACCAAATACCCAATTTCAGTTTCTTACAGTTTTCAGTTTTTGAGCTAGTCTGCTCACACACACACACACACACACACACACACACACACACACACAGACCAATTCGCGGGACTTGGTCATTTGGACTCAGGGGACCCCAAAACGTTTCCGTTGAAAACCGGAAATCGACATTTTTCAGGATCCCATACTTTTCCTTACTATATATTTCATATATAGGGTAAGTGAAAGTAAAAATATTATTCGCAAATAAGGCAAATTTACTGAGTTTTAAATTATGAGACAGATGTAAACTATTTTCATAGAAATTATAACGACAACACAGTCTAATGGATTTTCAAAGCCAGGGCCAATTTAATAAAATTGAACCATAGAGTGTATTATGATAATGAGAACTGTGTAAAAAGAATGAGGACATAATTCATTTTTTAGCTAATGCCCAATATTCAGTGAGATCAGAAGAAGATACTTTAAAAAGGATCTCCTATCATTTAGTGAAGCGGCTGATTACTTTAAATTGTAAAGACTGGCTTCAACTCGCCAACTATTGAAAAGCAGCTTGGGCATATAGCGACGCTTTATGCAGGGAATTTAATACTTAGCACCTGGAAAAGTTAATATTGACAGCGTGGTATTTATTAAAAGGTTGCGGGTTCCTGTACCACGGTGGCCCCAGGAATTTTTAATGGGAGTAGAAAATCCTTATTGCTAAGGCGTCCCTCGGATAGGACGTAAAATGGAGGTCCAGAGCCTATGCGATGTCAGGTACTTGTTAAAGTACCTAAGGCTAACCGGAAGATTCTATAGTGGGAGTCCTAAATTTCGCCTATCCAGGTAAACAAGTATAATTAGGATAGGGATCTTTAACGAGTTCCTGATATACGAATTCTAGACCTCTGGTTTACGTCATATCCGAGGGACGGGATAGCTAAAGATTAAACCACTACACCACAGGTGACCTATATCTATTTTGCAAAATTCCTCTTAGTTTATTTACCAATACACTAGACATTTAAAATGATGAATATGGACAAAGTGTTCGAAACGTCCACCACATTGTAAAAAATAAAACAAAGTTTGAGGCTAAAGTTGGATTTTCTTAAAATTTAAATATTAAGAAATTTAAACGATATAAAAGTTTTATTTCTATTCAAAATGTTTATTTTAACATTTCAAGGATGTTTTGGAGCGGAAAAAAAAATTAAATACGGAAAGAAAGAATGTATTTGCTCTACGTTGTTCATTTTTCAGCTCTCCATGAAACAAAAAAAAATAGGCTATTGTTGTTGATTAACACTTGCAAAAGAACAATTGAAAGTTATACATTGAAAAAAAAAAACATCCATGTAGGGAAAACATTAAACTATCAATACTTATTCCTCCCCAGTTTTTGTTTAATATAAATCCGATCCATAAATATTATACACGAATTAGTGTGAGATAATATTAATCAGAAGAAATAGAGCGGGGCGGTAAATACGCGAGAATTTGATAAGCCATTACAGTGATAAGGCACCCAGATTAATAAAGAATAATAATAAGGCTTAACAGACCCGAAGGTTCGATGCCGACACCAGCAATGGCTGCCTACACAACATCCACCCCCCCTCCCCCCGCCCAATACCAACTCCACAACATCAGCCATCACCGAATCCTCCCACCTTCGCCTAGGCCTACCCCTCGGACGTTTCCCATTCGGCCAAGCGTTTATCAATCTTTTAGGTATTCGTTCGCAACTATGACATGCAATTTTGCACGCCCACTTCAACCGATGTGCAGGAATTTACTTTTATTATAATTTATATTAAAGTTTATAATATAATTCACACAAAAAATATAAAAACACAATTCTACATTGTGATGCCGTCTAAATTCTACTGTTGACTCATCCTTCCGCGGCCCAAATATCCTACGCAGTACTTTATTTTCAGTACTTATTTTATTTTACTGTAAGCGGCCATTTAAGTTTCCGTTAAGAACCTTCGTAAGAATTGAATTATAGTTTTGTAAATTATAATTTTTAAATTTCGGGACAGAAGCCGTGAGCTTAGTAATTTTATAACCGAAAAATAACGAGAATTTCCCGCCTTTAGTCAAGTTTTAATTTCCTCTTCAATTTATTTTTTTCCTGTTATTTTTTATCCTTTTTTTATTTTATTTCCTATTTTATGTTTATTTTTTATCCTAAATATTTAAATTTTTCCACGGTTTCAAACATTTTCTCTTCTACTTCCGTATCGTCTCTGTACATACAGCTAACCATATATTTTGTCTTCTCCTTATTTTTTCTAGCCCTACTTCATTACCGGCTTTCATAAACCTTTTTGTTGATAAATTTACGATAGGTTGATAACTAATAAGGATTTTTAGTTTGTTCTTTTTCAATTTAAGAAAACTAACGTTTCGATCCCTACACGTGGATCTTTATCAGGGCTTCTGAGTCCAGAGTAATACAAAGACTCACTAGAGCCTACACTAATTTCAGCTTTAATTTCGTTTTTTTAGTTATTTGGATCCTAAATTTCTAAATTCAAACATTTTCTCGACTACTTCATTATCACCAAAATCGTCACCGTTTCTACAGCTAAGCGTATATTTTGTCTTTTCCGTATTTATTCCTAGCCTTACTTCTTTACCGGCTTTCATCAATGTTTTTGTATTCAGCTGTAAACACCCAGATTAATAACATTAAAAATTAATACTACAGTATTACATGCAGTAAATAGAATGAAAATTAACTATTCCATGCATATTTAGGGACCTGTTGTTAAAATAGTTAGGATTTAATGAGTTGTAAATAATATTCCAGTCGTAGGCGTTACCGCTGTGGAGGGGGGCATGAATATTTTGATTAAAACGGACCTTATAAATATTTGATAAATTTCCATTGTTCAAGTTGTTGCGACATTACGTGAAGTTAGAATCATTTTAGAAATTAAAATGAAAGAGTAATTAATCGTAATTATTTGCAAAGACTGGTGTATTCATATGTATGTATGATGTTATTAATCCAGTCATGATGAAGTAAAGCGGTTAAGAGTGATTTTGGTCAAATAACTTCCTCTAATGAACGCTGACCAACGCTGGATGCCTATACGAAGTACTGACATATAAAATTCCCTATTAACCCCCACCCCCTCCAAAATAGAAAAAAATTTACTTAAGAATTAAAGAGGGGTACACAAAATAAATTTTAGTGGCAACAATCCTGTATTATTAAATTATCTCAGAGTAATTTTTATATAATTAAGCCCCGAATTATTTTTTAAAAAATTATGTCATAAAGTTCGTGGCCACCGCTATACTTCATATACTTATGTAAAAATCTTTAAAAGAGAGACAGAACGAGATTTAACGTCGTAATTTAATTTGAAAATATGTTTGTAAAAATTATCGAGTAAAATTCCTTCAATTACACTAAAAAATCTAAATTTCCCGCCTTTTTCCCACCGACGAAAATTCGCGTATAATTTCAGAACGCCAGACATCCTGCTTGTTGTATTGTGTATTTTATTAATCGTAAAAAATTTGACTTGTTTTTAATAAACATATTGTAAGTTAAATCTTTAAATAAATAAAAAACATATGGTTTAAAATCCCAAACCTTTTGTTGGAAAGAACTAGCGATTGGAACGAACCGTCAGAGCACGTTTTTGGGACTAGATTGTTCGAATTCAAGGCTTGGATGATTGTATGGGGGTCTGGAACCTTCCAGGCCAGTCCTTTTATGATTATATATAAGGAGCGAGCGATTGGACCACTTAAGTCTTAGGGCCGTATTCTTCACTCTTGTTTACTGTGATGTTTCGAGTATTTTAAGTAGTTAATGTGGAAATTACAGCTCTAGAACTATAAGAACATGATAATTGGAGTAGAAATCACTCAAAGTTGAATAGTGTGCAAACATTGTTAGTGTAAAAGAACAAACAAATGTATACAATGTTTCATCTAACCGATTTCAAAACAACTTAATGGATGCTTCAGGATAACAATCAAAAATATCTTTATTATAAGATGAAGATGCAAATGAGAGTGAAAAAGTGTGATAAAACAATGTTAGGTAGTGTTAGTCTCAAACTTTATTTCTCTTCAGGTTAGCTTGGGGGATGAGACACTGCAATATTCTTCTAATTGAGATGTTTGTGATATACTATTGTATATTTATTATATATTTCTTAACATTCTTCAAAATATTCTTGGATGGTTTAGTTCCAACCTTCTTCATGAGAAGGAGTTGTAAATGTTAGATATGTGTAAATCAGTAACCAACTTATTTTAAAAAACATGTGTGATGGAAATGTGAAATATTAAAGCTTCAGTGTTCTTAATAAGTAAGGTGAAATTTATTTTCAACAACTTCATATTCCTATATGAATTATTAAAAACTGATTGTTTACTTTAGAATGTTATTACTTTTATATTAGCATATTAATTATTGAAAAATCTTAGTGGATATATATGTGTTTTGACATTTTATAAAGTATTGGTTTATTAGTGCGTATTATGATTCTGTTATTTATTTTTCATTTTTATATAATAATAAATAAAAGTTGTCTATCAATTTATTTCTGTTCTTTTTACATTTGTCTTACCACTCTTCCAAAAACTTGTTATACCAAACTTATCTAATTTCAACAAATTCCATGAAAGCCTTTTATGTAAAATAGGCATAGATAAATAAATAAACTTTGAAAATGTTGAATTGGTACTATTAAAATTACATTTAATTTTCTCAAATTGGATTCAGTCTATATTTCATATCAAGATTTTGTTTTGTCAATGAGTAATTGAGTGAAACTATCTTTACTATCAATAATTAAGAGCATATTACTCATTACAGTACTACTTGCAAAAGAAAAAAATGAATTCACTTAATATTCTTTCAGATGTTTATATCACCAACTAATCAAATATTTACAATTACAGCTCTAATACTGGCTACTGAAACATAATTAATGTTAGAAGTGTAAAAATGGAAAAGATTCAAATGCATCTTCATCAAAATATTTGTGATTAAAGTTGTACACTTAAGTAATACTATCAATATACTAAATAAGTATGCATTCATTAAAAATAATACATCTTTTGTTTTGATTTTGCTTATATGAAGAAATTATCTGTCTCTCATTGTGCCTAGTAATAAGAATGGCTACATATGAAAACATTTGATAAATATATAAAGGAGAAAAAAAGAAAAATATTTCACCAAGATTAAAATTTTTATTTCCGTTAAAAAGTGCAATAATATTTCACCGCCTTTGCTGTTTATACCTCATATAAATAAAGTAAAAATTCCAAAAAGTCGTTTTGTTCTTAATAAATGGTTCTTTTTAATAAGTATTTATTTCCAAAAATAGAAGTATTTTTCATTTGGATCGATAGGAGCTATAATGCTCGTATTTCGTCTCCGTCATTAACCGAGTGATTTTCAAGTGGATAAAATGGCAGGGAATCAGTTGTTTTGTTTTAATTTCATTCTATCAAGTTGGAAGATATTTATGAGCAAACCATTCGATTTTTCAGTCCAATACCTCATGTTTTCAGCCTCGAGAAAATTCTATGCATTTAGTCTACAAAAGGGTTTCCTTTAATGATTATGAATTATTGAATGAGGAATCCTATATCGCGGTATACCTTTTAACTCCTATCAGAATGGTGTAGGGATGATTCTGATCAGTTAATTTGAGTTTATATTTTTTTTAAGTGAAGTTAATATTTTTTGTATGGAGTAAGTATAAAGCATGTTTTGTTAGAAAAATTACAGTGTTACATTTTTCTATTTAAGTGAATTATATAATAGACGGGTGCTTATAGGCAGAGGGTATCATTATTCCACGCTAAAAAACAAATTTTTCGATAGTAGTATCGATAGTTTAAAAAAAACTATCAATAGTCTCGATTGTTTAAAACTATTGATAGTATCGATAGTACTATCAATAGTTTTACATCACTAAGTGTTACATTTTTAATAATAATAATTATTATTATTTTTTGTAAAAAAGTTTACCACATATTGAAATAAATATAGTTCTAAATAATAATGAATTTAATATAATTTTAATATAACTGTTTCAGGACCGAAGTCAGGAAGCATTCGAACATCGTCCCCAACTCACCTCCCCGCTATCACAACAGTGCTGCTCCTTATACTTCTCGTAAAAACTAACAGATAACTAACAGATCTGCTCAAATTCTTTTGTTATTTGTAAATTGAATATAAGTATTATAACATATTATGAAATAAGTTATTATTATATACGATCAATGTTGTTCAACTATAGATTTTAAATAATAAAATGAAATATATATTGTGACTCTGTTATTTTTTTGGCTCAAATGGGTGTTTCTTAAACATTAAAAAAGGAAAAAAAAATTGTTAGTAGATATGAAATTAGATTTTCCCATGTTGTATAATAAAGTTCTATATCAATGTTATAATAAATAATCCTTCAACAGTTATGTTATGTTACTTAAAAACTGTACAAATTGTAAATATTATATAAAAAATAAAACTTTTATTTACGATTTTTGTTTAATTTTTTATTAGCATTGAGTATCAAAGGCAAGTTAAAAGTAGAAGAACACAAGCACTAAACACTAAGCTTCATTACCTTTATGTTCCTTACCCACAACTAAAATTGTACTTGTTCCGCATATTATTTGTTCTTTACCTTACTTTCTTACTTTCGGTAAAGATTTTTTTTTCCGGTTGGCGCATGAGGCCTAATGAGACCTTTACTCGCGCTGAGTGGTCTTCTTAAAGAGATTTCTGTTCTCTTGCGGGAGCACAGACAGCCTGGAGGGGGTAGCCCAAACCTCACGTTGCTGCAAGCCATGGTCACCATGGTGCAGCGGCAGACTGCCAGTAGCTCCATAACCAATCCCATAGGGGCCGATGTGGCACTGTCCTTCCCATCGATGGCGTCAGCTCTCTTGTGTTCAAGGACAGTGACAAACTGGTCTAGGTCCAAGGATTATGGCAGCCCAGATTCAGCAGGTCCCGAGGACCTATATTTCTTTCCCTGAAACATACCGCCCTTGTACCGATGAGATACACAGGGAAGGTTCATCACACTTACACCCGGTCGGTGTTAACCGCCTCCAGTAGGCTGACGGTTCTCACATACCTGGTTTGAAGGTAGGCTTGGACTGCTTGGCGATCATTGGCGGGTGGTCACCCATACAAATACTAAACACCCTCGACGTTGCTTAACTTTGCACTTGTTGCTACCTATTGCAAGCGCCTTTGTCCAATGGACCATCCCGCACCTGTTAGTGAAGACTAAATAAATAAACATTATCTGTCCGCCGTGACCACGCTCAACCGCCAGGTTTTTTCTCCATCATTTTTCAATTAAGGGTGCCCACTTTACAGAGGGTAACCGGTCGGTTGACCCGGAGTTGGGCATGTGTGATCGGTTACTATCTATCTTCCGTATTTGAATCAGATCCGATACACGCCCATACTGTGGTGCGGTGATGTGTGACCAGACCTTAACTGGGACAATGAGGGCAACATGGCGGAGGAAGTGCATGGAGAAGGGTTCGTGGGGAATGGAAGAGACCGTGCCATGTTCACCACCTCGCCTGGCTGCAAGGATAAATTTTTATTTGTTTTTAATAGCGATTAAGTTTCTTTGTTTTGTTTTCTGTTTAGTTCATTACTTAATTTTTACCATTAATTATTTAATTCTTAAAATAATGACCCAACTCTCAAAAATCCTCAGCTAAAAGCTGATTTTGCACTATGTGTAAGCAAATTTATATAATTATGTGTAAAAGTACTTTAATGCAAATAAAGGGTTAATATGATGTCGTTACGATTAATCGAACGATGCTACAGTGGGATTCTTAAATTTTGCCTGGTATAATTAAGATTATATTTATTTTTTTATTTATTTATTTACATCTGTTATCAGTCAGAGACTATACAGAGAGAGTTGACATATTAACATAAGCATAAAATAAAATAAAGTAACAGCCTTCTCACCAAGGCTAAACATTTGTTATAAAAAAATAATAAGTACAATAGATAAAATACTTAGGTACATAATTACAATAATAACTTAACTATGAACATAACTAAAAATCAATACAATAGTAATCCTCCAACTGAGCATAGATTTAATTTTAAACCTTAAAAATAGATATAAAAACAAAGCAAAAAAAAAAATATTTTGTAGATAGAATAAAATCTTCTAAGTTAAAGGGACAGATTAAAATACTGTGCGCTAAATTATCAGGCTCATTCAAAGCACAGAGCTTACAGGAATGACGGGAATCAAATTTTATTTTATTCCTATATAAATAAATCGTGGAACATTTTTTATTAGCTACCGTTATTTGAGCCACTAATCTTAATTCATTAATGTGAGCATTGAACATTAAATATGGTTCGCAGGAAAATGAGTAACTTGAAATCTTCCGAAAGATTGTGTTATAACGACTATTCAGAATAAAATTAATATCTTTGCTGAATAGATTATTTTCAAATGCATTTAGCAAGGTATTGCGGTTCTCTCTAAGTAATTGGAGATCTTGGGATTTAAAAACATGTTCGGCACCTATCACTTCGAAGTATTTTCTTAGTTCCGTAACCCACTTATAGGGCATTGTCGAGCTGCTAAGCTCCAGCAATCTCAAATAACATATTTTGAGTCAGCGGTGAGCTGGCATCTCCATCAAAGATTCCCACCAGCTAAACATTCGCTTGAATATTTTAAATTGAACGTGGCGCCTACCAGTTTCCAGTCTAACGAATGAGTCAGGAGTAGTTAATTAGGATAATATATAATTAGGATTTAAAGTGTACCTGACATCGTACAGAGTCGATACCTCCATTGTACGACCCTTCCGAAGTTCAGGGTAACCAAGGAATTTTTTTGTTTGTTTAACGTCCACTTATAACAAGGCTAATCGGACGATGCTACAGTGGGAGTCCTAAATTTTGTCTAACTAGTTTAATTAGGTTAGAGATCTTTAACGAGTAACTGACATGTTACATAAGGCTGGGGAACTCCATTTTACGTCCTAGTTGAGGGACGGCTTAGGTAAGGATTTTTTACACCCTTTAAAGAACCCTAGGGCCACCCTACGAATTTTCGTATTAAGTTGCACATTGCTTTACTGTAGTAGATTGCTATGCTAACCACTACACTCTGATGACTTTAGAATACATTTCTGAATCGCTCAATCTATCGAAATGCACGTAAAAGTCCTTAAAGGCAACTCGAAAGGGAATAAATTAAGGCAGATATTTCGAAGGAAGGGAGTCGGCTGACTTATTGCCATTCTTCCACTTGAGGTAAGCTAAGAGTTAGGCCGCGATATTTAACCGAGTCGGAAAACAGTTGCGCAAGACCTATTGAAAGTATTCGAGGGTTTGGAAAACCTGACTGGGCGAAACATTAATTCCTTTCTCTTCATTCCTCCTAGCAATTTCAACTCCGGGGTAACTTTATAACCGACTCTTTGTTAAAAACAAAGACTTTGCTAATTTCTTACAATCTAGTACTAATAACCTGGGGTAAGTTGAGCTTGAAGAGAGATTGAAGGTTTGAAGGGCCTTAATTAGCTGCAACCAAAAGTTTAAGGTTTCAGAGTTTTCTTCGTAAACTATAAAATCCGAATCTAGGGTTTTTTTTTTTAGGATTCTATTCTAGGGTTTAATAGTAGTTTTTTAATAGGAAGAGAAAGTATTACGATCGTAAAAAAATTTGACTCCGGTTTTCTACGGAAATACACGTTTTGGGTTCCCCTGAGTCCAGATAACCAAGTCCCGCAAAATGGTCTGTTTACGTGTGAACAGACTAGTTCAAAAACTATAAAACCGTACGAACCTGAGTATTTTGTGTATCTATATTTCCGCGATGTGACAGAAAAAATTTCATCAAATTGGTCAAACGGAGGGGGGGGGGGGGCAATTTATTTAAATAATTTTGATTAATTTTTTCGATTTTCTCAAAAGCAGCTTTAGCAATTTTGATGAAACTGAATATTAGATGTATGTATAAGGCCGCTATATGACAGCCAAAACTTTATCAAAATTGGTCAAACGGATGGAGCACTTTATTTAATAAATGTTGTCTCAATTTCAAGTGTTTTTTTTTACCTCAAAAACGGTTGTAACGCTTTATAGTAAACTGGGTATTTGATACACATACATGCCCGCGATGTGAGGGCCAATATTTTATATAAAAAAATTCAATAGCTAATAGCTCTGAAAAATTGGCTTTTTTTTAAAAAAAAAAATTCAATAATAAAATAGACATCGTTTAGTTAACCTCCGCGATACATATATGCATTAATAAAGTCAAATTATAATCTTGTTATGATAGTAAGTGAAAGTTGTGTGATGCGCGCACCGCCCCTGATTTTTTCAATTACAAATTAGTATTATTTTTAATAATGCTTCTTTATATTTTAATTGAAGGGAACATGTAGTACTACATAATATACAACAGACGGCAGCTACAGCTTATTTTTGTTAAAAATGTTGCTTGGTTCTATTTTGCCCGGACCCCTTCAATTATACAAGGGACAAACTGAAATATTTTGTACCTCAAAAGCAACAGAAATAGACACTGCATCGAATAAGCTGGAGAATGTAGTTTATACAACTTCGAGCTGAATGAACTGTAGCCGGTAAATATAATAGAGGTGATTGCAGTGAGGCGATTAAAATAAGCGTATAAAATTGATTAACTCGGTCGGAGTGAATTCCCAAATGATTAAATAAGCAGGAGGCCGACTGAGAAACGACCGGGCAGGCCGCGAAACGAAGGTGGGAGGATAGCGTGGAGGCAGGTACGTACCTTACCTACAATTGAATGCCTAAGAAAGGTCTTGTAAAACTGAATTTGTATTTATGTCTAAGTAACATTACATACAACAAAACAAATAGGACCAAGAGAGAGAATTATATTATTTACGTTGTTACGAGATAATAATTTTCTTTTCCCCACAGACATTGTGGTTAGATAAGTAGAGAAAGAGGCAGCGCATTAACCAGCCTGTCAGGGCGGGGTAACCTCGCTCCTCCATCCCGCTTCTTATCTTCACTCATTGCAATTACCTTTCAAGATTAAGGTTATTTATATTCAAAACATTTATATTATCCACATTATAATAATAATTATACACAAACAGGGTCTTTTTCTCTAAACTGTCAACCTTAACATTGCACATTTATTAACTCATCCTCAAATATTACATTAATTAAACTAACTTAGTTTTGCTTCATAACAGAGTTACATGGTTCCCCTTAGAAGATTATTTGATGGAAATGGTTGGGAGTGCGGTCAAATATTTTAATATCCAATTCCAAAGTGTTATTCACATTCTTTTGTTCTGTAATTATTAACTAATTTTCATGTATATAATTATATATATATTATCCGCATTTCTTCTTCCAGGTTCAGCTCCCAAACGCATACCGGTTGAGAAAATCATCACCAGCGTCGAAGCAGTAGTAAAGGACATGGAAGAACACACAGCAGAAGCGATTCGTCAAGACGTGAGCAAGATCCTGCGAGAAGCCAGACCACCAAAATCCAACTTACGAAAAGAAGAAAGAAGAGCCCTCAGCGAACTCAAGAGCCGCGAAGACCTCGTTATTTTAACAAAGTTGGGTCTCCGGAATCGGCATCCATTTCTTTTTTTAAACCAAGCAGCTTGATCCGACTTTCCTTCAACTCGATGAAGCTTATAGAAGTTGATGGAAAGAAATGAAATTTAGTAGGATCGGGATCAGAAGAACTTAGATAATATTTAATCAAGGGGCTCACCGCCTATTCAGGACCTCCTCCTACAAGCCGCGATTGCGTTTCCAGGAATCTCTTTAATCTAGGATAAGCATGGCAACCTACAACGCAAGTTCGCGTCCCGTGGTGGCCCTAGAATTTTTTAAAGGGAGTAACAAATCCTTGGCTATGCCGTCGCTCAGATACGATGCTAGTCCCGAGCCTGTGCGATGTCAGGTACTCATTAAAGATGCCTATCCTAATTATACCTGGATAGGGAAAATTTAGGATTCCCCCTGTAGCATCTTCGGATTAGCCTTAGTTTGGCATTAAGAGACAAACGAACAACAACAGCAAATTCAATCAAGATAATTCGGCCCACGTCCTTCAACTTGAATCCTTAACAACTACCTGTATTCTAAATAAGACATAAATAGACAAGTTTTAAGAGATTATAAATACCTAGGTATAACACACATTGTTGTTAGAGGAATGAAATGTCTCAACAGTTGTTTTTAGGCGTTATTATTTTGACTTTTAGCCTGTCGAATTTCTACCTACCCTATTTGGGAGAATGTTGAGCCAACCCTCCCCCCCCACCACCCAATCTTTTGGTGCTGGTGACGCCTATGGTTATTGCACACATAGTGTAGTTTTATTTTACTGCACCTCAACCATTTACGTCAAACACTTAGTTTTGTTTCGTAGTAGCTTTCAAATAACAGTCCCAAATAAGAAGATCTCGAGGCCGTATTCTTTTCAGACTCCTGGAAAAAATAAGGGTTAGGATGAGTAGGAGTTTCTAATGCTTTTAAAAACACTATTTAACGTTAGGTTTTCTTTTTCTTTTTCACCATGTAGCCCAAGAACTATAATATCGATTGAAACCCCTCAGAACTCGTAATAATGTTGGAAAAATACTCCTTCCATAATATACCTACCATAATATATTATGCTAAGAGATATCTTAACCACTAGCGGGTCTGAGTATTATAAACCCGGTGATGCAGATGGTATTGCACTACTGCGAAACGTTTGAAGTCCTTTCAGATCCTCTGTGGCAGTTGCCGCCTATTCAGGACCTGCTCCTCCAAGCCGCGATTGCGTTTCCAGGAGTCTCTTTAATCTAGGATTGAAACCTCTCTCTAATTAGAGGTGACTAAGATTGCTAGCTTTAGAGTGTTTTTAACATTTTTTTTTTAATGTTTTAATTATGAAAAAATATAAAAATTATTTATATAAACTCTAAGAGTTTAATTTATTTAAAAAGTACATCGACAAGCCTAGTGCTGAATAGCAGGTGGGCTTTCGTATGGTCGGTATAAAACCATTGTGAACTGGGGTCACATGTGGTGTAGTGGTTAGCATAGCAACCTACAATACTAAAGCGCATGTTCGCGGCCCGCGGTGGCCCTAGGATTTTATTAAGGGAGTAAAAAATCCTTGACTATGCTGTCCCTCGAATAGGACGTAAAATGGAGTTCCCGAACCTGTACCAATGTCAGGTACTCGTTAAAGATCCCTATCACAATTATACCTGAATAGGCAAAGTTAGGACTGCCACTGTAGCATCGTCCGATTAGCCTTAGTGGCATAAAGTGACGTTTACTAAACAAACCATTGTGAACTAAGCGCCACACCAATTTAATAATTTTTTATTTTTTTTAATTTAATAATTCTATGAGGCTTAACAAACCCAAAGGTTCGATGCCAACACCACAACTCGCTCCCTTATCCATCAACACATACTCGTAAACTGGACAGTTATAGACACCCTTAAGACTACATTTCTCAGGTGAAATTAAAAAAAAACTTCTTATGAAGGGATTAAATTGAAACTTCCTACAGCTCCTCTTTATTTATCCTTACAGTGACTCAAGATGTTTTTTTTTTCGGTCAAAAGTTCAACATTTATAACACATGGCAATATTTATTGTAAAAAGTGCAAAAACTAGTTATTGACACCCTGGTGTGAAATCTTCCCTATTAGTTTGCTAACACTTACCTCGTGGACTTAGAGGACCCTTCAAACATTAGATTCATGTATATCTTGAAATAAAATTAGGACTTGTTTACTTATTTCTTTAATTTAAATTTGGGGAGTCAATAACTGTACTGAGTGTCAGTAACTGTCTGGTTTACCCTACTTAAGAATTATTGTTTTGTTGTTGAAACCATCGGCAATAAAAATTTGAAAAACTAACCCATGAAGTTGTTATGTCGTAATTTAGTTATCGTTAGATAATTAATTAATAATTTTTAACCTATTTAATTAGAAGATAAAAGATTCGACCACGGCTGGGAATCGAACCCAGGCCCTCTGCATCTACGTCGCAGCGATCTTACCACTGAGCTTCGAATTTTTCCCTTCTGTGATCCCTCCCACCACTGCGTAAGGAATACACAGCACTGTTTCCTGGTCAGCAGTCGTGCAAGGAGGTGATTTAACCGTGATCACGCTCAACCTCCAGGCTTTCCCCCGTTTATTTTTTATTAAAGGTATCCAAATTACAGAGGCTGGGTTTGCCCCAGGAGGGTCTCTCGGCTTATGAGACGATCTGTGACAGAAAATTAAAGATATCCTGCCACGCGATTTTTATACTCGGGACCTTGGGCACAGTAAGTAGCTCAATCAGCTAGCTCGCTCCCGCCGGTAATAATAAACTAATAATATTAAGTAATATTCGGCATCAAAACAAGATCATAATGGTTCGGATTTAAAGGAGCCTGATATTTTAAGATAGTAATGATAATAATAACCTGGCATTAGAAAACGTTATTAGGAAAATAAGAACTAAGCCAGGAGGGAACATCTACAACAGATTAACCCAGCGTATGGCCTATGCCGATGACGTTGTAATCTCTGCAAGATCAATGGCAGCATTAGCTGGAGCATTGGAGGAGCTGGAAAAAGTATCAAAATGGCTGGGCCTGGTCATTAATGAGGGGAAAACTAAGTACCTAATGACCACTAGAGATGGTGCTTTAATGGAAAATGAGGTGAAGTTGGGAGACCACAGTTCTCCAGCATGAAGGTCCTGTAAGTACCTGGGAGGAATCATTACAAGGAATAATGATACAGTGGAAGACATAAAGGCTAGACTCGCTGCTGGTAAAAAGTGCCTTTATGCCATGTTTAAATTCCTTCAACTCAAACATCTTCCAGAAGTGCAAAGATACAGCTTCACAAAACTATAAATTAGACCAATTGTGACATACGGCTGTGAAACCTGGCTACTGACTGGAGCGAATGAGAACTTGCTGAGAACAAGGGAAAGAAGAGTTCTTAGGAAAATGGTTGGGCCCATAAGAGATACGGAGGGCTACAGGATAAGGAAGAACTCCGAATCAAAAGAATTATTTCCAGACCCAGACATCTTTAACGTAATAAAGAAAAGAAGATTGGGCTGGCTAGGACACGTGGAAATGATGCCTTCGTCGAGATTGCCTAGACAAATGTTGTATGGTCATCCAGGAGGATCAAGGAAGAGAGGTAGACCTCGCAAAAGATGGCTGGATGACGTGGAGACTGATCTTCAGCAGTTAAATATAGGACGATGGCGTATGTTTAATTCCACGGACAGAGTGGAATGGAGCAGGATAATGAAGGAGGCTTTGGTTCTAAATGGACCGTAATGCCAAAAAAAAAAAAAAAAAAAGTAAATAAATAAATAAATAAATGCTTAAAGAACCCGAAGGTTCGATGCCGACACCACCAATCACTGCTTACACAGATCCATCGAACGCCCCCTTTCAAGCTCAACTTTACAACATCAGCCCTCACAGAATCCTCCCAACCTCGTCTCGGCCTTCCCCTCGGATCCTTTGAACCTTTTTAAGGTGCCTTTACACTGAGCGAACCTCACGTCGAACAGGTGATCCACCGAACCTTGCCGTACCCGTGTAGCACGAACAGCTCCTTACAATTGAACGTGAATTCGAGCGAACAGTGATGTCTGACCGCACCTAAGCACCTTAATACAACAAGTTTCTATACAAAGACTGCTGACTTGGAACTAGCTGCTATTCTGAACGTTGCTCTAGCTTATTGTGGATAAAAGCAACGTCAGAAAAATGCTAAAATAAGATCTAGAAGCTTATCTTGAGGCACTCAGAAGCGACACTAGCGCTATCCCAGAACACACAGGCGAACACATAAAATACCTGTTCCAGTTCTTACATAAATATAATAATGTTTTTATGTAGTAATTAGTTATCGTTAGATAATTAATTTATAATTTTTAAACTATTTTATTAGAAGATAAAAGATTCGACCACGGCCGGGAATCGAACCCAGGTCCTCTGCAACTACGTCGCAGCGCTCTTACCACTGAACTAACCGTGAGTCCGTTCCGATCGTGATCGAATCTTTCTCTTCTGTGATCCCTCCCTCCAGGACTCGCCACATTGTAGCGAAGTACCGGGGGGCTGAACAATTGTCCAGACAGACGGGATCTAGTTGACATACGTCAAATATATACATTGTATGTTGTTATATAGTAATTAGTTATCGTTAGATAATTAATTTATAATTTTTAAACTATTTTATTAGAAGATAAAAGATTCGACCACGGCCGGGAATCGAACCCAGGTCCTCTGCATCTACGTCGCAGCGCTCTTATCACTGAGCTAACCGTGAGTCCGTTCCGATCGTGATCGAATCTTTCTCTTCTGTGATCCCTCCCTGCAGGACTCGCCACATTGTAGCGAAGTACCGGGGGGCTGAACAATTGTCCAGACAGACGGGATCTAGTTGACATACGTCAAATATATACATTGTATGTTGTTATATAGTAATTAGTTATCGTTAGATAATTAATTTATAATTTTTAAACTATTTTATTAGAAGATAAAAGATTCGACCACGGCCGGGAATCGAACCCAGGTCCTCTGCATCTACGTCGCAGCGCTCTTATCACTGAGCTAACCGTGAGTCCGTTCCGATCGTGATCGAATCTTTCTCTTCTGTGATCCCTCCCTGCAGAGGACCTGGGTTCGATTCCCGGCCGTGGTCGAATCTTTTATCTTCTAATAAAATAGTTTAAAAATTATAAATTAATTATCTAACGATAACTAATTACTATATAACAACATACAATGTATATATTTGACGTATGTCAACTAGATCCCGTCTGTCTGGACAATTGTTCAGCCCCCCGGTACTTCGCTACAATGTGGCGAGTCCTGGAGGGAGGGATCACAGAAGAGAAAGATTCGATCACGATCGGAACGGACCCACGGTTAGCTCAGTGATAAGAGCGCTGCGACGTAGATGCAGAGGACCTGGGTTCGATTCCCGGCCGTGGTCGAATCTTTTATCTTCTAATAAAATATTTTAAAATTTATAATAATGTTTATTTAGATGCGGATAAAAATGAAACAACAATGGTGTTATAAAATATTAAAACGAAAATACATACTTAATTCATAATAAATAGTAATATATATGTTTGAATAAATAAAAAACTAAAAAAAATAAAGCTACATAAGATTGCTAAGTATATTGATTTCTCGAAAAATAAGGTATTTTTCTATCTTTAAAACCTTCTATATGAAATATTTCATAACGTAATGTACACCGATAGATCAATATTTGAAAAGAGCTTTAGGAATTTATAATAATAAATATTCAAAGAAATTGATAGAGGAAATTTCTACCAACTCGATATAGTGAGGAAATAATTCCAATTCTGAGAAGGTGTATCTAAAAAGGAAGACCCTTAGTTTAATAAACTATCCTTATATTCGCTGGCTCACTGCAAATCGAATCATTGAAGTCTATATTTCAAAATACACCCTTCCTCAATATAATGACTAATTCCAACTGTGTTCAGAGCAATAATCCCAAAATTAGTTTTGTCTTACTGAAAAATATAAACACGCGAACATTTTAAATTACACCGTTTTAAATAAATAAGCAACCTTTTTAAAATACAATATTTTATCATCTTAATAAAGTTATATGTTGGTTCCGTAGAAAAACGTACATATCAGTGTAGACGTTAAATAATCAATATGTTTTACAATTAATATTTGAATTCATGACTAATTTATGAAATATAATTAGCAGTAAGTTATTTGTTAAATTAATATATAAATCGAACTAGATCAAAATTTACCTGAATAAATGTAAAAAAATGTAGAATCAAGTTTTCAAGTCGATATTTTTTTAAATCCTGCACCATTCTTTCTTGCTTTTAATTTAATTAACTCAAGTTCAGGGAAATTTATGTATTTTTTTTAAATCTGGTGCATGGTGCAGAGCGCGCATCACTGTGACAATAGTTAAAATAATTTAAAAATATAAAATAAAAATGTTGAACAACTAATTGTGGCGTTGGCATGGATAAGGTAGTAGGTCAAATAACCCCATTTTTATTTTGATATTTTTACATTTTGATTTTGAGCTGCTGAAATTAAGTTTATTCAAGTAAACAACTTTCAACACTGACTCACTACTCATCCTATAGGGGAAAGCACACACTTGCTAAACTACGCGGTCGATAGGTTTAAGGTAGAGGGAGACCAGTTTAAGTAGATACGGTTCCAATATAGTCTGCATGGGCTCCATGTCAACGTTGGGCCATGTAAAAATTATCTGCTGGGTTATTGGAAGCGGTATCTGGGAGGAGCCAGGCCTGTCATTCAAACCTCCCCCGCACTTATCAGTTCCTCATTCTTATATTGTATCTTATTTCTGCCTCGGTGCCCCCCTCACTAAAAGGGGCCAAACTGTAAATAGATTTTGGGTAGGGCACTTGTATATGTAGGTAGGTATGTAGATCTATGAGGCGTTTGATAATACCACTATTAGGACAATTTCAAAATTATGGGTTATTTTCGTCTTAATTTTTTTTACGATAGGTTGATTGACTGTAAACATTTTCAGTTAAAACTTTTTTATTTCGTAGAGCCAACGTTTCGATCCCACTTGTGGATTTTCATCAGGGCTAAAAGAAGACAAAGATATGCTTGGAGGTGACAATTAAATGAATACTTCACAAAACTGATTATACATGAATATTTAAATAAGTAGCTGGCCAGCAAGATAAAATAAAATCTGTAATATACCTACTGAGTCCTAGAGTAATACAAAGACTGAGGGTTAAATAAGGTGAGAGGTGGTGGTAGGGGATTAGTTTGCCGGCTTCAAAGGTTTATTACGGGGAAACCCAACGCTATTTGAAGTGAGAGGCTATGTGAGGACAAAGTAAAAATAAAATTGATGATATCTCATATCATCATGTGTAACTTATATTGTGAATTTAATTAATATTTATTATGGCAAAAGATCAATTTGGTGTATTTTTGCAGTCTATTGTGATTGTACTAAACCCGGTTCTAATTATATTCTTTGTTAGTTCCTTTTACATGTGGAATTCATTAACATGCTATGTTCAAATTTAAGATGTAAAAAATAAAAACTTTAGCCCTTCTAAATTTTTTACCAAGCAAATTTAAATTTGGCATAAAGGTCTACTTTAAATTTCGTTGGTCTTTTGATTAGCTGAAACTTTTTTCCGTTCCTCAGTGAATTTTGATTTGACTGTATAAAAAAGAATAGGATATAACTAATTCAACTCTTTATGGCAGTAGTGAGCCATAGCAACGCGTGGCAGGGTCCACTCGTATTGCATATGTATACTACTAATGTATACTAACCCTTTAAACTAGAGTTCTAGAATATAGACACCACTCCCTATAAAATTGAATTTTACAATGATTTGTTGCCAATCGGTGGATAGAGGTGTGCAGGGAGCGAGTTCTGGTGTCGGCCTCGAACCTTTGGCTTCGTTAGGCCTTTATTATTATTATTATAGATTTATAAAAAGAGATATACTTTATTAACCTACTTTCGGGAGCGCGGGCGGTAGATTACCGTCACATATAAAAAATCTGATGCAGGTTCTATCAGGCAAGTCAGAGGTGGCCGGGAGGGGCATGTATTCTCTAATTGAATCTTCTCACTCACCTCAGAGTCCAAATTCAACATGTTCTGAGATGTGTCCTTTCTCTTTTAGTGTTTAAACTCCGAGAGTGGTCGGGTGTCGGTAGACTACCGTCGCGCGCCCATTTAAGTATCTCTAGCCATCGGAGCGAAATATAGGTATTAAAAATAAATAATTTGAATGTAAATATCTTTATTTGATATGATAAATGCTTTATTTATAATATTAAGGACCACATTCTTAACATGATTACCTTTCATTCGAAGTTTTTAATTTTTTGTTCATAATTTTCGACCTTAATTTTTTTTCCTAATTTATGTGCTTCTAAATTTTCCTACTAAAGTTTTTGTTCCTAATTTATGTGATATAAGTTTTATTGCCTTTCGAAGATTGTGATTTTTTTTATTCTTAGTTTTTGTGATCGTAAATTTTCTCTTTCTAAAAATATGTCTAATTGATAATTTCTTTTTAAGTTAATTTTTATGACGAAGTTTAAATTTGTTATGATAGTAAGTTAAATTTTAAACTTTTAAATGTCATAAATATATCAATAATGTAATATATATGATGTAATATAAATATTACAGTTTTTTGTAAATAATATTTGTAGTTTGCATGTTTCATTAATATTTATAACACATGTAAAAAACGGAATTTGAATTTTATTCAAGCCTCTTCTTCTTTCAATTACATTACTTTATAGGTCAATGTATTTAAAAAAAATGAAAATGCAGAAATTTGAATATTTTTAGCAAAGATTTGAGGCAAAAAGGCGTAAAACTGGTGATGCGGTAAATTACCGTCACGCGCCTGCTTACGTTATGTTAGGAGCCGCGCCAGGAAGAAGTTTAAGTAAATGAAGTACGTACATATATCGCTCCTTTGGAAGAAGCGTGCCAGAAGACGAAACTTATTTTTCTTAAAAGACTTCAAACCAAGTTACCAATCTTTCTTTTCAAAAAATCCTAGATTTTGTATTCCAATATTTATTACTGGAGAAGTCATCAGCAGAGTTGAGAGATGACAATAATGATTACAACAGATGCTTCTCCACTTAATTTTTATTTTATTTTTGGATTTTAGCAGTCTTCTTCCGATGTTAGCATGTTCCATTTCCAGGAGAGTTTAGACCGGACATTGGAATTGTGATTTCACTTTCGTTTAGATTTAGGTGATTGATGATTTGGTTACCCACGAGCTAAATATTTAGGCTGTTCCCCAAGGAGGGTGTGTTAAGGAGCAGAGATCACTAAGGCAGCGGATCTAAATGCTAATAGGGCGTGTTGAATTGTTAAAGAGGTCGACCCGGAGGTGTTTAGCCAACAAGTTCTCGGATTTATATGGAAATGAGTACACTGCCCTGGGAAACAATTAGCTTCCGGTCTTGTCGGCTTCTAAATATAAATAGGGCATTTCCAACTTATTAAGTTATTAATGGAATCCCGAATCTTCTTAGGAGCTCCCTAGAAAGTTTCTTAGGATCGACATTAATAGCTACGTAATAAAAAATGTTGAGAGAAATATTCTCTATACTATCTGGAACTTGTTGGTCATAAGTAGGTTAAAATGGGAAGGACATGTAGCTCGAAGCATTCCTACAGGAAGTCTCTTTAAGACAATGATTGACTGCAGCGAACTGCTGTGATCCTTGGAATGACTTTCGTTGAAAAGTCAAACGGAATGATACCTATACCTTTCTTCTGAAATAGAATAAGTCAATCTTATGTATGTAAAAAAGAAAAAGAAATGTAAGTTGATGGTTTTATAACTTTTAAATATTTTTTTAGTAGAGGTAATGATCGCACCAACCGAGATGGGGGAACCTGGATTCGATTCCCGGCTATGGAAAATCTTTTCTCTTCTAGTAAAATATATAGAGAGAGTATAGATATAGAAAAATATATAGAAAGATATAGACTTATGCCAGGCTGAAGGTAAAAGTTGTCCCTCCATTACCCGAATATCAATGAAACTTTCGCTGTCACCTCAGGGATATATACCTACCGTTAATACCTAATTTCAGTTCATAGATTTGTTTTTCTGAACTAAATATACATAATCTCGCGGGACTTGGTTATTTGGACTCAGGGGCCCCAAAACATACATTTCCGTTTACAACCGGAAGTCAAAATTTTTCAACCCTATAGCAATACTTTCTATTACTATATATTTCCTATATATGTAAGTGAAAGTAAAAAAATAGAATTTACAAAACTATAATTCTTCCGATGGCTCTTTACCGACCGATGTGAAACATGGCCGCTGACAGTAAGGGATGAACTAAGTCTTAAGGTCTTTGAAAATCAAGTACTGCGTAGAATATTTAGGCCGACTAAGGCTGAGTCAACAGGAAAATTTAGGCGGCTACAATATGCAGAATTGTGTGAACTTTACCGGCTAAAAGCAAGTTACAGCTGCGCGTCAGTTAAAGTAGGCGTGCAAAATTGCAAGTTTTATTTGCGAACGAATACCGAATTGATTAATAAACGATTTGACGATTGCTAACGTCCGAGGGTTAGGCCTAAGCGAAGGTGGGAGGATTCATTTAGGACTGATGTTGTGGAGTTGGGATTGGAAGGGGGGAGGTGGATGGAGGTGTGTAGGCAGCCATTGCTGGTGTCGGCGTCGGGCCTTCGGGTCCGCTTTCTTTTCTGTTCTACTCATGTAGGCGATACAAAGTTGAATGGTCACAGTCTATACTATTTTTTTATTTAATTTATTTTTGTCCCTTTCGTATTATTCGACTGTGAAAAATTAATAAAATTTAATTGAATAGACCAAAAAATTAATAACTGTGGTTGCAAATTTAGCTTGGATAGTGAAGCGAACAGGTTTGAGTAAATGAATAGCGAGTCATTTAAGTTGAGCAGGGGTCATTTAATTGCGATTACTGATTAGCCCGGTCATTAATAGCGGCCGGACCAATGCTAACTGGATTAGGGGTTCATCAATCCTATTTATGTGCTATCCCTCCCATCTCCTTCCGCTCGTATTCAGAGTTAGAAAACCGATCCAAAGAGTTTCAAAAAGTTACAGGTAATACAATTATTGTATACACTGTTTGTTTGTTTTTGTTTATATGCGCAAAACTGCAAAGGTCATCTACGCCTTTATGGTTCTAATATCAATCATCCATCTATTTCCGTTTTTGCGATTCTGTTTATTTGTTATATTTCTTTATTTCTTACCCTTTCCACTAGTTTTCTATATTATTTTACTAATTATAGTACTCGGTTCTTTTCTAGGAGAAGGTGACCAATTACTATTAAAGTAATTTATAGAGATCAATATTCAATGATGCTAAGTAATTCACCCATCATGTGTTTTCGATTAATTTAGCTTTCAGTTATAAAAATTACTTTGTTCGCGGTATACGACAATTTTAAAAATTCAAAATAGTGCTCGTATTTTGCTCGCCGAAAAAGGATTTATGCAGAAGAAGAGAAAATGCAAACAAGGCCGTGGCATGTAATTCACTGAAAACGTAGGTATCTTATGCTCAACAGTTTAATTTAATGTTCCAACGAGTTTTTGGAGGAATTCGTAAAGAAAAAAGGTTTTTTTTCTTTACCAGATAGAACATGCGAAACGCTATTAAATGCATTAAATCATCAATTAAGGGTCTGGCCACACATGTCCGCACCGGATCCGCACCGCAGCAATAATATAGGTTATGTTCAGAATATTTTTAATTTAATTTAAATATTATCTTTAGTTATGCCTAAAGTGGCCTATGTCTGACATATGTGGCCAGACCTTAATATGGGTCCAATTATAATTTCAGATATTTGGTATTATTATTATTACGATATTACAAGTATTATATCGCCAAAAAAAAGAAAAAAAAAACTGATTCAAAACAGTTTAAGACTTGTTGGAACAAACTGTTCTAGTACCCACTATACTACTCTTAACTAATTTTTTTTATTTTACTATTTCCTATTTCTTTATTTCGTACTCATTCATACCAGTTTTCTATTTTACATTTTATTGTATATTGTCATTGGATTTTAAACAAATTAGGACCAATTCTACCGTTTTGTGTCGGTTTTTTTTAGGATTTGAGCCAAATGGAATTTTATTCCGAATATTATTTCCTATAAATATTTTTATACTTATGTACTGTTAGGCCGGGCGTAAGTTGGAACGCAGCTCCGTGACGTGAAGTGAGGTTAGGTGACCCAGTAAAGCAGGGATTAGGGAGGAGCGGAAGTTGGAACGTGATTCTATTGAAAACTGCGGACCCATGAGGCAGAGTTCGTAAATGTGCAATATTTATATTAGAGTTCGGATGATCTCGGAGTTCAATCAATAAAAGAAAGACTTCCTTAAAGTTGTTATTTAAAGAAAAGGGAAACATACGGAGAATTCAAAGAAGAATTTTGTAATTTTTATTTGTTTTTCACTTTTAAATAGTCAGGATGTAATGTATCCCCTAACAGCCTTAATCAATTTTTCTTCCATTTCCCACTTCACCTGCGTGGCGCAGGCCGTGACAAACTGCTGTAGGAGCACAAACCTCCGCAGACAACACTCGGCTCTAAAACTGCGCCAGCTCACCTCACAGTTCGCTTCTCCTTTCTATTCTACTCTACACAAAAACTTACGTTACGTTAGCTCACCTCAGGTCACGGAGCTGCGCCCCAAATTACGCCCGGCCTGAGACGAAGCTCCGTGACGTTAGAATCTGCGTGTTCTACAGAATAGAAAAGAGGTCGAACGTTGAGCCGTGAGATGATGTGGCGCAGTTTTAGAGCCGAGTGTCAGCTGCGGAGGTTTGTGTTCCTATAGCAGTTTGTCACGGCCTGCGCCGCGCAGGTCAAGTGAAAAATGGAATAAAAATTGATTGAGGCAGTTATGGACCGAGAAATTTACACGATACATCACATCTTGACAATTTAAAAGTGAAATTAAAATTAAAATTAGATAATTCGTCTTTGAGGATGAATTCTCCGCGTGTTTCCCTTATCTTTTAGATAGCAACTATAAGGAAGTATTTCTTGCAATAATGTTGTTCAGATCATCAGAACTCTGCCAATTTTATTCTAAAAACTTCCGAAATTTAGACAAAATAGGAATTTCGACATAGGTTATATTGTGGCATGTTATCAATAATTTCAATTGGCTGTAGAGTTTAGTCGGCGCGTGGCTAAGCCACTAATTCGATTTTATCAGCTTTACTGAGAAGCTCTTAGCAAATCCACGAGAGAGCTATTTCAGATCATCAATGTTTAAGTAAACAAGTAAGATTGACATTTTCTTGTAATAATTTTACGTTAGTAAAATTATTTAAACCCCGATTAGTGTTTAAAAATTATTGAAACATACATATCGATGTTTATATAACACTATCGATAAATTTAAAGTATAAGTGATAGCCTCTGCCTCTGAGCACCCATATGCTATCGAATTCATTGAAAAGAAAAATAGACAAAATGTAACAGTGTAATAATTACCAACAAAAAATGCTTATCTAATCAACAAAAAAACTTCACGCAAATCATATGAAACTGAAAAGTTGAATGGTTTGCTTATAGATATCTTCCCACTTGATGGAATAATATACAAAAAAAAAAAAAAACTAATTGCCTGCTAGTCTCTTGACATTGAAAATTACATGGTAAATGGCATAGAAACAAAATCACAGTTTTTGAAACAAAACATTTTCGACATCTATAAATCGAATACGTGAGAACATTTTTTTACATAATGCTTTACAAGAGTAGAAATGGTTATAGGTGTCCTTGTAGGTTTCTTACCTGTAAATATTAATTCATTTAATTATCAAAATCACGGGATTGCATGTCCTCGAAAACCCGTCAGCTCCTAGCCTCCTCTCACATATTCCCCCATTTTGATTATAGCTGCCTTGTACTGGGGGGGACTGTCTGGTATGAGCTTGAAGAGGCCAATGAATCGCTTCATAAGATTCATCTTCGGTGTCCCCAGGCGCCCCATGTCTGCAGTCGGTATGCTGAGTTGAAGTGGCTTCCTAGGTGTGTGTCTTTTCCGAACCTTTAGAAACGAAAAGCCTCCGTATACCCTCAGTTTGTTCCCACCCTGTTCCTCTAAACAATCTCTTACCTGTAAATCTCTTTCTACCTATCTGCCTTCTTTACAAAATCCTTTATCATCCGTGCTGCAGCCTTCTAGATTTCCTTACCTGTCACTATCTGTAAAATTTCATCCCTCAGTTCCTTTGAAACCCAATTATTTCTCCACCTCCTTAATCATCAAGGAACGGGGTAGCCCACTGGTAAGGCAGTGGACTGCTGCGCTTAAGGTCCCGAGTTCGAATCTGACATGGCTCATGATATCTTTATTATTCGCCACAGTTCGTCTCGTGGGCTGAGAGACCCTCCCGTGGCAAATCCAGCCTCTATAAAGTGGGTACCCTTAATTGAAAAATTAAGGGGGAAGAACCTGGCGGTTGAGCGTGATCACGGTCAAATCACCTCCTTGCACGACCGCTGACCAAGAAACTGTACTCTTCCTTACATAGTACTGCACCCAAGACCCTTATGGGTTGTAGTGGTACAGGTTTTTTTTTTTTTTTTTTTCTTAATCATCAATCTTCCGTAATCATGTGAAACAGTCAAACTAACACTAGGTATATATTTATTTGATTTTTACAATAATTTTCCAAGCTCTAAACTTTTGAAGCTACCAAAAAATGTTTGTTTTCATTATCCAAAGTTCTTTTTCTTGCTGTCTTTTATTGTGCTTCTGAGGTTTACTTCTATCTTTAATTTTTTTTTCTTTTTATTCTTAAATCTTTTATCCATCTTTTTCTATTCAACCAGCCAGACAAATGGCTCTGGATCTGACCATGTTTTGTTATATTTAGAGGACAGGTGTGCCAGAATAAAAATTTCTTTCTTTCTTTTTTTAAGAAAAACCCTGCACCACCATGAAGGGTCTTGGGTGCAGTAATGTGTAAGTGTTTCTTGGAAAGCGGTCGGGCAAGGAGGTGATTTGACCGTGATCACGCTCAACCGCCAGATTTCCCCCCATAATTTTTCAATTAAGGGTACCTACCCACTTTATTGAGGCTGTGATTGCCCCAGGAGGATCTCTTGGCCACCGATACGATCTGTGAGAGAATATTAAAGAGATCTGTAATTAATAGTTTTTAGTTAAAATTAGTAACGTTAGCATGTTGCGGAGCTCATTGAAGAGATACTACTTTCGTTTTAAAACCGATTGTAGTCGTAACCTTTGTGCAGTTACAAACAAAGAGAAAAGAAAAAAATCTGGAGAAGAAAAGCGAGGATAAAGGAAGGTGTAGAGGTGAAAATGTTATTTTCCTCAGAACTACCGGCTTTGAGGGCGGATATATTTCAACACGATAGGACCAGTTTTTTTTTTGTTTTTTTTTTATTGTCGTATCCCTACAAGTACTTTCGTGTTTGTGAGTCACAATGTAAGATCACGAACCCACCAATTGTTCTTTCTTAACTCAAATAAAAATACTTTAGTGCCTCAGTGCAGCCATGCAACCACCCCGCCCACCCCCCCATCACAAATAACGACACTTTTACTTTCTTACTTTTATCACTTGTCTGTAAGTGGTTCCAATTTCCGTATTTGATTAATTACAATGAAAGTTTGTAAAAGTGTGCATTATTTTTTTTAGTTTTTGTATTTTTCTAGTTGGTTCTGTACTGTGGTTTTATTTTATATTCTTCTATTTTGTATTGTTCTTTTTTAATTAGTTTAATGTTTTTTTATTTAATTAATTAATCAATAATGATGAAGACTTGACGAACCCGAAGGTTCTATGCCGTCATCACAACTAGCTCCCTGCACACCTCCATCCACCGACCGCCATCCAGAGCCGACTCCCACACATCTGCTAAGTTAACGCGATCCTCCCACCTCCGTCTCGGCCAACCCCTCGGACGTTTCCCAGTCGCCAACTCGTTATTATTTTTTTCAGAATTCGTTCACTACTAAGTTTCGCAATTTTACACGCCCAGTTTATTCACCTCGCTTCTATCACGTCAATCGCAAGACAATTTTAATACCAAAGTTATATATTGAAGCTTCATTTTCGTTAAGGAAAAATAGAAAAAATAAGGAACAAAATTTGTCAATTCAAGGAACATCTTCAAATCAAAATTTCTTAAACACCAGCCACTCCTTTTAATATCATACCTTAGAAAAGTATAAGTTTTAAGTAGAATTAATCTAAACTTTAAAAGTAATGGCGTGTTTTTAGAATTCTATAGTAGTTCAATAGCCTCTCATTGAACTTTTTACTATGCAGAAAATCTTCTTTCAGACCAAGGGGGTACCCAGGAGCAAAACTAGGGGGGCAAGCTATGGTCGTTCAGGTTGTAACATCTTACCGCGGAAAAGGTGGATGAAACTAAAATTATGTATAATTAAATTATGTATAGCAGTGCTTTATCAATGAAGTTATTACAATTATTTGCTTGAAAAAAATTATTATATTACTATTTCCCTCCTTAAAAGCTAAAAAATTATTGCATCCCCCTGCCCCCGCTGTTTTAGACAATGATTTCTTTCTTTTTATGTATTAAAGGGTATCAGAAATAAAAATTTTAAAGTTTTTATTTTAAAGATATAGCAAACCTAAAGATAATAGGTTATTTGATTTTAAAACATTCAATTTTCTTATTATCATCCTAAAGAATTGCTGCTAATTCGGGCTTCAAAGCTATTTAGGTGTAATGCGAAATATGGGCATTCCTGGAAAATATGTTGTGTTGAGATGGTGATATTGTAGTGTTTATATATCGGTGGTGTTTCTTTTGGGTTTCTTGTTTGGCCGATCCCCAGCCGGGTCAGCTCAACCTCTATATGCATTTTCGGGCGGATTTAAAGGAATCGAACCCAGCCGTAGTTCAACCATGTTCCTCTTCATCTCCCTAAAAGCTCTCTTAGCACTGAATTAACCTTGGGTTCAATCCCAGTTGGCCTATCCTATCTCTTCAGCTAATTTAAGAGAAATCCTGCATAGGAAAAATGTCCAGACGATAAATATATGATAAATGTGAAATATAATCATTTTTTACGTAATTATAACTGATTTATAATTTTATCGGAAGAGAAAAAATTTACCACGGCCGGGATCGAACCCAGGTCCTCTACATCTCTAGGGTCAATCCCAGACAAAAATAAAATTAAAATAAAATAATTTGCATACAACTATCAGTCAATGACCTTATAACCTTAATTTCAGTCTAAGTAAACACACCAGAGTAGAATGAAGAGAATTTTCTTCCCCAATTTAAACTTAGTAGAAACAGGATGAAAAAGGCTGTAAATTCTTTAGTAATAGCCCGATGTTCATGATTTCTATTTTTTCAATTTTAACTGAATGCGGAAACCTTTCTCTTTCGCACTATATAATTGACAGTTATTGAATTATGCTCAAACAAACTGTTCTTTTATTGATAGCTCTTCTCTTGTAGTTTACGGTGGGATCTGGTTAAATGCCCTACCTGGAGAGGAAGTAAATCTTTAAAATGATATCTCAATCATCGAATATGATCTATTATAAAACAACTTACAGCTTAGTGGCAAAAAAACAAACACCGTTCAAAAATAAAATGTAGACGATTGAATAAGGGATATTGCTTAAAAAAATACGAGTATATTGATTAGCCTATTATGAGCAAATAAAATAGAAAAAAAAAACACAACATAATATTCAGTGAATGTTTTGAAAGTTAGTGGTTTTGGCTTCAGTATATTTTAAGATTAAAGCAAAGATGAGACTGCTGTCTAAAGAATGATTTTTTTATAATTTTTTTTTTCAACTTTTACGGAATTCCTATCGCTTTTGCACTCATATAATTAAGAAAAACAATTGATAGTTTTGTTTCTTTGTTTAACGTCCCTTTGTGCTACAAAGGATGATCAGACGATGCTACAGTGGGAGTCCTAAATTTCACCTATCCATTTATAATCAGGACAGGTATCTTTAACGAGTACCTGACATCGAACAGTTTCGGGACCTCTATTTTATGTCCTATTCGAGAGTGACATTGCTAAAGATTTTTATACTTCCTTTAAAAACTCCTAAGGCCGTCTTTTGGTATTGTAGGTTGCCATGCTAACCACTGGACCACATGTGACCTCAATCGATTATTTTTTATTAACGGGCATATAAAGAATTATTTTATTGATAGCTATGTTTCTCTACCTGAGGGAAAATAAACTTTATAATGATACCTCATATATCAAATATGACCAATTATCAAAACAATTGTAGTGTGCCGAATATAAAGTACTTTTTATAAAGGAGTACAATAAGATGAGATCGATTAAAGTAATCCATTTCACAACGCGAACTCAATTACCGGACATCACTCACGCAAGCCCCAAGATCCGGTGGAGATGCCACAGTAGCTCGAAGACAGTTAATTATACAGTATCATAGTCAGGATAAGAAAAAAAATTATAAAGTTAAGAAAAACTTTTCTTTTAAGGAAAGGTTTCCTAATGAATGAAGAATAAATCTTAATTTGGTTTCCTTTTCATCAGACACTGAAATCTCCAGACTACCTTTTAACCTTATTCTTAATTCTTAACTCGACAATCCTGTTAGGATCTAACATTAATTATAAAATATTTGTTTCCTTGAAAAACATTAGAACGATGCTTTAATTTCATTTTTTTAGTTGGTTGAATGGAATTAGTAAATATGAATAATTTTATTTTGGGTGCAAGGTGGAATGTGTATTGTGTTTACATTTAATCTTCTTCTGAAAGTTGGATTAAGAGATAATTATTATTAAATTTATCATTTTGTTCCACTACTTTGGCCAAGTCCAGGTGCCAATCCTTACAAAATAAACTCCCGACTCATTCTAACTAGAGATGCGCCATCGAACGAAAAAGATCGATGTTTTGAACATCCATGTTTTTCGACATCGATGATTTTTAATGTACAAATTCATTAAACATTAACATATAAGTGTCCAAAGGGATTTAAATCGATATTTAAGTGTAAAATATGTTTTGTTTTTTTCATAATTAATGTATAAAACATCGATGTTTTCGAAATTAATAATTTTTCATATTCATTTATTAACGATTAACCTGTAAGGACCCAAACATATTCATACATTGATATCGTTTCCATAGTCTATATAGAGAATCGTATTCCTGGTGAATATTTTGAAAGATTTTGCGAGCAGCTGCATTGCATAAGTAATTCAAATGAAACTATGGGTTTGCGTATAATATTTTATTACATTATTTGAAGTTGAACTTTTACAAAAACAAGAAAGGGTAGTTAGTGCAGAGGTAATATGTCCAATATATTGTCAATTATCGATGTTAAAAACATATATATTTTTTGTCAATACATCGATTAAAAAACATCTTTGTTTTTGTTAATACATCGATGTTGAAAATATTTTTGTTTTTGTCAAAACATCGAGGTTAAAAACATCTTTGTTTATGTAAAAACATCGATGTTAAAATATTATTTGTTTATACATAATAATATTATATAACATATAAAATATTATTATATGTTGAAAAAAATGCATTTAAATATTTAAATTTTGTCAAAACATCGATGTTAAGAACATTTTTGCTTTTGTCTGAACACGATGTTAAAAACCTCTTTGTTTTTCAAAACATCGATATTTAAAAATCCTTATGTAACTTCTATGTTATAAACAAATTATTTAAATACCTATAAATAAATAAGTTCAGTAATATTGTAACACTTATGTGGGTTAAAGAATATTTATTAACAGAAATATTCAGTTATCACAATGCCAACGAATTATTAAAACTTAAATATATGAGCAGGT
The DNA here is from genome assembly GCA_911387785.2 of Aelia acuminata. NCBI lineage: Eukaryota > Metazoa > Arthropoda > Insecta > Hemiptera > Pentatomidae > Aelia > Aelia acuminata. The sequence goes on along the minus strand of OU426982.1, from coordinate 149,656,461 downwards.
TACAAAATTGATAACTTTATCACACACAGTCATATGACTTGAGCAACACAGTCAAGACACAGACTTCAACTAACTCGTTCAGTCTCTGCCCCTTATATATATCGTAAATAGTGGTGCCTGGAATATTCTAGAACAATGTCGGCAGTTCTCCGCCATCACGGAATGATCTAGACAAAAACAGTTCGTTCCAACCGCTTATTTTGTTCCAACAAGCGGTCCGGGAGGTTACGCTATATGTTTTTTTTTATTCGCTTATCGATTTAACGTTACAATATTTTAACTTTCTGCTCAAAATAATTTTTTATATTTTAAAAAATTGGACCTTACAAACAAAAAGAAAATGTTTTTTTTTTTTTTTTGGTCTTTCAAGAGATTCTTTACAGAATTATACCTCAATTCATGAACAACTTAAAACCAATAGCTTGTTGCATTTACTGACTGTAAACAGTGTGTTAAGAGGTTAAATTTTAAGCGTTCTATTTTTCTTACATTACCCTTTTAATAAATAAAAAAAAAGAGTCAACTACTTAAAACTTCGATTGAATGACTCACAACTATCCATATTCCGAAAATATCGGCTGCATAACTTCGATGTTTTGGTCAAAACATAGATGTCGAATCCCTAATTCTAACCCTTTTTCTTACATCCTACCAGCTTCTCCTCTATTCCTGACAATCCTCAGAGGTGTGTAATGCCTCAAAAGTTATAAGTTTACTTTTGATTTCACATTTACTTGATGCATTATGTTAAAGAGTTCTAGATATCAATATTAAACCTAAAAACTGACGATTTACTAAAGGAAATAATATGCAACAGACTTAAGTGATAAGAAAGGTAGGTTAGCCAAGGGAGACCGGTGTCAGAGCGTTGGGTTGCAGACGGTGCCCAAACTTACACAAGTACCCTTGAAACAAGTTAACTAGCTTCAACTAACAAACTTTGTATAAAGGCTATTGGCAACAGCCGAGGTACTGCAATCCTATCCTCTCCTGAACTCGGCAGAAAATAGAATTAGAACTAGAACTAGAAGAAAGAAAGCCTACCAAGCAAATTAAGAAATATCGATAAGACAGTCAACATCCTGCCGCAGCAGCCAAAGGGAGGAGGTCGTCCTTACTCGTTTGAGAATAAGCCACACAATGCTTACACATCTCATTTAGTACGCAAATTCTGGGGTTCACCTGTGGTACAGTGGTTAGCATAGCAACCTACAATACTAAAGGATTCGCGTCCCGTGGTGGCGTTAGGATTTTTCAAATGGAGTAAAAAATCCTTGGCTATGCCGCCCCTCGGATAGGACGTAAAATAGAGGTCCCGAACCTGTTCGATGTCAGGTACTCGTTAAAGATACCTGTCCTGATTATAAATGGATAGACAAAATTTAGGACTCCCACTGTAGCATCGTCCGATTAGACTTGGTGGCATTAAGTTCAACAAACAAACCAGCTATACGCAAATTCCCACCTCCATTATGTCAGCACGGCAAATCTATTTTGACTATTGAACATATATTTCTGGAATGTCCTCATTACATTTTAAGTATAAATAAAATAGGATTTTACCCCAAATGTATCTATATGTCCACGGAGGTCACCGCTCGGTGGACAGGGGGGACGCCTTCCCCCCAATATTTTGGAAGGGGGCAACTAGTGATGTAAAACTATATACAGCTTTAAAATATCAAGGGCCGGGATAGCCGAGCGTGTTTGAGCGCGACCTGTTTTAGCACGCATTGGGATGGTTGACTTTTATTTCGTGGAGGCCCGTCTACTATTCTACACCTCCCCCCCCCCCCAAGCATCACATCATACTATCGATAATTTTACTTTACTGGGGGGATCTACCTAGCCTCTATCTGAGACATAAATTGGCAAATACATACTTTAAAATAGGAAGGGGGAATTAAATGTTTTAACCATTGTTTTTAAGCACCATTTTGTCTACTTTTAGGCTTTCGAATTTCTGCTCACCCTATCTATGAAAATATTGATCCCACCCCCCAATAATTTGGTGATGGTGATGACCAACAACGAAACTTCTATAACATTAGTATTTAGATTTAAAAAAAAAAAACAAACATAATCTTCTGACTACATTGTAAAACTTTTGCTAGTTATTGATTAGGCAATTTTATTTTATATAATAGTATTTGAAGGGTCAGGGGGAAAGACCACGGTAGTCCACTTTTTGTTGATTTGAAACAAGTTGTGCCACCTGATAGTATAGGAAGTGTACTTTCTTTTCATACTTGTTACAGTCGAGAAAAAAAACGATAGTCCACATACTATCGTTTTTTTACATAACAACTGTGGTTGAATTGTATATGACAGTGACTTTAGTTCAAGTGAAGATGAATACAAGACTACAAAATTAACAAAAAAAAAAAAAAGAAAAACACACAGACGAATGTCTGATGTCATGAAAAAACTCATGCTTTCAACTCACGAGTCAGGTGAAAACTGTTTTTAAAAATGATTTAAGAGTTTTGAAAACGTTCCTTTATCTGCCAGAAACAAAAATTATCTAATTTTAACAATATGTCGTCAAGAGATGAGCAAAACGCCTTCCTTAGCGGTCTCAAAAGTGTTATACCTACCAATCCAATTCTGTAATAATAATTATCAATACATTGATATTCAAGTTTGTTTGAAGGGTTTTTGTCAATTCATGGCATTAATGAAACTCGAGTCCGGTTCATTAATAAAAGCTTAATAAATACTTGGATGGGGCCAAAAGATCAACGCGGGTACATAACCATCGACTTCACAAAAATAATAGAGACTGACAGAATAAAGACAGAATAGAGAAACAAATTTATTTCTATTAGGAAATAGAAATAAATTTTGTATTTAAATTATTATTGTTTTGTTTGTTTACCCATAAAAGTATTAATAATTTACAGGTCACAAACAAATAAGCAATGGACTACAGTCGTTTTTCCCGCCTACAATGAGCAGTTTGGTGATGTTTTGTTATTTCATTGGCATTGAAACTACTATTGGTTTTAGAAATTTTGTACAGTGGTAACCAATTATGTGGTCCAGAGGGATATGTTTTTTGGAACTAATTTTAACTTTCGAAAAATGGATCAAGGGGACCATAAACTTTAAATTTCATTTTTCTCAGAATGGACTAGATTGGACTACCGTGGTTTTTTAGTAACAGGTCGCACCTTCATTCAGAGCGTTAAAACACGCCCTGCGCGCCTTGTTGCCCTGGCGACAAGAGTAAGGTGTTCTAGAGGGCGTAGGGCCTACATGGAGACAAGCTGTAGAGCCGGGTGCCCCGTGAACGAAACGGCCAGTCATATCATCCAGCACTGCTTTGTGTCTCACGGTGGTATTGTGAGACGCCATGATTTTATTGTAAACCTTTTGGAAAAAGCTCTGCAAAATAAGGGATACCGCGTAATTAAAGAGGCAACGTTTATAGGAATTAAACGGAGATGGAGGCCAGACCTCGTATGTACAGGGCCAAGCGGGAATTATATTATTGATGCCCACATTGTTGGAGACAATCCTAGCACCTCCCATTGGAACTAAGTAAAACACAACAAGTACAATGACTTGGATTGTAGGATGGCGATCGGCCGCAGGCTGCAAGTGCCTGGAGTGGACATTAAAGTGCTTCCAGTAACGATAACGTGGAGAGGAGTATGGTGCCGACGTTCATACCAGGACATGGTTACGCTGGGAATCGCTAAGAGGACTATGAACGCCATTACCGTGAGCGTTCTTAGAGGATCATACCTCATCTATAAGAGTTGGTTCGGGTTACTGTCCCGTCTGTAGTCGAAGTACCTTAAATGATTGCCGCAACGGGGTATTTATTAGTGTGAGCACTAATACAATTACTACAATTCCTTACCTCGCTCTCTCTTTCAGTCAATTCTGTATTTTGTCATCTTTATCATGTAGTTATATGTATGTTTAAATTTTTTAATTTTATTAATTGAACTGCCTAAACGTAATGAGTTACCTGTTTCATTGTACTTTTATTATTGTTTATTTTAATTATTGTTATATCTTTATAATTAAGTTTTTTTTGTTATTAGTATGTCGTTGGTTAATTATTGTTATTATGTATGATTTGTTAATAATTATATCATATGCGACCTTTTAATACAAGTTAAATTCTATTCTGACATAGCTGCCATGACTATTATAGGACAGCTAATCATTTCAATGCCATGACGGATACGTACATAGTGGGACACATTATTGACTCTTGGATCTCGATATCCAAGATTTCTTTTAATATGGTGAAGGTAGCACCAAATTGTTTCTGGAATACAAATGGATGTTTTGCCTTATGGGCGTATGTATAAAAATGATTGTACTACCAAATAAATAAATAAAATAAAATTTTCCCCATGACCCTTCATTTTACTTGTGATTTATTATTTTTGTTTATTTATGTTTTATGTTAATACATACTTTTTATTTACTAAGAGGATATGTTAAAATAAAATAAGAATCCACCTTTACATATGGAAAAAAAAAAAAAAAATCATTAGGCGTTGATGACTTACGCCTTACAGCTTAAACAAACTTTGTATAAAGGGCGGCGGAATCGAAAACGTCCGAGTGCTAGGCCAAGGCGAAGGTGGGAGGATTCGGTGAGGGCTGATGTTGTGGAGTCGGGATTGGACGGGGGGAGGTGGGTGGGGCTGTGTTGGGAGCCATTGCTGGTGTCGGCATCGAACCTTCGGGTTCTTTGTGTCTTTATTATATTCTTGATTTTGTTTTATCTATTTTATAGCACATTCATATTCCCAATTATTAGATAAGGACTACAGAACTACCTCCAACAAAACATCCCTTAACCGATGTAAAAGCTTAGAAATCCCATTTCATTGGTCATTAAATTTCAATGTTTTCTCATCATTTATACACAGCAATAGTATGCATTTCAATGTAAACATTAACAATAATATTCATGTTATGAAGAAGTATGAGATAGGAACTATGGAAATTTCATACAGCGTTGAATAAAAATGACATATCTTTATATATATAAAAATCTCGTTTCCCGATGTTTTCCGGGAGTAAAATCAGAAACTTCTCAACCGATCTTTATAAAATTTTGCACATTGTGTTTGGTTTCGTCCAACTTAAAAGGTAGGATATTTTTTATTTCGATTATTGGCCTCAATATGTATTCCATTGCAAATTGAGTGCTTATTGTACTACAATGGAGTGTAATTATTTGTAAGTTCTATACATTTTCAACAGATGGCGGTGTATAAAGTTAATTTATTGACACAACACAAATAAATATATTACACACATAAATCTATTTTTTCCAACATGGACTAGGAAAATCGTATTTTTTCCATGGCAAATTATGTGTCGCCATTCAAAGCGTGAGGAAAACCAAGATCCATTTGTTTTAGCAAAAGACAGGTTAACCAAAATCATTTTGCACCTATTAGTGTAATCTCCTGATACGATATCTCATTTCATCATGTATTATATTCCGAATTTAATTAATATGTTTTATGGCAAAGGATTAATTTGGTACATTTTGCTGTTTATTTTCATTGTACTAAAACCAGTTCCAATTATATTCTTTTTTAGTTCCTTTTGCATGTGCAATTCATTAACAAGTCATGGTCAAATATAAGATTAATTAAATTTGGCGTAAAGTACCATTTTGAAACCCGTTGGATTTTATTTAGATTAGCTGAAACCTTTTTATCTTTATCAGTTAATTTTGATTTGACTGTATTAAAAAGAATAGGATATAATTAATTCAACGCAATTGTAGCTACTGAGCCACAAAAACGCGTGTTAGGGTGCGCTCGTTGGGCATTAAATTTTGCTACTCTGTTTTCCCATTATTAATACACAACTAAAGTATGCATTTCATTGTAAACATTAACAATCATATTTATGTTATGAAGAAGTACGAGATAGGAACTATGGAAATTTCATACAGCGTTGAATAAACATTACATATATATTCTAGACGAAAACTATTTACACAGTGTATATACGCAGAGAGGTCGTGGTGTAAACTCAATTTATGCAATTTCGCAGTTATAATGTTTCCCCAGAGCTTGCTGTCCCTTCCTCCATGCCCTACAAACGCTTCGTATAATTCCCCAATTCTAACTCTTGCCAGTCTCTCCTGCTTTTTGTCACATTTGTTTCCCTATTTCATTGCACTGACACGCTCGGCCTTTTTCGGCGAAAACAACTGGGAACACGAGGGTTCCGGGTTTCATTTGCCCCCCCCCCAAAAAAAAAAAGTTCAAAGTGCCTCTTTCCATAAAAGTGAAAACAAAAGGCCTTTGTTAACAGAAAAAAAAATCGTATCTTTGGAGCAGCATCTCTTGTTTTTTTTTTTTTTTTTTTTTTTTTTAACAATAACCTTCAGAATCAGAACTCTAAACTGAGTTAAAATCAAAATATGGATTGTTGAAAATATCCACCATATTTTCTACTAGATACATAACCCCCCAAATATGTATTTCTAAGATGACATCATGAAAATAAAAATAAAAAAAAATAAAAAATTAATACATCTGAGTGAGTGATGTAACACTATCGATAGTACAATCGATATTATCGATAGTTAAAAAATCTCGTGCGTGCGCGCAACACACAACTGTCACTTACCAACTTACTTTGATTAGAAATTGATGTGTTTTGTTATTTGCCACCTCTCAAAGTTACACATTTTTCCACATTCGTTTTTTATTCTTGTTTTCATTTGATCTCCATAAAACACTATTTTTTTTTATTATTAAATAAAAGTTTTTACATGTTATACTTCGGCAATGCAAGCATAAGTCGTCTCATTTTATAATTCTCTATGTAGTTGTTGAAAACTTCATTTAGTTACCATGAAACATATAATTTCCATTAAATGAACAGAACGGCTTTAATTATGAACAATAGTCTATCTTTAAAGACGTACTCCGCATGCGTGTTTTTTTGAGTTGACGGAATATTTATCTTTTTTTTTACTTTATAGGAAAACAAAAAAGGCCCCTTTCCCATTTAATCCCCATCAGAACATTTTAATAATGATAAAGCTTACATTGCTACATCAAATATTCAGTTTAATCAAAATCGTTAGAGCCGTTTTTGAGAAAATCTAAAAAAACGTAGAAAGTTATTAAATAAAGTACCTCCTCCGTTTGATCAATTTTGATAAAATTTTTGCTGTCACATCGAGGGTATATACATACACTAAATACCCTATTTCAGGTTCGCGCGGCTTACAGTTTTTGAGCTAATCTGTTCACACACAGACACAGACACACATACACAGACACACACACAGACCATTTCGCGGGATTGGTTATTTGGACTCAATACTTTCCCTTACTATACATTTCATATATAGGTAAGTGAAAGTAAAAACTATATACTGATAATACTATCGAAAGCATTGTTTTTAAAGGATAAAGTGATAGCCTCTGCCTATGAGCATCCATCTGCTATGGGTCATTACAAAAATATGGGTTATTTTGTGTCACACGCCTGTATGCCTAAACTATTCGTCATAGAAAGTTCAAACATTTTGGAGAGATAAAACAACCTGGCCCCTACATGGACAAACTAATCTAAGGCTAAAAAGTTGATATGTTTCATAGTTAAAAATTGTTAACTACGTAAATTCTCACTCCCTACAACTGTCACACGGTATAGGTTTCTTACATCTATTTTTATGATACCCTAACTGAATGCATATATGATTGAAAAAATTATTTTAGTCCTCATTGTACCCTCCGGTACGATAATATCTGGGTAGATTATGAAAATAAAATCCTTTAACCATACATCTCATAGATTTTATTTTTGTCACACAGTTTTTCCTCACACCCTAAAAATTTTCTTAGCCAACCCTCCACAACCAGGAAAAGATATATTTCACTGCCTGAAAACTATAAGGTAATGCAGCTGCTATATAGCTACCAGACTAACTTAACTTTGTTTTCATTAGACTACATGTGTTCGTTGAAGAAATTTTTTTGTGGTGGAATTCGTTAGAGTATTTTTATACTCCCTCACTACCTACAATACCTTTGTAAATTAAGGTAAGTGTTTAATCTATTAATGATGGGAAATTAATATGAGCATGAATGATCACATTATATGACGAAACGACCTCTTGGCAGCAGTATGTCACCTCTATTAACTCAAACACTCCATCTTCAACAGTATTGAAAAAAGTTAGAGCTATTGAAGGAAAACGAATCCACCAACCCATCTATTTAAACAAAGGAAGACGATTAACCTGTGACGAGCAAATCGTAGCAGATGAATTTGCATCTTTTTTTTCATCGCATGGGACTAGGTCTAACTTACCTCCATCGAATTTACAAGAAAATGCCTCCTACAACTTTGACTTTACATCTGCAAACAGTGAGACGTACAACGTACCTTTTAGTATGGGAGAACTGAAAATCACCATCACTGAACTAAAAGGTAAATCACCAAGCCCTGATGGTCTGACTTACGAAATGTTCAAGCACCTATCAGCTGACTCCCTAGGAATACTCTTACAAATCTACAACAAAATATGGACAAGTGGTAAATTTCCTGCCCAGTGGAAGAGCTCCCTAATCATTCCAGTGCTAAAATCAGGGAAGCCTAAGAATGAAGTGTCCAGTTACCGTCCAATCTCGTTAACCAATTGCATGTGTAAAATTTTAGAACGAATGGTAAACAAACGCTTCATTTGGCTACTTGAAGAATTAAACTTGCAGGATAAGTTGCAATGTGGTTTTCGAAAGAAACGTTCCACAATCGACAATCTTGTTAGAATAACAACTGAGATTCAAGATGGATTTGTCAATAAGGAACACTCAGTGGGTATATTCTTTGACATAAAAAACGCATTTGATACAGTTTGGCAGTACAATATCCTCAAACAGTTGCACCTTTGGGGAGTAAGAGGAAATCTTGCGAACTTTATCAAAGGCTACCTTGGTACAAGGTACTTCATGGTTATGGTGGGCGAAACTTCCTCCAGAAGAAAATCTATAAGTAACGGTGTACCACAAGGTTCTGTATTGAGCACGACTTTATTTTCCATTGCGATACGCACAATAACAGAATGCTTAACACCCAACGTCACTGGATTTTTATTCGCTGATGACTTCGCCATTCTTTGCAAATCACAAGACCTTCAGTTTATTAAAGTTTCCCTTCAAGAAGTAGTAGACAATTTAGCATTGTGGTCCCAAACAACAGCTTTTAAATTCTCAACAGATAAAACCCGATGCGTACATTTCACTCGTCGTAGAAACCCCAGTACCCCTCCTCATATTGTTTTTAATAATATTCCACTACTCTACACGAACAATATTCGCTTCTTAGGTCTCTATCTAGATAAAAAGTTAACATGGTCCGTTCACATAGAACAACTCAAATCCAAAACCAAAAACAGAATGAAGATCTTAAAGAAACTAGGCAACACGAGGTGGGGATCTGACAGAAAAACTATGCTCCGCGTCTACGAGGCAATAATTCTCAGCAAAATCGACTATGGCAGTTTTATTTACTCTTCCGCAAGCAATAACCAAATTAAAAGACTCGACGCAATTCACCATGCTGGAATACGCCTATCCACGGGGGCCTTTAGAACAAGTCCGGCACACAGCCTTTGCGTGGAAGCTGGAGTGGTGCCTCTTTCCCATCGCCGCCAAAAGCTCGGTGCTAAATATGTAACGAAAATATTTACGCAGCCAGATAATCCCGTTCACGATTCCTTATTCCAACTCAGAAATGCCGACAAATATGAAAGACTAAGAAATCCATCTCGTCCTCTTTGGTACAGAATGAAATGGGTTATCTCTGAATTAATCCAACATCAGTTCATGGAAACAAAAAGAAAACTACCACCGTGGACATTATCACCTCCAAATATAAACTGTACCATGTTGAAAGTGTCCAAAAATAGAAATTGCCCTCCACAAGAAGTCTATCAAACCTTTCTCGCTGAACTCACAAAATGTCATTGTGATAAAGTATTATATACAGATGGCTCAAAAACTAATGATTCAACATCTTGTGCAGTGCTCTTCGGAGATAAAACAACAAAATACAAGTTTGACAGAGTCTGCAGTATTTTTACAGCTGAGATTATTGCAATCTCAAAAGCACTGCAGTTAGCCGCCTCATCAATCGAACAGTCAATACTAATATGCACTGACTCACTAAGTGCCCTCAAAGCCCTCCACAATGTTTACTCAGTTAACCCCCTAGTTCAGGATATCCACCATGCCCTTAAACAATTGGAAGAAGCTTCTAAGAAAATCACATTCTTCTGGGTTCCTAGTCACTCAGGGATCACAGGAAACGAGGAAGTAGATAGAGCAGCGACAGAAGCTCACGCATTAGAAGAAATAACGAGCCGCTATATCTCTCCATCAGATCTATTCAAACCAATCTATGTAAAAATTCAAAGTGAATGGCAACAATCCTGGACCACGCTGGAAAACAATAAACTAAGAAAGATTAAACCGACCGTCAATAGCTGGAACTCATCCTCCAGACAGTGCAGAAGGGAAGAGGTAGTTGTCACACGCCTAAGAATTGGACATTGCCAACTGACCCATGGCTACCTTATGACAAGGGGTGATCCACCTCAGTGCCAACTCTGCAGATTAACCCTCACGGTAAGCCATATCTTCGAGGAGTGCCCCCGCTACAGGAGAGAGATGGAAAGATGTGGTGTACCTCGTCAGCTCTCTGAGGCCTTAGGTGATAACGAGCAACACATCAACAATACAATTAAATTTATCAAAAAAATAGGTCTCTTCCATCTAATTTGAAAAATCTATAAAACAGTCGAATACTATCCGTAAGATAGTTGATGCTTTAAAACTAATGATATATTTTATCTATATAATTATAAAGTTTTTTTTTTTTTTTTTTTTTTTTCACCATAATGTTATTTTACTTATTTACTCTTATCTATTTACTCTTATTTTCTTAATCTTATTTTCCCCTTCCTACTAAAATCATTATGAGAATGAATACACTGACTTTTCCAGCTATTAGGGCAATGATAACCATCAGCAGTTTTTTGCCCTAAAACTCAAAACAACAACATTATATGAGAATTTTATAATATGAGAAAATCTGAAACCTCTGGCCAGCAAAGCATAAAAACATTCAAAACCTCACTCCCTACAAATAATGAAAAAAATCAAATTATTATGGAGTGAAACGAGTTTGGGGATTGAGGGAGACTAGTTCTAAGGATTAATATGTCACAACGCCTTGTTATCAATAGATATAACCCTATTTAAATATTTGTTAGTAGATGACCGGGGCTACATTCTGCCGTTGTGTAAAGTGGACTATTGGATTTGGTAATTTATTTTCTTTTCAAATCATTTCGTGAACATGTTAATTTTTTCAGGAAACCTCGTGTCGCTTACTGCAGTGTACAGCTCCGACCAAGAAGGTAGTATCCAAAGAGGAATGTAAAGAGTCTGCGAGGAAGGGGAGGGAAAGTATAAGGAGTGATCCAGTTTTGGCCGCCATTGAACAAGAAAGGAAGAAGTATCAGGTAAAAAAAAAGCAAAAAGACAGATGAATTTAGTGAAGGATGTGACTCTAAAGGAGTTAAAAAAGATACGCTTCATCAGCTAGATTGATGGTCAACATATTACATCGATGAAGGAAATTGTACCTCCAAACCTCCCTCCCTTCCGCTGCACCATGAAGGTTCATCAAGTGGTCTATAGGAAAGGAGACCCCCACATATTGGCCATGAGACGATTGAGCTGCTTTAATTGTTTCGAGTGCGAAAAATGTTTATTGGGATACAACGAATTCCTATTGCGATCTGAATAAAATCCAAAATATCTCCCAGAAAAATAAGGGAAAAAACTTGGTAGAAACTTATAAAAGATTAAAATAACGCGTTCGGAATGATGCATGGTTCTCAAGATTTTGTTTAATTACTAAACAGATCTCGTGTTTCTTATTTTATTTTTTACTTTAATGCATAGGTACTTATTTTTGTTTTGTTTTTTTGTTATTTTGGTAAACTGAAATAAAAGTTATAAGTTTGAATTGACGTGTCATTTCTAACTCCCTAGAAACGATGGGTTTCTCAAAAGTTTCAAAAACCTATATTTCCCAAAATATTCACTGCGTGCTTTTAGGGCTAGTTAAGAGACCGATATTAAGGCACTTTATAAAAAAATCCCGCCGAAAATGAGAAATTTTTTTCTTGAAAAAAGTATAGATCAAAATAACCTATAATTTTAAAACGACCCATATAATTCATCGAAATGAAAATTAAATAAAATGTAACAGTGTAATTTTATATATTTTTCTAACAAAAAATGCTTATCTACTCTATAAAAAAAATATTAACTTCAAGCAAAATATACAAGGCTAAAAAATTGAATGGCCTCTTGTATACATATACAGCCCTTTTACTTGGAAATTGGTTAATCAAACCTTGAACAAAATCATATAAACAAAATTTGTAAAAAAAATACTTTCAACCTCTCTTAATCAACTGCTAGCATATATGTAACATACAAAGTAAGGAATGTGTCAAATTAACTACTTCGACCACTGGGAATGTTAGTTTCTCGGTTACTTGAAGAGGGTTTGGTATTACTTTCCTCTAAATACAGTTTCTGTGACCTTTTAATAAAGTTTTTATTCTTAGCGGCTACGAATAAGCTTGAAACTAATAACATTTATTTCAAGGTATAATGGAATCCATCCTCTACTTACTGTTCATCGTAATCCATAATAAAAAAATCTGGTGCGTGCGCGCAACACACAACTTTCACTTACCACCTTACTTAATACCACTTACACCTTAAAAATTGACGTGTTTTGTTAAATATCATTTCCCAAAGTCACACATTTTTCTACATTTATATCTTATTTTTGTTAATCGTTAAAGCCGTTTTTGAGTGAATAAAAAAAAAACCGTGAAAATGATACAAAATTTATTAAGTAAAGTCCCCCCTTCAGTTGATCAATTTTGATGAAATGTTGGCTATCACATCTTTGGCATATACATACATCAAATACCCAGTTTGATCAAAATCGTTAAAGCCGTTTTTTATTAAATAAAAAAAAACACGTGAAAATGATACAAAATTTATTAAGTAAAGTCCCCCCTCCGGTTGATCAATTTTGATGAAATTTTTACAGTCGTATTTCGGGCATATACATACATCATATACCCAGTTTGATCAAAATCATCAAAGCCGTTTTTGAGTAAATAAAAAAAACACGTGAAAATGATACAAAATTTATTAAGTAAAGTCCCCCCTCCGGTCAATCAATTTTGATGACATTTTTACAGTCATATTTCGGGCATATAAATAGATCAAATACTCAGTTTAATCAAAATCGTTAGAGCGGTTTTTGAGAAAATCGAAAAAAACGTAAAAAGTTATTATACAAAGTACCCCCTCCCTTTAAGTAATTTTGATGAAATTTATGCTGTCACATCGCGGGCATATACCTACACTAAATACCCAATTTCAGGATCGCACGGCTTATAGTTTTTGAGCTAGTCTGTTCACACACACACACACACACACACACACAGACACACACACACACAGACCATTTCGCGGGACTTGGTCATTTCGACTCAGGGGACCCCAAAACGTGTATTTCCGTTGAAAACCGGAAGTCGAATTTTTTCACGATCGCAATACTTCCACTTACTATATATTTCATATATAGGTAAGTGAAAGTAAAAATAAAGAAAAAAGTGCAAATGGAAACGTGTTCCTATCGTTTCAAATATTTGCTTTGCCCGATACCATCGATAGTATCGATAGTTGTATGCCCTATACTATCGAAACTATCGATAGAAGAGACTATCGATAGCTTTACATCACTAATCTGAGTGCAAATATTAAGGGTCAATAGTGGGAGAACATAATGTGGGTTTAAATGATTTTTATTACTTACTTACTAAATTGGCGTCACGGTCCATTCAGAACCAAAGCCTCCTCCATTATTCTGCTCCATTCCACTCTGTCCGTGGCTTTGGCACGCCATCGTCGTATATTCAGCTGCTGAAGATCAGCCTCCACGTCATCCAGCCATCTTTTGCGAGGTCTACCTCTCTTCCTTGATCCTCCCGGATGACCATACAGCATTTGTCTAGGCAATCTCGACGAAGGCATCCTTTCCACATGTCCCAGCCAGCCCAACCTTCTTTTTTTTATTATTTTAACGATGTCTGGGTCTGGAAATAATTCTTTTAATTCAGAGTTCTTCCTTATCCTGTACCCCTCCGTATCTCTTATGGGCCCAAACATTTTCCTTAGAACTCTTCTTTCCCATGTTCTCAGCAAGTTCTCACTCGCTCCAGTGAGGACCCAGGTTTCACAGCCGTATGTCACTATTGGTCTAATTATAGTTTTGTGAAGCTGTATCTTTGCACTTCTGGGAAGATGTTTGAGTTGGAGGGCTTTAAACATGATTTTTATTAGACGAAAATAGTATTTTACAATGTCAGACAAAAATTAAAAACTCGAATAATCAATAATCGATGTAACGACACAGTAACACATCAGGGGTGGATCCAGCACCAAAATTTTGGGGTTTCATGACTCCCTGTCTCATAATCATGTGGTTAACCTTTTTATTATTACCTTGTATTAAGAAGGAACTTGATCTAAACAACCAAAATTGTTATGTTTAGGAGAGTAGTAAGTACCTAATTGCATTATTTGCTTAAGAATACAAAAAAAAAAATTGAAAAACAAAAATATTTGGGGGGGTTCATGACCCTGGGACCCATCTTCAAAGAGCATCAATATCCACTTATTCACAACTGGCGTTTAATTGTAAAAAGCCCTCTAGAGGGCAGTAAGAATAAATTAAGAAATGATGTTGTGATATATGAAGGAATTTGATAATTACACAAGTGTATTTAAGTGAATATTGATTAACTTTGAATATGAGGAGATAGCCCGAAACGTCAGATGGAATAAAGAAGTTTAATTTAATATAAGGGTTGTGTTGCTTGAAACAACAGGTGACGAGAGTTATAATAGTGAGACCCAAACCGAATGTAATTTGAGTAATACAAAATGCCAGGCTAACAATGAAAACTCAAATAATTAACAAGTTACAAAAAAGTATCAACTTGTAACGACACAGTAACACAAAAGTAATCCTATAATTCGATCTTCAGAGCAAGGCTAACTCTTCAGTCCATTGCTCCTTATATTTACTCTGAAACTTGACATTCTAGGCGGTCCTCAAAAAGCATAGACGATTCTCGAACAATCAAGAACATATACTAGAACAGTTTGTTACTCTTCTAACAAAAAGTCTTAGGACTCTTTTCAATGTAAATAACCTTAAAAAACTTTCTCAAACTTTTAATTCGTTATTCGTAATTTTTTAGGAGGAAACAAATTGTTTTTGTTATGAAGATAAGAAATTGTGTGGACAAAAGCCCACCTGTTAGGAAACTAGCGAAATGCCATTTCTTGAAATTGAATAAAAGTAACAAATGTCATTTTGCCACAAAAAAATGAAACAAAAATAAATAGTTATGGGTGGCAAGTCTTGGAGCCAAAAACAAAAATTAAATCTGGAGTGACACGCGCAACACTCAACTTTCACTTACCAACTTACTTTGATTAGAAATTGCCGTGTTTTGTTAAATGCCATTTCTCAAAGTCACACACTTTTCCCCATTCCTTTACTTATTACTTTCACTTACCTATATATGAAATATATAGTAAGTGGAAGTATTGCGATCGTGAAAATTTTCGACTTCCGGTTTTCAGCGGAAATACACATTTTGGGGTCCCCTGAGTCCAAATAACCAAGTCCCGGGAAATGGTCTGTGTGTGTGTGTGTGTGTGTGTGTGTGAACAGAATAGCTCAAAAACAATAAACCTTGCGAACCTGAAATTGGGTATTTAGAGTATTTACATGCCCGCGATGTGACAGCAAAAATTTCGTCAAATTTGCTCAAAGGGAGGGGGTACTTTATTTAATAACTTTTTAAGTTTTTTTTTTTATTTACTCAAAAACGGTTTTAACGATTTTGATCAAACTTGGTATTTAATGTATTTATATGGCCGAGATGTGACTGTAAAAATTTCATCAAAATTGATCTACAGGAGGGGGTACTTTATATAAATAATTTTGTCAAATTTTCAGGGGTTTTTTTTATTTACTCAAAAACGGCTGTAACGATTTTGATCAAACTTGGTATTTGATATATGTATATTACCGTGATGCGATAGCCGATATTTCATAAAAATTGGTTCAACGGAGGGGGCACTTTACTCAATAAATTTTGTCCCATCTTCACTTGTTTTATTTTTTTATTTACTCAAAAACGGTTTTAACGATTTTGATCAAACTTGGTATTTAATGTATTTATATGGCCGAGATGTGACTGTAAAAATTTCATCAAAATTGACAGGAGGGGGTACTTTATATAAATAATTTTGTCGAATTTTCAGGGTTTTTTTTTATTTACTCAAAAACGGCTGTAACGATTTTGATCAAACTTGGTATTTGATATATGTATATTACCGTGATGCGATAGCCGATATTTCATAAAAATTGGTTCAACGGAGGGGGCACTTTACTCAATAAATTTTGTCCCATCTTCACTTGTTTTATTTTTTTATTTACTCAAAAACGGTTTTAACGATTTTGATCAAACTTGGTATTTGATGTATGTATATGCCAAAGATGTGATAGCCAACATTTCATCAAAATTGGTCAAACGGAGGGGGCACAGTATTTCATAATTTTTTTCCAATTTTTACCTTTTTGTCAATGATCTCAAAAACGGCATAACGATTTTTATCAAATTCGCCATGATTAAACATGGCGTTATTATTACATAATTATATTATATATTTATATATTTTATATATATATATATATATATATATATATATATATATATATATATACAGGGTGTTTCGGAATTGCACGGCACTATTTTAGGTACGTGTTCTCTAACACAAAATAAACAAAAAAGTTCATATTAACATGTATCTCAAACTCATTTATTAAACAGATATCAAAGGTTAAAGATTTATTATTACTATTTATTTATTATTATTAAAACATTTAGAGTAAATGTTCAAAGGCGCCTCCGTTTTGTTGAATGCAACATTCAGCACGACGAATCCATGCTTCTCTGGCTCTTCGTATAGCATCAGGATGGTGGTTGATAGTTACTGCGGCTTCCACGATCCGATTTCTTAGCTCTTCTTGCGTGTCAACTGCCGCAGAATAAACCATAGACTTCATCCATCCCCACACAAAATAATCTAATGGCGTTAAATCCGGAGATCGTGGTGGCCATTTAACAGGTCCGTTTCGACCAACCCATCGGTCTCCATAAGTTGCATTTAAATAATCAGTGACACTATGAGAAAAGTGAGCTGGAGCACCGTCATGCATAAACCACAGCCTTTGCCTAATGCCTAGCGGAATATCTTCTAGAATATCATGCAGATTATTTTGCAAAAAATGCAAGTAAGATATACCTGACAGCCTAGGTGGCAAAAAGAAGGGGCCGATGATTTTGTCGCTTAGAAGACCACACCAGACATTTAAAGAGAATGTATGTTGGTAATGTCCAACATCAGTCGTATGAGGGTTTTCTTCGGCCCAAGTATGGGTATTTCGAAAATTAAGAATCCCGTTTCTTGTAAAGCAAGATTCATCAGTAACCAAAATGCAGTTCAGGAAGTTAGGATCTCGTGTGCATTGTCGAATTAACCACTGGGAGAAATTTCTGCGCTTGTTATAATCTTGTGGTAACAAATCTTGCCTACTTGATACGTGAAATGGATATAATTGTGGTTCGCGTAAAGTTCGCCATACGCTGGTAGAGGAAACATCGAAACGACGTGACAATCTTCTGGTACTAGTTGTAGGAGATAACTGAACAGCATCGAGTATTTCTTCTTCTACGTTTGCAGTTCGTCGAAATCGTTGTCGACCGGCGTTCACTCGTATAGGTTTTAGCGTACCATTATCCCTAAGACGTCTTTCAATGGCCTCAAACGTTTTACGATTTGGTATTCTTCGGTTAGGAAATTTTTCACGATATCTTCGAACAGCAGCAGCACCGTTTGTATGTACCTCGCCATAAGTTAAAAGCATGTCTGTTTGTTCATCAAAAGTGAATAAATTTGTGGTATCTCCCATGATAATCATAAATTGAACTGTGTCACAAGATTCACTCACGCTAAAACACACAGAACTAGACAAACAGATGAGCAACTACTGTCATTGCTTATCGTTCATGTGTTTATCAGGTGATTAAAACCTTTTATTTAGTATTAAACACGTTAAACGTTGTACAGTCAGTCTTAATGCAGTAAATAAATAATAAATCTTTAACCTTTGATATCTGTTTAATAAATGAGTTTGAGATATATGTTAATATGAACTTTTTTGTTTATTTTGTGTTAGAGAACACGTACCTAAAATAGTGCCGTGCAATTCCGAAACACCCTGTATATTATATAAAATTAGGTGTTCTTTAATATCAGGTAAGCTTTATCATTATTAAATTGTTCTAAAGGGGGCTTAAATGGGGTAGGGTCCTTTTTTGTTAGTTTGTTTTTTGTTTCTTATTAAGTACCTTTGTGTTTGTTTATATGGAGAAATTAACTGTCTCTCGTTAGGCCTAAAAATAAGAAATGGTTAAATATGAGATATGGTAAAATTAAAGTAACATATAGAGGAGAAATAAGTGAAAGTAAAAAAGAAAAATATTCAATCAACTCATAAAACTCATTGAGCCCACGCATGCGGAGTACGCCTTTAATTGGCAGACCATTGTTCATAATTAAAGCCAGTCTGTTCATTTGAGGAGTCGAAATTAACAAAACGCATTAATTTCTAATTCAAGTAAGTTGGTAAGTGAAAGTTGTGTGTTGCGCGCACGCACCAGATTTTTTTTGTTTGTATTTGCTCTTTAAAGTACGCTATTTTTTTTATTATTACATAAAATTTTTTATTGTGATAATTCCGTAATGCAAGCATAATACTCCAAGCCATCTGATTTTATAATTCTCTATATAGTTGTTGAAAAGTTCATATTGTTACCATGAAACAAATAATTTCATTAAATGAACAGAATATCTTTAATTATAAAAAAAGGTATGTCATCAAAGGCGTACCTCGCATGCGTAGGCTCAACGTGTTTTATGAGTTGATGGAATATTTTTGTTTTTTTCTCATGTATATTCTTACATACAGGATAATGTTTATGCTTATATTTCATTTTTTTTTATAATTAAAGATGTTCTGTTCATTTAATAGAAATTATTAGTAACTTAATGAAGTTTTCAACAACTATATAGAGAATTATAAAATCAGATACGACGAAATATTATTCTTTCAATACCGTATTATCACTAATAAATTTTTTTATTTAACTATCAAAAAAATAGTGTATATTAGAGAGCTATTACTTATTTTTAGGCATAACGAGAGTCAGATAATTTCTCCATATAAACAAAATCAAAGGTACTTTATAGGAAAACAAAAAAGGGCCCTTCCCCATTTAAGCCCTCTCAGAACATTTCAATAATGACAAAGCTTACTTGATTTTAAAGAATTCTTGATTCTAAGTAAACATTTAGTTTAATTACAATCGTCAAAGCTATTTTTGAGAAAATCCAAAAAAGTGGGGTAAAAAAGTTAAGAAATAACTGTTCGAAATTTTTGCTGTCACATCACGGGCATAGAAATATACCAAATACCCAATTTCAGGTTTGTACACTTTATAGTTTTTGAGCTAGTCTGTTCACACAAATACACACACACACACACACACACCAACTCTTGGGACTTGCTTATTTGGACTCAGGGGACCCCTAAACGTGTATTTCCGTTGAAAACCGGAAGTCGACATTTTTTACGATTGTAATACTTTCCCTTATTATACATTTCATATAAAGGTAAGTGAAAGTAAAAATTAATACAATACGAACAGAGGTGATAAAAAGTGACAGCTGAATATGAGATCTATGTAAAGAAAAGTTATAATATAATTTTGATTAGAAAAAAATAGATTTATATTTTACAATGAAATGTAATACTAAATAATACTACTCAATGTATTATTTATATACAAAAAACAAACAATAAATTGAATTCTCTTTCTGGAATGGGAGCATTACGAGCAAGATCCAATCTCGGTGTAGGGGCGGGCAATTGGTAGAAATAACAACCGCTGACCGTATCTCAGGGCAGGAGAGTGCTCGTTCCTGGAGGAAACAAAAAGTTTTCATATCTCGGAGGCACAGGCAGCAGATAGAAGTGAAAACAGCTGGATATCGATACATACCCCTTCCCATATCGATATCTTTGTCGGGGATTGTTGTTGTTAGTATCAAGAAGGCTATCGGACAGCTGTTTAAGAAAAATAAACTTCGATTTATTTGGTATCAATGTGTATTATATTCGTCATTTAGATTATTATAAGAACATCCGTGTTTTACGTTGAAAGTATACTGATCATAATGGAGGTTGACGGTTGACCGTAGAAGTTCATGTGATGAAAATAGTTGGTGGTGCCGTCGAATAAAATTGAACTGTATGTGCAATTACATATATTGTGCCGACGTTTCGAGTCGAGATTCAGGTCTTCATCAGGGCTCAGTATGAAACAAGATAGCCACAAATGAAAATATATAAATATTTATTTTAAATAAATATCATAGCTTTAAATATTTTCCATTAATATATTGTTTGTTTAACGTCCCTAATCGAACGATGCTATAGTGGGAGTCCTAAATTTTTTCTATCGAGGTATAATTAGGATAGATATCTATAACGAGTACCTGACATCGCACAGGCCCTGGACCTCCATTTTACGCCCGATCCGAGGGACGGCAAAAACAAGGATTTTCTACTCCCTTTAAAAAATCCTGGGGCCATCTCGGGACGCGAACCCGCGACCTTTTATACTGTAGATTGCTATGCTAACCACTACACCACTGGTGATCCCCGCTATTAATATAAATAAACAGCATTCGTTATGGTTATAATCATTCCATATCTGAAACAGTCAGGTTTTTTGAAGGAAGTTAATATACTTAACATGGGGGCAAGACTTAACAGTCCGGATGTAAATATTAACAAAAGGGCAACTATTAACATTCTTGATTTTTTATTAACAGTTAGTTCTACTGTTATTTTATTAGAGAAAAGTTATTTATCATAAACATCATTATGACATATAGACCTCTAGCTAAACTATTCCTCAAGCAATTTTCCGCTTTATATGAAAATATAAATACTTAGCTTAAATACGAACGACTTTATTTTTCCTCCCTTTTTTTTTTTTTTTTTTTTTTATAAGAGAAAAGAAATGAACGAAGGGTAAGGGATGAAGAATGTTATATTTAATTATGATTTAATTATGAATTACGCGGCCCTGGGGTTTTTAAAGGGAGTAAAAAATCCTTGGCCATGTCGTGCTTCGGATAGGACATAAAATGGATCTCCCTGGAGATCCCCATCCTAGTTATACTTGGATTGGAAAAATTTAGGACTCCCACTGTAGCATTTTCAGGTTAGCCTTAGTGGCTTCAAGTGGCGTTAAAGAAATAAAAAAACCATCCAACTTATGATCACATTTTCCATTATATTTATTGTATTTTTTTACACGTTTTGTAAAATAAATAAATTTGTACCAATTTATGATACGTAAACATCATATAATATATTATCTCTCAAAGCCTTTTTTTGTCGGTACGCCATCACTTCCTTAATACTTCATCAAATTTCATGAATGAGGCATCATTTTAATGCTTTTCTTAAACCGCTTCACCGGTATACATCACTCATTATACATACATTAATACACTCATTATACAATATACGTCAAAATATATAAATCACTCATTTCGCCTTCGATTGCAAGTTATAAGCGCAAAACCGCGATTTTGGTAATACAGGTTTGGTATTAGAGGTTTCTAAATGGTGTCAATCTTTTCAGGTTTTCAAGGACAACATTTTCCGTCATAAACATTTTTTAGATTAAACTCTTCGTTTGCAAGTCATAAGCAAAAAACTGCAATGCTCAGCGAAAATTTCAAAATGTTCGCAGGGTTTTTTCAAAGGTGTCATTTTTTTTAGTTTGTCAAGACGAACATTATGGATACATACACTTTTCCGTTGTCGCCGTCATTTGCGAGTTGTAAGAAAAACTGCTTCTATTGATTTCAGTCAATAGAATCAGCGGCTTTGCTTTCTGCGAAACCGATATTTGTATTTAAGTATGTGGTGTTTTCCAGGGTTCGCCCTTTCAGTGACACGCATGTCTCTGTAAAACAAACCCATTAACAGACGATCACAGATGACCGTATCGTAACTTCAAAGATAGTGTTCAAAGAGGACCTGTAAATACCTTAAACTTATTTTTCAAAAAATAAATAATCTACAATTAAAACACATCTATTCTTTTCTTCAACCCTCACCTAAGCCAATGACGCACTAAAGGATACTAAGTATGTTGTGAACTTTAATTGAGTGGGATTTAACTAGGTTAGAGTGCGCACGGGTCAGCTAGTTTTAGTATTATTTTTGTTTACCCAGGAATAAGCTTCCGTCATTTTGTTGATGTTCATAATATGTTGTGATGAGGCCAACTTAATTTGTACCTGGGCTTTCCACTAAAAGAAAAAGCATTAGTAATAATGCATACTGTAGGAGAAGGGGTATTATTATAAATTCAAATACTATCCTTCTTACCTAATATTCGCTGATTCATTTCTTATGGTTCCTATGTAAGGAATAATTATGTTTTGTGGATTAATTATATGGTTAAAATTCAATTGAAAAAATATTAATATCAATGAAACTGAAATAATGATAAAATAATGAATAAATAAATTAATTAGTAAGACATTTATTGTTGCACAAAAAATAAAAAAATATAGTATGATATGAATCTTAAAAGAATACCAAACAAAAAATATTCTTCTACAAAGTCAAGACAAAAAAAACATATATATACTTATTTTAAAATTAAACAGTAAAAAGAATGAACAACAAAAAAAAAAATAACTTCTTTGATTTTCAATTTAAGGTAACATAAAAGAAAATTGATTAAACTGATGATTAATTAAGTTATATGGTTTTTAAAGAAATGTTTCTGACTTGAAACAAACCAAAAAAAAACTCAATGTCTTCAAATTAAAAAATAAAGTTTATGACCTTGTGCGATGAAGATTCAGGTCTCCAGGCGATAAAAGAAGGCCCGGCCCGGCGCTGGGTTGGCTAACTGGTGCTCTTCCAAAAAAATTGGGAAGATGAATTAAAATTCACTTGGTGGTGCACTATTGAATATAGCACTTGGTCTTTGTCTCGAGGCTGGCACACAAGTGGCGTCAGTTGTTTATGCTACGTAATACCACGCGGTGTTATAAACATTGCGCTGTATTACATTATTTACAATGGAATGCTCGTAATAAACGTAATTAAAATTAAACTTATTTTTAAATAAAAAATATACTATATTTTAACAAATTTAAATTGTATTCTAAACAAAAATAAAATAAAATTTTATTCGGGCTTCAACACATACAGTACCAGTCAAAAGTTTAGACTCGCCCTTAGATTTTGAAAAATAAATAAATAACAACATTTTATTAATTGAACAATATACCAACTATAATTTTATTACAACATAACATAACATAACAACTATAATTTTGTTTTAAATTTATTTATAACTAGCTGTATACCCCGGTTTCACCCAGGGGAACTTGGAAAACAATGAGAAAAGCCGTGGGTTAAGAAAATTTTGTTAGGACAGAAATGAGATTTTTTTTTACTCCAACGGTTGATTTCGTAAAAATCTAATGTAAAGTGAGATCATAATGATTTTTATAACTATAAAGAATATACTCAGAGATTAGCTGAAGTGATGGAATTTTAATATTAATATTAATAAATTTAATAGACAGGTGTTCGCACCTGGTATGAAAGAACCGCTAAGCGAAATTTGGAGAATTTAGGACAAACGGTATGGATTTCTATAAAGAACAAACAAACAGAATATCATCTATCGTTGTATAGATTGTATTCAAAACAATCAAATAATTTTTGAAATGTTATCTCTTGAGTTACAATTATTTTTTTAAACTTGAAGATTGTGAATTAAATGCAAGTGAGTCTAAACTTTTGACTAGTACTGTATGTACCGTGGTGAATATTCATAGAAATAAAGTATGAAATGTTAAGCCTTGGGTACCTGACTTCTTAGTTTCACCAAGGGGGGGGGTCTACGAACCCATAGCTTTCTTTTATTGTTAATAAAATCTAAATAATTTATAAAAAATTATTTCATGAGATGAAAATATTTACATACTTATAAAACTGCGGATGTAAAAAAAAATATTATAGAGGTAAAATCCTATCCCTGTTAATTAGCGGAGATGTAAGCGGGTTTTTCATTAATTATTTCTTCTTGATATAAAATGCTACAGAAAAATTCAATTCACGTTTACATTAATCTTGGATGTTTTTCTGACAAATACTAATTTTCTCAGATTTTTTATTTAGTAATTCAGTTAAAAAACAAATATTTACTAAAAAGAATAAACGAAATGAAACAGACGAAAGGCCTAGGGCCGCAGAGCGTGGAAGGGCTTGGCGGTTTGCCATTTTCAATGAGTTATCGTCATTCATTAAAAATGTCACGTCCTATAGCCTTCCACACAAGGGGTGGGGATTGGATACATTCACCCATTTTATAGAATAGAATACCCCCCCCCCTCACTCTCTCTCTCTCTCTCTCTAACTCTCTCTCTCCCTCCCTCTCACTCTCTCTCACTCACTCTCTACCTACTGGGAGGGGAGAGCTGCCTGGTCGTAATCCGTGGATTGAAGGAATTACAGTTGAGGTACTTGGAGATTAGATCCCGTTTATTAATAGCTACATTAACCTCTACTAAACCCCACTCGACCTGTTCCATCGGCACTCCATTCTATATTATGCCATCATTAAATATCGTTCTTATCAATCATTTCATTTACAACTGGTTAGGCTTATATTGGTACAATAAATATTTCATCATTAAGAAAAATTTATATTTGTCCTTCTTAAAAATTATGTCATTTAGTTTTTACTCCATTTGTATATCCGAGCATGTCAGCAACATTTTGACAATCAGCAGATTTGAATGCTGTTAAGAGTCAGGCACGGGGAGGATCGCACCCAGCAGTCTTGTCAGCCTTGTTATAGTTGTTCTGGTCTGTTAGAGGAGGAGATCTCTCATCCAACGTCTTTTTAATCTTAACCTCACATTTATGAGCATTTAATCTGTAGCCATTTCGTATAAGTAGGCTGTAGTTATATGTGGCTATACTTATAAATATTAAGCCTA
The DNA here is from genome assembly GCA_911387785.2 of Aelia acuminata. NCBI lineage: Eukaryota > Metazoa > Arthropoda > Insecta > Hemiptera > Pentatomidae > Aelia > Aelia acuminata. Next base: position 149,631,097 of record OU426982.1, on the reverse strand, counting down.
GTTTATGGCTAAACATGATACATGTAGCCCTCGAAATGAAATTTTGTCTTTTAGAATAGAGATGATTTTCTCTGCGTCAGCCGGGTCGTTTTCCAGGGATAGCTTACCACATATACGTAGATGATTTCAGCTAGGAGCTGTTGAGTTCATTTTTCCGATTTACATTTAGATAAAGTCTAGTGATAACCTGGATAATTCGATGTGAGTAGATCGACTTATCGAGAGTTGATGGCATTAGATTATATTGGGCCTCTAAGTGCTTCCTTAGTACTTACCAAGTGCCAACACCGTCACTTTTAATGTGTGTGAAATAGGATCGTGGGTTCTTGTTTGTTTAAATACTAAATGTCACTAACCAGTGATTTTCCCCGGAACAGTTTTACCTAATGTAACAGTTAAAAAAATGATTCATCTGTTTTCACAATATCGCTGTATTCTCTGTATGTACAGCTATATTTTATGTGTTACAGCTGTATTCTCTGTATGTACAGCTATATCTCTGTATATACAGCTATATTCTCTGTATGTACAGCTCCATCGAATACAGGGCTAGAACATAATACACATTTGATATCCATTTCATCATTATTTCATGTACGGCAGAATTTAATGTTCGTGAACTAAACGGACATATTCTTCCTCACTATCGAGTTCCGCCATTAACCTAGAAAAATTCATCGCATCAAAGAAGGATTCCAGTTCACAACTAATATTATAATGATTATCGTAAATGTTACTTGTGGATCCCATCTCAAGCCGGCTACAAGATGGTTACAATTGAAAAAACTGTTTTTTTTGGGTAATCACATGTGAAGTTTTAATCCATTTTCAATTTTACTATGTACCTACGAACTGCGACTAGGGAAAATAGTCTTTCATCACAAATAGCCTACCATTGGGGCAGTCAGTAGCACTGCTACTAACTGTAACTCAAAAGTAGCCCTCTACCTGCGGTAACATGGCCTTCCACTCTATAATACAATATTGTAAATTGGGCCTTACTATTAATAACTGTTGTAACTATATTCTGGCACTTTAGGTTTTGTCATTCTGATTCCAACGGTAGGTATATTTCAAAATTTATATGTTTTGAGTTGTAATCGTGTTCTTCCCGACGTGATTATAGGTTACATTCGATAAAACTGTTCCTATTAAATCACTAGTTACTAACTAGTAGTTAGTATTATGTAGAGGTAAAACGAAAAAGACCCGGATCGAGTTAAAAAATTCGCAATAATACAACTAGAAAAAATATTCTGGCAATTCGGAGTTTTCAAAAAATAAATAATAATATGGCATCCCAAAACAAGAAGACTCCTAAAAAACCCTAGTAATTGGCTACTGTAAGATGGCTATTAAAGGAAGGTACACGCTGTAGATCGGATTTCCTCAGACAACCCTTTTAGCCGAGGAATGAAGCAAGAAGTTGAGAGTAACCGAATCCCGGAGGAAGGTAAGCTGAGGATCCATAATATAACTGGCTCGAGGATTAAACAAGCTCGGATTTTAGTTACCTTCTGCCTTCCGTAGTACTATACTAAACTTTTTGCAATTATGTCGAATAACTAAACAAGTCTAACTTTCCCAGAATTCTGACTTTACTTACGTAGTGTTTTTCCCTAATATATTGGAAATACAAGCGATATTTGATATATGTCTTTTTTCTTTTTCTTTTTTTTCTTGTTCCTCGCCAGTTTGGCTATACTAGGTTTCCCGGGCCAAGGGAGAGGGTGGGGGATTTATGACAGGTATTATTAAATTTCCCCTGGCTCCGGGTTTTGAACTTGCCATGTTTCGGTTCTCAATCATAAGTTGCCATGGGCAACACGTATTTTCTGACGCGTTTGCCCACTCGGCCATCCCGTCACCCCTTTTTGATTTGATTTGATATATTGTAACGTTAAATCGTTAAATAAGAAAAAAAAAACATTCTATTTCAAATCCAAGACCGTTTGTTGGAACAAAATAAGAGGTTAAAACGAAATTTTTGGGCCTAGACCTTTCGTGCCTAGTCCACGCTGGCGTAGAACGGTATACCTTGTTCCGGAACATTCCAGGCCTGACTATTTACAATTATATATAAGGAGTGAGGACTGAACGAGTTAGTATAAGTCTGTGTAGCTCAAGTCATATGATTATAACGTTATCATTTTTGTAACCTGCTCAAGTATTTAAGTTTTATTAATTGGTTGGCATTCATAACTGTATATTTTTGTTGAATAAATATTACAATCGAGTCCGACCTGGGAAGCCCCACGGAATAAATCTTGACTGTCCCACCATGTTTAGAATAGGTTGGTTACACCTATAGAGTAACCCCCGTATACTACACATGGCTAGGTAGGAGTACAGAACTGAAAAAAAAGGTTATTTCAAGGTAAATGATAGTAAAAAGCAGTTAGGATATTATAGTTATATATGAATTAATGCAACAAAAGTAGGAGAGTAGAACAACGAGAGAAGGAGTTAGCGAAACGAGGGTTGATTTGTTGCCGATATCGGATAGGGATTGATTTACTATAATGAACAAATGAACTATACATCATGTTCAGCTCATGCGAACTGCCCGTCATGCCAACTCGGGTATTAAATCAAAGAGTGGTGCTTAGAGAGCGCTGCCGGTGTATTGGCAATGTTTCATATTTCCTTCGTTCACTTTTCTACTTTAGCTTGATTGATATTTCAAATCGTGTCATAGTCTCAATATCCAAGCCTTTACCTGATAATATTCTAACAAAATACGGGTTCAAATGATTTTATTTAAAAAAAAAATTGCCTAGCAAACAATGAGAACTCTATTATTAACAGCGTTGTTAATTGTAACGAGGCAGCGACTCTAAAGTAACTGTATGCTTCGCTCTTTAAGGTTAGACTAAAGTCGCTGGTCGATCGCTTAATTATGTATATGTTAAGCTCATACATAAGGTCTGCTATGGAACCACCTAAAAAGACCTAGAACGATCAAAACATTTCTGCTTGACTGTACCTTTAACCTTTCATTCAGTGAGGTAGAGTTTGGTTTGCATTAGGTTTTTCTTTAAATGAAGAAATCTCTTCCAATAGATTATCTTATATTTTATTAACACAACGTTTAAGACTTTTGCGCCATCTTCTGGGGCATCTATTGCACATTTTTAACATTCCATCAACCATTCGCCTTTACATACAACTTTGGGGTATCTATTGCACATTTTTAACATTCCATCAACCATTCGCCTTTACATACAACTTTGGGGTATCTATTGCACATTTTTAACATTCCATCAACCATTCGCCTTTACATACAACTTTGGGGTATCTATTGCACATTTTTAACATTCCATCAACCATTCGCCTTTACATACAACTTTGGGGTATCTATTGCACATTTTTAACATTCCATCAACCATTCGCCTTTACATACAACTTTGGGGTATCTATTGCACATTTTTAACATTCCATCAACCATTCGCCTTTACATACAACTTTGGGGTATCTATTGCACATTTTTAACATTCCATCAACCATTCGCCTTTACATACAACTTTGGGGTATCTATTGCACATTTTTAACATTCCATCAACCATTCGCCTTTACATACAACTTTGGGGTATCTATTGCACATTTTTAACATTCCATCAACCATTCGCCTTTACATACAACTTTGGGGTATCTATTGCACATTTTTAACATTCCATCAACCATTCGCCTTTACATACAACTTTGGGGTATCTATTGCACATTTTTAACATTCCATCAACCATTCGCCTTTACATACAACTTTGGGGTATCTATTGCACATTTTTAACATTCCATCAACCATTCGCCTTTACATACAACTTTTCCACATGAAAAAACAGAGCAGACCCTGCCACGCATTGCTGTGGCTCAGTAGCTACAATGCGTTGAATTAGTTATATCCTATTCTTTATCCTAGTCATATCAAAATTCACTGATAAAGATAAAAAAGTTTTAGCTAAGTTCGCTAAGAACTTTATGCCAAATTTTAAATTGTTTGGTAATAAATTTAGAAGGGTTAAAGTTTTTATTTTTTTACATCTTATATTTAACCGTAATGTGTTAGTGAATGTGTTTATTACACATGATCAACTTTCAATAACGATTATTCTTAGTCGTGGACTATTTCATTGTCCCTCATTTACAAATAAGAAATGATAATAAAATACATAATAAACCATTGGAAGAGATTCCCTTATTTCTAGAAAAAGCTAGATCAAAGCATGTAATAACTGACTGTAACAGTTCCGGGCAATTCTAGAACTTTGTACAATGTAATAGAAATAAAAATGTGCTTTATAGACCTTGTACCTGAACAAGCCTTTTTACTTTCACTTACTATTTATGAAATATACAGGAAGGGAAAGTATCGCGATCGTGAAAAATTTCGACTTTTATACGTTTTGGGGTCCCCTGAGTCCAAATAACCAAATAATAATCAAGTCCGCGAAATGGTCTGTCTTTGTGTGTGTGTGTGTGTGTGTGTGTGTGTGTGTGTGTGTGTGTGTGTGTGTGTGTGTGTGTGTGTGTGTGTGTGTGTGTGTGTGTGTGTGTGTGTGTGTGTGTGTGTGTGTGTGTGTGTGTGTGTGTGTGTGTGTGTGTGTGTGTGTGTGTGTGTGTGTGTGTGTGTGTGTGTGTGTGTGTGTGTGTGTGTGTGTGTGTGTGTGTGTGAACCAACTAGCTCAAAAACTTTAAACCGTACGAACCTGAAATTGGGTTTTTCGTGTGTGTGTGTATGCACACGATGTGACAGCGACAATTTCATCAAAATTGGTCAAACAGAGGGGTTACTTTATTTAATTAATTTTTTCTCATTTTTAATTTTTTTTTTTTCGATTTTCTCAAAAACGGCTTTAACGATTTTGATAAAATAGGTATTTAATATATGTGTCTTCCCGCGATGTAACCGCCACAATTTCATTAAAATTGAACAATTGGGGGACTTTATATAATAAATTTTCAATTTTGTATTTTTTTTTACTTTCTCTAAAACGGGTATAACGATTTTGATGAAACTGGGTATTTGATGTATGTATATGCCCCCGATGTGACAGCAAAAATTTCATAAAAATTGACCAAACGGGTGGGGAATGAATTTATTATATTAAAGACGTTCTGTCCCAAGGAAAGAGTTGTCAACTTGCTTTGAAACATACATATTTTATGGAAATTAATTGTATCCATGGTAACTAGACGAATTTTTAACAGGGAATTATAAACAAGATGCGATGGAGTATAATGCTTGCATTGCCGAATTATCACAAGTAAAAACATTTATTTAACAATAAAAAAATGTACAGTACTTTAGAGAGCAAATACAAACCAAAATAAGTAAATGAATGTGGAAAAATGTGTGAATTCGAGGAATGGCGTTTACTTATTTATCAAAACACGTAAATTTCTATTCTAAGTAAGTTGTTTAGTGAAAGTTGTGTGTTGCGCGCATCGCACCAGATTTTTAAACTGCACACCTCTATTAATCTAGCTCAAGATAAGTGGTTGTTCCACGTATAAATAAATCATGCATGCGTGCATTATATCCGCAGATAGGATCGATCCAATTATAACAACTTGTGCAATGATATGCAATGCCCATGCAATCGGGGGGAAGAGCTGTTATATAAATAGGGAAGCGATTAGTTGTTGATTTGTTCGGAGCGGAGCGGTGTACAAGATCCGTCATTGGCAGTGAACTCTCTTCACATCCGCCGCACTCGAACCTGTCCCCGCTCTGACCCTCTTCTCTATTCACAGCCTTCCTGATTGAGAGGGATCTGTATTCTACGTCCGCGGCCAACGGGTTTTATAAAATCTCTTTATAATTCTTTATATATGTAAATAACACAAAAACCAAATAAACCAAGTTTTATAAAAATTAAAAATTCTGTATGAATATGAAAGGTAAAGTCATACTTAATTAGGTACACATCAAAAGTAAATTGAATGGTATTGCGCAATATTAACACTAGAGAGTATTCATGCAAGTTTATAAATGTTTTGAAATTCGCATCCTCTCCCCTCCCCCCAAATATAAGTAAAAACTTAGAATATTTGACTGCATCATAAGTCCATTTCTTATTGTATCACGCAGTAGCTGTGCGGAATAATTAGAATAGGCTTTGCCCCTGAAAACCTAACGGAGAACCTGAAAATTTGCGTGTTCGAATTATTTTTAAGTGAGTAGCGAATCATTTTTAGCAACTCATTACTAGCCCTGTAAAGCGATGAAGAGAAGGAAAATATAAACATTTGATTGCTAACATTCGAAAATAACTTTTTTTTATAAATCTTTGAACTAGATTATATCCGCATAATTTTGAAACTGACTCCGTTGACTAAATAGTTTCTGAGACACAGCTTTACATATTAACAAAGCCATTTTGTATTCCATCGGATTAATTATGGCAGATATTTTCTAAATTATTTGTTATTTAGATATGACTAGGTTTGTTTGTTTGTTTTACGTCACTTTATGCCACTAAGGCTAATCGGACGATGCTACAGTGGGAGTCCTAAATTATCCCTGTCCAGGTATAATTAGGATAGGGATCTTAAACGAGTACCTGAAATCGCACAGGCTCGGGACCTCCATATTACGTCCTATCCGAGGGACGGTATAGCCAAGGATTCTTTACTCTCATATTAAATCCTAGGGCCACCACGGGACGCGATCCTGCGACCTGTAGTATTATAGGTTGCCATGCTAACCACTATACCGCAGGTGAACCCAGATATGACTAGGTAAATTTTTATTGTTATCATCCAGTTACTGCAAGTATGTTTCACCTTTTACGCCTTTGCTAGTTAAGGGGTCCAACATCCCGCGCGGACCAGCCGCACTAGGCCGGGATTCGATCCTATAACCTAACTAGTACACCTGTCTTGCCACTCTTCTATACCAAGCCTACGTGCTTTATGAATAATAAGGTTCAATTACTGTCTTTTAATAAGCTTTCTTTGATATTATTGCTAAATTAGAAATATTACACACACACGTAACACGAAACGGAACACGTAAATAAGTTTCGGTTTCGGCCCGCAACCAAGCCCGCGGCCTAAATTCGGTTTCGGTTGTGGCTAAATATTTGGTTTCTGTCGTATATTACTCCTCATAGTTAGCCTGAAATGAAATAGTCTCCCAGCTTCCAGACAAACCTGGATTATTCTCGAAGAGTTAAGAACATGTAGGCACTAGCACAGTTTGCTCCAACGTCTAGATCTCTTTTCAATCATATTTTTCTTATTATGTTGCGTTACAATAAAGTTTAATAACAATTTTACATTCTTGTGGAACGAGTGAAGGTACATCCCTGCTTAATGAGGTATACTTAAAAAAGAAATCAAAAAAATCTGGTGCGTGCGCGCAACACACAACTTTCACTTACCAAGTAATTAGATTAGAAATCTAGACCATAGATTAGAAATTAATGCGTTTTGTTAATTGCCACTTCTCAAATGAACAAAACGGTTTTAATAATGAACAATCGTCTGTACGCCTTAAAGGCGTACTCCGCATGCGTGGGCTCACGAGTTTTATTAGTTGACGGAATATTTTCCTTTTTTTCGCCTGTATATGTTCACTTGATTTTTTTCATATTTCATATTTAACTCTCTCATATTTTTAGGCGAAACGAGAGACAAATAATTTCTCTATAAAAACAAACACAAAGGTACTTTATAGAAAAACAAAAAAGGCCCCTTCCCCCCCCCAAAAAAGGCCCCCTCAGAACTTTTTAATAATGATAAAGCTTACCTGATATTAAAGAACACTTAATTTTTATTAAACATGACGAATTTGATAAAAATCGTTAAAGCCGTTTTTGAGATCATCGTAAAAAAGGTAAAAATTGGAAAACAATTATGAAATAAAGTGCCCGCTCCATTTGTCCAATTTTGATGAAATGTTGGCTATCACATCTTTGGCATATACATACATCAAATACCCAGTTTGATCAAAATCGTTGAAGCCTTTTTTCAGTAAATAAAGAAAACACGTGAAAATGAAACAAAATTTACTAAGTAAAGTCCCCCCTCCGGTTGATCAATTTTGATGTAATGTTGGCTATCGCATCTTTGGCATATACTTACATCAAATACCCAGTTTGATCAAAATCGTTACAGCCGTTTTTGAGTAATAAAAAAAAACACGTAAAAATGATACAAAATTTATTAAGTAAAGTCCCCCCCCCCTCCGGTTGATCAATTTTGATGAAATTTTTACAGTCATATCTCGGGCATATAAATAGATCAAATACTCAATTTAATCAAAATCGTTAGAGCCGTTTTTGAGAAAATCGAAAAAAACTTAAAAAGTTATTAAATAAAGTACCCCCTCCCTTAGAACAATTTTGATGAAATTTTTGCTGTCCCATCGCGGACATATACCTACACTAAATACCCAATTTCAGGTTCGCACGGTTTATAGTTTTTGAGCTAGTCTGTTCACACACACAAATAGCCAGACCATTTCGCGGGACTTGGTTAATTGGACTCAGGGGACCCCAAAACGTGTATTTCAGTTGAAAACCGGAAGTCGAAATTTTTCACGATCGCAATACTTTCCTTACTTTATATTTCATATATAGTTAAGTGAAAGTAAAATAGGTATTGCGTAATATTAACACTAATGAGTATTTATGCGACTATTTAATAGTGAAAAAAATACTTGAAGTACTCTAATACTTGGAGTTTACAGTGGTATCAGCCTAATTGGGATTATATTAACAGGAACGACTCAACTATCAAAAATAGTAAAAACTGCTGCCAACCAACCCCGCTCTCCCCTATATTTAATTATGTATTCTTAGGCTAAATAATTAAATATACTAATATTAATTAAAAAACACATCTGAAATTATAAATAATCTTATTTTAAAAGCTGTCTGCATAAAAGTGTTTATAACAATTATTGAAATTTATTAGAAGATAGTTACCAACCTAGCACTAGCCCAATAAGGATGATAAAGTTTTCCCGGGGCCGTAGGGTTCCAATATGGTCGCAAACCCACTTGGCCTACCCCGCACACACTCGGCCCCGACCACGAAAGCATCGAGTCGGTAATGAACAAACAGGGACAAACTTTGCTGGCAGTTCGACCTCCAATCTGCTATTTCCGCCCAACTGGGAACGGGGCGCGCTGCTTGAATTCCGAACGGCGGCGACATTTTGTTCGGAGAGCACGTAGATCGCTCTAATTCGCGAGTGTAGATCTAGCTAGCTATGTCTGAGGAGAAATCTCTCTCGGCACTTCCTCTTCATCTATAATCAAATATTTAGCTATGCAAAAAAAAAAAATTATATTTGCCCAAATTTATGAATATATTTAATATTAATAATAATATCGTCTTAGTTATACTATTTTAAAGTCAAAAACGGCTGGATCGATTTTGATGATCTTCGATTTTGTGGATAGCAGAATAGGTATGAAAAAATTGACACAATTTTTTTTTTTATAATAAAATTCGTTAGCAACCAGTCTCGTTTTAGCCTATTTTATATTAATTATAAAATCAACATTTGATAAAAGTTCCAGATTCTTAAGACCAATTTTTAATGTTGGAAAGCAATATAAATTCAGTCACCTTTGGTATAGTGATTAGCATGGCAACCTCCAATACTAAAGGTCGCAGGTTCCCGTTCAGCGGTGGCCCTAGGATTTCGTAAAGGATTTAAAAAATCCTTTGTCTAAGCCGTCCCTCGGATAGGACTTAAAATGGAGGTCCCGAGTCTGTACGATGTCAGGTCCCTATCCCTAGTACCACCTGGAAAGACAAAATATAGGACTCCCTATGTAGCATCGTCCGACTAGGCTTAATTAGTGGCTTTTAAGAAACAAAGAAACAAATTCAGTAATAAGCATTACATATGCTTCTTCAGTAGTAGTAGTATTAGGGGTTTTAGGGCGATAAATTTCTAGATTATTACACCCTGCTTCTTCAGTAAAATTTTAGTTTTTTGGATTGTGGCAGTCTTCTTTCAATCGAGCAATAAATGTACATAAGAAAACGAAACTTATCTATTTGTACAAAATATTATTTCGTACTAATAAATTTCGTTTTCTTTGTAATTTTGTCCAACCTTAGTTTTTATCTCAATTATTAACCTCAATATTTCTCTTATTGCATATTGATTGTTTATTATACTACAATTGAATGTAATGATTTGTAAGTTTTGGCGGTGTAAGTTGATTTATTCCATTTTCTTTCGAAATTTTGAGAGGTTAAGCATCTAATTAGCTAAATTCAATTTTCCGCCTTGGACTAGACATGGGCAATTATGTGTCAACTGTAAACTTGTGGGAAAACCATCGAATCTATTTGTGTTAGCAAAGGGAGAGGTTATCCTATTAGCATTTCAATAAATAGAAATTATGAATTTTAATAATTTAAAAAAAAATTAAATTATCATTATAAAAATTTATAAATTAACGTTATCTACCTCATTCATAAAATTCATTCATTTTAAAAAAAAAAAAAATTGTTATACGTTTTATTCTCAATCACATAGATTTTTAGACTGAAACGTTTTTATCTTTATCAGTAAATTTTGATTTGGATGTATTAAAAAAGAATAGGATATAATTAATTCAACACATTATAGCTAATGAAGCACAGCAACGTGTGGCCGGGTCTGCCAGTAAAATTATAAATGTAATACGGCTGTATTAACAAAGAGTAATATTATTGCACACATGAATAGACCTACAGAAGAGAGGCGCGCAAGTATGTTACATTTGTCTTATTTCTTTTGTAATAAAAGAAGGTAAACTTTAAATATGGAAAAAGCATTAGGTCTTGTTGGGCATGTAAAACTAACCTGTACATACGTGTTGTGTGATAGTAAGGAATCTGTGATTTTTATCCAAAACCTTATGAATACTATTAAATGAATAACACTTGTACGGATATTACTAAGTATAATTCTTCTTTATTTGTAACAAACTACACAGTAAACATCCCTGTGTTTAGCCTGTCCCCTGTCACCTATGGTACTGTGTTTATCATAGAAACCTACAATACTTCGTTCGCGTCCCGAGGTGGCCCTAGGATTTTTTAATGGGAGTAAAAAATCCTCATCTATGCCGTCCCTCGAATAGAACGTAAAATGGAGGTACAGAGCCTGTACGATGTCAGGTACTCGTTAAAGATCCCTATTCCAATTATACCTGGACAGCCAAAATTTAGTACTCCCAGTGTAGCATCGTCCGATTAGCCTTAGTGGCATAAAGTGACGTTAAAACCAACAAACAAACACAGTAAACATTGAATAACATGAACAGAAGCCAAGTCTGTAATCTTATAACACACAAGGAGGTTATTATTTATCACAACATATCTGATCTAAGCAGTGTTGCCGATACGAACTTCGATTCAACAGATATTTATATTTTCGTATACTTTATTACATTTTTTTTTTCCCTTGATAGTAGAACTTAATCTTTTTTAGGGATACGAAGCAGTTATTTTTAGTATACGTACAGAGGTTTTCGATTATACCAGCTTTTTTCCAACAAGCGAAGTAAACACATTATCTATTAACAGACCGCGCATTACCTTCCCCCTCTCTTTTGTTTATTTTCTATTTCAGGTTTGTTCTGCCAAGCATTTAAATACGTTAGTAAAGGTGTACTGCGCATGCGAAAAAGTTATCAACGTGTACGTAGTGTTTGTTGGAGCATATCTTTGATAAATTGAATGCAAAAACCACTCAATGAAATATAGATTGCAAAAAAAAATTGGGTGAAGGACATGCGCAGTATGTTTGTTGATTACGTGTTTACAACGCTTGTTGGAAGAAAGCTATAATTTGTTGTTGTTTATTTAACGTCACTTCGTGATACTATGGCTAATCTTACGTAGCAATCTACGATACTAAAGGTCGCAGGTTCGCTTCCCGCGGTTGGACTAGGATTTTTTAAAAAGAGTGAAAAATCCTTGGCTATGCCGTCCCTCGGAAAGGACTTTAAATGGAGGTCTTGTACGATGTCAAGTACTCGCTAAAGATCCCTATCCCAATTTTACCTGGATAGGTAAAAATTAGGACTCCCACTGTAGCATCTTCCGATTAGCCTTAGTAGCAAAAAAATAAACAAACATACTTATAAATATGTACCTTAGTATTAAAAAAAATAACAAAATTAAAGGTACTTTATTGGAAGATTTTTTCCTTAGCCATTTAAGCCGTATCAGACCTTTATATTAAAGAATATAATTTATTAGGATTAAGCATGATAAGTTTAATCGAAATCGGTTTGAGCCGGTTTTGAGAAATCGTAAATAAAAAAATATACGTTGGGATAAAGTGACCCCTAAGTTTACTCGATATAGACGAAATATTTGCTGTCACTTCGCGGGCACCTACATACCTTTAACCTAATTTCAGTTTCGTACGAAAACTCGTTTCTGATATAGTCTGTTAACACACAGAACATTTTGCGGGACTTGGTTATTTTGACTTTGGGGACCCCAAAACGTAATTATGCTGAAAATCGGAAGTCGAAATTTTTCAAGATAGTATTAATTTCCCTTACTATTCGCGAGCGCAATCGACTATAGGGTGCGCTAGTAGTTTTGCAAAATGCCGGAAAGAACGGGGATAGACATAGTTGATGTGATAGAGATAATTGGTAATTTTAAAAGACCATTAATTGAAGGGCAGGCTATCCTTGATGCAAACCACTTAATTACATGTGGAATAATATCTAGAAGTAAAAAAAGTTACTTTACAAGCCTTGTGCCTTCAAACAAGCGATCGTAAAGGACTGTTCCTTCAAATAAAAGTGGAAATCAAATGTATTAATAATAATAAGCAATTTTCTTGTAATTGTAAGGGTAAAGCTGGTAGTTCTGGTAAATGGTTAATCACATCACTCACGTAACTTTACGTTTTTCGGTTAATAATAACATTTAATTACCTATTCATACAATAATTGTTATGACAGCTATCGTTATCATGACAGCTTATATTCTTGGTCACATTATTTATTTATTTGTCGAAATTTTCTGGCTTAGCAATGAAAACTTGGAACAATTAAGCACAACAGATGTAAGACAAAAATGGGGAAAATTAAAAAAGAAACACAAATCTATGAAAGTATGGTCCCAATGTTAGTTGCATAAAACTAGCATTTTGGAATAATAAAATGTCAAATACTAATATTTACACGAATTAATATAGTCACTTTCTTAAATATGAAGACTACATATCGTCATATGTTTCGAAACCGGCTTATCTATTCTTAATTATACAATCCACTCTTTAAGATGCTTTTAATTTTTTGGAAATAAATGGAATGACACGTCTTTTGATTTTCTGATTGAACACTGAGGGACCGAGTAATACCTATCATACATTTTTCAAATAATATTTTGCTCAATCGGGTTTTAACTATGGAAAAATAAATTAAAAACGCCAAAAAACCCTTTGAATCCCAGGTACTGGCCCGGCTTCTCCCTAGTTCCTATTTCTATTCCCGTTTCTCTAGTTCCTGTAAAGAAGCAGCACCGTCGCTTGCGCCCGCCTATACATTTTATATATAAGAGGAAGAGAAAGTAATGATTAATTATCTTATTGATATTAATTTGTTGTTAATTAATTTGCAGGGACTTCTGATGATATTGATTGCTCGGATTTATGTTGCAATTGCTGCCATGGAGACCCTTGGACTTGCTCGTGGTGCTATTATTTGTTCTGTTTTTGGGTTGCAACATAGGCATCTTCCCTCTGTCAATGGCGTGCTTTCTAGATAAAAGAGCCTCTATTAAAGTTTTGTCTTATACAAATAGTGCGGACGTCTATATCTCAAACAGAAAAAAATAAAATGTCTAATGAAGTACAAAATAAAGAAATAAATTGAACGAACTAATAACAGTTTTTTATTTATCCTTTAACAGTATTTCCTAAGAATATAAATTAGAAATAACGGATATTTGACTTGTGGGGATCATGTCAGCATGAACTTTGGGGGGGGGGTCTTTACCCCCCTTTCTCATAATTATGTGGCAGACAGTACTTTTTTTTGTTTGAGGTCATTTCCCTTGTATAAAGAAGGTCTGCGATCTAAATAACCAAAACTTTTATGTTTAGGCCTTAGTAACAACCTAATTGCATCATTCCTTTAAAAATACAAAGAAATTGAAAAGCGAAACTATTTGAGGGGTGACCTCCCCTGGATCTTGTTTGTTTTACAAATACATATTATTAAACCTGTGATTTTTCTAAGAACAGTCTTACATAATGTAACTAACAAAAATTATGTTTCATTCAATCATATGAAACAGAATCCATCTGATTCTTACTGTAAAAATTATGGAAACAAAGATTTAGTTTCTGTTGCTAGTTATTTCGAATTTGTTAAAATTAAAATATCAATGCACATGAGGCATAATGATTCATTGTCATATATTAAATTTATTTAATCAAAACAACTCAACAATATTCATACAGATGAATAAAAAATTATTCATTATAACTAGGGTTTGAAGGTCATACTGAAAAAGATTTTATGCAATGTTTACTTCTGTCTAGAAAATAGCTAGAAACTTCATTGCTTTTTGTAGCAAGGAGTTCTCCAGGCTTAAATTGTTTTCATAATATATATATATAAAAAAATGATTTTACATTGGTTCATATCATAAGTGTGATAAAAGAATAACATAACTTAACACTCCCATAGTAATACCTAAGTAATAGTACATTTATAAGCATGAAAACAGAATTATATACAAATGGATAATGAAATAAACATGAATCTTCTTCGACAAGTTGCTGATCAGTAGGAATTCATTAATTATGTCTATATTATACCGAACATAATTTTATAATTTTGTCTTCTCTATTCAATTAACTAATTTCCAAGAAGTAAAATTCAATTTAAATTTGTTCAATTCTGAGTGTGATAAAAGAATACCCATGTATACATATACTCTCCCATATTAATATATAAGTAATATTGTATTTATAAGTATAACGAGTATTTATAAGTAGAATTACAAGTAAAAAAAAAATTAAATATATGTACATCTTGCAAAGGTAGCATTTATCCATCGGAAGGTTATAATAAGAGAAATAATTTCAATACAATACAGGAATAAAATATCCTATGGTCTGCATTTACGGTTTTTATAAAAAACATTGTATAAATATATTGAAAAGGATATCAAATGATTCTCAGGAACTTAATGAATACCATAAAAGTAATTAAAACATAATTGAACTTAAATAAACCAACTAAAAAGCTTATTTAACTTGACTTCCACCTTAATGAAACAGGGTAGCAGAAACCAAGTTTTCAGGCCACTAGAAAATTCGCCATTGCAACCTCTCACAAATAAGCTTGAGTTTTCATCAAATGTCGATGGCAGCACAGCTAACTAGTATATCTTGGCAAATTACCGCCAAATTTTAAACCAAAATAATCAACCCTGAATTTTATTATTTACACTTTTTGTACAAAATGTCAACTATTGGAGCACTGTCAACTTACGGTACAGTTACCCTATGATCTAGGTTTATATAAAATTGTAGAAATTGAGATCTTATGGGAGCTAATATGGGGCATGAAATAAAAAAGTGTTTAAGGTCCTGAGGTACATTACTCTTACAGAGTGGCCACTTTGAATGGAAATCAAAACTAAAAAGAGATCCGATGATAATTAATCTTTGAATTTTATTTCCTGCAAACATAACACAAGAAATTGTTCTGAATAATAATTATTTTTCAATTCTCAGTAACATGACTAATCTTTTCCTTCCTTTTCATACTTTAAATGAAAACAAAAATAAAAAAATAGAATACAAGTAAAGTCTTGTTCGAGTTAGAATAATTAAAAATAGTTATTAAAAATTTTAAAATGGGCAAGCATTGTTCAGCTGCATAATATTTTAGTTAACAATATTTTGTTAAATTTCCAACTGTTGACTGTATCTTATAGGAGTTAGGAAGCATATTGTCTATCATAAAGGAAACATTACTTGACCTGATTGTGGCGAAATAACTTTGCAGATCTACCCCCCCCCCCCCCCCCATTTAGGCCTAATTAAATTAATTGTAAACTATGTACATTTGTGAATATTTATTGATTTGTTTAATAAATAAGATCTTAGAAAAGAAAATTTGGACGAGAAACATTGGATTTAGATAACAAAATTATAAGTAGTTACATAGAAATTAATGCTTTTAATGTGAGAAATTTGATGCCATTTTTATTCTCCTAAATTATTTTCAAATTCTTTTTATATTTTTTTAATCCCTTTAACCTTAGCTGTGGGCTGAACCTTTGCCACTGATTGCATAGTTATGGATATTTGTATTTTTCTAAACAACTTTCAAATTCACCATGAATAAATAAAATAACAAATTCTTAATTTAAAATGTATTAATGTTGGGTTTTAATTCTGTAACAGTAGAAGAATGATAAAACACTTTTGGAAAAACATTGTACAAAAGTTTGTATTAGGTAGTTTTAAGAATTTCAAAAGGGGATAAAGAAGATATAAAGTTATTTTTATTTCTTCTTGTTTCATTTTTAATAGTTTGAAATATATTTTTATAACTAAACATCAATTTGTTCATTGATGAATGAATGAATAAAAACTTGATAGCATCCAACAAAGTTTCAATTTGAAACGCTGATATATTTCGACACTAAAGTTGGAAGGTTTATTTTATTTTCGAAGTTAAACAACATTAAAAAAGTAAGTTCACCAGGAAACGACGTATTATAGGATGTGATAACTCATGAATTGGAGAAAAATGAATTGAAAACTAAGATCTTCCTGGTTAATCATATAAGAAATAAATAAGTCTAGAATAGAATAATGTTTATTACAAAAAATATATATAAATTACAATTTTAAACATTATTAGGACTTGGTCCGCAGAACACTAGCCCGGAATTGGCTTTGATCTTACTTCCTAATTCTCAATTCTAATAGCTAAATGATAATTTGTAGCTAAGCTAACCTTCCAGTCTAACATGTGAAGAAGAAAAGAGAGACTTCCTATAATCTATATAAATTATTATCTATAAGACATAAAATTACTGCAATCTAAAATAAATTTTATGCTACATCAATACACAAAATATATGTAATTCGTTAATATATTTTACTATAAAATTAAACATCAATCACATCAATATTTTTAGAAAATGTATTACAAATAATTATAGATGTTACCGATCACCACAGCCATTGCAACAATTAAATTCCTTAATAAGCTGAGATAATGATTCTTATAATTCTAATTTTACAGTAGAATTAGAAAATATGAAAAAATTAGAATTAGAAAAATAGAAAAAATGAAAACTTAGAAAACATTTCAGAAATGCCAGTAAAAGAATTTCCAAGATGGATGCATGCTACACCACATATAGAAAAATCATTGGCTGCTCATAAAAAAGGTACAATAACTCCAGCTGAAGCCCAACAGCTATTTTTGGAAACACTAGAGAAATATCTGGGATACAAAATTATATACACAGACGCATCAAAAGCTCAGAACGAAGTTGGCTGCTCTTTTATAATTCGCTTATATAGTATAATTCACAGGTGTGGCGTAGGCAGCAAAGGAAGCATTCACACATATTGGGTTATGTGGCAACGGAAAATGGCCTGTGGTAACAGATTCAATGAGTACATTACTGGCCATTGAAAATAATAACTCTAAAAGCATCTTTAATAGTAGAAATAAGAAAAGTTTGGTGGCATCTAAGGGAAAAAGGAATAGATGTTATCTTCATATGGACCCCCTCACACTGCAGAATTTCTGGCAATGAACTAGCGGATCAAGTGGCACGACTCGCGAGAATTCCAGGCAAGGCGACAATAATAAATAAAATCCCTCTAGATGACTTCTTAAAAACAATAAAACTTCAAATCCATAAAATATGGCAGACCAAATGGAACCAAGAAGAAGCCAAACTAAAGGTCATAAAGAAGAACCCGAGTGAATGGACCACCTCCAATAGAATATCACGTAGAGTAGAAACTGCCCTTTGTCGGCTAAGGACAGGGCATTGTATGTTCTTGCATGCTTACTTGTTGAAAGGTCTTGAACCTCCTACATGCAGAATATGTAAGGTACAAATAACTGTAGAGTACCTACTACAGAGTTGTAAAGTCTATGAAAGCCTAAGCAGAAAATACATTTGGGATAATTAGAAAAAAATCTTGAAGATGATGAGACAGCTGTAAAAAAAAACAATAAAATACTTGAAGCTAACAAAGTACTATCACAAAGTATAAAATACAGATATTGCCAATGACCCTGCTGGGTAGAGGCAACAAAAAACCAAATAAATAAATAAATTTTACAGTATTTAAAAATAAACACTTAAAAATAAAAAAGTCTAATAAATACTATAAGGGTGTCCGGAGGATTTTGTCTCGTGAGGTCAGGCTGATAAAATTCTTATGACTTGATAATGGGAGGATCAAGGTATTGTGACTATGTAAGGGTCAAATAATATTTCAAATAAAACTTTGAACATCGGGATCTTGAACTCGGTATTATGGAGTAAGAATGTCAGCATGAAAACAAAAAAAATAATGTATAAAGCCTTTTTGGAAAGCGTCAGCCTCTACTCGGCAGAAGCGTGGACATTATAAGCTAAACAAGCAGGTAGGCTCTTAGCCCTAGGAATGGATTTTTGGAGGCGAGCATGCGGAGTGTCCCGAATCCAAAAAATTCCCAACGAACAAATAAGACGGCGGGTTGGGAAAGAAGAAAACATCCTCCATAGTATAGAAACCATGAGGTTAAAATGGTTTGGACATGTTATGAGGATGAATGAGGGAGCATGGCCAAAAAAATTGCTGAAATGGAAACCAGAAAGAAGAAGGAAAAGAGGTCGCCCGAGAAAACTCTGGTATGACGGAGTGGAAGAAGGAATGATGAACAGAGGGATAAGAGAGGGAGACTGGGAAGACCGAAAGAAATGGAGAGCGCTTATTATTGGGGACGACATATGACTTAATGTTGTAAACAGTCGTAAATAAAAAAAATAAAAAAACTTATTGATATTTGAAAATTAAAATATGTTTTCCATAATACTTAATACAGATAGTAAATGAATAAGAATTTATTTTATTTGTAGCGTTTGTTTCTCACATTTTCTAAGGGGGGCAGCTCCCCCTCTGTGGACATCTTTGCTATACTATCAGATATATTATACCATAACTGGTAATATGTATAGAAAGCGAGACGTTGATAATAAAGTAAAATTAAACATATTTTACATAATTAACTTACTGAACTTCATCTAGGGCAGGGGAAGTTGGGTTACTTTACACAACCAGAATAGGAGAACAGCCTAGCAATAGAGTAGTTGGACATACAATATGAGGCCATATTAAGAACAAGAACCACTCTTATAAGATATCTGTTTTGTTAAAAAAAAGAAAAATCTGGTGCGATGCGCGCAACACCACTTTCACCAACCAACTTACTTATATAGATTAAAAATTGACGTGTTTTGATAAATATGTAAATGCCATTCCTCAAAATCAAACTTTTTTCCCATTCATTTACTTATTTTTGTTTGAATTGTTCTCCAAAGTACACTAAACAAATTTTTTGTTAACCCGTAACTGGTATGGTCCATAAGTTGTTACATAGACAGTAAGGAGGGGTCACCGGGACACCAATATTTGTTAGTTCAAAATGTTCCCTGGAAATGTTCAATAAAATTGAAAACAAGTTTATTTACAGCCACACATCATACCTAAAGGTATCTGCATTGGATGGAACACAATAAATGTAAATTTTTATTTTATAAAAAAGTATATTTAACAAAAAGCAAAACTGTAAAAATGAAAATTACAAAATATTAAACATTAAATTTAACACATTCAACACCAACGCCATATTCTCTAGCTGAACAAGGTGGCCAGAGGGTTTTGGGTCATCATTGAGCCGGCACACCCTCTGCACAGCATCCACAAATTTCCTAGTTCTTGTCCCTAAAAATTTGTACATATAGTTTTTTTGTTCTTACTAATCCACTGTAACTGGATAATGTAATATAATAATAAAATATAATATAAGTAGTGAGAATAGCTTTATAATTATATATATTATAAGCAAAATGAAAAAATAGAACAGTTAAAAAAAAATTAATTATAAAATACTTACTTCTTTTAGATGGCTCTCCACTGGCATTCCTCTTCTTAGGTCCCATTTTCAATTAAATTAAATTAAAATAAAAAATAAAAAACTTAAATTAATAAAAATTCAGAGAAAACTTTAAAAATTCACAACTTCGGCTATAATGCAGCTATCCGGAAACCAAAAACACCGAAATGACCGTCATGGACCAGTGCAAGTGGCTGACTAACTAAAGTAAAAACTTTCCTACCTGGCCATCGCTTTTAAGTGGAAAAGGTAAAATATACCTGAGTGCCCTGGGCTGTAGTTGACCACCTGGGCTCGCCGTCGGGTACAGCTCAGGGCTGTACTTGGCATTGAATGTGTTAAGACATGAGAACATGAAAAATCATAAAGAATAGTGATTGATTTCAATCATTTACTACATAAGGAACATTAAAAAATTGGACAAAAGATAATTAAAAAAAAATTATACAAATCACAAGCACTATTACAAGCAGTCTTCACAATCCGTGCATATTGGTGTACTGCAATGAGCACAGTACGCCTTTGGTTTTTATCCCTGCTCCTTGGGCATTTCCCACATCTTATTCTTTTACCAGGTACAGCTGATTCAGCTTCATATTCCTGATTTCAGCGGTCCCATAACCTAACTCCGAATTCCAATCATGGTCGATTTCTAAATCTGGATCAAAGTCCTGGTCACGTCCAGAATAGCTCAAAGCATCTTTCAGCCATTGCAGAAAATTGGCATCTTTAACATTCATCAACTGTCGCTGTGAATATGCCATTTTTGACTGAATCAAAATCGATTATTTATAATAAAAAAGTTTCACTAACGATATGGTAGGGTCACACGGACATTCTCTACTAATAGTTGAATAAAACTCATAAATACTTACCACAGAAGCACCACTTCTGTCAACAGCTCAGAAGCTACTGCCTAAAGGTACTGTGAACAACACCTCCTCATAGCACCCGAACATAATATTCCATCACGTCTGATTTTATAATCTTTACTTAAATACTGAAAACTTCACTTAGTTAACATGGAAACAAATGATTTCCATTGAATATGTATGTTTCAAAGCACGTTGACTTTCCCATGAATAAAACTTCTTTAATTATAATAAAGTTCCCTCTCCGTTTGACCAATATTGATGAAATTTTGGCTGTCACATCGCGGGCACATACATACATCAAATACTAAGTTTGATCAAAATCGTTACAGCTGTTATTGAGCAAATCGAAAGAAACGTAAATAAGAGACAAAATTTATTAAATAAATTACACGCTCTGTTTGAAAAATTTTGATGAAATTTTTGCTGTCACATAGGGGGCACATACATACACTAAATACCCAATTTCAGGTTCGTACGGTTTATAGTTTTTGAGCTAGTCTGTTCACACACATGGACATATGGACACACAGATCATTTCGTGGAACTTGGTTATTTGTACTCAGGTTATTTGTACCCAAAATGTGTATTTGCGTTGAAAACTGGAAGTCGAAATTTTTCACAATCGCAATACTTTCCCTTACTTTATATTTCATATATAGATTAGTGAAAGTAAAAACGTATAAGGTGTTTTCGAACATGGCCCAAGTTAAATGAAGATTGTGAACCCAGAAACTTCTTCAAAGCCAGACCAACAGGTAAAAGACCTAGGATGGAGAGAATGACTCAAATAGGACAGCAGAGAGGAAAAAAGCTGGAAGCCATGAAAATCTTTGCTCCGGATCGAGACGATAACATTCATAAAAAGAGGCCCATCCATCCTGAAAGGGACAAGGTTATAAGTCAATAAGTCAATAAGAAGGCAGATATGAAAAATAAACTTGTTCAAGATGAAATGTAGTATCATAAATTAAATTTGGATTACATAAGTGTGCTTAAACAAATGATAAATAAATTATTAACTAATAGCCTCCAAAACCTATTTGGAAGAACAGTATGATCAGTCAATGAAAAAACAACATATAAAAAACTGATTTGAAAAAAAGAGCCTTCGATTAAAATACTGTTCAAATAAAATTACATTTTTTAAACTGTTTTAAGCTGTTTTTAACTGCAATTAAGAAAGAGATGGTTCAGGTATCAGTAAAAGATTATAAAAATAAGTGTTGATTAATCAAGGGATCTATGAATATCATTGGCAGATCCAGGTGGGGGTTGTAGCCCCCCTAAGAAAATTTTATGTCCTTTAAATATAGAATTTAACTATTACTAAAAGTAAGGAAGTAAAGTAAAGAATAATTAACATGCAGAAAAAGTAGAATTTTAGTTGCGGGAAAAGTAACATAAAGATAAAAAATCCGATTGGCTTATATAAATAAAGGCAAAAAGTATTTAATTTTTATTTGAAATTAAATTATTTTAAATAGCAAGCATTTTGTTTTTTTTTAAATAAAATGCATTTTAATCTCAAATCATTTAAAATACTTTTCGATAAAGGTATTTAAAAAAAAAAAAAAAAAAAAGAAGTATTTTATATTTTAAATTGAAAAAAAATTTAAATTAAAATACAAAATACTTGAAACCTATTAGCTAGTGCATTGCAATTGATTAATAAATCGACAGTTTTTATTCAATTTTTTTTTTTCAGTTCTCTTTGCTTGGTGTAATGTAACTGATTCTCAGATCATATTCGCTTTCATTTTGTTGAAATTATTAAATTAAATTTCTTCTTCTACAGATCCAATCTGATTCGGAACCTATTTAAACTAATTGGGCTAAAACTTATCTTCGAAAGAAACTATTACATTCCGAGTGTTTCGAATAAATGCATTTTATATCTTTTAATGATTACAACGAGTCTCCGGATAAATATCCAACAATAGATTTTGCACGATTCGGATTTTATACATAAACAGCAAGTTAAAACATGTTTGCTCATGCATTAAAGTCAAAAGCTGGCATTTGCTTACTTAATTTGTTTTCTTACTGTATCTTTATTTTATTATTTCTGGAGGAGTATTGAAAATTTGGTGGGAATTTCTTGGCAACCTCTGAGATTTTTGGGGCTTAAATATGTGAACTTACTTTGTGAAAATGAAAAAGTATTTGAATGAACTATTTTAAATATTTTAAATTATATAATATTTTATATAATATAATAACATCATATAATTATATAATTTATTTTTGGCGGAAAAAAATAAAGGGGAAAGAAATACATTTAGTTACAAAAAAAGCCAAGGAAGAGTTTTATTACCAAAAATTATTGTTTGTATTTTCACAATTATAAAATTTAAACTGGAAATTCAGTTTTAATATTATTATTATTATTGATCACAAATGTGACCACATGTGAGTTTTCATATAACCTTACGCTAAAGAACTTTAAGAAAAATAATTTATGATGAAAATATAAAAAATTTATATTTATTTTTATTTATATAAAAAAAAATAAAATTAAACTTATATAAAAATAAATTGAATGCGTTACAGTTCAAGAGGTAAATACTTGTAGTTTTAATTAGGTAAAATACAATACCTTCTTCTTAAATATGAATTAATAATTCTCACATCTTATTTCATTCAAATAAAATAAGTTCAAAGTTCTTTTGTTATTTCTGAATAATTACAACTAACCTGTTAGTATTTGTATTTGAATCCACTTAGACAAGAGTAGAATAACTAGATTGTTTCCCCATCCCTCAGGCAGGACAATCGGATTAAATAGATTCACAAGATTGAATATTTTGAAATAAATCCTTGTTCCAATACTGGGAGAAGTTCTTCCAACAAATCATGCAGTTCTAGTAATAATAGATAATATTGTCAAAGAATCTCTTCATTTATATCTGCAAACAAGGTTGAAGAACAAGATGAAGAAGATGCATTCGGCATTTATAAAAAAATCTGGTGCGTGAGCGTAACACACAACTTTCACTTACCAACTTACTTAGATTAGAAATTAATGAGTTTTGTTAATTGCCACTTCTCAAAGTTATACATTTTTCCACATTATTTTCTTATTTTTGTTTTTTATTTGCTCAAAAAAAATAACACTAATTTCTTTTATTTTTAAATAAAAGTTTTTACTTGTGATAATTCGGCAATGCAAGCATAATACTCCAAGTCGTCTGATTTTATAATTCTCTATTTACTTGCTGAATATTTCATTTATTTCCCATGAAAAAAATAATTCTCATTA
The DNA here is from genome assembly GCA_911387785.2 of Aelia acuminata. NCBI lineage: Eukaryota > Metazoa > Arthropoda > Insecta > Hemiptera > Pentatomidae > Aelia > Aelia acuminata. The sequence goes on along the minus strand of OU426982.1, from coordinate 149,606,831 downwards.
AATGAACAAAACATCTTTAATTATAACGCATTGGTTTGTCATTAAAGGCGTACGGCGCATGCGTGAGCTCAAGGTGCTTTATGAGTTGACAGAATATTTTTCTTTTTTTCTCCTGTATTTGTTTACTTAATTTTTTTTATATATCATATTTAGCCATTTCTTATTTTTAGGCGTGATGAGAGACAGTTAATTTCTCAATATAAACTAAAACAAAGGTACTTTATAGGAAAACAAAAAAGGTCCCTTCCTCATTTAAGCCCCCTCCGAAAATTTTAATACTGATAAAACTTACCTGATATTATTGAACACCTAATTTTCATTAAACATGACGAATTTGATCAAAATCATTGAAGTTTTTTTTGAGATAATCGAAAAAAAGGTAAATATTGGTAAAAAAGTGCCCCCTCCGTTTGACCAATTTTGATGAAATGTTGGCTGTCACATCTTTGGCATATACATACGTCAAATACCCAGTTTGATCAAAATCTTTAAAGCCGTTTTTGAGTAAATAAAAAAAACACATGAAAATGATACAAAATTTATTAAGTAAAGTCCCCCCTCCGTTTGATCAATTTTGATGAAATTTTTAGTCATATCTCGGGCATATTAATACATTAAATACTCAGTTTAATCAAAATCGTTAGAACTCTTTTTGAGAAAGTCGAAAAAAAACATAAAACTTTATTAAATAAAGTACCCCCACCCTTTGACCAATTTTGATAAAATTTTTGCTGTCACATCGGGAGCATATACATACTCTAAATACCCAATTTCAGGTTCGCACGGTTAATAGTTTTTGAGCTAGTCTGTTCACACACAGACACACACACATACACACACACACAAAGACCATTTCGCGGGACTTGGTTATTTCGACTCAGGGGACCCCAAAACATGTATTTCCGTTGAAAACCGGAAGTCAAAATTTTTCATGATCGCAATACTTCCACTTATTATATATTTCATATACAGGTAAGTGAAAGTAAAAAAAAAAAAAAAAAGAATGAAAGTTTCTGTGAAAAAATAGATTTAGTGAATTATTTTAACATTGAAACTATTTTCCGAATAGTAATAACCTTTGAAAATGTAATTTAAATAAGAATTACCGATAAGATTATCATAAAAGATGTTGATTATTGACATATCATGGCGCATCGATTACAGTTAAACCATATACCTGGCCCATTAAACCATATATAAATTTTTGAGAACTGCTGATCTATATAACGATGCTCTTATCCACGAGACAACTGACCCAGACTTTTTTGCCAGACAGAAATATTTTAATGATTCTTAAACAATGATTTTTATATTAAATTCTTAGGACTGATGAAGCAAATTTTACAAGGACTAGAGCTGAGAATTTATTCAATATCCATCCTTGGTTCCCTTAGACCATTATTTAACTAGAAACCCGTAGCTTCTGCCATTAGGTTTTACAAGTTAATGTGGGCTAGAATATTTGATGTTAATATTGTTTTTCAATATTTTTTTCTTATATCCCTTAAAGGCTTCAGCGTTTTTGAAATTTTAACCACTGCTTATAAACAGTTGATTGATGGCTAGCAACTAGAGGAAGTCTGAGAAATTCTGAAATTGTATTTCCAGCTATTAGAAGTTAAATTTCTGATTTTTCACTTGTAGCGATGGTAGGAGTGTTAAAAGTAAAATAAATATTCATATAACAAGTTTTCAGCTTTTTATTGATAAAGTTATTACAAAAAATGTATTATTTCTAAGATGAAAAAGATGTTTAAAGCCTGTAATTGCTGAAAAATTATAAAATCGAAAATTAATTACAGGCACTATCTCAAAAAAATTAGCACAAACATTAAAACATACTATCACTTTAAGAACTCCAAAAGACATGTATATGTGACTAAAATTGATAAATCAATTACTAGTATAGCAAGTTTGGAACATAAATATGACAGATATATTTCAATCATTAAAAAAGGTAAATTTATCACTTGAAATAACAAGTTAGATGCATAACTGAAAATTATAAACACAAAATAAATAAGTTATTCCTTTGAAAAAAAAAACTTTTTCAAATGTTTTTATTGAATTTTTTTTTTCATTGCCAACATACATTTGGAGAGACTTCATTTCTATGTTGGTCGGAAACCGGACACAGTCCTATCGACCTTCAGTAATCCAGAGTATTTGATAATGCCTTAACTTTATAGTCCCATTCGTGTCGGATTATGAAGTTTTTACTGGAATTATCTTTTTAATGCATGAAATATGTTGTAATACATTTAAAATACTGTCACATGCATGGTCATCCCCAGCTAGGGGCAGGCTCTCCCTTGGAGCAAAAACTTAGTAAAATAAAATTTTTTATTTAAGCAAATAATTATAATAAATAACTAAGCACAGCTATAATTATATATTATTTTCTTTAAATTTTGATTTATTTTGCTTTTTACATAAGAAAATATTACAACCTGATCGACTCTGGTTTGCCCCTTAGGTTTGGCTCTAGGTACGTCCTCGATCACAATGCGCAATTGCTAAAAATGAAATATATTGAGGTGTAAATCATGGTACTACTTTGTTTTAAAAATAAATAAATTTCATCTCAAAGGTGAGTCAGAAACACTGATACTCTCACCTAGTCCATTGCCAGAACATCAGTTAAGGTGGGAGCCTCTCGGTTGAGAACGACATATATATCTACCTTCTTGGAAAAATATTCCACAATGACATAGATGTAATCATTTAACGTATCAGTTCCTGGGAAAGTTCCTAATATGTCCAGGGTAACTCTCTCAAAGGGACTCGAAGATACTCACTGCTGCATCTGAAGGCGGCAGAGCAGGTGTTACATTTATGTCACCAATTCTCAACGTCATCAGAGCAGTTCAGCCAGTAGAACCTCTTGTGTACTTTCTGGAGTATTTTCGTCATATCCTAGTGTTCTCATCATGGTTGAGAGTGTGGAAAATAAAACTACACCATATGTGTATCAACATATATTGAGCCACCTTTTCAACCCATGATTCAGATGTGAATATAAAACAAGATAACAACCAATGAAAATATGTGAAGAAATACAATAAATAAATAAAAAAAAATTTTAATAATTTAAGATCAAATGGTATAAATAATAGTAATATATAGGATTTTTTAATGAAGGAGTCTCTTCCGCGTTTGAAGTTTATTTGCTTCCCAACGTTTCGAGCTATTTGCTCATCCTCTGGGGTTATCTTATCCTAAGTAACTTCTTTTTTCACGTTAGCCATTTGTCATCTTATATTTTTTTTAAAACAGTATTAAAACAATACTTATGTCTATCCTTATTACTAAAAAATAAAAAAAATATATTCAATTAACATCATATTTACATTGAAGCTAAGGAGTAATTTTACTTTTCTAAAAAAAAAATATATAAATATATATATATAAAAAAAAAAAATCAAATAAGTGCTTCCATTGGTTTAAAACATTACAGAATAGGAAGTGACAATTTACATTTCTTTACTATTTCAAAATAAAAAGGTATGAATTTTCCAAAGAGCAATATTAATAAAGGTGCGTTACTCAACAATTTTGAAGTTTGAGTTAGTCATTCTGTCAACCAAAAGGCTAATATCAGAGATATAATTTTTTTGCCATCTGGCTCAAAATTAAAAATCAATTATTTGTGAAATTTATGGAACAACCCACTTAGAGATGTTATAACTATAAAGATATTTCATTATTGAAAACCACCATGAGCAAAATTTACTCTCATTGTAAAATTTAAAAAAAAAAAGATACTTAAAACAAATTTGCTTAACTTAACTAACTCCATTAACTCAAACTCCACTAAAATTTAACTTGCTAGTAATGAAGAGTGGGTAAATAACATTTCCTCTAATCAAATCCCTCATAACCTCAAAAAATCCACCTGTGACCTAATTTAGCTTCTCCCGATTCCAAATCAAAACACCTGATTCCTGGGGTCACCTGTGGTGTAGTGGTTAGCAAGGCAACCTACAATACTAAAGTTTGCAGGTTCGCGTCTCGAGGTGGCCCTAGGATTTTTTAATGGGAGTAAAAATCCTTGGCTGCCTTCCCTTGGATAGGAGGTAAAATGGAGGTCCTGAGCCTGCACGATGTCAGGTACTTGTTAAAGATCCATATCCTAGTTATACCTGGATAGGCAAAATTTAGGACTCCCACTATAGCATGTCAAAGTTCATTTAGGAGCTTTCGACAAGTCTATGTGAGTACACTTGCCACAGCATTTAGTCTAACACCTGATTCCTTCAGTCTCTGTGTAACGTCTCAATACTTACTGAACCCCCTTGGGTCGAATGAACATGTTTGGGTCGAAACCTAGGTAGGCTGTTTAAATAAAGAAAATGTTTTGTGACTAAAATTCCTTACTATCAATTATTCCTAAGAAACTTATTGAAAAACAAATGATTATTCCCCACCGCTAAAATTTAACCTGTTATGTTCCAACCTATATTTTTTCCACTTGTTCCACCATCAAGTGAAAAATGTCTGGTTTGTGACCAATACTTTGTCTGTAAGACAAAGAATGCAGGTTACAAGAGTAATTTTAGGGGCTGGTGATCGAGTGAATGATATATGTGGACTGTATGTAGTTAAGTTACATGTTAAACTTAGTTTAAGCCAAATCTTATTACAATAATTTTAATAGCGTCATAAATAATTTTGGCTATATTGTTTTTACATGGTGCTGGCTCTTGAATTATTCCAATGCGTACCAGATGATTTAACTGCTGTATGTGGCTCCTGGTTCGTGATCTTCCCATCTTTCCCCAGGTGGTCGGTATTCCCTTTTCTCCATTATAGAAGAAACAATAATTATTAAAATATACGGGTCATTGCTAGAACTTCTCTTCTTCTGGATTAAGTCCTCTGGAGTTTTTCCTGACTAAGCCCTTGGAGTCTCACCAAGAGGTCCTACCACTCACCAACAGATAGCACCACTGTGGAGAAACTAACCAGTTTAGATGATTGCTTCCCAACATATAATTATTGACTCACTGAACATTCCATTTTTTGAACATTATCTGTATTTTGTTTGTCATGTATCAGTTTGTATTAATAATAGCTTGTATGTTACTTAGGTAAAGGTATTTAATAATATTTTTTATTTAAATATAAAGGTATATTAAAATATATCAATAATGAAAAATCACAAATATTTTTCATTTTTTGGGGGAAAATGGTAACTATTTTGTTAGACTTTTTAAATAACTTATTTCTTTCTGCAAGAAGAGCTCATACTTTGTGTTGCACATTCTATACAGATGTGGGTCTTACATTTAATATAGAATTATTCAGTCTAGATTAAACTACCAGTAGTTTAAAACTATTGTTTTCAATTTTTTGTAATTTTGATTTTGATTTTCATTTTTGTAAAAACTATTGTTTTTTAACTATCGATAGTACATCGAAAACATTGTTTTTAATGGATGTAGTGATAGCATCTGCCTCTAAGCACCCATCTGCTATATAATTCATGAAAATTAAAAATAAACAAAATGTAACAGTTTCTTAATAATTTAATAATAAGTTAATTTTCTTTATATTTCTAACAAAAAAATGCTTATCTACTCTATTAAAAAAAACATTAACTTCATGCAAGGAATATAAGAATGAAAAATTGAGTGGTTAGCCCGTACATGTCTTCCTACTTGATGGAATAATATACAAACAAAACAACGGATTGCCTGCCAGTTTGAAAAATACTTGGAAATTACTTGGGTAATGGCATAGAAACAAAATATTTTCGACCTCTATAAATCAACTACCTGAGAACTTTTTTTGAAGTATGCACATTTTAATAAGGTATGTATTATCTCTGACTATCGATAGTATTTATAGTTTTATGTCTGATCCTATCAAAACTGTCGATAGCGGAGAACTAAAATGTAATGTATAAATGTATAAACTAAAATGTAAAATGTAAAACTATTGATAGTTTTACATCATTAATTCATTCTTCCAATATTTGTTCTTTTGAAAGTTTGCTGAATCAATTTATTACACTTTGTGTTGTTTTGTTTTTCTTCTTGCCTGACAGTCTCAATAATAGTATGAGCTAATGGTTAACCTCTTCTCAAAGGTTCTTTAATAAGTTATATCATATCAAAAGGTTCTCCTTTGTCCTATTGATCTTGTAGGCATTATATCTTCTGCTTGCTTTTGATCCCGATGATTCTCTTCCTGTTTACGAATCGACTTCCAATTATCGACTTAAAATATTTACCCGGAAAGTGTGATTTTCAGAATCATCCGTTGATTAAATAAGGTCTTATGATCCATGATTATTTACAGAAAGCCATTGTAGGATAATACTTCCAAGTTAGCATCATTAGTTTGAACACAATCAATCATTTGTTTTATTTACTAGGACCAAGTTGCTGTGGGTCCATTTTGCTGTAAAAAACCATCAAAAGCTTATTAAAAAAATGTATTTTAACAACTAATACTAATTTCCCTGTCATATATTTGTCATAAGTGATTCTAGATATACTGCAGCTTCTCCTAGTATTAAATATATAAAACAAATATACAAAACAATAAAACAGATATATTTAAAACAAAAAAGTTAATAAAGAATATTAAAATAAAATAGAATTTATAATTCCAATTTTAAACATTATTATGGCTTGGTCCGCAGACCAAATTATTACTTCTATCTTATAGTTGGTCGTTAAGAATACTACTATGTACTTAACTTCTTAGTAGTTAAACATGCAATTATCTGCCGAAATTAATTAACTACACCTCAACTCTGGGATTAAGAATTTATTTTTAAATTTAATGAACAGCTGTATTAAGCTTTTAATAAAAGCCTTTTATTAATGTTCTTTAAAAAATATAAATAAAGTTATAACTAATAATTAATATAAAAGTACTAGTTTTGCTATAATTATAATACCCTATAACTTATGAAGAATAACAAACAATTGTTCACAAAATCTCCGTAGAGAATTCTGGTAGAAGCTATTTTCTGAGAAGTTACTAAGTGGCATTTAAACATTTATCAAAATATGTTGATTTCTACTCAAAAGGAGGATGTTAAGCGAAAGTTGGGTGTTAGGCCAAGGGCGGATCCCAGGGATGTGGTGTCACAGGTGTCAAATATTTTGGCTTTTCAATTTTTTTGTGTTCTTAAGCGAATAATGCAATTAGGTAGTTACTATTCCCTAAAGATAACACATTAGGTTGTTTAGATCCCAGACCTTCTTAATACTAGGTAATAATATCATACAAAATTGACTCTGTCATCCACGATTATGAGACAGGGGGGGTCATGACCCGAAAGTTGGGTGTTCGCACCAGATTCTTTTATTTACTTTTAATAATCACCTGTTACTTCTGGTTACCTACAGAAGAGGGGGCTTATCTCAGTGGGGATAAAGTTGAAGTAATAAAACATATGAGGAGGTATACCATAGAGAGGGAGAGAGAGGGTTTTGCCAGTAAGCTTCTGGAGAAAAGGCAGGATTATTGCCGGTGAGCTGACATGGCAGTAACTGTCGCTGTCAGTGGCAGTGCTACAGCTGTCAGTCCAATGCTGCATTTTTTATAAAGTCCCAATTATCCGCCCCCAGTCAATGCTCACCGCGTCCCTCTCCCTCAAGTCACTTACGTCCGTCATTCGCCGACAGTAATGCTATCCTTGTACAAGTCCACTATTATCAGATATTCGATCTGAAGCTCAACTCTGGTGGAAAATATCCAGATGACGCCGCTGCTAAATTCGTAAGCATTTCTTACTACCCAGGCCAACGGCGAATATTCCCCCTTCACTTCATTAAAACCCCTTCCACGAAATTTTAAAGCTCAGCTCTTAATCTCTTCTTAACATGAATCAGCCTCCTTAAAAAAGGTAACAGGGTGACCTGTCAACGAAAAATTGTCCTATTAAAATACATAAGCACCTAACTTCTTAAAAACATTTCTTCTTTATTTATTTCAAAATGTGTTTTGCGTAGTGATGTAAAAAAATTGATAGTACTATCGATAGTTTTTTAACTATCAATAGTACTATCGAAAACGTTTTTATAGGATAGGCAGGCGCAAGCGACGGTGCTGCTTCTTTGGAGGAACTAGAGAAACGGGGATAGAAGCCGGGCCATTACCTAGGATTCATAGGTTTTTTTGGCGTTTTTGATTTATTTCTCCATAATTTCAACCCGATTGAGCAAAATATTATTTGAAAAATGTCTGATAGGTATTGCTCGGTCCCTCAGTGTTCAATTAGAAAATCAAAAGACGTTTCATTCCATTTATTTCCAAAAAATAAAAAGCTTCTTAAAGAGTGGATTGTAAAATTAAGAACAGATAAGCCTGTCTTCATTTTAAAGAAAGTGACTATATTTATCCAGGTAAATATTAGTCGTTGACATTTTATTATTCCAAAATGCAAATAACATTGGGACCATAGTGTCATAGATTCGATTTTCTTTTTTTATTTTCCCCATTTTTGTATTACATCCGTTGTGCTTAATTGTTCCAAGTTTTCAATACGATGCGTGAAAGTTTTGACAAATAAATAAATACAATGATTGTATGGATAGGTAATTAATGTTATTACTAACCGAAAAAGTAGAGTAAAGTTACAATGATGTGTTTGCATTTACCAGAACTACCAGTTTTACGCGAAATTGCTTATTATTATTAATAAATTTGATTTCCACTTTTATTTGATGGGGCAGTCCTTTAAGATCGCTTGTTTGAAGGCACAAGGCTTGTAAAATAGCTGTTTTTTTACTTCTAGATATTATTTCGCATGTAATATGTGGTTTGCACAAGGATAGCCTGCCCTTCAATTAATGGTTTTTTAAAATTGCCAATTATCTCTATCACATCAACTTTGTCTTTCCCCGTTCCTTCCGAAATTTTGCAAAGCGCACCCTATAGTCGCGCCCGCGAATATAGTGATAGCTTCTCCCTCTAAGCACTCATTTGTTATATAATTCATGGAAATGAAAAGAAAAATGTAACAGTGCAATTTTATTTATGTTTCTAACAAAAAATGCTTACATATTCTATAAAAAATATATATATACCTATCAAATTCACGCAAAAAATATAAAACCCTGAGTAGTATAAAGGAACGTTAAAGAAACAAAGAAGTTTAACAATAACGTCGGCGCTCGTTCGGTCCAATCCAGCTCATTACAAGCGGTATCCATCCTTGATGTAGAATAATTCTTTATCAAAGAGATGAGCAATGGTCTCCTGTGAATGATGTTCCGCAATGGACAGAGATTGTGCGCAATTCATTAATATGTATCTTGCGTAGAAGGGTTCTTATAGGCAATTGCGAACCTTTATTGCGGAGCCGAGATCGAATGCCACCATAACATATAACTGGGGGGGGGGGAGGATGGTGTTTTGCCCCCCTCCCACCACTTATCTAGAAGACAATCTTTCACCTCCCGCCCACACACTCTTCATATCGCCCCTTTATTAAATTTATAACAAATGACATTAATTATCGGTAAGAGGCGATAAGAAATATAAATTACCTTTCGGGATCCGGGAGAAGGAACGAAGGCTAGGCCGAATCTTACCTCAGCTACTCCATCTAACTTATTCCCGTCCATTATAACAACTCAGTTCATATTTATAAATATAAATAACTTTATAAATAAATATTATATTGTGGAAATAAATCATAAATAATGCATGGAGTGCTGGGAAACAAGCAGGGGCGGATCTTATATTGAATACACCTCTGAAACAGCTCGATGATCCTGTTAACGAAGGCATAAATAACTTTTTGATGTGCGTTTCGGAGGAATTTATTAGGTACAGCGTACTGTTAACCGCATGCGCAATGCAACTTTTCTGTTCTAAAACACATGTTGTTCATGTGAGGTTAGAAATGTGTATACTGATATCTAAATTAACTTCTTTATCTTTTCAGCTTCTGTTTTTATTAACATTTTACATAGTATCATTATCTTATATTTTATTAACATCCGATTTCAACGAAATTGAAAACACTAAGCTTTCACATGCCAAATAAGTGTATAATGAGATTCATATGCTTCGTTGATATTACGGATAGGTAATTTGGGCGATGATATTTAATTTGTACCGGGTTGTCAGATTTCTATAAATTTTAGTAACACTCTCGCTATGTTACTTCTGATAGTGACCTATTTAGGGAGGCTCTGTGCCACTAAAGTGGCATTAACGATCAATATATACGTCAATATATTGCACAATAACTGATAATGTACAATAATATTGAGCGTCTGTAGATCACATAGGAAGATGTGTGCAATATATTGGGCCAATCAAATACTATTATATATTACGCAATACTACGGGAATACATATAGTTTGAACAAGAATGGTCCTCCAAAAAAGAAGGCAAAGGAACTTGATGAGACTGAAGAATTAATATCCTTAACACCCAAACACCTTCAAAAACCTCAAACTAACTTAGAAAAAATTAATTCGGCTTGGGCTGTATTGCAAATTACGAGAAAATGACATCGCAGCAACAAATGATTGCAGAAAATGCTATCAATGATGTTTGAGGGCCAACGAGGTCTTGGGCACTTCGCACAGGGATTCCGTACAGATTAATTCTAGTAAATTTTCAAAGTCACTAGGTTCACTTATTCTTACTTCAGTTAACAGATTTTCATGAGTGTACCTATTTATTTTTTTAAACCATTCCTTCATCCACCTGCGCTTCTTTTTCCCCTTCTTTTTCGAAGCTACAAATAATGCTAAAGCCACACAACTTGCTTTTTGTCTTATTCCACACATTGACTTCGCAATAATATTACACCGTGTGGGTTGGCCAAAAATAATATTGTTCAATGTATTTAAGTAAATATTTATCTTCTAAGGGCCACTCAAGACTAATCAGACGATGATGCAGTGGAAGTCATAAATTTAGCCTATCCAGGTATATTAATGATAGAGAACATCGCACAGGCTCGGGTCCTCTATTTGGAGGACTGAAGGGCATAGCCAAGGATTTTAACTTCCTTTAAAAAAATCCTAGGGCCACCTGACGTGTATCCCAATAGCGGATCCCCCCTGAGAGTTGATGACACTAATTATGTACTTACCATGTATTATATATTTATTATTACTATCTCCATATAATTGAATGTAAATAAATAATAATTCTATATAATTGATGCCCTTAAAACACACTCCGCTCCTTTTATGCGGAGAAGTTCCGAACTAATATTTACATGAAAAGACGTGGCTTTATTTAGTCATTTTTTAAGTCCACTACTTGAAAATTGATTGTATTTAAACATTTAATAGTAATTTACAATTATAGTAATAGTTTATTTGTTATTTAATATCTGAAAGAAAAGGTAAAAGGTAAAGCTTAAGTTACAGCACGCTCTAGCGTAGGGAATCGTTACTACAAGGTGGCTTAGTTTCCCTTGTATTCGCGAGATAGCGTTAAAAGTAGCTTCCGAATTTTAGAGGATACTTTCTTTTTTATAGGATATTTTTTAAAAAAGTTTTTTTTGAAGCTAAGATTAAATAATAACTGTGGTATAACATATTTTGTGTTGTATTATTATAACTGTGTATAATAAATAAAATTACAATGACAGCGGATTCATCCTTCTTGAAACTAGTCTCTCTTATATTGTTTTCATAGGGTTTTTATAGCGTAATACAATATAATATACTTTTATACTCTTAGTCAAAGACCACTGGAGACAGTCCAACTGCATGCAAGATTCAATACTAATTGATCGTGAAAAAAAAAAAATTGTTCATTACGTGCTTTATAAGACTATATACATACACTAAGAAACTTCAAGACCATAACGAAATAGTTTCAGCGCAACACAGGCACCAACCAATACTAAAAGAATTTGGTGCGATGCGTGCAACACACAACTTTCACTTACCAATTTACTTAGATTAGAAATCGACGTGTTTCGATAATATGTAAATGCCATTCCTCAACTACACACATTTATTTACTTATATTTGTATATCTCCATAAGTTATAGAATAGGTATTTGTATTGCAAAACTTGAAAGTTCTCAGTACTTTTCGATCCATTATTGCTTAATTATTGTTTTTTAGGGGCCTAATTTCAATAACAGTTGAGTTTTTTTACTGCTTGCATGTTTTTTACTGCGATTTGCTTTTCGTAAATATATCGCAACGTGAATCGATAGAAGGTGTATTTATGTCTCGTAGTAAAGTTTGTCTTTTTTCCCTTTTAGGAAATCGAGAATGATTACTGTTCCTCTAAAATCACTTCATATTGCATTCAGAAATCTATAATGAAACTAAAGTTTCTAAACTAAAGTATTGCTAATTAAAGATTATAACATACCATATTTTTTTCACGCCTTAAATGCTTAAATAATTTGAGCATCACGTATTTAATCTCTAGAGTACACGAAAAAAAAAAACTTTCCCAATTTTTATGTTTCGAGACAGAAGGCGCGAGCCAAGCGATTTCGCTACTGAAAATTAGCAAGCATTACCGGCTTTTAATCTAGCCTTAATTTCCTCATCAATTTCGCTGTTTTTAGTTACGATCACCCCATAATATCTAAATTTCTCTACGTGTAAAGAAGTGTTCCTTTCTACATTAATATCAGCAAATCGTCACCACTTATAATATAGTCGTAGATTTTTATGTTTCCAGCCCAAGTTCTTGTCCGGCTTTGATTAACGTTTCTGTATTTAGTTATATAGCTTCCGCGTCCTCACCAAGCATAATATCGATGTAAAACTATCGATAGTCTCCCTTATCGATTATTCCGATAGTATCGGACATAAAATTATCGATCCTATCGATAGTATATGGTAATGAACGGGGGGGGGGGGGGGGGGGGTGGAATAGTTGAATTTTTGATTTGTAACGATAAGAGCAGTAATGCCTTTATTTATTGTATTTTTTTATTAGGGTATAAGATAAACATTTCTGTCAATGGAGGATGTGTTCGACTATAGGCAGAGGTAATTCTTGTTAATATAAAGTTCCGTCAGAAATCATAAATTTATTATAAAGTCAAGGAAAATGGATATACAGGAAGGTAATACCAACCCTCTTTAAGTAACGACGCGCCAAGAATGTTCATTTGTTGACGAAGTTGATTTGTGAGGTACAAGACGAACGCGACCCTCCAGTGAGTGGACTATCCTCTAGATCTACACTATGTAGTTAAGCAATTTATGTTAGAAAGCTAAATAAAATTACTCTGTAACATTCTATTTCACATTTACATTAATTATATAGCGCATAGATGCTTAGAGGCAGAAGCTATCACCACTTTTCCATTTTAAAAAACTAAGGTTTCGCAAGCACTATCGATAGTTTAATACAATCGATAGTTTCGCATCACTACCGCACACCCTCCTACCCAGCCATTCCCTCTTCCCTAAATCTACGGTTAATCTTCCACCATTATTAGTGGTTACTTTAAGTAACCACGCTCGCGGAATCCTCATTTTTCGACGAAGTTGATTTGTAAGGTACAAGACGCGACAAAATTCAGAACGTGAATATGTGGTTATTCCTCTAGTTCTACACTATGTAGATACAAATTTTGTTAGAAAACTAAACAAAATTACTCTATATCATTTTATTCTACATTTAAATGTATCATATAGCGACTGGGGGGCTTAGTGGCAGATGCTATCACCACTTTTCCTTTTTAAACAACCAAATTGTCGATAGCAATATCGATAGTTTTACATCACTAACCAAGCAAAACCAAATCCGAGCACGGGTATATTCCCACCCAAATTCAAACCCTTTCCGGTACGTGTCACCTCCCTAATAGTATATTCTAAACCCTAACTAAACTCATTTTATTTTAAAATGGAGGCTTAAACTCTAGTAATTCGCACCATGGCAGGATTTCGCAATTAATAAAGATCTCCTGAAGTTACAATGGCGGATACTTTAGCGCAGTAGTTCACCTGCTGGAAGATAGGTGCGCTATCAGGAGTGGCCCGAAATAGATACCGGCGGCGAAGTTATCGGATTCAATTATCGAAGCCCGGGGCTGGGCGATCTATCAATCCTCCTTCCATCTGATCCCGCCTTGGCGCATCCCCTATCGCTACTTCTTTCTTTAAAAGCTCTTTAAAAAACACTCGTTTTCTTAGTTCTCTTGGCAGAAATAAATGGGCATTATTCTTAAAAATGCACCCTCTGTTAATTTTTGTGGCATTGGCAGATCATAGCGGAGGGAATTGCAATAAACTAATTACGTACTTATACTTTATGGAGCTCGAAGGCTCAAAGCTTACTTCTTCGACTTGGATCCCCCGCTAAGACAGGTGGGATGGCCTCACCTGGGCTTACAGATATAGAGGATCCAATTTGGATTTAAGGTGAGGGCTTTTTATCTAATTGGATAGGAGCTGAGTCGGTTATGAGCTCCTTTCAGAAGTTGCTGGCTTAGAGGCAATGTCACATGGCCTTTTATATTATTTAGGGGAAATTACTGATGGGAGTGTTATCCCCTCCCCATTCCCATTAACCTTTATTAAACTTTAATTCTGACCCCAGGAGGAAATGTTTATAAACCTGGATGTGATGTGGAACGGCCTCACACAAGTTTATAAAATATTTCTTTTACTTCTGGAAAGGAGAACTTTTATGAGAGTGAATAAGGAATGCCATTACCGCCTTTCATTGTCACAATTTTCTAATTTTTTTCTCTCATAAAATATCTGATAACATTTTTATTTTAGATAGGTTAAATAATGATTATCAGTTAAAACTTTTTTTATTGTGGAAAGCCAACGTTTCGATCCTACTTGTTGATCTTCATCAGGGCTTCTGAGTCCAGAGTGATAGATAGATGAAAGAGTCTTTGTCTTGTCTTAGTCTTTGTCTTTGCTTGGAAGCCCTGATGAAGATCCACAAGTTGGATCGAAACGTTTGCTTTACAAAATAAAAACGTTTTAACTGAAAATCCTGACCTTCATTTAAAGTATCGTATTTAATTTTTTTTTTTAATAAATATTTATTGAAATTTACATCTGTATTTACATATAACACATCAAGTAAATGTGCTAAAATAAAATAAAATAATGTCTTGAACAAGCATGTAGAGAAACTATCCACTGATGTATAGAATAACAGTTGACTATCTCTCACCTCTACAATTTTTATTTATTTTAAACTAGTAGACCCGGTCACCTGTTGCTGTGAATAAGTAGCTATAATGCGTTGAATTAATTATATGTTATTATTTTTAATATAGTCAAATCAAAATTCATGTAAAGATAAAAACGTTTCAGTTTATCTAAAACCGTGTGTGATTGAAAATATAACTTAAGGCCAAATTTAAGACTGTTTGGTAAAGAATTTAGGAAAGTTAAAATTCTTATATTTTAGATCTCATATTTGACTATAGCATAGATTAGTGATTCATTCACTAAGTACTACTTATCAAAACATATAAAATAAAATATAAAAGTTTAATTTTGCAAGAAATAGAAATGTTGAATTATTTGAGGTAGATAACGTCAATTTATAACTGTTAATAATAATAATTTACATTTTTTTAAATTATTAAAATTCATACTAAGATTGTGTTGGCATAATACGACATGGCTCAATCTAGGTTGACATTTTTTACTCAAATCTGGAAGCTGGAAGTGCAAAACTCTGTTTTGCATTTATTTAAAACTATTTTTTTAAAACTATTATTTATTTATTTCAATAGTGGCTTTATATTTCACTGTCATGATAACATGAAATTTATTATTAAAATGTTTAAATATTTTTTTATAAAAAGAGAAAAGATTTAACTTGGCCAGGATTTGAACCCAGATTTCATTATCACCAGTAAGCCGCTCTTGCCACTTGAGCTACCAGGCACATAGCATTAACATACACTCCCTCAATAATTAGCTAAAATTGCGAGATCGGTGGGAAAGAGGTCAGTGAAGAGAAAGCATTGACTTGACCGGGATGAAAAACCTGGTAGCTCAAGTGGCGAGAGCTTCCGTTCACATCCGGAAGTTGAGCTTCCTTTCATCTAATTACATAAGGACAGGGATCTTTAGTACCTTAGTAATAGTATTCACCTGCGAGTACCTGACATCGCACACGCTCGGGACCTCCATTTTACATCCTATCCGAGGGACGGCCTAGCCCAGGATTTTTTACTCCCTTTAAAATACCACAGGGCCACCGCGGGACGCGAATTAGTATTGTAGGTTGCTATTCTATCCACTACATATCAGGCGATCCACATTTATTTTTTATTTTTTATTTTTTTTTTTTTTTAATGTAACATAGACACTTTGCCTTCTAAAGTTGAAACTTAAAGATGTTGGGATGCTCCCCAATATATCCCGGGATATAGGATATCCTCCATACAGACAGCAGATCCCCTGTTGTTATTCGGAACGTACACATGGAAACGTGTCGGGCGCCGAAGAAGACCAGATATGAAGAGGATGTTGAGGAGATAAATCGCCGCTGATAAAGGGGCGCTGGGAAGGACACAAGTGGCGCTGATTTAGCCCCGCTCCGTGCCGGGCCGATGGGGCACGTCCCCCCGGCCAATATCTCAGCCCCGCTCCTTATTAATTCCCCGCTTTTCTTCTTCTCCTTCTTCTGTAGCGAGGAACAGATAGCGCGATAAATTACAGGATAAGTCCTCGGGCCATTCGCTCTAAGTGGCCAAGCTGGAGCTACAACCATAAGCTCTTTTATTTTTTGGTCCTATCTTGATTTTTTATAACACTCTTCTTTTATTTTTTCTCAAACGATGTTGTTATTTCTAATAATTCTTTTGCGTAAAAAAAAAAAGGTACTAAAAATCGGATGGATACCTCAAGCAAATAATATAACAAACTAACGACCATTTGTGGCGTTGTGGTTAGCATGGCAGTCATATACACAATACTTTAGGTCGCGGGTTCGCGTCCCAAGGTTGCCCTAGGATTTTGTTAAGGGAGTAAAAAATCCTTGGCCGTGCCGTCCCTCGGGCAGGACGTGAAATGGAGTTCCCGAGCCTTTACGATGTCAGGTACTAGTTAAAAATCCCTATGCTAATTATACCTGGATATGCAAAATTTAGAACTCCTATGGTAGCTTCGTCCAATTAGCCTTAGTGGCATAAAGGTACGTTAAGCAAAGATTATTATTTTTATTAAATAAATGAAAACTACCATAAAGCTAAGAACATCTGTAGTTAGTAGTTAGATAATTACAATAACCAACTACATTTTACTTAGTAAACTAATCGTATACCCAATTTAATAAATTGATTTATTTTTATTTTTACTTTCACTTACATATATATGAAATTTATAGTAAGGGATGGTCTGTAGACTGATATATCAGTTAGAGCGCTGCAGTCCCTGTGCCCTGTAGACCGATATATCAGTTCCGCCCGCTTCAGCGGTAGAAGACGTCCGCAGTTTTATTTAATTTAATTTTATTTATTTTACTTATTTTATTTAATTTCTTAACTGTTTCCATTTTACTATTGCACTAGGATTAAACCCCCCGTAGTCAGCACCTTAAGCGATGTTTTTATGGCTTCTTTGAAAACAAAAATTGAATTTCTACTCATCCCTTTTATCGTATCATTATTTAGGAATGCAACATTCATAAATCGTAGGTAACAACTCGTAAAAAAATATAGTATTTAATTTTGTATACATTGTTACATTATGTATTATCTCATTTTTATGTTATTATTGAGCCCAGACATAACTATTTGTATACAGTACCATCTATTTTGTTAGTTTTTAATATTTTTTTTCCACTTATGTTGTCATGTGCCTTTCACTTCATAAGCGTTGGATTTCCCCGTCATAAACCTTTGAAGTCGGCAAACTAACCCCCTAACACTACCTCTCACCTAATTTTTACCTATAGTCTTAGTATCCACCTGGACTCAATAGGTAAATACCAGATTCTATTTTATCTTGTTAACCAGCCACTTATTTTAATATTCATGTATACACCATCTTTTATATTATTATCACTTCAGTAATGTATCCATTTATTGTCACCCTTTAACAAAGATACTCATATATTAGTTTTCTTTTAGCCCTGATGAAGATCCACAAGTTGGATCGAAACGTTGGCTTACCACAATAAAATCATTGTAAACTGAAAATCCTGACTATCATTTAAACTATCGTATTTAATTTTTTTTTTTAATAAATATTTATTGAAATTTACATCTGTATTTACATACAACACATTAAGTAAATGTGCTAAAATAAAATAAAATAATGTCTTGAACAAGCATGTAGAGAAACTATCCACTGATAGTACTCAACTAGTGTCTAACTTAAAAGATCTAGAGGCGATCTTCTTTTCAGACGCCATGGAGGATTATCTGGAATAGAGGAGGAAGCGAGGGTGGATAGGAGTGGTACTATGAAAGGACTGGTATCTGGATCGGGCCAAATCGGCAACATTTAATTAAATTAATTAAGTATTTAATTAAATTTAAAAAAAAAATTATAAAATATAACATTTCTAAAAACTATATTTATGTATCTCTACTTAGGTACATTCCTACACGTATTTTTTTTTTTTAATTTCATGAACATTAGAGGAACATGACAAAATAGTCATCATTTTCTTATTCATATTTAGGACGAGTGCAGGACATATGAAAGTTATTTTTACATAATTGGCATTCCCGTTTCTCCGACCCTGTTTCTGAGGGTTGTAAACTAATTGAAATGGTGTTCTTTTCGGTTTTTTCTTTCCAAATTAATTTTACCTGCACCTTATTCCTTAGCCAATAAGGAAAATTTAGAAGAAAAATATGAATCAGGAGATAAAGAAGAGTGAATGTGGCAAAAAGTATTGAGGCCAGCGGGCACTGCTCAGAGCCTAAAGGGTTAAAAAATTCTATGCCCACCGCGGGACGCGAACTCGAGACCTTTAGTATTGGAGGTTGCTATGCTAACCACTACACCACAGGTTATCTCTTCAATTAATTTAAAATATTTATATGCTATAAGGATAAGTAACAATGCGCAAACCATTATTTACAACGAAGTACATTGACATAAATATTCAGAATGCCATATTAAAGCGAGGAGATAGCCATGATATAATTATTGAGATATGGTGATATAGTGGGCATATTGGGTATACGGTGCTCTGTACTGTAGAGCCCAATACGGCTAATAACTTTAATATACCAGGCCCAACACAGCCCCTCTCCCGTTGTGTTATAAAATTGTCAATTAGGCCTAAGTGATGAATATTCCCGTCCACCGTAATGTTCGCTTAGAGCTCTGTCCATCCCAGTTCGGGCTGGTTTAAAACCGAACCGATCAGATACAACACAAAACGCGCTTCATTCTTTCGTCGCCATCAAGTTTAAGTTACGAATCTGTAAAACAGCATTTCAGTTTTCCATTCATAAGCGGATCTTGATAAGAAAATCTATCTATAAAGTACCATTAATTTTTTACTTTCACTTATTTGGAATAAATAACTTTTCCTTATTGTGGCTAGTAACAAGAATGACAATAAAACATAAACAAATTTAATAATCAAATAAAACAGAATTCAAAATATGATCACCCTAAACAACAATATCTATTTCCGGTTATATGAGTCACGGTCGAAATATATTTCTTTTTTATAAGCTAACTAGATTTTTTATTATTTCATATTTAGCCATTTCTTATTTTTAGGCATAACAAGAAATAAGTAATTTCTCCATATAAACAAAATTTATTACATAACGTGCCCCCTCCGTTTGACCAATTTTGATGAAATTTTTGCTGTCACATCGCAGGCATATATATACACCAAATACCCAATTTCAGGTTCGTACGGTTTATATTTTTTGAGCTAGTCTGTTTTCGCCGGACTCGGTTATTTGAACTCAGGTGACCCCAAAACGTTTATTTCCGTTGAAAACCGGAAGTCGAAATTTTTCACGATCGCAATACTTTCTCTTACTATATATTTCATATTTAGGTAAGTGAAAGTAAAAAAACGACGGTATACGGAACGAGAGTTCTCATCGTATCGCATACAAAAGTAGTTCTTTTATTTTATCTTTTATAACTATTCTGTGGTTTTACATAAAAGTAAATCTTTTCCGGGATTTTCTTTAGTAATTATATTCAATATATTGAAAGACTAATGAACTATTATTTATAACTAGGATAAATTAAATATGTTAAAAGATAATTTTTTAAACCCGAAGTAAAATCATTTCAGGTTCGTACGGTTTATTGTTTTAGAGAGTAAGCCTGTTTGGGTTTGGACTCAGGGAACCCCAAAACGAGTATTTCCTTTGAAAACGTTAAACTTTACTTTACCTTATATCTGATATAAAAGTTGACGAAAGTAAAAATACTTAGCTTGGTCATTAAGAGCTTAATAACGTTGGTATAAGAAAACACTTAATGGTCGTGAAAGCTTTTACTCAGGAAACTATTCCAGTCAATGGAATCTCTATTCGAATGAACATTGAAGTGGATAGACTATTCAAAGGCAGTAATGAAAACTTCTATTTCCTCGTTTTCTTTAAAACCATTTTTTTTTCTAACTAAGAAACCTTTTTAAAAATTTGAACTTGCTTAGATTTAAATTTAGATTAAATAAACACCTCTTTCCCACCGATCTCGCAATTTTGGGGGATTATATTGAAATATTGGAAGTAGACAAGGATAAGAATAAATGTACGAATCCCGGCCAATGTCAATCTGTCCTCTTCTTGTAAAAAATATTTGTTATCATTATTTTAATTTCATTGATTTTTAATGTTTTTCAATTTGATGTATATAATACAACTAGCTAGGATGCCCGGCTTCGCTCCGGTAGTTGTGTGGTAGTTTTAATAACAGCAAAACTTTAAAATTAAAGGAAATATAGAACAAAATTAGCACCTTCTTGAAACTTCGGATTTGGTGTAAATGGTATCAACATTAAGATTCGAGAACTGCAGAGTCCGCCCAAATAAGGAACCCTATTTAGTTTATTGGGGGTTGAAAATGGTAAATGAACAATTAATTTTAATGAAAATTTGTCGAGTTATGCATCGTTTTTGATGGTTCCTGTGATTCTGAATCGTATAAGCCCATTCCAAGCAGTCAGCAGATAATAAGTTATTAGATTATAGTTGAAAAATCTGATATCTCAGTTAAAAATATTATATTTCGAGTACAACTTAAACGCCGACTACTGTGATGGTCCTATTAGATCCAGAAGGATAGAAACTACCGAAGATTCTTAGAAACTTTTTTTCAAGACCTTTCTTCCATTTCAACCTTAAGATATCCCCCGTAATTTGAGTGGACTCTGCAGATCTCGAATCTTACTACTATTACAAAGTGAAAACCAACTTCTTTTTCATAATTACATACAATAAGAACAGTCTAAAATTTTATTTTCGATTTATATTCAGTCAATTTATCTCTTTTTTTTTTCTATGTCTGTTTTTATTCGTTCACTGTGCAATTAAGAAATGTTCACTCGTATTGCATTAAATTTACTTGAGTATATATTATATATTTATTATATATTAATAAAGAAAGCCACACTGAGATGGCTGGGACATGTGGAAAGAATGCCGGAACATAGGATAGTAAGAAGAGTGCTCTATGAGAAACCGGACAGTAAACGAAGCAGAGGGCGCCCTCGAATCAGATGGCTGGGTGATGTCGAGGAGGACCTGAAACTGCTGGGTGTACCAAACTGGAGAAGAGTGGCACAGGATCGCAGAGACTGGTCGGCTGTGGTGTTGGAGGCCCGGGTTCTTGCAGGACCGTAGTGCCAGAATAATAATAATAATATATTATATATTGATTAAATGTAATGTGTTGATCAATTAGCCTTCTTATGAGAAAATTAATTTTTTAAGGTATCCAGTCGGTTTTCTATTAGATTACAGAGATGTAGAATCATTATTTTATTTTGAAAATAAAAGGATAAACTAATTATTATCGCTTAATATTTTAGTAATTTAAACAGAACAGCTGAAAAAATATATAACCTTTACAAACCGAACTGGATGAATGAACAATAGACGTTGAGTGAAACGCACCCTAGCGCTGCCTAGTAGTCTGGAGCTCGAACTAAATTTTTCATTCATAAACTCGTACGTCATTCTTAGCTAGGCTAATTATATGGTGCGAGAGACTTGAAATTCCAGTTCTTTTCTCTTCAATTATACTCCCTTCAGAGAAAAACGGAAACCTTCTTCTCCGTTAGGAGTTATATGGCCACACGACGACATAACTTACTTAATCGTACGTGGAGTCGTTTTTGAGCCTTATCGGCACGCACATTGTACACTTTGCTTTATAATATATATATTGATTAATCAACAAAAGCCTAATTGTTTCTTACATTGGAAAAATAATAGAGATGAATCAGTGAATATTGCGGAAGAAGGATAATCTTTAAATTAATAATGATGCGCCTTCCCTTACACTCGGTATTAACCTCTCTCTCGCTTAACCGTCGAAATCTACTTCCCGAATAGGACGGATAATCGGGAGTCTTCTACATTTAAACTATTGTCATTTCTATTCTTCAATTTTCTTCTAAATGCACTTTCATATGAATAAAATCTCTGTTGCCTATTCATACGGTGGCGGGGAATACGACTACAGGTGAGTGCGCTCATTGAGGACGGGCAGCGATAGAGGCCTGGGCATTCACACGCTTTATCTGGCGACTGGCAAACAGGAGCGAGCAGGGACAATGGCGGGCCAGAGATGAAAAGGAGGCGGGCGTGTGATCGGAGCGAACAAGGGCTGATTGGGATGGATGGACCTCTCGGATCATCCCTTTTCATTAGGGCCACATTGACAGCTGGCTTATACACCGGACCCTACACCTACCTCCGCTGGCTTTCAGTTCGCCAATAGTAATCAAATCTGCTCGCTACCATTACAAGCAAATAGCAATAGCTGGATATCAATACAATAATAAAAAAGCTGATGCGTTGCGCGTAACAACTTTTAATACCAACTTACTTAGATTAGAAATTGACGTGTTTTTATTAATATGTAAATGCCATTCCTCAAATTCGCACATTTTTCTACATTCATTTACTTATTTTGTCTGTATTTGCTCTCTAAAGTACACTTAATTTTTTATTGTTAAATAAACGTTTTTACTTGTGATAATTCGGCACAGCATTGTATTCCATCGCGTCTGATTTTATAATTCTCAATTTAATTGTTGAAAACTTCATTTAGTTACCATAGAAACAAATAATTTCTATGAAATATATACGTGACAAAACAGGTGGAAAACTCTTTCCTAGGGACAGAATTCCTTTACTTATATACACTGTTCTGTCATTAAAGGCGTACTGTGCTTACGTCGGCTCAAAATGTTTTATGAGTTGTCAGAATATTTTTCTCCCATATATGTTTACTCGATTTTTTAACATGTCAAACTTAACCGTCTCTTATTGTAAGGCACAAGAAGAGACAGTTAATTTCTCCATAGAAACAAAAACACAGGTACTTTATCAGAAAACAAAAAGTCCACATCTCCATTTAAGCCCCCTCATAACATTTTTTTTTCCAGATGGCGCATTAGGCCTTATGAGACCTTTGGCCGCGCAGTGTGGTCTCCTTACAGACATTTGTGTTGCTTGCTGGAGCACAGACAGCCTGGAGGGGGTAGCCCAAACCTCACGTTGCTGCAAGCCATGGTCACCATGGTGCAGCGGCAGACTGCCCATTGCTCCATAACCAATCCCATTGGGGCCAATTTGGCAGTGTATTTCATAGCGATGGCGTCAGCTCTCTCGGGTTCAAGGACTGTGACAAACTGGTTTGGTCCAAGGATTATGGCAGCCCAGATTCAGCAGACCTATATTTCTGTCCCTGAAGCATACCGTCCGTGTACCAAATCTCCGGGCGGTTGCTCAAATCCTGGAAAACCACACCACGATTCTCGATGGGATACACGGGGAACGGAGGGTACATCACTTCTACGCCCGGTCGGTGTAAGTCGCCTCCAACAGGCTGATGGTTCGCACATACCCGGTGGGGGGGGTAGGCTGGGATTGCGTGGCTTTCATTGGCGGGTGGTCACCCGAATGGAGAGGTCACCCATCCAAGTACTAAACACGCTCAACGTTGCTTAACATTGATTACCTTTTGAAAGCGCCTCTGTCCACTCGGCCATCCCGTCCCCTACATCAGAACATTTTAATGATGATAAAACCTACCTGATGTAAATGAATAGTTGATTCTCATTAAACATGACGATTTTGATTGAAATAGTTAGATTTGTTTCTGAGAAAATCAAGAAAAAACGTAAAAATGAGACAGAATTTATTTTGACAATTTTGATGTAATGTTTGTCACTGCGGATATATACATACATCAAATACCCATTTTCAGTTAGTAAGGTTTATCGTTTTTGAACTAGTCTGTTCACACACAGACCATTTCATAGGACTTGGTTATTTGGATTCAGGGGACACCAAAATGTAAATTTTCGTTGAAAACCTGAAGGCGAAATTTTTCACAATCGCAATACTTAGAGAATATATTAGAAGAGGCAATATATAATGGGCCGGATAGCCGGGCGACCCGCTTTAGCACGCTCGAGCCGAACGGCGGCGGTTCGAATCCGCCATGGGAGGGTTTTTATTTCGTAGAGGTCCCAAATAAATCTCAACCTTCCTACCATGGTTAGAATAGGTTGGTTAAGCCTGTAGAGTAACCCCCGTGTGCCACACTTGGCCAGGTATGACACGAACAAAAAAAAAAAAAGTGGCAATATAAAATATATTTCAGTTACTCATTGAATATTCATTTAATTACTTTGCACAAAAAAAAGTTAATGGTCTTCTACACTATATGAGGAAATCACCATAAAAAATATATAAAAATAAATAATTTTGTTCTGCCCTAATACAATATATCTTTTCACAAAATATGTAGCTTATTTTATATATGATTTTATATACAAATATGTTTTACGATACCCTTTATAGTCAGAAATATTTATATTATAGATACTGTTACATTAATGTCAGTTTAAATTATTTTTATTTTTACAAAGTATCATAATAAATTATATTTTATAATGTCAGGCAAGCAATAAAAATGTTCAACTATTAACAAACTTGCACAAAGAACTACCAGTAACAAATAAGTAGTCATATTCTTCGATGTACAGAGCAAGACTATCACTCCAGTCCATTGCCTCATATAGTCGCTTTATAGAACATTCTAGAAGGACGTAGAATATTCTTGAACAATCTAGCACATGTACTAGAAGAGTCCCGTAACTGTTACATTAAAAAATCTAGAAATACATATTGTGAAAAGATATAAATATATTAAATTCATAAGTTTTATTTATTTATTCTTTTGTTTGTAATTATTAATTAATTTATACATATGCATGTATTAATTTTTTTTATGTTTTCATTGGTTGCTATCTTGTTTCATGTTTAGCCCTGATAAAGACCTGAAACGTCGGCACAATATATGTTATTGCACATATAGTGTTGTTTTATTTGATCGCACCCCCAACATTCATTTCCATCACATCAACTTCTATCACCAACCTTCATCATATCAATTTAGAGTTGTGCAAACCATTGGAATCAGAATGTCAAAAGCTACATTGCCAGAATCAAGAACATTATCAATCAACAGAATCAATCAAAATAGTATTGATAGTTCTATTTACTTTAGACGCAATTTACCATATTGTTTTTTGGAGGGGATGAACGTGTTAACCCAGGTAGAGGGTTAATTTTGAGTTCAAGTTTGTACCAGTGGTAATATAGCTGGACAATATACGAAGTTTACCTGAGGGCGGAGCTTAAAGCCTAATTATGCTTAGGCGCTAAATTTGAAGTGTGTCAGGTTATGTTATCAATTATGACTCTCATATCTAGGGGAAATCGAAATCAATACAAGGATACTATATTTCATGAAATAATTAACAATTGCATTATAAAAACAAACCTTGATAGTATGATATACAATGAATGCAATTTTATTTTATTTTGTATAAAGCTGCTAGGTATATAGTTCTTATAACAATTCAAGTATTTCCAACAACAAGTATTTACAGAAAGAAAAAAAAAATCTTTCTAAATTGCGAAACTAATAAAAACGAAAAAAATACTTATACTGATAACAAACACGATGAAATAAAAACAAAGCATAAACTAACGACAAAGTAAAGCACGCCTATCTATTCGCAACCAAATTGTCATCACAGACCGCGCATGCGATTCCCAGGTAAATTTGTTATGTTGCTATGACTGCCCCAATTCGCGGCCGCAAGTGACGGTGCTGCTTCTTGACTGGAACTAGAGAAAAGGGGAAAGAAGCCGGGCCAGTACCTGGGATTCATAGGGTTTTTTGGCGTTTTAAATTTATTTTTCCATAATTAAAACCCGATTGATCAAAATATTATTTGAAAAATGTCTAATAGGTATTGCTCGGTCCCTCAGTGTTCAATTAGAAAATCAAAAGACGTGTCATTCCATTTATTTCCAAAAAATAAAAAACTTCCTAAAGAGTGGATTGTAAAATTAAGAATAGATAAGCCTGTTTCGAAACATATGACGATATGTAGTCTTCATTTTAAAGAAAGTGACTATAATTATTAGTATTTGACATTTTATTATTCCAAAATGCTAGTTTTATGCAAATAACATTGGGACCCTATTTTTGTCTTACATCCGTTGTGTTTAATTGTTCCAAGTTTTCAATGTGATGCCTGAGGGTGACGGAATGGCCGATTGGGTAAACGCGTTAGAAAATACGCGTTGCCCATGGCAACGTATGATAGAGAACCGATTGATCGCAAGTTCAAAACCCGCAGTCAGGGGATATTTATTAATACTCGGCATCAATCCCTCACCCTTTCCCCTGGCCGGGAAACCCCGTAGAGCCTCCAAGGCGAGGACCAATAAAAAAAAAATATATGTGATGCCTGAACGTTTTGACAAATTAATAAATAACATGACAAAGAAACTAAGCTGTCATGAAAATGACAGCTGTCATAACAATGATTGTATGAATAGGTAATTAATGTTATTACTAACAGAAAGACGCAAAGTTACATTGATGTGATAGCATCAGAGTTGGGCAAAAAGAAGTTGAACTACAAATTACAAAACTACTGACACAGAAGTTGGGAAGTTGTTGAAACTACAACTACTTTTATAATTTGTAGTTGATGGACCACAACTACAACTACTGTAGTTTCAAAAAAGTAGTTGCATTTTTACAACTACAACTAGTAGTTGCAACTGTAATTATGGGCCTGAAACTACAACTACTTTTATTGATAGCGAGTAATTATCGATATGTAGTATTATCGATAAGGAGTATATCAAATGCAATTTAGCTAATATATAAAACATGGGATTGATCGAGAACATAAGGTTTAAAAAAATAATTGACTGCTGGAAATCATGGAAAAATTTTGTAATACGTATATGTATTGTACTATTTTTAAAACAGATTATCAACCATAATGGAGCCCATTTATCTATGGAGTATTTATCTAAACACAAAATAAAAATAGCAAAAACATTTGATTTAATTAGACGTTGCTTAGCAAATGTAGTTGCCGCTCTAAACTACATTTACAACTACTTGTTGTATTTGCCATTCCCAACTACTTTTTCCCAACTACTGTAGTTGTAGTTTTAAATTACAACTACTTAACTGGTAGTTGAAAAATATTAGTTGCGCGCTTCCAACTACAAACTACATGTAGTTGTCTGTGTAGTTAATTACAAATGTAGTTAACTACTGCCCAACTCTGGATAGCATTTACCAGGACTACCAGCTTTACACTTACAATTACAAGAAAATTGCTTATTATTATTAATAAATTTGATTTCCACTTTTATTTGATGGGGCAGTCCTTTACGATCGCTTGTTTGAAGGCACAAGCCTTGTAAAACAACTGTTTTTTTACTTCTAGATATTATTCCACATGTAATTATGTGGTTTGCATCAAGGATAGCCTGCCCTTCAATTAATGGTCTTTTAAAATTATCTATTAAAACCAATTATGTCTATCACATCAACTATGTCTATCCCCGTTCCTTCCGACATTTTGCAAAACTACTATCGCACCCTATAGTCGATTGCGCCCGCGAATGGTAGGCTATATGTGAAAACAAGGACTATTTTCCCTAGTCGCTGTTTTCAGATACTTAATAAAATCTGGAAGGCAGTTCGAACTTAACTTCTTGCCGGCGTGCGAAATGATTTAGTTTTTTGTTAATATACTTTAAGAACTCTATAGGATCCAGCTTCGAATGATTGAGGAGGATTTCGGACTCTAGGCAGTGATCTTTGGGGGGGGGGGGCGCTGAGGATAGGTAAACCTAATTTGATAAACTTGTTTGTAAAGCCCACAAGAGTCGTTGGTGGGAGGGGCTTTGCCGGAGGTAATCAATCAAGCCCCTGAAAGCCGTTTCATTCACAAAGCTCTCTCATTCACAAACTCCCATATTCGTCCTTTGATAAACTCACCCAAGCGAATTAGTGAAGTCTTCAATTACATTAAAATTTCCCCTCCCCTCACCCCTTCCCATCTTCCCTAGCTTATGTTACCTCTTAGCACGTTATAGCAACTTATTTATTTATTTATTTTTAGTCTTGCGTTGAAACTGTTAACAGTTTAAACAACATGTTGTTTTTGAACGCAAACATTAATAATATAATTTAAAATTTTCACTGAAAAATGTTTGGTTAAATTTGTTTGTTTGTTATTTCCTTTATTTTTTTTTTTAGGGAAAAACCTTTGATAATTTTTTTCTTTATTTATTTAATTATAATAATAGGACAGATTCTAGACCAATTCATATAAATTTATAGTTTAAATTATCTGAATTATTTATTTCAATAACAGAGTGTCTGAGCTCCACAATAAACAGGAAATAAAAGTTTAGATTGCTAACACCGTACACTATCTCGGTCTACATTTGACAGAATGATGACATGAGGCCCGCCCTCATGTAAAACAATCAAACAAAGGACTCAACCTAATTTACTCACTGTTCTCTAAAATTTCAAACTAGGACTGAGATGAAATATAAGATACATATTTGTACTTACTGAAACCAATATGGACATACTCTTCACAGATATACAGTACATCCAAAAAGACCCAATTACAAAGACTTCAGAACTTTCCAGCAAAAATGCTCAGACTCATAGTACAAGCACCACTACATACTGACTTACAAATACAAACAATAGATGAAGACAATTTAAAAATATTCCATACTCGCTTACATGGTCTGAAAAAAGACATCAGAATGGCAACAACTTATATGCTAATAAAAAGGATATTAAAAAGGCGCTGGATGAGAGCTGGGTGCTGGGTGCCATGCTTATGCCATTTCCCCATGCCTAAAATGCCTTTATTTAATTAACACAGCGCAATTTAACATATTAATTTTCAGAGTGGATGACCGTGTTAAAGCAGGTAGAGGCTACTTCTGAGTTAGTTACTGAGATAGTCACTGCCCCAATGGTTGACTGTTTTGTGATCAAAGACTATTTACCATAGTCGCTGATTGTAGGTGCACAGTAAAATGGAGAATGCAGTTGAAACTTTACTGTGATTATCCAAAAAAAATAATTTTTTTTGAGTTTTAACCATCTTCTTGCCGAAGTACGATTGTAGTTATTGGGCAGGTAGGTAGATAAACTTAGCTCGGTAGAACTCTCCTCTATGAAAAGAATAACTAAATAGACTTAGGAAACTTTCTTAGAAAAATAAAAAATAAAAGCCGCAAACGTGATCCATTTTAGAAAATACCCTGAGGAGGGGGGACTAGCCCTAGCCCCCCCCCTTTTCGCCACCTCACACTAAACGCTCCCGGCACCAACTCCTTATCCCCGACTCCTTATATTCATCCCCCTCCTAGCAACTCTAATCTCGACACGTCTCCCACTGCCCGCTAACGCACTTGAAATCAAACGACTTTATATCCCTTCTCCTCCCTCTTCTTGAGAACTTTTTCCCTGAGGGCTTTGCAGGAGGCTTTAAGCACCCTGAGGGACTCACTGATATCTCCACAAACTCCCCAGAGATAAACATACATTACGGGCTTTTGAAAGTTTCGAGTCGGGAAATCGACAATGGACTGAGTGTGCATAACCTGTTGTTTTGTTTTCATCGATTGTATGTTTTTTTTTTTCTCCCAATAATGTTGATTGTTTAATTCAGGGTAATCTGACAATGTTACAGCGAGATCCCTAAATTTTGTCTACCCAGGTGTAGTTAGGATAGGGATGTTTAACAAGTACCTGACATCGTACAGGTTTAGGACCTCCATTTTGCATCCTATCTGAGGGACCGCATAGCCAAGGGTTTTTTTTAATCCATTTAATAAATCCAAGGGCCACCGCGGGAGGCGAACCCGCGACCTTTAGTATTGTAAGTTTCTATGCTAACCACTTCACTGCAGGTGACCCCCACCTTGCTTCTTTATTCTTAATTATTATTTTTGTATCATTATTAAATGAAATGCATACCTACTAATATTTTTCGTTGGGTTGAAAATCTAAATAAAATTGAGCTACTTGTTTTGAGGAAGATATTATTCAGCCACTTCAAGAATGTATCTGATATGTATCCAACATTAATTTGATCTATTAGAAAACTACAAATGTACCCCGTTCATTTAGCTATTACCATCTAATTATCTACAAATTATTTTATTTTTTTGGACATTTTTACTTTTATGGACATTAATACGTTTATATTTTATGTGATTATTTTACTTTTATATATTTTAGTTTAAGGATTATCATTGGGATATATTTTGTATTAATATATGATATTAGGATATGTTACTTACTCTATATTTATTAAGTTTTATTATTTAGCTATGAAATTTTGTAATTCCTTATGTACCTCTTTTTGTACTTTTATTTATGTATCTTTTTCATTTTTAACATTACGGTTATTACTTGTAAATAAACTACTTCGACAACTGTAATCCTGGTTGCATGGTTCCTTGAAGAGGGTTGATATAGCTTACCTCTAAATATAGTTTCTTGGCCTTTTGGTAAACTTTTAATTCTTTGCAGTTAAAGTTGAAATTGATATCAAGGTATAATGGAACCCATCCTATATTTACAGAAATGTTCATCTCATTCATAATAAAAAATGAAAGAAGAAAGTGCAAATAGAAACATGGCTTGCAGCAGCTATCGTTTCAAATGAAAATGTAGTATTCGACTCCCCCCCCCCCCCCTGTCATCACCATATACTATTTATAGTTTTATGTCCGATACTATTGAAAATAACAGGTCAGGATGAGTTTACCACTGATCACGATAGGTTTACCACAGTATACCATAGGCTCTAAGGGGAAGATTACTTTACCAGGGTGCCGACAATATATTGAAATAAATTTGACGATATTTGATCTTAAATATTTAAATTACATATTCTTTAAAATATAATTACATATACAAATATATATTTGGCTTTTTATTTTACATAAAAATCCTTTGAATAGTTATGACTGATTTCTGATTCAATCAAGACCGTCAAATTGTTAATCAAATCTAAGCAATATCAATGAATGTTTTTTAACAACGATAAAGTAATATAAAATATAAAATTTAGACCTTCTACATTTTATTTTTCCTCAAACAGAGGACAGTAGTCAGTTATTATATAAAACGGTCCAATATGCCTTGAAAGTCTTATAATGTAACACTTATCGTGGGTTAAACAATTTTATTCAAAGAAATAATTATTTTCAATGCCACACGAATTATGAGACCACAAATAATTAAGCAGGTTACACAAATTATCGCTTTGTAACACACAAATAACCATGTGATTTAAGCTTCAGAACAACACTAACTCTCCAGTCCATCGTTCCTTATATCTAGTCGTCAAGAGAACAGTCTAGAACCGTCTGGGCCGACGTAGATGGTACTCGAACATCGTAGTCAGAAACATGTACTATCACAGTTTATTCAAGCTGTTAGTTGGTTCCAACAAAAGGTCTGGAACTATTCTAAACCATATATATATATATATTTTTTTTGTGTTTCAAGTTACAATAATATAAAATAATGATATTATTTAGAGAGCAGACAAAGATCCAAAATTTTCATGTTCGCCAAAAAAAAAAGCCAGAACCATGTCAAATCATCGCTACTTCTTTTTAAAATTACCGATGATAATCAGAAAAGATTGAATCGCTGGTTTTATTGCCTGTAAACCAGAAGTTGGGAGAATTCAAATGGAATAAAATCGTCTCGGGCCATTTGGCTTTATTGAAGTTGGAGAACTACTTCAACTTGGGAACTGGGTCGTCCATATTTCTAGTTGCAACTTTACGAGCACCTACTCTGATATATCGATACAAAAAAAAAAACAAAAAAAAAACTTGGAACTCTTCTCGGCAGTAAAGGAGGTTGCGGATATATCTGTAGCGCTTATGGGATATTAGTTAGGGCTGCTACATCCATGTCGATGTTTCTGCACTTCGATGTTTTCCCAACATCGATGTTTTGTGTGTAGATTTTTTTTTTCTTTTAATCGAAAAATAACTCGAATGGAAATTTAATGTTTAACAATTCCCATCGTAGCATGGTACTTACATTCAGTAAATGTCAGCTTGAAAGGGATAATTAAAAAAAAAAAATGGAGACAAAGCCTCTTCAGAACATTTCTATAATGATAAAACCTAGCCGATATTAAAGAATACTTGATTCTCATTAAACATGCCCAGTTTGATCAAAATCGTTAGAGCCGTCTTTAAGAACAGAGTTGGGCAGTAATTAACTACATCTGTAATTAACTACCAAGACGACTACTTGTAGTTTGTAGTTTTCAGCGCGCAACTATTATTTTTCAATTACCAGTTGTGTTTTTGTACTTTCCATATACAACCAAACTAGTTGGAAAAAAGTAGTTTCATTTTTACAACTAGAACTAGTATTTGTAATTGTAATTATAGACCTGCAACTACAACTACTAAGCAACGTCTGAATCGATGACATGTTTTTTCGAACAATTACTATGTGTTTGGAATTAGTTTAACGATATCAAATTCACATACTTACTAGGGAGTCACCTGTGGTTTAGTGGTTAGCATAGCAACCTACAATAAAATGGAATAGACTCTCCCTAACTGAGAAGAATGCAATATCGCCGTCGTTTTCTGAAAAATGATCAGGCGCTAAAAATTTGAAAATTTAGTTCTATTATATTATCTGCCAATATATATTATGAACACCTTCAACCGATGGGGTAGTGGTTATCTGCGGTGTAGTGGTTAGCATGGCAACCTACGATAGGAAAGGTTGCGGGTTCGCGTCCTGAAGTGGCCCTAGGATTTTTTAATGGGAGTAAAAATTCCTGGGCTAGGTAGTTGCTTGGATATGACGTAAAGTGAAGGTCCCGAGCTGATACTATGTCAGGTAATCGTTAAAGATCCCTATCCTAATTATACCTAGATAGGTGAATAGCATCGTCCGATTAGTCCTAGTGGCGTAAAGTGACGTTAAGCACAACAAACAAACAAACTGGGAATCCTGGTTGTATGGTTACTTGAAAAGGTTAGTATAGCTTTCTTATAAAGTTTTTATTCTTTGCAGTTACCACTAAGCTAGAAACTGATATAAATTATTGCAAGCAATTTACATCTTATTCCTTAATAAAAGAGGAAAGAAGAACATGCAATGGACACAAGTATTATAACTACTATCGTTCCAAATGAAAAAATCTTCTATTCTCCCCCTCCCAGGTCATCGCCTCAGACTATCGATAGTATCGATAATTTTACGCGTGAGACTATAAAAAAAATATGACTTCCCTAATATTAAAGAATACTCGATTCTCATTAAACATGAACAGTTTAATCAATATCGTTTGAGCCGTTTTTGAGAAAATCGAACAAATAAATAAAAATAAGACAAAATTTATTAAATAAAGAAACTACTCCATTTGACCAACGTTGATGAATTTTTCGCCTAACTTCGCAGGTATATACATACACCAAAGGTTGGCCGTGAGCCGTGGAACAGTCAACATCGTGTCCGAGCTAACTTATTTTTCCAGTGGTTAAAATTGATCCGATTGTGATAATATTAGTGCCAGTTATTTGTTCAGTGTTAGTTGTGAGGTGACAAAAATTTCAGAGTGAAATATTAACGAGAACAGTAAAAAAAGAAAGAAAAGAAAATCAATAGTGGTTGGATATAAGAATAGCAGGAATAAACCAGGAGCTCCCCACCAGCCGGCAACGATAACAGGTAGGTAGGTACCTGCATGTCGCTCGATAAAAATAAAATAAAGACTTTACCCGACTTCTTTACTCCTTCTTCCTCTAAAAAAGAGCAGAAGAGAAGAAGAAGTAATAGTTCGCCTGAGCAGTTAGAGGCTTACAGGAAAGAAAAGAAAATGGATAGAAAGGACACCGGCAGGGAGGTATATGACGACGATATGTTCAATAAAATGAGCAAATTGCTCGATAAAAAACTGAAAGACTTATCTACTAAATCAGACATAGCCGTATTAGAACAAAAATTAGCACAATATATTGAGGAAAATACACTATTAAAGAAAGAAATAGATTTATTAAGACATGAAAATCAGGAAATACACAGAAGATTACATTTTCTTGAAATTAAGGAAAAAGAAAAAAATCTAATTATAAAGGGTATACCAGAAATTAACCAGGATAACCTAATTGAAACCGTCCATGAATTTTGTGAAAAGGCTTTAGGGATAAAAGACTTGCAAATACCAGATGCTTATGTACCAAAATGGAATAAGGAAAAAGAAAAATGCCAAATCATTGTAAAATTTAATACGCTTAGGGATGTAAAATCCGTGCTAAACAATGCCTATAAATTAAAGAATACTGGAATATGGATTAACAGAGATTTAACGTATAATGAAAGAAAGGTCAGGAAGAAATTATTAGAGGTAAAAAGTTTGATTAAAGAGAAAGACAAAAACGGAATCGTGCAGATAAGGCGAAATTATTTAATATATAAGAACAAGAAATTTTTCTGGGATGATAAAGATGGTCTGCTAACTGAAAACTTAAGTGACATAGAAATTATAGAATCACTGTCCATACCTATTTCCATTAAAGTAAAAGAAGGGCAAAAAAACTAGCGAGGGAACTAGAACAAAAAAACCAAGACAAGAAAGAAAAAACTGAAGATGTTTACAAACTTCTGTGTTATAATGTTCATGGACTTATGAATAAGGTCGAGCAGGTAAATTTTTTTAGTTTTCTTTTTAAGTACGATCTTTTTATTTTATTAGAAACATTTATCGAAGAAAAAGATCAGCACTTTTTTAATAAATATTTTTCACCATACAAGCTCCAGTGGGTAAAAGCAAAAAGAAATTCAAAATTTGGGAGAGCAATAGGTGGTTGTTTAGTGGGAATTAAGAAAAATAGTATTCTTGATACAAGATGTAATTTTTTAAATATTGAAAACTTCAATGTTATTGAATATAAAAGTGAGGCAGTCAGTTATCTAATTGTGCCCATATATTTGAGAGATGAAGAGTGGAATACAGAGGTTGATAAGTTATATAATCTTCTCTCCAAATGTTCAAATTATAATATTATCCTAATCGGAGATTGTAACGTTAGAATAAGTAACTGTCAAGAGCTCCCAACAGAAATTAGTAAAACAGAATTTAAATTCTCATTAAATAGGAAATCGAAAGATAATATTAAGAATGCTAAAGGTAATAGATTTTTGGAAATATGTGATGATTTTAATTTAATCATAATGAACGGTAGAACACCTGGAGATGAAGAAGGGGAGATAACATATATTGGTTACGGTCAGGGTCCAGGATGTTCTGTTAATGACATCTGTGCAGTTTCTTTTGATTTAACTAACATTGTAAATGATTTTCATGTATTACAAGAAAACTACTCGGATCATTTCCCTATTCAGATTTCATTAAATTCAGATGTAAAAAATGAAAAAGAACAATGGCTACCATTATTACCTAAACTCATATGGTCAAAAAATGATAACCTATATTACAAAACCAACCTACAAAAATTGATTGAATTAGAGGATTATTCAACCATAAATACTCCGGATTTGATGATAAATGATATAATAAGCAAAATAAAAGAAGCAAGTAGTCTTGGTAACAAATATAGCAAGCATTATGAATTAAATAATAAAAATCCGTGGTATGATTGGGAATGCCGTAATGCTCAATCTCGATCATATAGGTTATTAAACTTATTTAGAAAAACTAATTTTACATGGGTGAAAACAATGTACCATGAGGCCAACAACAGATACAAAACGTTATGTAAAAAAAAGAAAAAGGATTTTTATTTAAATAAATGTAATGAGTTTAAATCGGTAAAAGATAGCAAACAATTTTGGGGACTAGTTAAACATTTTAAAAGGAGTGATTTTTTAATAGGTTCAGATATCAGAGGTGATGATTGGGTAATGCACTTTTCTTCTTTGCTCAATAATTATATGAACCCTGTGTTATTTCACTATGCACCACCACTAACTGTCATAGAATCTTTAGATAAAAAATTTACAGAAGAGGAACTAACAATAGTATTACATAAGGCAAAAAACGGGAAAGCAGCGGGCCTCGATAGAATAAGCTACGAATTCTATAAAAACAGTCCAGGAAATTTTCAAAACTTGCTACTACTTTTATTTAACCAAATTTATGAAACAAGTTCAATACCAGAATCATTTAGAAAATCAATAATATTCCCATTACACAAAAAAAGGTTGTATTAATTCTGTAGAAAATTATCGAGGCATAACATTTTCAGATGCCATTTATAAATTATTTACAGGTCTATTGCTTCACAGATTACAGTTATGGGCAGAAGAACGTAATATTATTCATGAATCTCAGGCAGGATTTCGAAAAGGGTATTCCGCAGTTGATAATATATTCAGTTTAATTAATATCGTAAAACTCATAACAAGCCAAAAAAGAAAAAAAGTTTATTGTTTTTTTGTAGACCTTAAATCAGCGTTCGATGCACCAGAGAGAAATGCAATTTATTACAAATTGTTTAATTTAGGTGTCTCTACAAAATTTATTAAAGCTCTGGAAGGCATTTACGTAAATAACGAGTCGGCTGTGTGGACAAATAAAGGATTAACCAAGAGCTTTAGGGCCTATTCACACTATCCGCTCCACTCTCGCTCCGCTCCCGGTCCACTCTCGCTCTACCCCATTCACACTAGCGCTCCGCTCCCGCTCCACTCCCGGTCCGCTCTCCTAATGTCTTACCATATTCACACTATATAATTTTACACCGTTCAATTTTGAAAGGTTTAAGCTATTAAAGCCATTAATAATCGAAGTTGTCTGTATTCGGATTTTAATTAATGATTAACTTTCAGTTATTTAAGTATTAATTTATTCTTCAATTTTACGGCCAAAAAAAAAATCAATTTTTCGTTTGTAGAAATAGCTGGTAAGTGTACTTTTCTTGATGAAGAAGATAATATTATCAAAAAATATAATAAGAAGAATATATTGCAACACAATGATAATTAATAATAATAATTATAAATTAATTTAATTAATGGTGAAGAAATAATTTAAATTTTTTTCGGAATGTATTCGAATACGCTTGAAAATTTCAAGTTGAAATCGGCAAATGCTACAAATTTACCGATTGTGTTCTCTTCTTTTCCTGATTAATATTTTAATTATTTTTTGCTTTAATATATTTTTTTGTTAATGATCTGACATTTTTCATAATATACTGCATTTTTATTCGTTTCAGATTAAACGTTATTTTATAATAGCAATGAGTATGTAGTCAATAAATAAATCGGTGACCATTTTTTACGAGTACATTAATTCATAGCAAAATATATCTCAAACATAACATGAATTTTTCACGTCGAAAAACCGCGCGTATTGTTGGTGATTTTTTTTTTTTTTTTATCAATTCAAGCGTATTCTAATACATTCGGAAAAAAAATTTAAATTATTTCTTCCCCATTAATTAAATTAATTTATAATTATATATATATATATATATATATATATATATTTTTTTTTTTTAAATTTGAACTTTTTTGGCCGTAAAATTGATGAATAAATAAATACTTTAATAACTGAAAGTTAATTATTAATTAAAATCCAAATACAGACGGCCATTAGAGCTAGTGGTGTGCGGATCGTTCTGTGATTAATCGTTATAAAAGTGCTAATATTACTTTGTTCAAGTGATTTATTTTATATAGTTCTGGGAAAAAGTAAAATATACACGAACTCTGAGTGTTTAAAATAGTTTTTTAACGTTTCTAATAAAAACATTTCATATTCTTCAATCAAAAATGGTCATCACAAATGAGGATATAATGAACGAAATAAAATCAAACAAAGAAGAGACGATGAAAGCCAAAGAAGCAGCCGAAAAAATTGCAATAATTATGGAAAACATGCTACAAGAGTTAAACAACGTTAAAAAGAAAAATGAGGAATTAGAGCGAAAAAATGAAGTTTTGGAAGCAGAAGTTATCTCTCTGAAACGCCAAGTAAGACAAAATAATATAATTTTTCATAATATACCAGAGCCTGAAGAGTCTAATTTGGAAAATGTCCCTGAAACTATTAACAATGTCTGTCAAACAGTTGGTTTCCAACTACCAGACCACTCAATAAACAAATGTTTTCGTTTAGGCAGGAATAAGGGAAAGCGTCCAATTCTAGTCTCGTTTACCAGCTACTTAATAAAGCTAGAAATAATGAAAAATAGGGACTGCTTTCAAAACAAAAATATTCGTATTAGTCACGATAGACTAAAAGAAGACAGAGAACGAGGCAGAAGAATTTATAAAGGTATAAACCAGCTGAGGGAAGTGGACCAGAATGCAGAATACGTAAGAAATCATATAAAATTTAGAGGTAATACTTATACTTTAGAAGAGGCTGAATCTTTGACCAACGAACCAGAAAAATTGGATATGGACTCTGCATCTATTCGGAAGAAAAGAAAACAGGAAGATATCCAGGTGAAGCTACAAGAGTTTTCTTTTCGTCCCAGAAAAAAATCAAACTAATAAAAAAGCAATAGTGCCCAGGAGTCAAAATGCAAGAAGTCGGGAAATTGGGAAACACAGTATAGGTAATAGCTATGTAAAAATATTGAGTTATAATGTAGCAGGACTAAAAAATAAAATAGATTTAATAAACTTTCTAAACACTATTAAAGAATTTGATATTTTCTGTTTATATGAAACTTTTCTAGAGGACAGTGATTTTAATTATTGTGAAAATTGGTTTAATAATTATAAACAATGTTGGATCGGGGCTAGGAAAGAATATAAATACGGTAGGGCAAAGGGAGGCAGTGTCTGTGGCATTAGGTCTAATGGATTATTTGATAAATATTTCTCATTTATGAAAATAGACGATTTAAATGTAATCAGGTTCGAATCTAATAAACTATCTTTTTATATCGTCCCTACTTATTTAAATGCCAATAATTGGGAAACTGACTTTGACAAATTGTCCCGATTTATTAACAAGTATTCCACATATAATATAGTGCTAATAGGCGACATGAATGTGAGAATAGCCGATTACCAAGTTATACCGGATGAGATAAAATATTGCAAAATATATCCCTCAAGAATTTCAAAGGATTTGAAAATAGATAAAAGGGGTAAAGATTTTCTCGAACTTTGTGACAATAATAATATGATAATCCTTAATGGGAGAACTGAGGGGGATATCACCGGTAATTTTACATGTTTAGGGGGCCAGGGATGTTCGGTTAATGATATATGTTCAATTTCTGTAAATCTATTAGAATATTTTGAAGATTTTATGGTACTAGACCAAATATTCAGCGATCACATGCCTCTTAGTTTGTGCCTAAGCCTTCCTAATAAGCAACATACGGTATCGGATACCCTCCCGCTGTTACCGAAATTGAATTGGTCGAGAAATGATGACAGAAATTTCAGTCATAAAATAAAACAGAAATTGAGAGTTTATGACGACGCCAACATGAGTAACTTGGATAAAGGGGAATTCTTAGTTCAAATGTTAAGGGAATGTGCATGGGCAAATAAAAAACTAACCAAAAAACCGATAGTAAAAAATCGATGGTTTGATTCTGAATGCCGCCGCGAGCGCAATAAAGTTTTCGTACAATTAAATATTTTCAGGCAAACTAATAGTTGTGCGGATAAAGAAAAATATTGCAGAACTAGAACAATGTACAAAAATATTTGTAAGCGAAAAAAAACGGAATATTATGTAGATATTGGTAATAAGTTTCAGGAAGCAAATAATGCTAAAGATTTCTGGAAATTAGCTAATCAGTTAAAAAACTGTACTAAATTTATCGCCAGTGAGGCAATAAAACCCGTTGAATGGTTATCACATTTTGAAAAACTACTAAATCCAAATGAAAATGTAAAAATAACTTTATATGCACAAATGTTAATAGAAATAGAATCTTCTGACACAGATTTTGTCCTAAGTGAACTAGAATACGTATTAAATAAAGCTAAAACAGGTAAAGCACCGGGCTTAGACAGCGTGCCATATGAGTTCTATAAAAATAGTCCTCCAGAATTTCATATTAGACTATTGGAATTTTTCAATGAAATATTTAATACAGGAAACATACCGCTATCTTGGAAAGAATCTATTATTTTTCCGCTTTATAAAAAAGGAGCAATTAATGAAGTGAAAAATTATCGGGGTATTACATTTTTGAATACAATATCAAAGCTATACAGTGGATTATTACTGTTAAGATTAGAAAATTGGGTGAACGATAATAACATTCTAACTGAACACCAAGCGGGTTTTAGGAAGGGATACAGTACTGTAGATAATATATTCAATCTCCTGAATATTGTAAAAATCAATCTGGAAAAAAAGAGGGGTAAATTATATTGTCTTTTTGTTGATTTTTCTTCGGCCTTTGATTCTCCGGCAAGAAGTGATATATTTCATAAATTGAATACAATGGGAGTGTCAACGAAAATCGTTAGGGCAATAGAATCTTTGTATACAAACACAACTACATGTGTGTGGACGAAGGAAGGGAGGACGGAGAGTTTCGAGACCAAGTCAGGCTTGAGGCAAGGTTGCCTCTTGTCCCCGCTACTTTTCAGTCTGTTTATAAACGATCTGCCGGAATTCATTGGTGGGGGTGTCATAGTAGCTGCTACCAAAATAAACTGTTTAATGTTCGCGGATGACTTAGCACTTATTGCAAATAATCGCTCAACTTTACAATATATGATAAATAGGTTACAGTTATACTGCGATAATTGGAATTTAAGGCTCAATATCGATAAAACGAAGATTATGGTATTTCGAAAAGGTGGAAAACTCTCTATAAAAGATAGATGGACGTTTGGCGACCGGAAAATAGAAATTGTAAAAAAGTACAAATATCTAGGAGTAACAGTAACGCCACAGTTATCATTTGAACAACATTTTGTAGAAAAACTGACAGCAGCCAAATTTGCATTATTTTCAAATTGGAACAAATTCATAAAAAATAATGAGGTACCACTCACAACTAAATATAAAATTTTTAACTCGGTAGCTAAAGCCATTATAAGCTACGCATGCCAAACATGGGGTTATAATCCCTACCACAACGTCG
The DNA here is from genome assembly GCA_911387785.2 of Aelia acuminata. NCBI lineage: Eukaryota > Metazoa > Arthropoda > Insecta > Hemiptera > Pentatomidae > Aelia > Aelia acuminata. The sequence continues at coordinate 149,565,255 of OU426982.1, read as the reverse complement.
AAAAACTGCAAAAATTATTCTTGAAAAAAATGTTCAGTCTTCCGAAAAACTATCCGGATTACATGTTATATCTAGAGACCAATAAACTACCTCTTTTTAATCACACACTAAAATTACACTTACAGTATATAAGCAAATTAAAAACTCTCGAAAATGGACGTTACCCGAAAATTCTTGCCGAATATGTAATATCCAAAAATATATTCTGGCACAATGACAATATCCAAACGTTAAACAGCTTTAATTATAATAGCGCAGACTTTAACTATTCCAATAAACAAATAAAGGAATGCTAGCCACTATGTAAACATATACAAAAATAAAGCATTAAACTCGAAATTCTATCATATTTAAAAGGATTTAAACCACGATATTAAGAATTGCCACTATATCTCAGGCGGGAAAAAACTGCACTATATGGGATTAATTATGAGAGCTAGAGGGGAGATGCTGGGTTTGAATTATGCGATCGATAGAGCAGAAGAACAACTAATGTGTACATTATGTAATTTAAGATTGGTCGAAGACTGCTACCATTTTGTAGGTGTATGCCCAATTTTAAATGAGTTCAGGGTGAGATACTTTGGGAAAATACATTTGGCTTATAATGAATTCTTAAATTTACTGAATGGAAAACAGTGGGACAACCTCTATCTATACCTAAGAACGGCTGGGAACTATAGAAAGCAGTTAATAAAAGAATATAACTCCTAGAATGATAATAACGGTAGTAAAAGAGAATGTATATAGATTTTGATTGGCATACATGTATGTATGTAAGTGTGTAGCGATATAGCTATGTTAATATCTAGATATATGTGTGATAATGTGTAGATATGTGTGTGTGCGTGGATATATGTAAATGTGTGTATATATAGATATGTTTCAGTTACCAGCATTGTTATTTATTATTGTGATTGCTCAGCCAGTTGTATTATTATTTGTAATCTGTTGAGACCCTATAGCTAAGATTACTGTTTTCTTTTATTTATATATTTTGAATTATGTACATATATTATTCTATATTATAATTAATATTTCTGTTGGCCGCCTCACCAGCAGACGGGCGGAGACCCATGCTGTAATCATGTTTGTTTACATATGTTTGTATATTGTTCGTTCAAATAAACATGTTTATCTATCTATCTATCTATCTACAGACGGCTTCGATTATTAATGGCTTCAATCGTGAACGGTGTAAAATTATATAATGTGAATATGAAAAGACTTTAGGAGAGTGGAGCGAGAGTGGAGCGGGAGTGGAGCGAGAGTGGAGCGGGAGCGGAGCGAGGCCGGACCTGTGCCAATATTGTGATTAACCTCTCTCTATTCCTCTGTAGAATATTTTGCCAGTGAGACCGGACCTGGAGCGGAGCGGGAGCGGAGCGCTAGTGTGAATGGGGTAGAGCGAGAGCGGACCGAGACCGGAGCGGTGCCGATAGTGGAATTCTCTGTCTATTTCTCTTTAGAATATTTGAGCGGACCGGGAGTGGAGCGGGAGCGGAGCGATAGTGTGAATCCGCCCTTAATACTAGCCAAGGCCTCAGGCAAGGGTGTTTACTATCACCGACCCTCTTCTCTCTGTTTATCAACGACTTGCACGATGCACTCGGGGGCGGCATATATATAGGAGCAACCAATATCAGATGTCTCAAATACGCCGACGATATTGCTATCATTGCATCTAGTGTAAATGACCTGCAGAAAATGATTAATAATCTACAAAACTATTGTTTAGAATGGAAATTGACCATCAATTTGGAAAAGTCAAAAATAATGATATTTAGGAATGGAGGTAAACTGGCAAAAAATGAAAAATGGAAAATAAATGACCAGTATATTGAAATAGTTAATTATTATAAATACTTAGGGATTGGATTAACATCACAATTATCACTTACCAAACATTTCAAAGAGAAACTCAGTACCTCAAAATTTGCAATATTTCAAACCTACAAAACATTAATAATGAAAAAAGAAGTACCTCTTACGGCAAAATGGCAAGTATTTAATGCTGTTGCAAGATCGATAATATGTTTTGGTTGCCAGGTCTGGGGATTCCAAGAATTTAAATTAGTAGAACAATTATTATTATTCTTTATCAAAAAATTATTTAATTTACCAAAAAATAGCCCTAATTACATCATATATTTAGAAACTGATACCTCTCCATTATTTCATTACACCCTCTGTTTACATTTAAAGTATCTAAGTAAAACTCTGGATCTTCCTGACTCAAGATGGCCCAAAATTATAGCCAAGACGATTATAATGAAAAAAATTTATTGGGTTCAAGAACACTCAAATATTATCAACTCCTTATCTGGTATTGAACAAATTAATTATAACAATAGCTCGAACATTAAGAACCAGATAGCAATAATTTTAGACAAATTAAAACATAAATTTAAATCTTATTTAATTCAGTCATCACGTACATCCAAATTTCATGAGTTATATAAAGAATTAATCATTAATCTGGGAGAAAACAGTTATTACTCAGATAAAAATAATTTTCATTTTATTAAAACTATTCTTAAAGTACGGGGTCAATTACTGAATTTGAACTATTCTGTTGGGCGTTCAGAAGAAAGCCATAAATGCACATTATGTAACCTGGGGCTAAATGAAGACTTATACCATTTCCTAGCTATATGTCCTATTTTGATGGAGTTTAGGATTAAGTGGTTCGGACAAAGCATTCTTGATAAGGATAATGTTGTTGAATATCTAAATGGAAAGAACTGGAAACAATTATATTGGTTTACCATAGAAGCTGTTAAATACAGACAAATTTTAATTAAGGAATTTAATACACAATAAAAATGTAAAACAAAATATATTATTTATATTAATTAGCTTTATACCTCAAAGGATAAATTATCATTTATTTAATGTTTGATTAATATGTACAATTCTGTATTTCGTTTGAATGCGGTTTTAAAAACAATAAGAATATTGAAAAAGTGTGGTCAACCCGGCAGACGGACATTGTCCATGCCTATATGTTTATGAATATTATGAACTTTTATTTTGTGTCTTTATTTTGTTAAATAAACAGTTTATTATTATTATTATTACATACACCAAATACCTAATTTTCAGGTTCTTGCGGTTAATAGTTTTTGACCTCCTTCCGATTAACCTTAGTGGCATCAAAGTGACGTAAAACGAACAACAAATATTCCTTAAGGAGATCAACAAACGAAAATAAGTAAATAAATCAGGATAATGATATTTTATGTGAATTTTCTAAACTGTGTTTACACAATTATCAAAATACGTCAACTCCAATTAGGTTTTTAAATTAAAATATGTTTTTTTTCTAATGAACTCTTACCTACGAGTATATCGGCGAAATGAAGTATGATTCTCCTTTGTTGGATATTCACATACTTACTAGCACGGGAAGTGGGCTAAGACGAATCCAAGTACCTGGTGTGAATGTAACAGCTTGCTTCAACTTTATGCGATCTCTTCGCGGTGTGGAAGTCTGCGTCAGTATCAAGGTGCCCTCAGCGCCACCTGCCGGCTCCAAATCCCACTTTGATGGTGCCTATTAAGGATATTAAGGTGAGGTGTGCCTGTGCTGAAGAATAGCCCTCGGCAGCGGCTCTGATGAATAATAGTGAAAGTTGGCACTCAAAGGCTCGTTACGATCCCGTGCAGCAGCTGCGCCCCACCCATCGATATCTCGCTTCCTCCTAAATCAGGACCTGGCAAAAAATTACACTCGCGCCGGGTGCTGTGCGGCCGAGGGTGACTGCAGCGGGAAGTACCGAGCAGAAAAACAACTACAGCTGACGCCTTTGATAACCAGCCGCGTATTAGTCATCTCGGGGCAAAGTCAAGTCTGAAAATGATTTCAATCTTATCCGAAGGAGCTGTCAACGCTTTCAACAGTGGCGACAATCTGGTACTGCGAGCAACACACAAACTTATGTTACTTTAATTTAATGAAGAGTGTTTACTGTAACTTACCTTTTTTTTTTTAATCGGTCCTCCCCTTCCTCGCCTGTTAGGCTATACGGGGTTTCCCTGGCCCAGCGGAGTTGGTGGGGGATTGATGCCGATTATTAAATGTCCCCTGGCTCCGGATTTTGAACTTGCCATGTTTCGGTTCTCAATCATACGTTGCCATAGGCAACGCGTATTTTCTGACGCGTTTTCCCAGTCGGCCATCCCGGCACCCATTTTAACTTACCTATTTATGTACTATGTATAGTAACGGTAATTATTGTAACCGTGAAAAAATTCGACGGTTTTCAATATACGTTTTGGGATCCCCTGAGTCCAAATAACCAAGTCCCGCGAAATGGTCTGTGTGTGTTTGAACAAACTAGCTCAAAAACTATTAACCGTAAGAACATGAAATTAGGTATATGGTGTATGTATATAACTGCGAACTTACAGCGAAAAGTTCATCAAATTTTGTAAAATGGAGTGAGTTCTTTATTTAATAAATTTTGTCTTCTTTTTTTAATGTTCTTTCGATTTTCTACAAAACGGCTCAAATGATATTGATTGAACTGTTCATGTTTAATGAGAAACAAGTATTCTTTAATATTAGGGAAGTCATATATATTTTTTTTTTTGTCTCACACATAAAATCATTGATACTATCGATAGTCTACACTAACCAAAAGTAACCAAACTCTCCATACAGACTTACAACAACCGACTATCCAACAACACATACGAACGCTTTACTCACGCTCTTTTGTTAAATTGGAAGGACATAAAAACAGATTAATTAACGAGATGGCCATGGCTGAAATGCCCGTTAGTAGGTGGCTAAAAAGAAGCTGGATGAGAGACCTCCTCTACTCAATTACTGTCAAGCCCGGAAAGAGGTGCTGCTGGGCACTTTCGTTCATTCATGACATACATGCCTTAAATATAATTGCGTTGCTGCAGCCATCGAATTCGCAGATTATCGCAGAATGACAGGTGCGAATCAATGTTTGAGGACACAAAAAAAAAAAAAAATCGATAGTCTGAGGTGGGGGTGACCTGAGGGGGGGGGGGGGGTAGCACAATTTTTCATTTGGAACGATAGGAGCTGTAATGCACGTTTCCATTTGAACTTTTTTTCTTTTCTTTTCTATTAGGGAATAAGATGAACATTTCTGTGAATAGAGGATGGGTTCCATTATACCTTGAAATAATGTTTATCAGTTTTAAACTCAGTCGTAACCGCAAAGAATAAAAACTTTATCAAAAGGTTAAAGAAACTTTATTTAGGGGAAAGGTATACCAAGCCTCTTCAAGGAACCATGCGACCAGGATTCCCAGTTGTCGAAGTAGTTGAGTTTAATTGACAACATGCGGATCGCAATCTTTGAACGTGTCGACGTTTTTTGAAGAAAAAAGGTTGTGACATTTGTCTAGACTTACCTTAGAACGTGCATGCTTCAAAAAAAAAAAATTCTCAATTACCGTAAAACGAGGTGACATTGAGACTAATGGGGTGACTTTGTAACAAGCCTATTTTTCTACAGTTTCTGAATTTCCCTCCTTAAAAAGAATTAGATTAGGAAATTCAGTGTACTTGTCAGTTGGTCAGTAATGTGCTGCAACCTACTGGCCAGGTATGGACCTCTATAACTTCTTTCATTCCATTTACCAAGGTGCTTTATTTCAAGGTTTCAACTAAATGATAACAATCAAACATATATGAAATAAAGCACCATGGTAAATGGAATGAAAGAAGTTATATGTGGTCAGTAGGTTGCAGCACATTACTGACCAACTGACAAGTACACTGAATTGCCTAACCTTATTCTTTTTAAGGAGGGAAATTCAAAAACTGTAGAAAAATAGGTTTGTCACAAAGTCACCCCATTAGTCACAATGTCACCTCGTTTTACGGTAGTTGATTTATAAAGGTCGAAAATATTTTGTTGCAAAAACTGTGATGTGCTTTCTATGCCATTAAACAAGTAATTTTCTATGTTTTGTTGGATGGCATATATGAGCAAACCATTCAATTTTTCAGTCTTGTATTTTTTGCGTGGAGTTAATATTTTTTTTTTTCATAGAGTATAGATAAGCGTTTTTGTTAGAAACATGAATAAAATATCATTGTTACATTTTGTTTATTTTTCATTTTCATAAATTATATCGCAATGGGGTGCTTAGAGGCAGAGGCTGTCACTATATCCTTTAAAAACAATTTTTTCGACAGTACTATCGATTGTTGAAAAAAAAATTATATATAGTATCGATAGTTTAAAACTACCGATAATATCGATAATTTTACATCACTATAAGGAACAATTACTTTTTTTTTTTTTTTTTTTGTGGCCTGATTTATTACTTGATGAAATAACTGACCGTTCCGCTAAATTGCTTGTTAAGCCCCTCAATCCATATTGATGAGGGCTGTGTACTGAGGAGTTGGAACCCCAGAGACCTGAGGCGGACCCGCGGGTGCAGTCAGAGCACTCTGTCTAATAATATGTAAACTGCTCTCCGTTATTTTGCACCTGACTTCTGTCCCCACTGCCATCTGCATAACTTTGCATTCATCGCCTCCGACTGCTTGCTTCTGATTTAGTAAATCACCTCCTTCCGGGACTTCAAGTCTCCTTCCGGTCCACAACTTCCCTGAGCGAGGAGGTTAAAGTAAAATGGGGTAGCCATAAATAGTTATCCTCATGGTTTTAATGTTTAAACTTTAACTAAAGCCCGACTCTAACTATAAATAAAAATTCTACTCTGAGTTATTATATATTTTATTTTTATGTTTAAAAAAAATTGTTATATGAAGTAATTTATGACGAAATATACGAAATATACAAAGGGTGAAACAGTCCAACGTTTTTTTTTTTCTCTTCAAACTTTGATTCACGCCTCTCAGCTCACAGCGACAATCAGCGAATGTAATGTCGCAGCGCGTTAGTGTTATGCCATTTTGAAATGAGGAAAGAAAGTGCCCAGCAGCACTTGCTCTCTTTTCGGACTCGACACTAACAAAGGTGAGGAGGTCTCTCATCCAGCTTCTTTTTAGCCGGCTTCTAACGGGCATGTCAGCAGTGTCCATGTCGTTAACTAGTCAGTTAATCTGTCTGTGCAATCATCATATCACATACAGTACGCCATAACTTCCTAAATACTTCATTAAATTTCAGGAATGAGGCATCATTTTAAAGCTTTCCTTAATAGCTCTGCTTTCCTAACCGCTGCAGCATCGTCCGATTAGCCTTAGTAGAATAAGGGGACATTAAACAAACAAATTCTCTCTATCTCACTCTCTCTCTGTCCCCCCACCTTTTTCTCACTCTCTCTAAATTTATTCTAATATATAAATTTTTAAATATATTTTTCTTAAATAATATAAAGCATACATTAAACCAACGTCAGTTTAGAAATATTGACAAACATATTATAACTTCAAATATTTGAACTAATTTTTCTTAAAAATAAGATTAGAACAGTTTTAACCTTTTCGAGCCAACGACTTACATGTATATTTTAATATTTCTCTAGGTCTTTGCTAGTTTTTGTACTGCATTTATTTTATCAATTTTTTCGCTATCAGCATTCGATTAAGAAGGCCTTATCGATAATACGACACAGTACACAAAGAAGGAAGAGTGCTCGACAAACTTGTTTTGCTCCAGCTGATCGCTGTAATGACAACATGTGAACAGGTGACGCTGTGAGGTCGCACGTGCGTCAATGTGCTAGCTTTAAAAACGTGCTCTTGCCACCTCAGTCTTGCCATTTTTTGATTTCCCAGAGATTATTTTTAAACCATATCCTCAATATACTGTCCATATATCTAAATTGCCCAGCAAATTTTCCATTTTTTCCTACCTACAGGTTGTTGTTGGTTCCACTTCGGCAAACAGCATTGTCTAACATACTATTTTCGTCAGTTATCTTATGTTCTCATAAAAACTAGGGAAGATTATACCTAGCGTTTTGATCTCACGATATTTTATTAGGTGAATTGTTGTAAAGCAGTTTAATGCGATTTTTAAATTAAAGATGTGCTAAAGGAACAAAACAAATTCAGTTAACTTTATATTAATTTAATCTATTTTTATGGGTAACCACCTTGTTTTAAATTATTTTAAATAATTTATTTTTTGAAGAGAAAAGATTGGGCTCGGCCGGGAGTCGAACCCGGATCTTCCGCGTGACATGCGCGGTATGTTAACCACTGCCCCACAGAGCTCGCTTCCAAATGGAGCCAATCCTTCCTCTTCACTGATACCTCTCCCTCGATCTCGCAAGTGTTTCGAGTATTTACGGGAGGTGGACAATTTTTGTCTAACGTTTGGGCATCTCTTGATCGTCAATTTTTTAAATTATTTTATATTAATTTAATCTATTTTTGTGTGTAACCACCTTGTTTTAAATTTTTTAAAACAAATTCAGTTAACTATTCCAAATGACCAACATTTAAGCACATATTTCTACTCAGAATTAAAATTAATCAAATTGAATATTTCGGACAGGTTGATGGTTTTTTTTTAGACAGATGTGGCTATAAAAATGAATTAAAAAAAATGTGAAAAATACATAATGATATATTTTTATTATATTTTCAATAAGAAGCAATATTAATATAATGATTTTATATTTTGGATTAGCTCATAGATTTTTGTTTTTAGAAGTTGTGCATATAAAAAGGATTTAATACAAAAAACTGTGAAAAATACAGATTAATATGTTTGTATTTTATTTTTAATAAGATACAATATTATAATAATGAATTTATATTTTGGATTAGCTGTGTGACACGGAACCGTAGACCGCTTCACCCACCTCAAAGCACATCTGTATAAGGATCGTTATCATAGGTAACTTATGATAAACCTTCCCAATGAAAGTTTCACTTTAATAAAACCAAATCAATGGATCTACGAGATTGAACCCTGCTAAAAGAAAGAAGTCTCTCCCCAACCCCGCGGAAAATTATTTCCCCTACAGTTTTTCCATTTCGATAATGTCGGGGTTCGGCGAGTAGGGTGGTCTGGTGAGGGTCTGGCAGCATCCTTAGCTCCGGGCTAAAATAATTGATCACCATCACACCTTGCGTAACTCCCTCGGATATCTGTCTGTCTTGCAATCAGCTGATAGGAACCACAAGGGCAGAACAGATGGAGGGGTACAACGAAATTGCCATCAATCGGTTCATATATTTTTGACAATTTTCTTTTGTCTTTTATTATTGATCCTTAACAACAAGGCAATACCTTCAGAGAATTTCTTACGATACCTCGGACGGTACATAAAAAAACTACTTACTTGTAAAATATTTAAAAAAACTAGAACTCAACAGACGGTACAAGCAGCTTTCACATCTCATGGACTACGAGATCATCACTCACCTTAAGGAACAAGCGACTAATTTACACCACTATTTTATACGGAGGAGAACTTTGGTCCGCAAAACACGTCCATATTAACAAAATACGGATATTATTAGAAAAACTAACAATGCGCCCTAGTTTGTTTCAAATCATACTCTGCACAATGACACGAACAATCAAATCTTATATGCCAGACAAATACCAAACATCTCAGGCTTCAATGCTACACCATCCCAACCCACTTATGCATTCTCTCTTTTCTACTCCCTGTTACGTGGTAAGTCTCCACGTCGACTTAAACGACCAGGAGACCTTATACAACCGTAAACTCAAATATTATAAAATGCATCAAGAAAGTCAAAGTAAAAAACAACAAAATAAAAAAAAATTATTATTGATCTGCACGATGCTGACAATCAGCAAATGTGGTGGCCGGATGAGAAAACAATGACATGTCAAGCATGTGAAAGGAAAGTACTCAGCAGCACCCCCTTCCTAACCAGAGCTGTTTAAATACGGAGATCTCTCATCCAACGTCTTTTTAATCTATTCTACGTATTTATTGGGATTTTAGCTGTAGCCATGTCCATTATTAGACGATTGTTATGACCATACAGGTTAGTGTGAAAACGTTTGTGTTGGTTAACTGTTGGCTGATGGAGTTCAGTATTTAGAGTCCGGCTAGTCACGTACCAGAGTGCATTGGTTACGAGTCGTAAAAGTTTTGAAACCTTTGAATTTTACTCAAGTGTGTCTTTATATCTGTGATGAGTATGTCCTTGTTGGTTTACCACGTTCACACCGGGAGTGTAAGCCATTGGCGGCTGAGCTGAATGATTTTTGCTCTACCGGACGGGAATTATTCAAGGGCAATCGTGAAAAGCATTGTGATTGACCAAATGTCCGATGCGGCAGTCTAGTGTGGGCCACCGGCCTCAAGGTATTAATTAAGTATGTATAAGTGTTTAATTTCTGTTTATTTACAGTTTACAAGTTTTTGACAAAAGTAGTTTCAACCTTTTTTTAAGCGTCGTGTGTTTCATTTTAACAAGCAGACCCCATGTCATCCTTCTGTCGAACGTAAATCCGTTGTGTTGTCATTATAAACGGGGGGTGGCAGGTATTTTTTCTTAGGGTATATGTGATGTGTTTGAATTTATCATGATTGAGTCTGATTTTCCATTTTTTGAACCATACGTGTAAGTGATGTTGTATAGTTAATGAAGCTTCTGTTGCGTCCTGATGTTAGTAATAATTGATGTATCATCAACGTAAATTGCAGTCAATGTCTCATTGTTAATGGGTATGTTATTAAGTGTTCATGATATAGAGTAAGGGAGCCAGTATTGAACTTTGAGGTATTCTAGTCAAGATTGGATGCATTGAACAAATTTCCGAGCTCTGTCGGACAGAGAAAAATCTATCGTAGAGGAAAGATTGAAAATTAGGTAATAGGTAAAGATTTAATAATAAAATAATAATAAATGTTTTATTTTCTTATTAGTATTTACAAGTTTTTATTTATTTATTTTTTTTTAATTTAAAGAGCTATACAGGGTGTTGAGACAAGTCCAAAAATACTTAGGTCGCATAATGTTTTTGTTCTGGAGCTCCTGCAATGTAGTCAGTAACTCTGTGTAATTAATGCGTCGTCGAATGGTAAGTACGGAAACCGAATTCGGTGGTCAAGTAGCTGCTTTTAAAACTTTATTTCAATGAAATCTGCTTTTCTGAATTTTCTGAATGCTGAAATTTGCTTGTGAATTCGGCTATTTTTTCCAGATTGGGAGGAAAAGGAAATCTTAAAGATGATAGATCAATGCTTATCATCCTTTTGCAGTTGATGGTATATGGTACCACAGGTTTTGGTACCGAGATTTACTATCCTAATTGGTCTTCAGTTCTCTGCTTGTAGCCACTATGTTATCGTGTTCTCATGATAAAACCATTCTGACCTTTGTGATGTGACCCACACAAATTTATTTCTAATTATGTTAAGAGGGCTATGATGTATATTAATTGTTATTATATTATATTGTATGAGGGCTAGTATATAAATATTCTGTAAGTAGATATTAATGAGAGTGACTATTTATAATCGTAAGTTAGGTGCCCAAATAGATAGTTGAATATTTGGGTTTATATAAAATGCTAAGTAATAACATAGGGCCAAACTTTGTACCCTGAGCCCTCCTTATCGCCCCACTACAAGAAGGCCCTAGAGATCAGTTTAAGTTGGAAATTGCTGCCGTATAGACGTGCCATAACTCCGGCCAAAAGACCTGACTCCTTTGCCAAGGCTTGTATACATTAATTTTATATATTTCTCTATATTTACATATGTATATATTATTCATCAATTATTCTTCCACTGAGTAATTCTGTTTGTTTTTGCATGTCCCAATTATTTAGATAATTAAGATCCACGGACCTTAACAGACCTCTTTACTAACCCATATTAATTTTAAATAAACAAGGGACATCACACCTTTGACAAAACGGTTATAGAACAAAAGAGGTTAGTCTCGGCTGTCAGTAATATATGATACATTCAATTATATTCTCTGTCAAAATCTTATAATATTGTAACGTGAAAAACAAAAAATAAGATTTAAAAGAGTTTTAGACTTTTTTTTTAAACAATTACAAACTGTTCTAGTACCTAGGTAGGTATATGTTTCTGACTGTTCTAGTACATGTTTGTGAATGTTCTAGAAAATGTTCGAAAAACTTCTAGCATGTCGGGAACTATCTGGAATGTCAAGAATAAATATAAGGAGCGAAGGACTGGAGAGTTAGTCTAGCTCTAAAGATCGAATGATATGGTTGCGTTTGCGTAACTGTGTCGTTACAAGTTGATACTTTTTGTAACATTGTTAATAATTTGAGTAGTTATTGTTTGTCTGGCATTGTGAAATGTTATTGTGTTCTAATAAAGATTATTTTAGCACACAAAATGGTTATAAATAAATAAATATTATCATAATATAAAAAATAATTCTATTGAGCGATCAGAATGATCAAAACATGGTTCGATTTGGGCCTTGTTGTTGACAGGTTACGACGGTTTTAGTAGCTGTATAAGTTTACTGCTTGCCAATATTGCTCGTTAAACAGCTGTTTTCGTGTAGTCTCCATCCCCTGTATGAATTCATCAATCCACATAATTCAGTAAACGGGAAATATTCAACAAAGTTGCAACATAAATGCATTTAAGAATTTCTGAAATTGTTTTTGGTTATGAATTAAATGCACTTCTATAGGTTTTTTAAATATTCATACTTTTATCTAAGAAAAGAACTTAAGAACGTCAATGAAACATGTTAGACATAGAAATTACCCTTTAATAACAAACATCATTAATTATTCATTTATTATATATGAATGATTCTAAAATAATGGTGGTATTTGTGTCACAACGTGATAAATCGACAACCGCCTGAGGATTTCAAAACTTTTTTCTCTATTTATTACCTCATTGGTAAATAACACTGCTATCGTATTTTCAAGCACCTAAAGACAGGATAATATTCACTAAAATCAATAACAATGCTCTTTTTGTCACTCCCTAGCCTGTCAAAAAGTAGGGGTCATGTAATTTGAAAAATAATTAAAACCTTTTCGGTCACTATAATTCTAAAAAATGAGGCACCAATCTTATCAGCAAACGTTCAGGATGCAAAATAAAATTGAGCCAGGATTCCAAGAGGTACTGGCAAAGTACCACAACAGCTTTTCTCTCTGTCGTACAGTTGTGAGGTCGCTCCCTAGTTAGTTTTGTTTATGCCACCAATCCCTCAGAAAAGGAAATTTCGTGCTAAGATAATATGCGGTAACTTTGTTATGAACCCAACTCTACATCGAATCATTTCATTTTTCCTAAATTTATCTCAGTTCCTTTCAGGACGTGGAGGGAGGTGTAAAGCTAAAAAAGATTTCTATCGTGAGTTACTCCCTTTAAGGTCTTGGGAGTATAGGCTATACCTTATTAACATTATGATAGTGAACTGTATATATATATCTATATAGACCTTTCGAATCTGTTCACAGCCATAACCTCCTTTTAGTAAATTTTGTACCAGTTTTGCCACAATTTACGATAAATGGCCAATTTGTCCCTCCCAAACCTGTCACTCCCTAGCCTGATACTGATTTTATTTTAGCTATGGAGTGACAATCTTGATCTTGTGATTAAATTTGTAACTTGGTTATGTTGATTAATAATCATTGTGAGTTCAGAAAGTTAGTTTTCGATTAAGTATGCGTATATTAGCGCTCCCCCTCCCCCTCAAACCGCCAAATAAACTTTTAAGTTTCAATAGTTAATTTTTAGTTATTTAACAATTTTGATGGTAGTGATGGAACTCATCATACTTATATAAGAACGAGACTGACTTTAGACGAAAAGAGACTTTAAAATTCAGAGAATTATTCTTTTAAAGATTTAAATTAATAATATAATGTCGTATGTTGCATTTTGTCACTCCCTAGAACATTACTTTCTTTGAAAATCATTATCTCAAAAACTATGAATATAAATGTGTGCATACTTCACATCATTGGTAAGGAGCAAGTGACTATGGCATCTGCAACCAGAAACATAGGAAAAGATGACTTTGAAATTCCAAAAAAAAATAAGTGCCAAATACCACCAAAATTTTAGAATCACCCATACACTAAATATTTCGAACGCGTTTTTGACTTGCCATATGTAAAATTTTGCAATATTTATGCATTTTTATTTCCATCGATACCTGAACTAAGGCTAGCAGTCGGCGATAGTAATCTGTTGCCATTTTTTCTTCGTTTCTCATTTTTTTTGAAATCTCCCCATTGGTTTATTGAAATTTGGATTATTCGAGGCATGACGAACGTTACGTATGAACTTTAAGGGACCTATCAAGAAAAATTTAGTGTTGTGGGCTGATGGACTTAATGTATTAAACCCTGCAAATATCCATTTTCACTGAGGACGCAGATCCCCACGGTTCTCATCACGAGGCTCTAACGCAGCGCAGGACGTTGTTAAGAACTCTACTGATTCCGGGACATCAGATGTTGGATATAGTGGTTCGACATCCCCGCCAAGAGTGTGGGGCTTAAAGCGGAATCCCCATGCTTAGTCAGGAATCTTTATTTGTTTTCGGGGAATACCCCATACAAATACAGTTGGCTAGTCTAGATAAATACGTTTTACGACTATTAACAGTAATATCTAACTGATAATAAACAACGTAAGAGGATGTGGCAAGATCTTCTCTTCATAGTTATTCAAAAACATACTAAACAAACATTATCATAACAAATACTTTAAAAAATAAGCATTAAATATAATTCTAATATAATTAATTTGTAACTGTATAAATACAAATATTATATACATAAAAATCTGTAAACTAAATATCATTCACTCAGTCTTTACTGACTTTATATATTTTTAGATTATCTGACTATATATATTTAGTTCTATTTTTTTTTTTTATTATTATCTGTCTTTTTTTCCTCCTTTAAGAAAATATAAATACTATTTAACCAATCTGTAAATAAATGTGTAAATATGTATATACTATTAGATGCGAAAACTAGTTTCTTTCATCTGAGCAGAGGTTCCCTAATTATTTTTAGTTATTTTAATACGTATCATTTTTATTTGTTTATTTATACTTTAAGGCTCTAAAGCCCCATTTGTATACTATTTACATTTGTTCTTAAGGGACACTGTCCCAGAACAAATAAATAAAGAATTTATTTATTTATATATATTTAATTAATCAAATCTAAAATCTAAATATAATTTATGAGTATATAAATTTAAATATCAATAACCGACATAAAAAAAATAAAACTATTAATAAATAATCTATATAAATAATGATGAAATTCTGTTTGATTGTTTGTTTGTTCTTTATAGAAATCCATACCGTTTGTCCTAAATTCTCCAAATTTCGCTCAGTGGTCCTTCCACTATTGCATAACTTCGGCCAATCTCTGTGTATATTCTTTATTGTTATACAAATCGTTATGATCTCGCTTTACACTGTTTTTTTACAAAATCGATCCTTTGACGAGTCGAAATTCCGCGGGTGAAACCGGGATATACAGCTGGTATATAAATGGTACATATAAAATTTAAAAATAGATGGTTAGTGTTGTCAATTAACGGTTCCTGCAGCCTATCATTCTACTAATTATTCATTGACAATGAATGATTTTAGCCGACAACATTGCCTGATATAACATAACAAGGCTGTGAACGTTATCGATAATTGAGCGATTCGACTTACAGAATAAAACGGGCAACGGAACAAAATTGAGAAACATCCTCAAGTTCATTTAAGTTGAAGATGGTGCAGTTTTCCTTGGACTTGAAGTAATAATAAATGTTATTAAAGGTTAATTTGATTATGTAGTTACCGAAGAGTCTGAGTTGCGCTATTGTATTGGCCATAGGGAAGGATGCATTTAGTTCAAGATATGGCTGTACCTGATCGCTGTCTGTGTACATAAGGGGGAAGAGCGGACTGTACCTTATTGAGCTGACCAGTTTTTGTTTATCGCGCTCTTCCGTGTAGCTTTTCAATAGACTTAACGTTTCGTTCATCTCCAACAGGAATTCGCCTGAGTCCTCTAACTCCATAATATCTTGTTTATTTACTAACGATAACAAAGAACTCAGATTGCTAACCTATTTAAACTTAATTTCCTTTGCCCATAATATCGTTAAAACAAATTTTAGGCAGTCTTTGGTTACTCATTTTTAAAATTGTTTGAACCCAATTGAGATCTAATTTTAATATTTCAACCGAGCAGTGAGGAAGAATCTTTAAATAACCACCGAAGCCTTACCGACTAGGGAAGTGAACAGCTGACTAGGAAACAGCCGTAAAAGTAACTGATTATGGACATTATGTTTATAGTAAATTTCAAATGGAGTAAAAAATAAAATAAAGATGTAAATATACAGCAAAAATATTTTAAATAATTTATTTTTGAAGGGAAAAGATTTGGCTCCGCCGGGAATCGAACCCGGGTCTTCCGCGTGACATGCTGACCGCGGTATGCTAACCATTGCACTACGGAGCTCGCTTCCAAACGGTGCCCAATCCTTCCTCTTCACTGACACCTCTCCCACGATCTCGCAAGTTTTGCAAGTATTTACGGGGGGTAGACAATTTTTGTTCAATTTTGGCATCTCTTGACGTTCGTCAATTTTTAAATTATTTTATATTAATTTAATCATTATTGTGGGTAACCACCTTGTTTTTAAATTATTTTAAATAATTTATTTTTGAAGAAAAAGGATTTGGCACCGTTTGGAAGCGACCTCCATGGTGCGATGGTTAGCATACCTGATTAGCATAACTGAATTTGTTTTAAATAATTTAAAACAAGGTGGTTACCCACAGAAATATATTAAATTAATATAAAATAATTTTAAAAATTGACGACCGTCAAGAGATGCCCAAACTCGCACAAAAATTGTCCACCTCCCGTAAATACTCGGAAACACTTGCGAGATCGAGGGAGAGGTGTCAGTGAAGAGGAAGGATTGGCTCCGCTTGTAAGCGAGCTCTGTGGTGCAGTGGTTAACATACCGCGCATGTCACGCGGAAGACCCGGGTTCGGTTCCTGTTCAGAGAACCCATTTGTCAGTTTATATAAATCTTTAGTTTAATTTTTAGTTCAGTATTTTTAAATTAATTCTAAATTCAATAATTAATAAGTTGTAAATTAAGTAATTAATATATTGTCCTTAAATTATTAATCAAATTTAACATTGAATATCATATCAATCTATATTAAGTATTTAATTAGCATTAGTTTAGTGTTATGTGCGTGGGCGTCTGTGATTGGTCGAAGCCGCTCTGAGACAAACAAAAGACGCTTCAAGTCAGTCAGCTGTTGATTCTCGCCAGCCGAGTAAGCATTACGCCTCACGCTTAAAACATTCTTTAAAAACATTTATTACATTCTCGTTCACCCAGGGTGTTCAGTTGTGTATTGTGCACATTTGCAAACATTATTTTAGAAGACGAGCGAAGAGGAAGATTAAGTTCCCAGCGGGATGGACCTTTAAAGTAAAATACTTCCATCATTATTTTTTTTAATAATGTATAAACATTACATTGTGTTTAACCTTCAAATTTAAATAATATTCTCTGAACATTGAACTTTACCTTATAACATTATATCAAATTGCTAAATTCAGTTATTATATATATCTTTGTATTATAGTTATTAATCATTTGTTTATTACTCTACTCTATAGTTCATCAATGGCCATTCGATTAAAACATAATTTTTGTCTATAATAGTTTATAAGTTGTGTTTCATTTTCATTTAATCATTTTAGTTTCATTCTTGTTTAATAAAATATTTGTATTTAATAAATTATTGTTTAAGCTCTAAAATATCAGAGAATTTTCTTTATTTATTTCCTTTCATTCATGTTATTTGTTCATCTTATTAATTATGCTATTATTTTCTAAATTACAAAGGTAAACTTTATATCTTATAAATAACTTTCATCTTATTCTTTTATTATATAAAACTTTTAATACATTAACCAACCAAACTAAGAGCATTGAGCACCGGCCATACTTTCTTCATCAGGGAAGCGAAAGGTTTTTATTATTAAAACCTAACTTGCCTGAACAGTTCCAAATCTTTTCTCTTCAAAAATAAATTATTTAAAATAATTTAAAAACAAGTTGTTTACCTACAATAATGATTAAAATAATATACAGCAAAAATAAATAAGATAATAAAATCATTCAAGTCCTCATATTTTATTTATTATTTCTTAGAGAAGTCTGAGGGCGCGGAAAAGTTGGTTTTGCTCTAAATAAATAGGGTTATAAGGCACACATTCCCGAGAATGGAGAGTATACGAGAGCCGTGATTGCTGGAGTTGATACGGCGGCTGACAGAACTAAGCGAGCCCATTTGATAATCGGGCGTGGAGAAATGGGGCCTATGAATCCGAAATGGGCAGGTGTTGAGGCCATCCGTCAGTGCGGGGTAAATTGGCATTATTCCTCAGCCCGGGGTAAATTGCCGGTTCGCGGGCTCGGCTATCTGCAGCCCCGGCCTATCAGTATCACTTACCATCTCACTACCGTCTTCTTTTCACTTCGTTAGCTATTCCACCACCTCCCAATCTCCCCCCTCTCTTACTCTCTCTCTCTTCCCTGGGGTGCGATGGATCACATCTGTCATCTTGGCGTAATGAGTTGTTATCCTCTCATTTCCTAAGATATATTTCGTTATTACGAATGACGAATGAATTATATTCATGAGTTTTGGAATGTCGTCGTTATGAGCTAAGTTATAGGAGGTGTTCCCTTTAGGTCTCTTAAATTATGTTTGTCCTTCTTTAACGTCCTGCTACTGAGGATAATCGGACCATAGCATGCTATAGTAGCAGGCTTAATTTAGCATATCCAGGTATAATAAGGATGGGTTTTTTAAAAGAGAACCTGACATCGCACAGGCTCGGGACCTCCATTTTACGTCCCATCGGAACGATTTTATAGCCAAGGATTTTTCACTCCCTTTACAAAATCCTAGGGCCACTTGCGGATTGCGCACTCAAAAGCTTTAGTATTGCAGGCTGCTATGCTACACTCTACGTCACAGATGACCCCTTTCTTAAATTATTATTATTGGTTATATAATACGCCCACCATAGAAAAATTATATAATAATACCAAAGATATGGTTAAATTTGAATTACAATCTATGTCAGGTTTTATAACATCAACTTTATTTGGTCTGTTATGAACCCTATTGAATATGGGTTGGTGTGGTTTTAATTGGACTGTATATATTAGGTTAAAGATAAATGTAAATTAAAATAAAATAAATAAATATATTCTTCTAAAAAAAAACAATCTTTTGGGGTGGATCTGAAGGTTTTACATTATTGTTAATGGTTACTGTAAAATTTGAAAAATATGGTTAATTATAAAGATTTAAATGAAGATGAGATGATTGACGGCTGGGTGTACGAAAGGTCGAAGTTAATTTGGCTGAATCTCATTCTGAATTCTATTTGAAGGAATGAGTTTGATGACATTATTTCTCTTGTTGTTGTATAAATTGTATTACTCACAGTTTGTCATATTAGCTCATACTCCCTGTTCTCTCTCTTCCTGGGTTCACTGACTAGGGCTACTTCATGATTTAGTTGTTCAGTGAATAAGCGAATAAAAAAAAAGGTTTTTGTCATGCGGTTCTTTTTATTCTAAATTGAGAGGTGAGAGCTGAGGGATAGACAACTGTTAATCTTTACGATAGGGTAAATGATGATCAGGATTTTCAGTTTGAAATTCTTTTTATTTTCGAAAACCAACTCTCGATCCAACTTGTGGATCTTCATCAGGGCTAAAATAAAACAAATATATCAGTATCTATGCTAGAGGATGACAATAAATGAATATATTACAGAACTGATAATAATATAAAAAGATGGTAAGCATTATACATGAATATTTAAATAAGTAGCTGGTTAGCAAGATAAAATAGAATCTGATATTTACCTTCTGAGTCAAGGTAGATAGAAAGACTGAAGGTAAAATAAGGTAAGAGGTAGTGGTAGGGGATAGTTTGCCGACTTCAAAGATTCATGACAGGGAAACCCAACCCCAAAGTGAAAGGCTACATGACAACTGAGTGAAAATAAATTATTAAAAACTAACAAAATAGATGGTACTGTATAAAAATTGTTAGGTCTGGACCCAATAATAACAGAAAAATGAGATAATACATAAGGTAACGATGCAGAAAAAATATACAGAAGGAAGTTACATAATACAAGAGGTACATCGATAATTGCGGATACCGATGTAATCAAAACTAGGATTTGAGGATGCGGAATATGTTAGGATAAGTGTATGAAATTATCTCTTTATCTGTTTTATGATTTACAGGGTTATTTTTTTCCAGATGGATTCTGATAGGAGTCATTTATCGTGGTTTGGTACAGTAGCTAATAAGAAGGGTTTCTCAAAGTCAAAGGAATGGTTGTGGACGGTGGCATGTTCTGCTAATTTTGACGTAGACGGATTACGCTTGGAAATACTGTATTTACGTTGGTAAATCCGTTTTTTACCATACCTTATTTTAAATTAACTTAAAAATTAGCTAGCTTGAATCAAAGTCTCTCGCCTCCTCATTCAAGTCGGCGTAGTTCCCTCGGGCGCCGTAGGCCACAGCAGCGGCGTACTTAGTCGCGAGTAGGGACGAGCTGAAATTACGCAGCGTGAAATGTGTGATGAATATTTTATACAATTGTATTTTGGTAAACGAAGGCGCAAATATGTGTAGGTACATAGGGTACGCTTCAGTTTACCTGAACAACCTGATATAGTTTATGAAATAGCTTGTGAAGATAATTGTGGAAAATAATATTTTCACGACCGAATAGTATTCGGTACATCGGAACAAGATATCTGAAACGACATATCTATCAACATAAATATAGCTGCACTTCTTAACTAAATACCTTGACCAACCGGACCAAACAGTTTTCACTAACCATTACAGGCAAACATAAAAATAATTATTTTAATCTAAATATTAAAGAAATGATATCCATAGAAAAATATAAAAATCGCGCAATAAACTAGAAATCAGAAGACATAAATCTCAACACGTGATATCAAAATTTCATACTCTCAAATTAATTTTACTAATTATACATTTAAATAATAAAACACATAATACCATTGAAAATGAAATTTCGCAAGAACAAGTTATGTTAAGTATAGCCTCCGAAGAATCTGTAATTTATAAGGATTTGAACCACCATTTAAGTAAAGCGGTTTCTTATGTGAATAATTCTTATTCCACATCTGACATAAGTTGGATTATTAAGCTAAGAGGAGAGCTCTTATATCTTAACCATAGAAGGCACTATGGGGTGTCTGTACGATGTGCAATATGAAGGAGAGGGAGGACATTGTACATTTTATAGCAACGTGTCCTGTGTTGAGGGAGTTCAGGATAAAATGGTTCTCTAAAGGTCTGGCCACATATGTCCGCACCGTAGCAATAATACAGGTTATGTTCAGAATATTTTTAATTTAACTTACATATTACCTTTAGTTATGCCTAAAGTTCAAGCCACACATGTCAGACACAGGCCACTTTAGACATAACTATAGGTAATATGTATATATATATACATATATAGGTAATATATAGGTATATATATATAGGTATATATATATATATATATATATACATAATATATATATAGGTAATATATAGGTAATATATATATATATGTATATATGTGTGTGTATATGTGTATATTTGTATATTTGTATATGAGTACTATGTATATGGGTTCATTGTTTATTAACTATTGTTGTTGTCCTCGTGTTTGTTTTTAGCTTATGTTTTGTTGGGACCATTTGATTTACTTATCTTTATATTATATGGATTAATTAATATATTTTGAGTATCAAATTTAAAAGATGAATAATAATATTAAAAGTATTAGAATTAGTAATATTTATTACTGCATTTATTCTGTATTTATTTGTTTGTCTATTGTTTACCTGTTTGATTGTTTATATCGTTTGATTATAATGTAAAGAATATTGTACTCGGGTTAATAATTTATATTCACACACATTCACTGTTACGGTTATTATATTATTGCTAGGTCTAAATTAGTTAATATGATATGTGCCGCTTTCTCAACCTCTGATGGTCGTTGACCAAGAGTACATGTCGAGAATGTAATTTGTATGTTAATTAAAAAGACATTGTTATTATTATTATTATTATTATTAATAAAACACATAACTGTAATAAACTATTTTTAAATTTTAATACTTATGCCTCTAATGTAATTCCCGTATAGATTTCAACAACCGGCACAACCAAATGGTCAGGAAAAAACGAAAACCCTTTACCACTTAACTTCCCTATTCCTTTACAGTTCTGAACATGCCGTTGTACATTAGAGTAATATAGTTAATTAGTCTCTATACATATATGTGATATATATGGCAATATCCGTCAGCAACATTGTAAGTATATTCATGCACTTTTATCATTTGAATTATACACAGCCATACGGCCTATGAATTTTATATATTTATATTATTGTTAAATTTAGTCTAAAATTTTACTTATGTAAATGATATAATTGTATTCCAACCTGTTTGTTCATTGTGGGGCATGATTATGAAAACAATATGGCCTCGAAATGTCGCTATAATATAGTATAATATTGTTTATAAGTTACTAATCTTCACTCCTTTTCTTGAGTCTCTACACTTTTTCAAAAACTTTATTTCGGCAGACGTTTCGGCTATACGGCCATCATCAATGCTGAAATGTGACTGATATTGGTTATTTCTTAAGTTAAAGTTTCAGTCAATAATACAACAACCCTGTATTATTGACTGAAACGCAAGGACCCTATTATAACATTTATATCAACAGTCAAGGAAATATATCCGATATATATATACACATTCCTTTCAGATCTTTGTTCTGTTAGTGCTGTGATTCCGTTGCTCTCAGAGCGGCTTATGTTATACCCCTCCATCGTGCCTATTCTTCCTCATGATATTCGATCCAGGATCTGTCCATACCATCCCTACAGTACCCTCGCTCGGAGCCATACCATCGCGTACCCTCGCCTTGCCATCTCCATACCCATCACCTTCCTATACGACCCCGAAGATGCTCCCCCAGGAGTGCAGCGGCTTTGCACCGAGGCCTAATGACACCCCAGACCTCTAAGCCACTCTCTTCCGAGTCCATTAACTTCCGCCCCTCTCAGCCAGAAAACAGGCTTCGTTTTACCTCCCCTTTTTTTTCTCCCCTCCTTATCTTTTTTCTGTGTAAGGAATCGATATGCTTTACATTTTTTTCCTTTATGCCTTTTCTGTTTTTTTCTTTATTCAATATTCTTTTTTGTCTGTGTGTTGTGTTTTTGTTGTTTGCAGAAAATTAGATTTCAATGACTTTGGGTTTTATCTAAAATATCCTTAGAAAATAAGGATTTCCCCCCTGGGATAAAACTGTTAATTTTAGCGTGATCAATTTATATCTACAATAGCTTCATCTGCATCTACTCTTCGAGCACTAAATATCGTCTGCCCAAAGGTGACTGTGGACCGAAGCAGGAGAAGCAGCCAAGGTATCCAGAGAAGCCAAAGTAAAGAAACAATATTTCAATGAGCTTTAGAAAATAAAGACCCCCCCCCCCTTTGTTTACCTACAGGCATAAATATTCGTCTATAATTGTGAATAAATGAGGCTTCTACTTTCACATATATATTTTTTTTAGATAGAAACTTGCCCGCCTGTGATTATTAAAAACCCAACACCTTCAAAGAATTTCATAGGACACCTCGGACTGTACTTAGAGAAACGACTCACTTGGAACATACATATCAAATCTAAAAAACTAAATATGAACTGGGAGTGATTTTGAATTTAGAGCTCTATTGATATTTACTGAAGTTTTTGCTTCCTAATATTTTCCATAATGTCCTCTTTGTGTGCTAGTTGTCCGTTTTTGAGGATGCTCGAAAACTCGTCGTTTTCGTTTTTTGGTATATCAAATTCCTCCTTAGAATCCGCCTCATAAATCACAAGCCAACAGGCGCCGCTGAAATCCTAATTTCAGTTTACGTGAATCTTTATAACGTTTTAACTAGATCCTTAAAAAGCCTTTGCCTAATAATAAATTTCAATTCTATCACATAGAGAAGGGATATTGTTAAGATCGAAATATGAAGTTCATTGTGCCTACTAGTGTGAATTCTGCTTCATGTTATCAGTGAGTTTAGTTTAAATTGACTGTCCATAAGACAGTTAAGACGATACCCCACCCTCAGAATGGAGGATGATGACCAACGATCGCGAAGATGTTATCTCATCGAGGGAAGGCATTACCTCCAGGAAGTGGAGGGTCAGGGAATGGAGCTCGGGTGACTTTTCTATTTGCCGTGTAATTAAGAGATGACCATTCAGGAAATTCGGTGCTCAGAGATTATTCAAGATTTATTTACTCTCATTGCAATAAATTTAAGTCTCTTCCGTTTAATTAGCTTTAAGTCAACTTATAATGTAGAGGTATATCATTTGTTCAACAATAATATTAACTACTATTATCGTACAAAACGCCATCCAAGAATCTTTTCTAACACCAAGCTACTCCGCTCATTAAATTATTAAATTTTATTGTTTTAACTGAAGGATTATCAAGGGCTCTTGGAGCCAGTTAATATTTGTCGACCCTTTTTTGTACCTAGATTATTGAATAAAAATCTGGTGTGATGTGAACAACAAACAACTTTTACTTACGAACTGACTTAGATTTTAAATTGACGTGTTTTGATAATATGTAAACGCCATAATATGTCAACTTCACACATTTTCCCATATTTATATTTGCATATCTCTGTAAGTTATAGAGTTTTCGTATTGCAAACCTAAAAGTTCTCAGTACTTTTCGATTCATTATTGCTTATTTCCTTTTTTTAAGGGATCAAAGTACATCAACAGTCTAGTTTTTTTACTACGAGTTGCTTTTTGTAAATATATCGCGAAGGTGAATCAATAAAAATTTCTTTCTTATGACATCCTGGAAAGCGAAAACGATTACTGTTCGTCTAAAATCACTTATCGAAATTCCATTCAGAAATCTATTATGGAACTAAACTTTATAAACTAAAATATAATTATTTTTAAACAGAGAAAAGAAAAGATTTGCTCCGCCGGAAGTCGAACCCGGGTCTCCCGCGTGACATGCGCGGATGCTAACCACTGCTCCACAGGGCTCGGCTCCAATTAGAACCAATCCTTCCTCTTCATTGATACCTACTCCCCTGACCTCGCAAATTTTGCTAGTAGTAACGGGAGGTGGACAATTTTGGTGGACAATTTTGTCCAAATTTCGGTATTTATCGACAAAGGTAAATTTTAAATTATTTTATATTAATCTAATCTTAATTTGTTGGTGACCACCTTTTTAAAATTATTTTTTAATAATTTATTTTTGAAGAGAAAAGCTCCGCCGGGAGACCAACTGCACCACAGAGCTCGGCTCCAAGCCGCTCCCGTTACTATTGTAAAAAAAAGTTTTTATTTTAATAAGTGATAATACGGGAATTGAAATTTTGGCTTCGCGGGCATATATTTTTTTTTGGTTTCACCCCTTCCTCGCCTTGTAGGCTATACGGGGTTTCCCGGGCCAGGGGAGAGGGTTTAATTATGCCGAGTATAATTATATTTTCCCCTGCCTCCGGGTTTTGAACTTGATATCTTTATATTTCATGCGATATTTCAATTTAAACAAACTTATAATTTTGGTTTCCTTTTTCATCACGCCCTTCTTCTCCTCACTAAAACCCCACTGTCAGAAAGTTACCAATCGAAATTATCTTAATGTAAAATAGCTATTGAGTTCTTTAGACGGGAATTTCAGTTTAGTTGACAGAAATAGGACCGAACTTACCGAAAGTTAATTATTATTATTGTGAATAAGGTAGGATCGGATTTCTATGAAAATATTTTTCTTTCTAGGTATAGTTTGCAAGAACAAAAAAGTTTCGAAGACCATTTATGACCTTTTTGAAAAATGCTGATCCTACGATAAACTTTGGAGTTAAAATTTTAGTTCGGATTCTTTCTACTCCCCCCCCCCCCTTCGCAACAAGTGGTCTTTTTAATAACGGGCTGATTATCCTTCTTAGAGGTGTCTATTTTAGGAGAAAAAAAAATTTACTGAATTTAAATTCTTCGTAAAAGAAATAAGATAGCTAACTAATGGTTTCGGTGCTACCGACCGTTATCTCAAACTTCAATTCCTCCCAACTCCAATTTGCTTCAAAATCCTTTTAGAGAACTTCGGCCCAAACAGCATAGTATAGTCATCTCTCAATCGACAAAATTTTTTGAGTCGTTTTTTTCGTTTGATAAAGTTTTTTTTACTTTCCATTACTATATATGAAATATTTCGTGAATAATTCCGTCTTCCGGTTTTCAACGGAAATACACGTTTTGGGGTCCGCTGAGTCTAAATAACGCCCCGCGAAATGGTCTGTGTGTGTATGTAAATGTTATTAAATTTTTACTATACCTGTCTTTTTACTTTCAAATACCTATATGTGAAATATATATTAAGGGTAAGTATTGCGATCGCGTATTCCTATCAATGCGAAAATTTTCGGTTTTCAACGCAAATACACGTTTCAGGGTCCACTGAGCCCATATAACCAAATATCGCTAAATGGTTTAAGTGTGTATGTGTGAACATACTATGTAGCTCAAAAACTATAAACCCAACGAACCTGAAGTTGGGTATTTGATGTATGTATAAATATGTTTCATCAAAATAGGCCAAATGGAGGGGGAACCTTATTTCTATTTTCGACAAAACGGCTTTAAATATTTTGATCAAACTCGTCATGTTTAATGAGAATCAAGTATTGTTTAATATCAGGTTAGTAAAATGTTCTGAGGGGGCTTAAATGGGGAAGGCGGCTTTTTTATTTTACTTTAAACTACCTTTGTTTATGTTCATATGGAGAAATTAACTGTCTTGAATTATTCCTTTATTATATTATTATTGATTATTTCTTATTGTAAAATAAGAAATGCCTGAATATTAAATATGAAAAAAAGGAGTAAACAGATACAGGAGAAAAAAGAAAAATATTCCGGCATCTCATAAAACACGTTGAGCCCATGCATGCGCAGTACAGCTTTCAATGACACCATTGTTTAAGGAAAGGCGTTCTGGTCATGCCAAAGATGTTTCAAGGTTTTTTGGAACGTAGATATTTAATAGAAAATATGATGTATATTTTTATAAATATTTAATCATGATCGTTAGTTAAACAATTAAGTTATAATTTTTAAACTAATTAATTAGAAGATAAAAGATTCTACCACGGCCGGGAATCAAACCCAGTTTTAATTAGTTTAAAAAATTATAACTTAATTGTTCAACTAACGATCATGATTAAATAACATCAATAAATGAATATCTTTGACGTATGTCAATCAGATCCCGTTCGTCTGGACAATTGTTCAGCCCCCCGGTACATGCTTTTTAACAATAAACAATTTTAGTGTACTTTAGAGAGCAAATGCAAACAAAAATAAGGAAAAGAATGTGAAAAATGAGTGAATTCGAGGAATGGCTTTTACATATTTATCAAAATATATCAATTTCCAATCTAAGTAAGTCAGTAAGTTTAAGTTGTGCGTTTCACGCCTCGCAACACATTTTTATTAGATATTTCGAGGACTTCACATTTAGTGCATGAAATAAAAAATGAAGATTCTCAAATACAAGAGGTTTAAAACAATATTATTCTGTTTTAATCTTGTTGCCGGCTCTTACCAAATATTGAGCTCCATCGACTTATCATCGATCAAAGCGTGGTGTATTGAAAATGGTGGAAATGCTGCTGAAGGGAATGATTAATATAAATAAAGCTGCTAAGCTGATAAGTCAAGCTAACGGCTACTCATGTTTACTATAATGCGCCACCAGTGAGCAACTGTTGAAGCTGAGTGAACCTAATCAATCATTTCAGCCATATCCATCACCTTCAAGTTCAGCTTGGCAAGCTGTGTTGGTCGGTCTCTAGGCCATCTGCTGGTATATATTGTGGTATATATAGTTCACTGATATATATATTTAAACTAGCTAGGGTGCCCGGCTTTGCTCCGGTATTTGTGTGGTAGTTTTAATAACAGAAAAACTTTAAAATTGAAGGAAATATAGAACAAAATTAGCACTTTCTTGAAACTTTTAACATGGTATCAATATTAAGATTCGATAACTGCAGAGTCCGCCCAAATAAGGAACCCTATATACTTTAAAGGGGGTTGAAAATGGGGAATGAACAATTAATTTTGCTGCAACTTTGTCGTGTCATGCATCGTTTTTGATGGTTTCTGTGATTCTGAATTCTATAAGCCCATTCCAAGCAGTCAGCAGATAATAAGTTATTAGATTATGGTTGAAAAATCTATTAGTTAAATAACTATATTTCGATTATAACTTAAGCGCCGACTACTGTGATGGTCCTATTAGATCCAGAAGTTTAAAAACTACCGAAGATTCATAGAAACTTTTTTTTTTTTTAAGACCTTTCTTCCAGTTCAATCTCCCTTAAGATATCCCCCCCCCCCCGTAATTTGAGCGGTTTCTGCAGATCTCAAATCTTACTATTATTACAAAGTGAAAACCAAAATATCATGAGGGCACAATTTTTTCATCATATTTCTTTTTATCCTGAACTATGAGGGGTGATAAAATCTTATTGAAAAAAAAATGCTGTAATTGGAGTTAGTCATTTTGTCAACTGGAATGCTCATCATACATAGTAATAAAACCATTTTTCATAATTACTTACAATAAGAACACTTCAAACATTTTATTTTCGATTTATAATCCGTCCATTCAGCTCTTCTTTTTTGTTTTATGTCTGTTTTTATTCGCTCACTCATATTGCATTAAATTTACTTAAGTATATATTAGATATTGATTAAATGTAATGTGTTTATCAATTAATCTTCTCATGAGAAAAATAATTTTGTAAAGTATCCAGTCGGTTTTCCAATTGATTGCAGAGATGTAAAATCATTAATTTATTTTAAAAGAAAAGGTAAAACTAATTATTTTCGCTTGATTTTTAAGTAATTTAAAAAGAACAGCTGACAAAATATATAACCTTTACAAATATAACGGAATGAATGAACGATAAACATTGAGTGAAACACACCCTAGCGCTTCCTGGTGGTCTGCAGCTCGAACTAAATTTTTCATTCATAAACTCCTATGTCATTCTCAGGTAGGCTAATTACCTGTTGCGAGAGACTTAAAATTCCAGTCCTTTTCTCTTCAATTTCACACCCTTAAGAGAAAAACGGAAACCTTCTTCTCCGTTAGGGGGCATACAGTTACACGCTGACATAAATCTCTTAATCGTATGTGGAGTCGTTTCTGAGCCTTTTCGGCACGCACATTGTACACTTTGCTTGATAATATATATATATTATTTTAAGTGTAACAACGATACTGGTTTAAATAATTTTTTAATTATTTAATTTTATTATTATTAGAAAATCTCCTGGTTCTTAGATCTTTGGAAGTTCTTCGATCTTTGGAAATACATAATAATAATAATGAAGACATAAGGAACCGGAATGCTCAATGCCGAAACCACTACTCGCTTCCTGCACATCGATATCAGCATAAATAGCGAAGCAATTTAGCTACTGAGAAGTAGCAAGCATTTCCGGCTTAATTTCCTCATCGATTTCTTTTTTCTAGTTACCATCGCCGCTAATTATCTAAATATCTCTACGTGTTCAAACCTTTTCCCTTCTACATTAATATAAGCAAAATCATAATCACAACCATCACCAAAATAAAACTGGTGATAGAGAATGACCTTGTTTCAAACCAGAGCGAACCTCGAAAAATAATTACGGATACTTATTTTATTGAAAGTATCGGTTATACATCTTGCGCTACATATACGGACCGCTTCGTATGGAGAATGGAGAATGGAGGAGAAGGACCAACCACGAACTAAGCATTCTCCTAAATGGTCCTGATATCATTAAGACCATCAGACTCGGGAGGCTTAGGTGGACAGGCCACGTTCTTAGAATGTCAGAAGAGGACATCCCTCGGAAAGTCCTGTCAGTGCAGTTATATAGCACAAGAAGGATAGGGAGACCTAAGCTTCGCTAGGAGGATGGTGTTGCAAATGACTCTCGCCACATCCTTAGAACTCGGAACTGGAGAACGGCAGCACTTGACCGGGACGACTGGCGAAGGCTGATTCAGGAGGCCTTGACCCAGTAATGGGTTGTTGAGCCGCTGTAAGTAAGTAATCGGTCATACACATTTTTACTAGGTTTACCAACGCTTTTCGTATATTCCTGCTCGACAAGAATATTATACAACTTTTTGCGGTTAATCGAATCATATGCCTTTTTTAAATCGATGAAAAGCTGATGTACGGTTTCGTGATATTCTAATTTTTTCTCTAATATTTTACAGAGGGAGAATATTAGGTCTATGGTAGAAACGTTACGTCTGGATTGGATCTTTGGAAGTTCTTGGATTTTCGGAATCGGCGAGATCTCTAGGATAGACCACATAAATAACAGCCAGATCGAGAAATCTACCCTGCCCATACAGTTTTCATTTTTAAATGTTATTAAAAAGTCTTTTCGGGGTCACCTTTGGTGTAGTGATTAGCATAGCAGCCATAGGCGGCCCTAGCATGTTTTAAAGGGATTAAAAAATCCTTGTCTATCCCGTCCCTCGGATAGGACGTAAAATGGTGGTCCCGAGCCTGTACGATGACAGGTCCTCGTTAAAGTACCCTATCCTAATTAATAATTAGGATAGGGTACTTTTTTTGCCTATTCAGGTATAATTAGTAATTATACCTGAATAGGCAAAATTTAGGATTCCCACTGATGCATCCTCCGATTAGTCTTAGTAGCATAAGCGAACGTTAAACAAAAAAAAAAGTTTTTCACTATACATTTACACATTTTTTTATTTTTATCCTTATCGCCTCATCTATAGGCGGGCGCAAGCGACGGTGCTGCTGCTTTACAGGAACTAGAGAAACGGGGATAGAAGCCGGGCCATTACCTGGGATTCATAGGGTTTTTTGGCGATTTTAATTTATTTTTTCATAATTAAAACCCGATTGAGCAAAAATTATTTGAGAAATGTCTAATAGGTATTGCTCGGTCTCTCGGTATTCAATTAGAAAATCAAAAGACGTGTCATTCCATTTATTTCCAAAAAATAAAAAACTTCTTAAAGAGTGGATTGTAAAATTATGAATAGGTAAGCCTGTTTCGAAACATATGACGATATGTAGTCTTCATTTTAAAGAAAGTGACTATATTTATCCAGGTAAATATTAGTATTTGACATTTTATTATTCCAAAATGCATAGGTTATGCAAATAACATTGGAACCACGGTGTCATAGATTTGTTTTTCTTTTTTAATTTTCCCTATTTTTGTCTTACATCCGTTGTGTTTAATTGTTCCAAGTTTTCAATGTGATGCCTGAAAGTTTTGACAAATAAATAATTAATATGACAAAAAAAATAAGCCGTCATGAAAATGACAGCTGTCATAACAATGATTGTATGAATAGATAATTAATGTTATTACTAACCGAAAAACGTCGAGTAAAGTTACAATGATGTGTTTGCATTTACCAGAACTACCAGCTTTAAACGAAAATTGCTTATTATTATTAATAATTTCGATTTCCACTTTTATTTG
Organism: Aelia acuminata; assembly: GCA_911387785.2. NCBI lineage: Eukaryota > Metazoa > Arthropoda > Insecta > Hemiptera > Pentatomidae > Aelia > Aelia acuminata. The sequence continues at coordinate 149,533,612 of OU426982.1, read as the reverse complement.
ATGAGGCAGTCCTTTAAAATAGCTTATTAGAAGGCAAAAGACTTGTAAAATAACTGTTTTTTTACTTCTAGATATTATTCCACATGTAATTATGTGGTTTACATCAAGGATAGCCTGCCCTTCAATTAATGGTCTTTTAAAATTACTAATCATCTCTATCACATCAATTGTGTCTATCCCCGTTCCTTCCGACATTTTTCTAAACTACTAGCGCACCCTATAGTCGATTGCGCCCGCGAATACTTTATATTAATATCATTGTTTAGTAAATATTAGAGTCTCTGTATTACTCTGGACTCAGAAGCCCTGATGCAGATCCACATGAAGGGATCGTAAAGTTGGCTTACCAAAATCCCAGCTATGAATCAACCTAACTTAAACAAAAACAGTTGACTATTACTCACCTCTAAATTTTTTAGTAAAAGTTTGATTAAGATACAATTTTTTACTTTCACTTACCTATATAAGAAATATATAGTAAGTGGAAGTATTGCGATCGTGAAAATTTTCGACTTCCGGTTTTCAACGGAAATACACGTTTTGGGGTTCCCTGAGTCGAAATAACCAAGTCCCGCGAAATGGTCTGTGTGTGTGTGTGTGTGTGTGTGTGTGTGTGTGTGTGTGTGTGTGTGTGTATCTGTGTGTGTGTGTGTGTGTGTGTGTGTATCTGTGTGTGTGTTTAAACAGACTAGCTCAAAAACTATATACCGTGCAAACCTGAAATTGGGCATTTAGTGTATATATATGCCCGAGATATGACTAAAAATTTCATCAAAATTGATCAACCGGAGGGGGGACTTTACTTAATAAATTTTATATCATTTTCATGTGTTTTTTTTTATTTACTCAAAAACGGCTTTAAAGATTTTGATCAAACTGGGTATTTAACGTATGTATATGCCAAAGATGTGACAGCAAACATTTCATCAAAATTGGTCAAACGGAGGGGGCACTTTATTTCATAACTTTTTTTCCAATTTTTACCTTTTTTTCGATTATCTCAAAAACGGCTTTAATGATTTTGATCAAATTTGTCATGTTTAATGAAAATTAGGGGTTCAATAATATCAGGTAAGTTTTATCAGTATTCAAATTTTCGGAGGGGGCTTAAATGGGGAAGGGGCCTTTTTTGTTTTCCTATAAAGTACCTTTGTTTTAGTTTATATTGAGAAATTAACTGTCTCTCATCACGCCTAAAAATAAGAAATGGCTAAATATGATATATGAAAAAAATCAAGTAAACAGATACAGGAGAGAAAAAAGAAAAATATTCCGTCAACTCATACTCGTAAAAAAACCCTGAGCTCACGCATGCACCGTACGCCTTTAATGACAAACCAATGCGTTATAATAAAAGATGTTCTGTTCATTTAATGAGAATTGTTTGTTTCATGGGAACTAAATGAAATATTCAACAAGTACATAGAGAATTATAAAATCAGTCGACTTGGAGTATTATGCTTGCATTGCCGAATTATCACAAGTAAAAACTTTTATTTAATAATAACAGAAATCAGTGTTTTGTTTTTTTTGAGCAAATGTAAACAAAAATAAGAAATGAATGTGGAAAAATGTATAGCTTTGAGAAGTGGCAATTAACAAAACACATTAATTTCTAATCTAAGTTGGTAATTGAAAGTTGTGTGTTGCGCGCACGCACCAGATTTTTTAATATATCATTTGTGTCCAATACCCTCTCAATCTATGAGTGCGCAGAGTCCTGTTATCTTTAACCTAAATATTCTGATAAAGAAGGAGCGGGGTCCTCAAAGTTTGTGCTTCAAGACCCTCGGACCCCGCGAACTGTGTGAAAAGAGTCCCCCCCCCCCCCCCGTGATGGGACAGTTAATTACCCGAGGTCCGGACCCCATCAGTCACTGTCTCTCCCCCTTCCGTCACGAATTTATCAGCTTTAACGGCCCCAACTCGGCCAATATTTACCTCAGCCTCGATTCTAAACCGAACTAAGGCCGCATAGTGCAGTGGTGGCCAACCTATTGCGATAAGGATCCAAAGAGAGACGGTTCGGATTTCTGAGAGCTTATCAAACGTTCGTTAGAGTAAACATAATTTTTTTTCTCGACTACGACGATTACTTCATGCCCTGAAGAATTAGCTTAGTAGACCAATCTCATATAATTTGATTAAATTAAAAGTGCATGAAAAAAACTTATTTCTTTATCAATCCTCCATTCATTATGACCATAATGTTTTCTTGGCCCATTCTGAATGGTTTTCTTGTCTTTGTTTTTCAAATTAAAACCTAAAAACATTTGAAGATACTAGATTTGATTACTTTTGTAACGCCTATCCTAATTCCTAATAAAATTAGGATAGATAAATGGTTAAGAATTGGATTTATCCTAATTTTATTAAATAATGTGCCTTGCTGTTTTAAATGTCATTAAATTTTTACTATACCTGTTTTTTTACTTTCACATACCTATGTATGAAATATACATAATGGGAAAGTATTGCGATCGCGTATTGCTTTCAATGCGAAAATTTTCGGTTTTCAATGGAAATACACGTTTCAGGGTCCACTGAGTCCATATAATCGCTAAAAGTATGTATGTGTGAACAGACTTGCTCAAGTAGTACAAACCGTATGAACCTGAAAGTGAGTATTTTATGTATGTGCCCGATGCAACAGCAAAAATTCCATCGAAATTGGTCAAACGGAGAGGGTACTTTATTTCATAACTTTTTACATACATAAAATACCCAGTTTTATCAAAATCGTTACAGTCGTTTTTGAGTAAATAAAAACCGTGAAATGAGACAAAATTTATGAGACTTTATTTAATAAATTTTGTCTCATTCACTGCACCAATTTTTACCAAACTGGGCATTTGGTGTTTTTATATGCCCGCGATTTGACAGCCAACTTTTCATCTAATTTGGTCAAATGGAGAGGGTACTTTAATTAATCAAGTTTTTCTCACTTTAACGTTTTTTATATACTTGATGATCACATTCCAACTTGCTATAGCTCATTGAAGTAGTTCCTCCGTTAAAATAATATCATTTGAAGTTATAGTTCAAACAGTAGAATATATATTTATCTAGGGACAACCTCTATCTATACCTAAGAATGGCTGGGAACTATAGAAGGCAGTTAATAAAAGAATATAACTCCTAGAATGATAATAAATGTAGTATGGGAGAATGTATATGGATATTGATTGGCATACATGTATGTATGTAAGTGTATTACTGTTTTCTTTTATTTATATATTTTGAATTATATATATGTATGTATATATGTATATATATTGTTCTATATTACAATTAATATTTCTGTTGGCCGCCTCAACAGCAGACGGGCGATGACCCATGCTGTAATCATGTTTATTTACATATGTTTGTATAGTTTCCGTTCAAATAAACATGTTTATCTATCTATCTATCTATCTATCTATCTATCTATCTATCTATCTATCTATCTATCTATATTTATCTAATTTTTACAAAGATGTATTATAGATATAAAGAAATCAGATTGAAGTAAAAGAAATATAAGATTTAGGTTAAATATAAGGTTGAGGGTCTTATATCTAACCTAACTCAGAGAAGACTTGGAGGTGGAATGCCACCAACCGTAACATTTCCCTGTAGAGCCATTCCAACGTCAGCGTGTGTGTGTGTGTGTGTGTTTGTGTGTGTGTATGTGTGAGCGTGTATACATGTGTGAGAGAGTGTGTCTTCTCCGATCCCTGCCCTGACAACTTTAAATTAGGATAGGCCTTTTCCTTGTAGCCTTAATGTCTGTTTTTTTAATATTATCTCTTTAAATTATGGAATCTCATTTATTTTGAAAGCTATGCGCCCACACAATTTATTGTTTATTTGTTTAACGTCCGTTTATGCCACTAAGGATAATGGAACGATGCTACAGTGGGATTCATAAATTTTGTCTATCCAGGTATAGTTAGGATAGAGATCTTTAACGAGTACCTGACATCCTAAAGGCTCGGGACCTCCATTTTCCGTCCTATCCGAGGGACGACATAGCCAAGGATTTTTACTGCGTTTAAAAAATCCTAGGGCCACCGCGTGACGCGGACCCATGACCTTGAGTATTGTAGGCCGCTTATGATTTGTTTTTGTGCTTGTTAGAAACGTTTTTGTACTTCGAAGAAAGCGGCATCATTGTTCTGGAATGATGGTGAAACTTTCTCCATTTTAAAAATTATACACAACTGCTTATTTAATTTCAAAAATAAAGTATGTATGTAATTCGTAAAATTCGAAATGAACAGTGGAATGAAATAATAAAATTGTTACACTTAACATTTTTTTTTATATTGCAGAAAGATATTTATTTCAACATCGAAATTATACCTCTAAGCCCATCTGTTATTCGCACGAGATAATTAAACGTTTTCTGAGGTTGATGTTACCTGTTGAACTCCTGATTTTGACGGGCCAAACAGCTGCCTTAAACATACTCACTTAATATTCCATCATGAAAAGTTGTACTACGTATTCTGTATCAAAACTCGTTATATATAATGTAAAACTTATTAGGGTTTAAATAATTTTTATTAAACGAAAGTAATAATCCATGATGTTGTTTCAGGCTTCCATGGTCTGAATCCATTATCCGCATTTCTTCTTCCAGGTTTGACCATGTCACAGGTTTTCCAACAGCCAAGCTTTCACCCATCTTGCTGTGGGCTTCTTCAGGGCTAATACAAGAATGAGAGTGGAGAAGGGGATCACTAACTTATAATCTTCCGTCGGGGGCGAAGTCTGTGTTCCCATTGGCTAGCGCCCGAGGGACGTGGTCAGGTGGAGGGGGTAGGGGAGGGGGGATGTCATCCGCTCTCTGAGATATGTTTTGTTGTCTAATGTTGTTTAGTGCAGGGTACCAGTTTTTGCTAAGTCTGTATCCGTCTTCTTTGTTTATATTATTTGGTTGTTTTATAATTTCTATAGCTTCCCTGATGGATCTATGGTGGTAGTTGTCAATCCTAACTATGGCTTTGGTGTCTTCGAAGGCTATAGTGTGTTGTGTATTGTAAAAGTGTTCTGCTATGGCTGATTTGTCTGTTTGTATTTTCTTAACTGCGGCAATATGTTCTTTCAGTCGTGTGGTAATGTTTCTTCCTGTCTGTCCTATGTATTGTTTACCGCATGAGCAAGGGATACTGTAAAGTCCAGGTTTGTTGAGTCCAAGATTGTCCTTTGGATTGGGCAGGATCTGTCCAATTTTCCTGTCTGTGGTGAAAATTGTTTTGATGTTGTTTTTTGTAAGTGTTCTGGCTATTTTTTCCGAGGTGCCTTTTACGTAGGGGATGACGGCTATGGGCTTCTTTTCTGTTTCAGTTTCTTTGGGGTGATGGTTGTCGGTCTTAAATTCTTGTTTAGTGAATTCGGAAGTTATAGTCTCGTCTGAGTATCCGTTCTTTTTGAGGGCTGTCCGGAGTTTTCTTTTTTCTTTTGGAATTTTTGTGGGTTCAGTTATGGTCAATGCTCTGTGTATTAGTGTAGCAATGATCCCTCTCTTTTGTGATGGATGGTGGTGAGACTCTGCGTGTAAGTATCTGTCCGTGTGGGTCGGTTTTCTATAAACTGAATGCCCTAGAGTGAGGTCTTCCTTCTTTTCTACTAGTACGTCCAGAAAGGGTAGCTTGTTGTCCTCTTCGGTCTCCATGGTAAACTGTATGTTGGTGTGTATGTGGTTGATATGTTCAAGAAACTCTTTAAGTAATTTTTCTCCGTGCTCCCATATTATGAAGGTGTCGTCTACGTAGCGATACCAAACAGCTGGTTTGAACTTGGCTCTTCTTAGGGCTTCTTCTTCAAAATGTTCCATGTATAGATCTGCTATGACAGGACTTAGTGGGTTGCCCATGCTTGCTCCTTCTTTTTGCTTGTAATACTTCCCGTTGAAGAGGAAGTATGCTGTACTGTAACGTTGCCGAGACAACAGAATTATGCCTGACTGCTCCAAGATCGTTAGAAGAGAAAAATCCAAGAAGATGCAGAGAACAGCTGACAGGTGCAGTATTATGATTCTAAGAACCATGATACATGACACCAGAAGAGATCTTGCACATCTGAAACGGTCATTGCTACAGGAACACCTGTTCTTGAGCAACAAACTTGCCGCTAAAGACTGGACCAAAACCGACAGAGCCATCTGGTTGGCAGCAGAGAAGATCAGAAGAACCCACACTTCCACGCAGAAACGGAAATTCATGAAGCTTGCCTCGGAGAGAAACAAACTCGATCCTTACCGCGAATCGCTAAGGAACACCGTCATCAACATCACGTCGGAAGAACTTCCTTCAGAAGCTGTTTCAGTTCTACAAAGAGGTTTCAACTTTGCTGTAGCTCCGAAACGCATACCAGTTGAGAAAATCATCACCAGCGTCGAAGCAGTAGTAAAGGACAAAGGCTGGTTTGAACTTGGCTCTTCTTAGGGCTTCTTCTTCAAAATGTTCCATGTATAGATCTGCTATGACAGGACTTAGTGGGTTGCCCATGCTTGCTCCTTCTTTTTGCTTGTAATACTTCCCGTTGAAGAGGAAGTATGCTGTACTGTAACGTTGCCGAGACAACAGAATTATGCCTGACTGCTCCAAGATCGTTAGAAGAGAAAAATCCAAGAAGATGCAGAGAACAGCTGACAGGTGCAGTATTATGATTCTAAGAACCATGATACATGACACCAGAAGAGATCTTGCACATCTAAAACGGAAGATTATAAGTTAGTGATCCCCTTCTCCACTCTCATTCTTGTATTAGCCCTGAAGAAGCCCACAGCAAGATGGGTGAAAGCTTGGCTGTTGGAAAACCTGTGACATGGTCAAACCTGGAAGAAGAAATGCGGATAATAATCCATGATGTCAGACAAATTTAAGAACACAAATAATTAAAAAAATACAAAAATTAACGATACAGAAACAAGCAACAGAGCATGACTCTCCAGTCCACCCCTCCTTATATTAGGAGGAATTAGAACAATCTAGAATTTTTTTCTTTTTTTTCCTTTACCATAATAAACGAGGAATTTTCCGAAAAATGGTAAATGAAGAGGGGGAGAAGAGGGGACTTTGATAGACGGGACAAACCATCCGTGACAATGGCATCTACGTGGCCCCGAACAAAGAAATGTCTCAATCTTGTCTGGTATGGCATCATAAAACCTGACCACATACCCTTCATCCGATACAAGACGTAACATCTATAAAGGAGACAACGAGATGTGAGATCGTGTATCAGTTTTATCCGCGACATTTATCTACCTCTTTGGGAGAGAGGGCTGTCACGCAGCTGGCAGAGAAATGAAGATGTCGACTCACTCGAGAACGAACAAACCACTTGCTCTGCGGTACAAGTATTGATAGGATAGGTTATGGGTTATGAGGCTATTAATAGCCGAGGTTAATATACCCTAAAAAACTATCTTAAATATTACTATAATTTAAATTTAAATTAATTGAATAATTGTCAATTACTGTCACCAGGTTATCATTACAATTATTAGATGATTTATCTTTTATTTCATTATCATTTATTCGTATTTTATCAACTATGTAGATATATTATTTGTTTTCACATTATCAGAGTTTAAATATTTAATATGTAAAGTATATCTGTCCTTGTATGGTTGGCTCAATTTATATAACCTATGTAACTACCATTAGATATAACCTCTTGCTAGTGATAAGCGGTTGTTTATGTTTTTAAAACTAGCTAATTGTAATAGTATGTAGCGAATTATTTTATAATTACCAATCTTGTCTTACAAGGTGTGTTATCAATTTTTTTTTTTTAATTTTTAACAGTTGTTTACACTCCTCACAAAAATACCAACATATTTTCATACATTCTCAATCAAACAACACATGACACATGATCATATAGAACATAACACATCAGATATTACAATTGTAACACTATCCAGTAGTCTCTGTGATATATTAAGGGAAATAATGCCGAACATGTATCTAGTTTATAGATGTATCTAGTGTATAGTCAGCTTACTTTTACTTTCTATAATGTAATCTTTTCTTTCATCTGTTTTTTGTTTTCTTCCATTGTAGCCCTGAGTTTGTCTATAAAATAGACATAGTAAAAAATAAACTTTGATTAATTTTCAAGACCTCAACCCTCACGAAGTTATTTCATATAAATTTAAATTATTAGGTATTTAATTATTATCATCATTGTTAAGTTTTCTGTTTTGTTTTATATTTTAGTTTAAATCATTGTTAAGTTTTGTTTTATATTTTAGTTTAAATCATTGTTAAGTTTTGTGTTTTGTTTTATATTTTAGTTTAAATCATTATTAAGTTTTGTGTTTTGTTTTATATTTTAGTTTAAATCATTGTTAAGTTTTGTGTTTTGTTTTATATTTTATTTTAAATCATTGTTAAGTTTTGTGTTTTGTTTTATATTTTAGTTTAAATCATTGTTAAGTTTTGTGTTTTGTTTTACATTTTAGTTTAAATCATTGTTAAGTTTAGTGTTTTGTTTTATATCACAATACAAACAATAGTTTCTTCTCAGCTTTCTTGAAATTGAATCGAGAATAAAATTGCACTGAAAGATGTTACGTTGTCACCTTTAGCTTATAACTTTTTCTAATTAAAAGTTTATCATATTTTAGATGTTTGCTCATATTAAATCAGGTCCTTTGTACTTAACAAATTCGAAAAGTTTAAATTAAAAGGAGTGATAATGTTTTGAACCATATTGCTTACAAACCAAACTTCACTGCTTCACGTAGATGAAGAAAGTAACTTTTTTTTTCTTGAAGCAAACTTTATACTACTATGCAAGAGATTAAAAATTTCAAAGAAAACTTAAAGTAGAAAGGGCTGCTTAGGTATTCGACTCAGTGTTAACTTATCCTCGGGGTATTACTGCCAAAACTTTTTATAAGTCATCGTATACAGGTTTTTTCGAGGGAAAACTTTTTAGAATTTTTCTCTCATATTGCCAGAAATATCAAGTTTATAAATAAATATTTAATGATTGGAATTCAAAACGACTTATGTTGCATTTTTAGTATTTGCTTTAGTTTCCTTTCTTGCTTTAAGGTAATATTGTAACACTTGTGTGTTTAAATAATTTCTATTAAACGGTAATAATAATTTACAATGGGACTCAAACAATAAAACTCTATTAATCAACAAGATTATGATGTATCAACTTGTATCGATACAGTAACACAAAAGTAACAATCTGATTCGAGCGTCAGAGCAAGACTAACTATCCAGTCCTTCGAACCGTTATACTTAGTGTGAATTAGAACATTTTTTAAGGTTCCCGACAAGCGTAGAAGGTTCTCCAACAATCACGAACATGCACTAGAACAGTTTGTTCCAACAATTAAAGAACTATTTATATGAAATGCTTTGTGTTTCACGTTACGATATCATTCAAGGATACCTAACGTTCTTTTTATTTTTTTTTAAATTAAAGTCACTTGTTTGTTTGTTTGACGTTTTTTTTATGCTACTAAGGCTAATCGCACGATGGTACAGTAGGAGTCCTAACTTTTGCCTATCCAGGTATAATTAGGATAGGGATCTTTAACGAGTACCTGACATCGTACAGGCTCGGGAATTTCATTTTACGTCCTATCCGAGGGACGGCATGGTTAAGGATTTTTTATTCCCATTAAGAAATCCCAGGGCCACCGCGGATCGCGATCCCACGACCTTTAGTATTGAACCACTACACCAAAGGTGAGCACAATTAACGTCACTTATGCCACGAAAGCTAAGTGGGAGTCCTAAATTTTGCCTGTATAGGTATCATTAAGATAGGGATCTTTCTAGGCATCGTACAGGCTCAGGACCTCCATTTTACAACCAATCCGAGAGACGTGTTAGCCAAGAATATTTTGCTCCCTTTAAAATATCTTAGGGCCTCCGCGGGATGCGAACTCGTGATCTTTATTGGTATTGGTGACTCCTTTATTTTTTTTATTTTAAATCTAATTTAATAGTTCATAAATTAGGTAAGCTAAGTCAGTTAGCTAACAAATAAGTTGCCTTGAAGAAGAGAGTTTTCGGGAACTCTTTACTTGCTCTACAAAGAAAATATATGAGTTTCCAATTCTTTAATGTTATCTATTGTAAAGATATTCTTAGAACTCCCCTGATCGTATACATTTTCTTAAAAAAGGAATCTTTGGATATAGGTGTACAATAAGCCGGCCCACACGGCGAAGAAATAACGAAAGCTGAAAGATGTTCTCGGAAGGAATTCCGTAAAAGGCCGGAGATTTGTCCTTAACAGCCTGGATCGCAAAGATCTTTTGAAAAGGACCACACAAATGGCCCAAGAGATCGATTTGCGAGTCCGGCGAATGTTTTCCTTAATGCTTCTTCCTCGAAGGAGATCTGAGAGGTCAAATATAGAAATTGAACTAAAAGGTTTGTGTGATTTTAGTTTTTTAAAACATAATTTTTCTTGAGAAATAAATTGTGTACTAAAACCTGTATAAGTCTTAACATATCGTTGTCACCATGCTAAAGTAACGAATATGCATAAGTTTTTAATTGTACATTCGTTACTTGAGCATGTTGACGACGATATAAGTAATATCTTTATATATACAGTCGTGGTCATAGAAATTGCATCACCTATGATTGTTACCTTTTCAATTCTAAATGAATATACAAGTAAGGGATTTAATTTGTTTACCTACTAGCACTAGAGAGAGATGTAATCAGTGACTTATAGTTTAGTTGGTTCCAGAGTGGCTAATATTAAACACGTTATTTCTTATTATTATGTCCGATAGAAGGAGGAAAAAGCTAAAATAGTGGCATTTTCTGAAGCTAGACTTTCTTCGCGGGAAATAGCAAAGGGAGTGAGGTGCAACCGGTCCACTGTGGTGAGAATAATAAAAAAGAAAAATCCTTCTCAGGGATCTACCGAGCGAAAGAAAGACAGGTGAGCGTTTGGATCGGATGGTGATGAGATTATCATTAGAACATCGCTTCAAAACTGCAAAGGAAATATCTAGAGACCTAGCAGATAGCAATTTAGTAGAAGTAAGTCAAAAAAGAGTTGGCGGAAGATTAAGAGAAAAAGGTTTATGGGCAAGAAAACCGACCAATAAGCCATTTCTTACCAAAAAATGAAACAATCTCGCCTAAATTGGGTGCGGAATTTTGAAAACTGGATGATCAATGATCGGAGGAAAGTGATGTGTTTTTGGATGAAAGTAAATTCAACATCTTCAGTTGTGACAGTGCTCCATACGTAAGACGTCGGTCAAATGAAAGATTTGACGAATCTTGTATATTAGAAACAGTGAAACATCCGGCAAGTGTGATGGTCTGGGGATGTTTTTCTTACTTTAGAATTGGCCAGATACCTTTATAGATGGGAAGGCTAATGTAGAAAAATATAAAAAAAAAAATCTGGTGCGTGCGCGCAACACACAACTTTCACTTACCAACTAACTTAGAAATTGACGTGTTTTGATAAATATCATTTCCCAAAGTCACACATTTTTCTACATTCATATCTTATTTTTGTTAATCGTTAAAGCCGTTTTTGAATAAATAAAAATATATCGTGAAAATGATACAAAATTTATTAAGTAAAGTCCCCCCTCCCGTACATCAATTTTTGATGAAATTTTTACAGTCATATCTTGGGCATATAAATACATCAAATACCAAGTTTGATCAAAATCGTTAAAACCGTTTTTGAGTAAATAAAAAAACACGTGAAAATGATACAAAATTTATTAAGTAAAGTCCCCCCTCCGGTTGGTCAATTGTGATGAAATGTTGGTTATCACATCTGTGGCATATAAATACATCAAATACCAAGTTTGATCAAAATCGTTAAAACCGTTTTTGAGTAAATAAAAAAAACATGTGAAAATGATAAAAAATTATTAAGTAAAGTCCCCCCTCCGGTTCAATTTTTTATATGAAATTTTTACAGTCATATTTCAGGCATATAAATAGATCAAATACTCAGTTTAATCAAAATCGTTAGAGCCGTTTTTGAGAAAATCGAAAAAAAATTAAAAAGTTATTAAATAAAGTACCCCCTCCCTTTGAGCAAATTTGATGAAATTTTTGCTGTCACATCGCGGGCTTATACATACTCTAAATACCCAATTTCAGGTTCGCACGGTTTATAGTTTTTGAGTTGGTCTGTTCACACACGGACACACACACACAGGCCATTTCGCGGGACTTGGTTATTTTGACTCAGGGGACCCCAAAACGTGTATTTCCGTTGAGAACCGGAAGTCGAAAATTTTCACGATCGCAATACTTCCACTTACTATATATTTCATACATAGGTAAGTGAAAGTAAAAATTGGAATTGAGTTTATCTCCCTCTATGAATTCCCATCTTAAATGCTGCGGAGACTTCTTTTTCAAGATGATTGTGCTCCGTGCCATAGAGCCAAATCGGTAAGTTAATTATTTATTCATTTAAAAAAATGCTTTAGCTCTAAGATGCATAATTTTTGATTACATTTACCATTGTTTTTTTGGATAGGTAAAGCAGTTTTTAACAGAAAACGGGATCTCCACGCTGCCATGACCAGCCAATAGCCTGTTTCTCGACTTACTTCTGCTAAATTGCTATCTGCTAGATCTCTAGATATTTACTTTGCAGTTTCGAAGCGATTTTCTAATGATAATCTCTTCATCATCCGATCTGAACGCTCACCTGTCTTCCTTCTCCTCCCCTTCCCTTTCTTTCGCTCGGTAGATCCCTGAGAAGGATTTTTTTTATTATTCTCACCACAGTGGACCGGTTGCACCTCAATCTCTTTGTTATCTCCCGCGAAGAAAGCCCAGCTTCAGAAAATGCCACTATTTTAACTTTTTCTTCCTTGGACATTTGTTTGAAACTCCTACTGTCGGACATAATAACAGTAATAATTGTTTAGTATTACCCACTCTGGAACCAACTGAACTATAAGTCACTGATTACATCTATCTCTAATGCTAGTTGGTGAACAAATGAAATCCCTTAATTATATACTCATTTAGGATCGAAAAGATAACATTCATAGGTGATGCAATTTCTATGACCACGACTGTATAAACATCTCGTGCCCTGATGTTTGTCGGGAGTGTAATCAGAAACTACTCAACCGACCTTCATAAAATTTCGGCTCTGTGTGAATTTTGTCCACCATAGAAGATAGGGTTGTTCTTATCTCGATTAATGGCCTTAATATTTAATTTAATGCAAATTAAATACTTATTAGACTACAATTGAATGTAAAAATCTATAAATTTCCAACATATGGCCTCTATAAGTTGGTTTATTGATGGAACACTTCATTTTCTTTCGATATTTAGGGTGGGTAAGCATCCAGTATATATATTTTTTCTAGTTTTAGTTTTAGCAAAAAAGTTTTCTTGTTTTAGCAAATGAAATGTTAACCAAAATAACTGTGCATCTATTAGCACTCCTATTAATTAATACAATTGTGAATTCTAATAAAAAAAAAGTAACTTATTATTATAAAAATTTATAAATGAACGTTATTTATATCATTCATTATATTAAATTTGTATGTTTTGATAAGTAGTACTTTAAGAACATGCAGCATGGTTTGAGTTTCCTCCCGCTTCGTGCTTGCTTTTCCTAACCTTCAATTCAGAGAGAAGATTGACAAGGCCTGGAATGACCCCGCGGTTAGCTCGATGGTAGAGCCCGGCGATGGAAATGCGGATCCCGGCTCCTGGCCAATCTTCTCTCATCTGATAAAATTATTCAAAAATCGTTTTTTTATTCATTTATAAATAGTTTAACTTTAACTGCTTTATTGACAGATACGATAGATTAAAAAATGCTTAAATCAGCAGATACTAACCGCCTTGCAATGTCCATAGATAAACGTTAATCAATTACTTGCACAAAGTTATGTATAGGATACTATTTTTTAAAGAGAATATTGAAACTTAGTAAAATATGATATGAATTAATTAAAAATGTATCTATTTGCAAAATAAAACGAAGAACACTATTCCCTTTAAGAAGAGTTTGGTCGGGGTTCTCCTATCTAAAAGCTACCCTGCCTCCGACACGGTCTGTAACAGGAGTTCGATCTAAAGCAAATAGCATTTAAATGCTCCTCTGAGTGCATTCTATCTCAACGGCTGCAATTCGGATGTGACTGGAAATGTTATCAGGCCGGAAATAGGCACTCGAGTATTCAGCACGCGAGTTTCAAGTTCACAATCCTTGAAGCAATATCCCGGGATCATATGAATTTTGTCGAGAGTTCCTTTTTGAAGTGCCGTAATGTCCCTAGCGGCTGTTGTGGGCCCCGCCTGCTCGTTTTCTAGCTCCAAGAATATCTGATTAGTTTTGAAATTCTCTTTACTTGATATCAATTTAAGCTAGTATAACTTTGCAAGAACCCTTAGATTACATACCTACAATTTTTTACCTTAAACCTATTGTGGTAAGTTTGAGGTTTTTATTGTTTGGGCAAATAAGAACTTGAAGAAGGATTTAAGAAAGAAAAAAAAAAAAGAAAGTTACTTTCTTCATCTACGTGAGGCAGTGAAGTTTGGTTTGTGAGCAATATGGTTCAAAATATTATCACTACTTTTAATTTAAACTTTTTGAATTATTTAAACACAAAGGACCTGATTTAATATAAGAAAACATCTGAAACATGATAAAATTTTAATTAGAAAAAGTTACAAGCTAAAGGTGACAATGTAATAATATTGTAACACTTCTGTGGGTTAGCAAATATTTATTAAACGAAAATATAACAATATCAATGCCATAAGAATCATAACAACATAAATATTCGAGCAGGTTACAAAAATTATAACTTTATAACACACAGATCATATGTCTTGAGCATCACAGTCAAGAAAAAGATTAAGACAAATTGGTCACTCGCTCCTTACAGTCGTAAAAAGAACCTTCTGGAACCTCCCAGGCCCTCGTGGATTGAGCTCGAACGCTCCAGCACCAAACACGTGCTCTGACGGTCCGCTCCAACCGTTAGTTCGTTCTAACAAAAGGTCTGGGGTTTGAAACTACTTGTTTTTTATTTTATTTTATTATTTATCGATTTAGGGTTACAATATCTTTCATTGCCATTTTATTTTTGATTCGATAAGAACGCTGAGAAGGAACTGTTGTTCATACTGAAACGTGAAACAAAACACAAAACATATGATTCAAAATAGTCCTAGGCTCGTTGTTGGAACAATTATTAACTGTCCAAGTAGGGGAGACCGAGGGGAGTCGAAACAGTAGCGATTTCTCGGAACTTAAAATCCCCCCCCCCCCGCCTGCTGAAATGTCAGTTCGCGTCGGTGGCGTAAGTCGCGCGGTTATGGAGTTCTGTGTGCCACGTGACAAAAATCGTGAAAAGTAAGTTTTTAACGTTTTTTTTTTATGCCTATATTTCCATAAGGATTTTTTGTTATGGTTTAAGTTACATATGTTTCGAAAGCTCATCAACTAAAGTTTTGTTATATATGTTTAATACAATTGATTTCTGTGCAGTTGCTTCTTGATTAAAAATTGTGAGGTTTTTTTATGACTTATTTGTTTAAAAATCTAACATTTGTAATGTTGACATGATTTTTTTTGTCAATAAAGATAAAATAGCTATATAGACGCCGCATTCCACAACCGCATATTTCCACCATCTTCTAAAGTTGCAATTGCTACGAGACATTTCCGGAGACAGAAATTTTACAAATCCTCCTCGGATTACCTTTTTTGGGGCAACGAGATACAGTTTGAGTGAAAAAGTGCCAAGTTGGGGGACCCGGGGAGGGGGGGGGGGAGAATTTGAGACAATATGTTGAGCTGGAAGGAAGGCTTCGGATTAGGGAAAAGTATGAAAAACTGTGAGATACGGATCCGGTGAATTATTGCATGAGATATGGGAGTACACCCCCCGCTAACAGCCTCACATAATCCCCACTCCACCTCACTTTCTCAATATTCTACCAGCGGAGGGGAGAACTTTTTCTTCAAGTGTCCACATCGGCCATGAGAGACAGATTTTAAAAAAAAAAATCGACAACTTGCACTTACCTCAAAATCAAACTTGTTGCAAATAAAGCAACTCCCAAGTTTCACTTACCAATTTACTTAGATTAGAAATTGACGTGTTTTGATAAATTTGTGAACGCCATTCCTCCAATTCACAGATTTTTCCGCATTCATTTATTTTTGTTTGTATTTGCTCTCTAAAGTACACTACATGTTTTTTATTGTTGAATAAATATTTTTACTTGTGATAATTCGACAATGCAAGCATAATACTCCATTGCGTCTGATTTTATAATTCCCTTTTTATTTGTTGAAAACTGCATTTAGCTACCAAGTAAGCAAATAATTTCCATTAAATGTGTATCTTTCAAAAGACGTTGACAATTCTTTCTCATGAACAAATCGTCTTCAATTATAATTAATGGTCTGTCGTTAAGGGCTGTTATGAGTTGTCGGATTATTTTTCTTTTTTTCTCCTATGTACAGTACCAGTCAAATGTTTAGATTCACCCTTAGATTTCGTAAAATAAATAAGTAGCAACATTTTATTTATTGGACAATACAACAACTATAATTTTATTTTTATTTTTTTTATAACTAGCTTTTTATCCCGGTTTCACACAGGTAATTCGGAAAAAAATTAGAAAAGCCGTGGGTCAAGAAAAGTTCGTTAGGACAGAAATGAGATTTTTTTTACTGTAAAGGGAGATCATAACGATTTTTATAACAATAAAGAATACACCCAGAGATTGGCTGAAGTTATGCAATTTTAATATGGACAGGTGATCGCACCTGGTATGAACGAACCTCTAAGTGAAATTTGGAGATTTCAGAACAAACGGTATGTATTTCTATAAAGAACAAACAAAAAAACGAACAAACAAAATTTCATCTTTATTTATACAGATTGTATTCGAAACAATCATATAATTTTTGAAACGTTATCTCTCGAGATACAATTATTATTTTAAACTTGAAGATTGTGAATTACATTTCTTATTTCATTTCTTACTCATTTAATTTCTCATTTTTAGGCATAACGAGAGACAGTTAATTTCGCCCAATAAACAAAAAGAAAATTGCTTTATAAGAAAATTTAAATGATGATAAAACTCACGTGATGTTAAATAAACAAATACTTGATTCTCTTTAATCATTGTGCGTTCATTAAAAGTTTTGTACTGAGATTCTTAAAAAGTAGAATGACTTACTTAAATTTAAAATAAGAATAGAAGTTTATTATTTATTTGCAAAAGTATTTCTTGTACAAATAACATACAAAATAGAACAATATTTTTTTTTTCTAGCAGCGCTAGGATTATGTACAAATAAGAAATAAATATAGAGATAAATTTGACACATTCATATTAAAAGGAAAATAATTAGCAGCTCAATAATAACAAACTAGCCAAAACTACAACACTTTTAGTTTTTCATTCAATGGCACAACATATTACAAAATAATATAGTCTATTTTATTTCTGAATACTATCTATATTTAAAATTTGCTCTACACTCACTGATTCAGAAATGTATGTCCCTAAGAATTTGTTTCTCTGCTTTTCAAATTTTAGACATTGAGTAAGAAAATGGCTCAAGGGATCCGACACCAGACTACCACAGGCCATGCAGGCTTCACCGGATTCTATAATTTGTGTTGTGTCCTTTATAAACACCTTTAGGAAATCCGCGCTTGAGACTCCTAGACGACTCACAACTCTAATATGTTCGTCTGAAACTGCATGTAATCTTCCGGGCTTGCTAAATTAAAGTTGCATACTTCCCTGTACCTAGGATTTTTGGCAGAATTTAGGGTCCTATGTAATAAGTAATGAATTTAGTATAAGTTGTTATTAATCCACAATCATGAGGTCTACTGTAAATGAAAAAGTTTACACGAAATGAAATGAAATCTTTATTTGTATTTGGGGACACTGCTCCGTCCAAATAGAGGGTGGCTAGCATATATTTTTACATGACTATTTGATTTGTCCGACTATTGATTATTCGAAAAATCTACGGCCCGACTTAAGAAGGGAATCTCTTGAGAATGAAGACTAACAAAGAGTTGGAGAACTTGTGCGAGGGACCAGACATAGTTGCCACCATAAAGAAGAGAAGGATAAGATGGCTAGGCCACGTACAGAGGATGAGCAACGAGCGCCTTCCAAAAATGATAATGGAAGGGAACCCAGGTGGAAGAAGGGAGAGAGGTCGGCCGAGGCTGCGTTGGCTGCGGGACGTAGAAGCTGATCTTCGGACTCTCGGCGTTGTGGAATGGAGAAGGGCAGCAGAGGACAGGTCTGAGAGGAGGCCAAGGTCCTGCAAGGGCCATAGCGCCATTAGAAGAAGAAGAAGAAGATTTGATTTGTATTTGGACTATATTTTTCCAAAAACAAATAAAATCAAATACAAAATAGTATAATGAAAATACATACCATATTTACATTTTCAGATAATTATCGGATCATACTCAATAATTTTTAAGTAACTAAATAATTGGGTAACAAGACGACAGCTCAATGTACGAAAGAACAGTATTTATTATCATCGGTTGTTTAATAACGATTCAAAATAAAATTCCTTTCGGTAAGAAAATATAGAAGGAAGTTAGATATATAATTAATTTTGGTAATT
Source organism: Aelia acuminata (assembly GCA_911387785.2). Classification (NCBI taxonomy): domain Eukaryota; kingdom Metazoa; phylum Arthropoda; class Insecta; order Hemiptera; family Pentatomidae; genus Aelia; species Aelia acuminata. Next base: position 149,514,982 of record OU426982.1, on the reverse strand, counting down.
GATTCCATTTCCAGGTGCTCGTAAATTGAGTTTTTTATAGGTAAATATTTGGAAAGGTATTTGTATCTAAAGCTATTGTAAATGGGGCAGGTGATGAAAAGATGATCTATTGTATTCAACTTATTTCTGTGGCAGATGGGGCAAACTTCTCTACTATCTATTGATAGATAGATAGATAGATAGAAACGTTTATTTGAATTAGAAATATATAAATGAAATATAATAATTTTAAATTAATAAACGATTTGTTTTTCCGACAATGAACGTATTCGTCTGTCGAGGTGTTCGCTAAATAATACTAACTTATTTTAGCATAAGCAATAACCTAGATTACTATAAAAGAAAAAAATACATAAAACAATACAAAAAACTACTATCTATTGTCTGGACTCTTCTGTTTACTCTAAACCTGTTTTTATTCACATTACTAACTCTTACCTGACTAATCTCTGTTTTAGTATAATGACTCGCCAAGAAATGTATGGTTGAGCCTGACCTAACGGGCATATTACTCTATAGTTGGGATTATAGCCGGAGTTCATTGTCTGCTCGATGTCCTTGCTTAAACAATGATTAGGAAACTTCTCCAGCAGATCATTCACCGATTTATTTAGGTTACGAAGACTCTGAGCCAACCATACTTCGTATCACCAATCAATAGAAGAAATTGCCGCAGTTGTAATGAAGTAGGTCTTAACTTGCCGACGCTGACATTTCAATAAAGCATTTCTTAGTTAGCCTTTCATCTCCCTTCTAAGCAGTTTTTTCCACCAACCAAGCATCAACTGAAACAGCAGAACAGCTGAACCTGATAGTTTGTTGAACTACATACTTAATTTCAAAGATATAAACGGTACGGACTTCTTTTATCTATTTTTCTGATAATCAAAGTTGTACTTTTCTTAGCTTATGGTCTTATATTCTCTAAAAAGAAAAACCAGGAGGTTGGAATAAATAAAATCTTGTAACGAAAGTTTCCTTATCCGAACTGTACACACAGACAAGCAGGGCAAGCTCAAGACCTATAAATTTCGCCTCCGTCTCAAACTCTTTTTATCTCTTCCCTCTTTTTGTTCCTTTTTCTTTACTTTTCTTTCTTTGCTTTGAAACTGTTTCATCGACAAGTTCTTGTGCAAGGGATATAACATACTGCACCGCTTACAAATCACCACTTTTATCTTTCAAAAGAGAGGAACGGCTAGTCCGAGTTTTATTATATTTCCAGTTGGAAACTACAACTTAGTCCGAAGTTTAATTCGGCCATTTATGAAATTGGTATTCTCTAAAGTAATGGCCGGGAGTACAATCATCCTTTAAATGGGATCGCATAAAAAGATTATTAAACGCAGGATGTTGTTTATGCCTGGTGTACGATGTGGTATCGCTTGATCAAATATAGTTGTTTGTCACTTTATACCGCAAAGGCTAATCGGACAGTGCTACTGTGGGAGTCTAAATTTTGCCTATGCAAGTATAATTAGGATAGGGATCTTTAACGAGTACCTGACATCGTACAGGCTCAGGAACTCTATTTTACGACCTATCCGAGGGACAGGGCATAGCCAAGGATTTTTTGCTCCCTATCAAATATATTGGTAAGGTCTGAACAGATAGGAAAGGCCGCTTTAACACAAAGTTAACTTATAACTTCTATTCACTAATTCATTGGAACATACTGCCTATTGCTTAAAATGCTAATATTAATTAGTTTTGTTAACTCCTATTGTTTAATTTTTTTAAAACGAATAATAAAAATAGTATTCCTATGTCTTTAAAAATATAAAAATCTCGTGTCCCGATGTTTGTCTGAGGTAAAATCAGAAACTAAAAAACCGATTTTGATGAAATATCGCTCATTGTGTGTAGCTTTGACCAACTTAAAATATGGGGTAGTTTTTGTATCTCGATTATTGGCCTCAATTTTTTTTTTTTTTTTTGCAAATTAAATGCTTTTTATACTACAATTGACTTTAATTAGTTGTAAGTTCTATAAATTTCCATCAGATGGCATTTTAATTTCATTTATTGACACAACACTTCATTTTCTTTCCATTTTTAGGGAGAGTTAGCCTAACTATTTTTTTCGGCTTGGACGAGGGACGTGCTTTTCCCATGGCAAATTATGTCTAGCCTTTTCACGTCGGGAAAACATGGAATCTATTTGATTTATCAAAAGACAGGTTAACGAATATCACTGTGCACTAATAATTATAACCTTCTGTAAGTAATAAAAATGAATATTTAAAATTTTAAAAAAAACCTGATGGTGGACAATACTGCTATGACGATATCCTGCTTAAGGTTTAGACCAGAGCTTAAGGTTTAGCTCCATTGAGCTTTATGTATATTTCATCAGGAAAGGTGTGGTGCAATGCGGTTCATTTTGCTACAGCCAAGGCCCGTATCTCCACACTCGTAGGCATATTAATGAGGAAGGGACGGGAGGGCAGTCTATGAAGGAGTGGGGAGGTTTTCTTTGAGGAGGGAAGGGGGGGAAATAGTGTGTTTTCTTTATTATACCTTATTAAAAAAGATTATTATTTATTTCACATACTTATGACACATATACTAAGGAAAAGTAGTGGGATCGTGAAAAATTTCGACTTCCGGTCTTCAACGCAACTATACGTTTTGGAGTCCCCTGGGATCCCAAGACCCGCGAAATGATGTCTGTGTGAAGACTAGCCCAAAAACTATAAACCGTACGCACCTGAAATTAGTTATTTAGATTACGTATATGCCCGCGATGTGACTGCAAATATTTCATCAAAACTGGACAAACGGAGGGGGCACTTCATTTAATAAATTTTGTCTCTCATTTTGTAGAATAGAAATGTTCTGGGGGGCTTAAATGGTGAAGGAAAAAAATTTGTTTTCCTATAAAGTACCTTTGATTTGGTTCATATGCAGAAATTAACTATCTTTCTTTATGCCTAAAAATAAGAAATGGATAAATATGAAAAAAATCTTGTAAACATATGCAGGACATAAAAAGCAAAATATGTCAGCAACTTTTAAAACTAGTTCAACCTACGCATGCGCAGTACGCCTTTAATGACAGACAGTTCATATGTAAAGGCGGTCTGTTCATCGGGAAGAGTTGTCAAGATGTATTGGAACAAAATAGATATTATTTGTTTCCATGGTAACAAAATAAAGTTTTCAAAAACTAAATAGAGAATTATAAGATCAGGCGCGATGAAGTATTATGCTTGCTTTCTCGTATTATCTCAAATAAAACCCTTAAACTATAAAAAATGTATTTTACTTTAATTATATTTTATTTTATTTCAGGATTCTTTTAGAAAAAAAAAATAAATAAACGAAATAAACGCCTAAAAAAAAAGAAATAAACGATAATGAATCAAAAAGTAATGAGAATTTTCAAGTTTTGCAATATTGACAAAAAAAAAAAAAAAAAATGAAAATTGAAAAATGTGTGAAGTTGAGGAATGGCATTGTGATATTATCAAAACATGTCGATTCGTAATCAAAGTAAATTGGTAAGTGAAAATTGTGTTATGCGCGCATCGCACTTGATTTTTTATTTTTAGCTTTTCAAAACTGTACTCAACTATGTTAGAGTTCTCAGGATGATATCTAGATCAGAAAAAAAAAAAAAAAAAAAAAAAAAAAATCTGGTGCGTGCGCGCAACACACAACTTTCACTTACCAACTTACTTAGATTAGAAATTGACGTGTTTTGCTAAATATCATTTCCCAAAGTCACACATTTTTCTACATTCATATCTTATTTTTGTTAATCGTTAAAGCCGTTTTTGAGTAAATAAAAAAAAACCGTGAAAATGATACAAAATTTATTAAGTAAAGTCTCCCCTCCCGTAGATCAATTTTGATGAAATTTTTAGTCATATCTCTGGCATATATATACATCAAATACCAAGTTTGATCAAAATCGTTAAAACCGTTTTTGAGTAAATAAAAAAAAAACACGTTAAAATGATACAAAATTTAATAAGTAAAGTCCCCCCTCCGGTTGATCAATTGTGATGAAATGTTGGTTATCACATCTTTAGCATATAAATACATCAAATACCAAGTTTGATCAAAATCGTTAAAACCGTTTTTGAGTAAATAAAAAAAACATGTGAAAATGATACAAAATTTATTAAGTAAAGTCCCCCCTCCGGTTCAATTTTGATGAAATTTTTACAGACATATAAATAGATCAAATACTCAGTTTAATCAAAATCGTTAGAGCCGTTTTTGAGAAAATCGAAAAAAACGTAAAAAGTTATTCAATAAAGTACCCCCTCCCTTTGAGCAAATTTGATGAAATTTTTGCTGTCACATCGCGGGCTTATACGTACTCTAAATACCCAATTTCAGGTTCGCACGGTTTATAGTTTTTGAGCTAGTCTGTTCACACACACACACACACACACACACACACACAGACCATTTCGCGGGACTTGGTTGTTTTGACTCAGGGGACCCCAAAACGTGTATTTCCGTTGAAAACCGGAAGTCGAAAATTTTCACGATCGCAATACTTCCACTTACTATATATTTCATATATAGGTAAGTGAAAGTAAAAAAAAGACGGGATAAAATTTCCAATGTAATGATCTTTTTTTATTATAAAATCAGTCGCGATGGAATATTATGCTTGCATTGCCGAATTATCTCAACTAAAAACTTTTATTTAACTTTTTAATCATCAAAATTTCAATCATATGATCGATTGAATCGCAAATTACCTAAAAACTTTAATCGATATTTAATCTGCCATATTTTGGTACCAGAAGACTAAAAGAAGAAAAAGAACCTCAAACGATAACACTACAAGGCACGTTTTAATTAGGAAAGTTATTTTGAAAAAAAGCTCTACCTCCAGAACAAAAGGTTAGTCCTTTAATCTAGAGTTAAGTTAAGGAGCTTATTCGCTTCATATAAGGAGCATTGCGGAAACCGCAAGTCCTCAGACCTGCAAGATGACTAAGCCACAGAAATCAAAAGTGGTAACGAGTAGAAAAAGACCTCCGGCTTTTATAAAGCCTACGAAATCAAATAAGCCCCAATCTCCTGATAAGGGAGCCAAACAAAAATCTGTTCCTAAACAAGCTACACCATCTAACGAAGTAGCTTCTCAGCTAGCTTCTAGCTCGACCTCTAACCAAGATAGACCATCCACTTCTATTTCTAGACCTCCACCTATTCATATAAAACTTGTAACAAACTACAAACAATTATGCTTGAACTTATCTTCCGAAGTAGGGCCTAGTGGATTTTACTGTCGCTCTTGCATTAACGAAACAATAGTTTACCCATCCACTCCGGACGATTATCGCAAGATCATAAAATTATTGCAAACCCAGAAACTATCCTATCACACATACCAACTACAAGAGGAGAAACCCTTTCGGATCGTTATAAGAAATCTCCATCACACTACCGATATCGAAGATATCAAATCTGAATTAGAAGAAAAAGGATTCAATGTAAAAAATATTGCAAATGCACATCACCCTAAATCAAAACTACCGTTACCAATATTTTTTGTAGATCTCCTAAGGAATCCTAAGAATCCAGATATCTTCAAACTGGAGTTTCTGGTCTATACCAGAATAAAAGTAGAAGAGCCGTATAAGAAAAATGAGCCACCTCAATGTCAGAGGTGCCAGGCTTATGGTCATACTAAAGGGTATTGTAGCCTACCAGCAAGATGTGTTAAGTGTGCTGGAACTCACATTTCATCAGAATGCAGAAAATCGAAAGATACCCCTGCCACTTGCGCAAATTGTAATGGAGCACATCCTGCTAACTACAAAGGATGCGCAGTATTTAAAAAGCTGAAAGACTTAAGAAACAAACAAGACAATCTCAACCAAGCACCAGGAAATGTACAACAAGAAATTCCTCCCTCTCAACTCACACCGACTACTATGGAACTTCCCTCCTCTCATCACTCAACATCTTCTATTGACCTCTCTATAACAAATGAACCAAAAGAAGAACACGTTAAGCAGACAGGTCAAAGTTCAAGAGAGAATAATCCTTCTTTGGAGAGAGGTAGTGAGCCAACTGCAAAGGTAACAGGGAGTTGCCTTTCCACTATTTCTGCTCACCCTCTTTCCTCTTCGTTTGATATCTCTTCGGCTATAAAATCTTCCATTGAACCTTTCCTATCTGAACTGAAATTCCTTCTATCTCCCATTCTTGAATTGCTAACAAAATTAGTTTCATCCCTTATTTCTAATCCTATCAATGGCTAAACCTAATCCTGCTTCTCTTAGAATACTCCTGTGGAATTCCAATGGTCTGCTCCAACATAAAAACGAACTGGAAATTCTTCTAAAAAAACAGGACATAAACATCGCACTGATAACAGAAACTCACTTAACGGACAAACAAACAATTAAACTAAACGGTTACGAAATATATAGAACAGACCACCCCGATAATAAAGCTCATGGAGGCACGGCAATCATAGTGGACAAATTGTTGAATCATCATTTGTTAACAGCTGCTCCAACAAATTCTATCCAATATACCAACATTTCTCTAAACTCTCCAAAATTCCAGCTTTCGGTAGCCTCAGTTTATATTGCCCCCAACAAAAAAGTATCAATAAATGAGTTTAAAAATCTTTTCTCAGCAATGGGAAAACCATTCCTAATTGGTGGAGACTTCAACGCTAAAAACACAAGATGGGGCTCTCGATTATCAAGTACTCGAGGAAAAAGGCTAGAAAAATGTATCGACGATCTCAAGCTGTCTGTTCTTTCCCCATCACAACCTACCTATTGGCCTACTTCACTATCAAAATCTCCCGATCTTCTTGACTTCTTTATCACTACCTCTCTGCCACTCGCACACTCTAACGTTTCCTCTCTTCATGAACTTTCTTCCGATCATAGCCCAGTTTTCCTTGAACTGTCAAACCACCCTTTCACAAAACCAAAACCACCAACATTAATCAATGGCTACATTAACTGGGAAAATTTTAAAAATTACATTAACAGCAAAATTATATTGACGACCTCTATTACCACGGCTGACGACCTTGACAACGCAGTAAACTACTTAACAGAGACCATACAAAACGCTGTTTGGCATTCAACCATACCAAAGAAATCATACACTAAATCTGACCCTTACCTCCCCCAGAAAATACGTAATCTCATAAAAGAAAAACGTAGAATCAGGGCTCAATGGCAAAGGACCAGATATCCATCATACAAGACAAAACTTAATAAACTTACCCGAACACTCCACGACGAACTAATAGCATTGAAAAATAATAACTACAGAGACTACATAGACTCCATGAACAAACACAATGGATCAATATGGAAAGCAACAAGACGAATACTGAAGACGAAAGACATCCAATATCCTCTACGACGTACAGACAACACCTGGGCAATAACGGGCGAAGAGAAAGCCAATGAATTCGCTGTATTCTTATCTCAGGTGTTTGCGACAGACAAAACCCACGACAATAGAATCACTCACGAAATAGAAGACGACCTTGCCACACCACTACCGCTGTCACCACCTCCTCCAGCATTTCATCCTAAAGAAGTGTACAAAGAATTAAACAGACTGCCAAATAAGAAAGCTCCTGGCTATGATCTAATCACGCCCTTCATCCTTCGCCACTTACCACGAAAAGCTGTCATCTTTCTAACTTACATCTATAATGCAATCTTGCGCACAACCTACTTTCCTCTTCTTTGGAAGCTTTCCATTATCAAAATGATTCCTAAACCTTCCAAACCCACCACTAATCCTTCATCCTATCGTCCTATTGCACTTCTTCCAATCATGGGGAAAATATTTGAAAAACTTTTTCTGAATAGATTAAAGCCAATCCTGGAAAGTTGTGAAGTGATTCCGAACCATCAATTTGGCTTTCGGTCTTATCACTCAACTATTCAACAGTGTCACAGAATAGTAGATGCAATCTCTGTCGCTTTCGAGAAAAAAGAATACTGCTCTGCTGTTTTCCTCGACATTGAGAAAGCTTTTGACAGTGTATGGCACAAGGGCTTGCTCTGGAAAATCAAACCGCACATTCCTTCTACTTACTTCCTGATTCTTCAATCTTTCTTTCTTAACCGGTATTTCTGTGATTCAGTTGACTCTTCTCTTTCTCCCTTCTTTCCTCAACTCGCGGGTGTACCACAAGGTAGTGTTTTAAGTCCTTTACTCTATTCCTAAAAAAAAAAATAATAACTACAGAGACTACATAGACTCCATGAACAAACACAATGGATCAATATGGAAAGCAACAAGACGAATACTGAAGACGAAAGACATCCAATATCCTCTACGACGTACAGACAACACCTGGGCAATAACGGGCGAAGAGAAAGCCAATGAATTCGCTGTATTCTTATCTCAGGTGTTTGCGACAGACAAAACCCACGACAATAGAATCACTCACGAAATAGAAGACGACCTTGCCACACCACTACCGCTGTCACCACCTCCTCCAGCATTTCATCCTAAAGAAGTGTACAAAGAATTAAACAGACTGCCAAATAAGAAAGCTCCTGGCTATGATCTAATCACGCCCTTCATCCTTCGCCACTTACCACGAAAAGCTGTCATCTTTCTAACTTACATCTATAATGCAATCTTGCGCACAACCTACTTTCCTCTTCTTTGGAAGCTTTCCATTATCAAAATGATTCCTAAACCTTCCAAACCCACCACTAATCCTTCATCCTATCGTCCTATTGCACTTCTTCCAATCATGGGGAAAATATTTGAAAAACTTTTTCTGAATAGATTAAAGCCAATCCTGGAAAGTTGTGAAGTGATTCCGAACCATCAATTTGGCTTTCGGTCTTATCACTCAACTATTCAACAGTGTCACAGAATAGTAGATGCAATCTCTGTCGCTTTCGAGAAAAAAGAATACTGCTCTGCTGTTTTCCTCGACATTGAGAAAGCTTTTGACAGTGTATGGCACAAGGGCTTGCTCTGGAAAATCAAACCGCACATTCCTTCTACTTACTTCCTGATTCTTCAATCTTTCTTTCTTAACCGGTATTTCTGTGATTCAGTTGACTCTTCTCTTTCTCCCTTCTTTCCTCAACTCGCGGGTGTACCACAAGGTAGTGTTTTAAGTCCTTTACTCTATTCCGTCTACACATCAGATATTCCTGAGCACCCTCACACCACTATCTTTAGTTTCGCTGATGACACAGCTATCGTTTCAACACACCAAAATCCTACTAACGCATCCTTCGCCCTTCAAAGTCATCTATTTGAAATAGAAAAATGGTTCAAAAAATGGAAAATAAAAATTAACTCCTCCAAGTCAAGTCACGTAAGTTTTTCTCTACGAAAATCGACTTGCCCACCTGTGACAATTAACAATGACCCAGTTCCTTCAAAGAATTTCGTACGATACCTTGGACTGTACTTAGACAAACGACTCACGTGGAACATACATACCAAAATTAAAAAACAGGAACTCAACAGACGGTACAAACAGCTTTCACATCTCCTGGACTACAGATCAACACTCACCTTAAGAAACAAGCGAATAATTTACACGACTATTTTAAGACCTATTTGGACATACGGAGCAGAACTTTGGGGTTCCGCGAAAGACATCCACATCAACAAAATACAAACATCACAATCCAAAATTCTCAGGTGCATCGCAAATGCACCTTGGTTTATTTCGAATAACACGCTGCACAATGACATGAACATACCGACAGTAAAATCTTACATACACGACAAATACCAAACATTCCACTCTTCAACACAACATCACCCTAACCCACTCATCCATTCTCTTTCCTCCTCCCTGTTACCTGGTCAGCCTCGACGTCGACTGAAACGAAGGTGGCCAAGAGACCTCTTACTCTAGTAAATTATAATGCAAGAAGTCTCAAGAAAGTCAGAGTCAAAAGCAGCAGTGACCAAATTTGCTCGATGCGCCACAGCGCAGGTGCAAATCAACAAGGGAAACATAAATAAAAAAAAAAAAAAAAAAAAAAAAAAAAAAACTTTTTAAACTAATAAATTAGCACTGCAATGCGGATGCAGAGGACATGGGTTCGATTCCCGACCGGGGTCGAATATTTTATCTACTTTTATTTAACAATTAAAATAATTAGTGTACTTTAGAGAGCACATAAAAAAAGAATCAATAAATTAATGCGGAATAATGAGTGAATTTGAGGAATATCGATGACATATTTATCAAAACACGTCAATTTCTAATCTATCTTGCATCGCACTAGAATTTTGGCATCTGTACTGGTTGTCATGTATTGTTTCAACCATGAAATAAGTTTATTGGATGTCTGGGTATTACATAATGATGCTATTTTTCCGGGAAAGACAGACAAAGTATTGCGGAGAGTATAAGAAGGTTTTGGGAGCGGTCCAAATCAAGCAATAACAGTTGCATTGAAGCAGAGGCTATTGCTTGCCATTAAAGCAGCCTGGTTCCCGATCATATCGCATTTATGGCCCATTCTCTCTCTTCATGTTCTTCTGTCCCCATTTCTGTTTTTGTTTTTTTCTTTTCTTAGCTTTTAATACTTTGACCTGAAAATATTGTTTAGCCAGTCTAGAATTAGCATTAACTAATACTTGGTTTCATTCCATATCAGACCAACTGAAATCAATGGATTTTATACCAATTGTTTTCCAGTTTGAAATAACTTTAGCTAAATAACTGCTGGATCAACCTATATTCAAAGGGGGTCACCTGTGATATAGTGATTAGCATAGCAGCTAACAATACTAAAGTTCGGCGGCTCTTGGATTTTTTTAAAGTGAGGGAAAAAAAACTTCTTTTCCGAATTTTGAAAAAACGACCCATTTTGATTATTTAAATATATGTTTGTTTGTTCACCGTCACTTCTTGCTACTAAGGCTAATCGGACGATGCTACAGTGGGAGTACTAAATTTTGCCTATCCAGTTATAATTGGGATAGGGATCTTTAACGAGTACCTAACATCGTATAGGCTCGGAATCGCTATTTTATGTATCAGTGTAAATAAAATTAAATAAATTATGTATTAGTGTAAATAGCTATAAATTAAATAAATAAATATTGTTATAATGTGTCAGTATATACATTGATCAAACTCTTATAAAACTGTGGAATAATTTATAGCTAACCGTACAAATAAGGAAAAAAAATAGTCCAGAGATTGCAAGTCTACTAAATGTGAAAAACTATTTAACGTTTGCCAACAGCCAAACAATCCAGGTCTTCTTAATGATAATATAAAATTATAAACAAAAGAGTCCATATTTCGAGATCTATAAACTGATATTAGGTAAATTGTTATAACTTAGAATTTGGATTGAAATGATATTTTTTGCTAAACTTTAGATCTGTTTATCGTTTCAAATAGAGTTTAGTTTGTCCATCTCCATGACTTTTTCAGAGAAGAAATCAAGTTTTTTATTATATTCATGCATAAAGTTTCATTGTATCCGGTGTATGAATAAATTTGAATATGATATGTGAGATATAATTTGTAAAGGAATTTCTAAAAAAAAAAAATAAATAAATGATTAGTCACTTTCATACAATTTATTCAGCGGTAATTTTCATATTGTTATTTCAATTTAATTTAAATTATTTATTTTCAAGAAAACTTGGGCTTCATGTTATACAGATTAGTTTTGAAGATACTCTGTTGTACTTTTCTCTTGATTTTTTCCTTAGCTGTCAACATATTAGTAAATAATTAATAACTAATAATAACGTATTTTCATCTATTTTTTTTTCAAATTATATCATAATATTTTATTTGTTGTACATATATGCTTGGGCCTCTAAGTAAAACGTGTACTTATCTAACATCGATTTTCATTGAAAAAATAATTGATACACAGAAGTTATTAAGTAATAAGCTTAAGCCTAAGGTATATAGGTTTATCCTTGAGAATATAACTGGCCTACTTACAGTAAGGTTCTGCGTTCGAGTCAAAAAAACAGTTGACCATTAAATCTACCGGAGGATCTTCCGATCTATGGTCCATCGTCTTGCTATTTTTCACTCTGAAAACATAATTTAGCAATAATTCTTTCATATATATATATATATATATATATATATATATATATATATATATATATATATATATATTTTTTATTTAATCATAATTTATTTTTAGAGAAGCACCCCATACAAATACAGTCTATCTACAAATATTAAATACAATTATATAAATATATAAATTCAATTATATTTCATACAATATATAACTAAATACCAATATAGTTTTTCTAATAAATATTTATTTCCTGACATATCACATATATATTAACAAATATAAAAATCTGGTGCGATGCGCGCAACACACAACTTTTACATACGAACTTATTTAGATTAGAAATCGACATGTTTCGATAATATGTTAACTTTTCCACATTTATATGGTTATATTTGTATATCTCCATAAGTTATAATGTATCTGTAATACAAAACTTGAATGTTCTCAGTACTTTTCAATTCATTATTTCTTATTATTATTTTTTGAAAGGACCTAATTTCATCAACAGTCGAGTTTTTTTTTAACTGCTTTGTTTTTTTTACAGAATTTTGCTTTTTGTAAATATATCGTGAAGGTGAATCGATTGCAGTATTTACGACTCGTAGCAAAGTTTGTCTCATATGCCTTTCTGGAAATCGAGAACGATTACTGTTCCTCTAAAATCACTTTATATTGCCTTTAGAAATCTATTATGGAACTAAAGTATCCAAACTAAAATATAATTAATTAAAGGTTAACTTATGCCATATTTTTGTACATCTTCAATACTTTAAATAATTTGAGCAGCACTTATTTACTCTCTAAAGTAAACTAATTTTTTGTAATCAGTGATGATACGGGATATGAAATTTTTGCTGTCACTTCGCGGGCATATAAATACCCAGTTTAATCAAAATAGTTACTGCCGTTTTTTTTCTTTTTTGGGGGGGGGACTTGAAAATTAGACAATTTTTTTAAAATAAAGTGCCCCCTCCGTTTGACCAAATTTACTCCGCGCCTATTAACGTTTTTCATTTCTTTGAAAAGGACAATAAAAAAATGTATGGTACAGAGTTCCATTATTTTTTCTATTGCACATTAGGCACTCTTGTTCCGGATTAATGATTATTATTTTATTATTTACAGATAATGTTATTCTGTATTTTCCCGCAAGTTGAATATGCTGTTTTTTTATTTTATTGCTGTTGAAAAAAAAAATTTCAATGCTCACTTTAACTTGATTGCTGTAACTGTTCCATGTCTTTATCCAATAAGGAACGTTTGTATTTTTTCAATATTCAGTTACTGTTTGTCTTGGTTAGGTCGGTTTCAAACATTAGTTCTCCCTCTTTTATGGATTCAAGTACATAGTTTAGTTTATTAATAATTACTTGAAAAAATAAAACACCAACAGCTAAAAACCTTAAATGGACTTGAATTCAGTGCTTAGGAAAGAAGTTGACGTTTCTAAGCAATAGCTGTGAAAGGCAGTGATTTTAACGAAAACTCCTCATTTTGTACCTTAAGAATAATTATTGTGAACACATTTATTATAGATAGATTGCAGATATCATACTACAAAACCGTATAAGTATCTGGAATACTACGTTCTAAATCTGATCATGTGTTTTCTTGTAGATACTGATACAGGCACTCAGTACAGTTATTGGTACCCCAACTAAACTTAAAGAAATAGGTAAACGAGTCCTAATTTTATTACAAGATGTACATGAGTGTAATGTTTGAAGGGTCCTCTAAGTCATCTATGAAGTTAGACTTTAACAAACTGACCATAGGGAAGATTTTATAATTAAATCCACAGGGTGCCAATAACTAGGTTTGGCACTTTTAACAATAAATATTGCCATATTGTAAAACTATTGAACTTTTGACCCAAAAAAATCTCTTGAGTCTTTATGAGGATAGATAATGAGGAGACTATAGGAAGTTTCCATTTGATCCCTTTATAAAAAGTATTTTTTTTAATTTAACCACAGAAATGTAGTCTTAAGGGTGCCAATCACTGTACGGTTTACCCTACTAGGAGTATTTTGTAATAACTATATAATTTAACGTATCTATTATTACGTGTAGGGGAGAAGAGGGAACAGCGAGACGCAGTTAACTGTGAGAGAGTTAGCTCATAGAACAATTGCAAGGACCCAGTTATTGTAGGATTCGTTCTAGTGCAGAATATTAGTCAAATAATATAATACGTTTGTGACTATTTTCCCTTATTTTGTTTTCAAGGCGATAAAACTTTTATGTGTGACTTGCTTTCTCGTTGACAGTGTGGGCAGTATTGTTCATTTCACCGAATTTCTGTGTATGCCTGTTATTCACCAACTAAAACTCTTTGTATTAACCTTTAAACGGCCAATGTTTGTATACTTTGGAAACAGAAATTCGTAATATAAGACGGCAAGGCCCTATGGGGAAAAGTGAGACAGCAGGAGAAGGTGTCACTGTTTCCTGTTACTGTTCCCCACTCATCCCAATAGATCAAGAAGATACACTGTCGATTAATTTACAATGCCAAAGTTAATGTTACGTTAGATATAATGAAAGTAATTTATTAATAACAATACTTTTTTAACTCAGCCCATTCATTCAAGCTGATTAAATTTTCATCAGGTAATTTTAACAATATTTTATATGAGTAAGTTGCTGTATTTCATGTTAGAGAAAATGTAATTATTTTACTTAACCAGATAATTTTTAATTCCATTTTGTTTAATGATTATTTATATTTATAGTATTTGTAACTGTGGAATTCCTATCATCAGAGGTTACGAAATCGCTCTTAGGATTCTATTAATATTTAATCTTGAATTTTATTAAAATGTTCAGTTTTAATATAGTGTCTCACTGTTCCCTGAGCAATTTCTCAGTGTTTCCTAAAGAGGGGTATGAAAATAAATATTTACGTGTGTAATTTTTTTTAGATTTCACATCTACTGAACATACATGCTGAGCAAGCATGTACTATATAAATTTCAGAACTCCAGCTATACGTTAGTTTTATATTATTTTTGACAATTTGAAAAAAAAATCGTCTCATTGTTCCCCTATCTCATCTGCAGGTGTTTGAGATTTCCAATTGAACAAAGAAGAAAAATTCCAACAGCTGACTTGTAAAAAAAAGGTAGACAAAAATGTTAGGACACCCATTTTTTTGCCTGGTCTTATTAAGATAATGCTGTCAGTTACTTTTAAGAACCGGTTACATTTTTGTCATAAATACCAGTTACAACTACAACTAATAACTGTTAAAAAAATGTTTACCTGAGGTTGGAGCTTATTTAGCCACGCCTACTTCCGCTTTGGCGCTAATTTTGAAGTGTTTCAGTTTATGTTATCAATTATGACAAAAACTAGCTCTAGCACGACTGCGGATAGGAACTCAAGATTCAGCCACGAATATTTAATGAAAGATGAGCCCCCTAAAAATTTGATGCTTGAGGGGTAAGAAACAGTGGCTCTCATCTGTTGGATAAATGCTTCTTTTTTTCAGAAACAAAGGGAGGAACATAAACTGCTACAACAATGGTAGCTTAAAGCGTAATAATAATAATAATATCATATCAAATATACTTCAACTTTTAAGGGGCACAAAACTGGTTAATCTTATTTAAAAATAACATAAAAAGGGGTCACCTGTGGTGTAGTAGTTTGCATAGCAACCTTAATACTAAAGGTCGCAGGTTCGCGCCAAGCGGTAGCCCTAGGATTTTTTAAAGGGAGTAAAAAATCCTTGGCGATACCGTCCCTCGGATAGAAGATAAAATGGAGGTTCCGAACCAATACGATGTCAGGTACTCGCTAAAGATCCCTATCGTATTTAAACCTGATACAAAAAATTTAGGACATCCACTGCAGCATCGTCCGACTAGCCTTAGTAGCACAAAGGGACGTTAAACAAACAAACAAAGAAAAATAATATTACAATATTAATATCTTCTTAAAATAATTGCAATAATATTCTCTGAAGAAAAAAAGTAAATGAATATGAATGAAATAAATTATGATAATTTATGTTGTTTCAGGCTTCCATGGTCTGAATCCATTATCCGCATTTCTTCTTCCAGGTTTGACCATGTCACAGGTTTTCCAACAGCCAAGCTTTCACCCATCTTGCTGTGGGCTTCTTCAGGGCCAATACAAGAATGAGAGTGGAGAAGGGGATCACTAACTTATAATCTTCCGTCGGGGGCGAAGTCTGTGTTCCCATTGGCTAGCGCCCGAGGGGGCGTGGTCAGGTGGAGGTGTAGGGGAGGGGGGATGTCATCCGCTCTCTGAGATATGTTTTGTTGTCTTATGTTATTTAGTGCAGGTTACAAGTTTTTGCTAATTGTAAGTGGTACCCTGCACTAAATAACATAAGACAACAGAACATATCTCAGAGAGCGGATGACATCCCCCCTCCCCTACACCTCCACCTGACCACGCCCCCTCGGGCGCTAGCCAATGGGAACACAGACTTCGCCCCCGACGGAAGATTATAAGTTAGTGATCCCCTTCTCCACTCTCATTCTTGTATTGGCCCTGAAGAAGCCCACAGCAAGACGGGTGAAAGCTTGGCTGTTGGAAAACCTGTGACATGGTCAAACCTGGAAGAAGAAATGCGGATAATGATAATTTATACCGAACCAGTATTTTTTTTTTTTTTTTTTTTTTTTTGGGGACTTTAAGGCTTCCAGGACGGGAAGGAAGCCCTATACTGCCCATACCAACACCCATGGCACTGAGTGATACTTCTCCTACGAAAGAAAAGCACTCACCCAGGGCGGGACCCGAGCCCGCAGCTCCGACATGGAAGTACGGCGCTTTACCGCACAGCCACACCGGGCCCAAGAACCAGTATTATTTCTCTAACATCATGACATCTATAAAAAAATATCTAATAAAATTCAAATCCTCTTCTAATTTCAAACCATCACTTATAAATCTAAACTCTCAAAAAAGTAGCTGGCGTTGAAAGATAATGACCATGAATAGACCATAAACAAGGTAAAAAAAAGCTAGTTCAGGAGTTTTTTATGAAAGGTCTCATACATGGATCGGACAAATCGGCGATACATGGATTTGGATGGAAATCGGCGATATTCGTGGAGCCCCAAAGCTAGATTCCAAAAGTCCAAGTACGTCTTATTACTGTCACATGAGTAGTCTTTAGTAATAGATTGGTTGTTTTAACTAATTATATTAGTAATATAATTATCTAACGATAACTAATTACCACATAACAACATACTATGTATATCTTTGACGTTTGTCAATCAGATCCCGTCTGTCTGGACAATTGTTCAGCCCCCGGTACTTCGCTACAATGTGGCGAGACCTGGTGGAAGGGATCGCAGGAGAGAAAGATTCGATCACGGCTGGTACGGCCCCACGGTTAGCTCAGTGGTAGAGCACCGCAACGGAGGTTCGGAGGACCTGGGTTCGATTCCCGGCCGTGGTCGAAACTTTTATCTTCTAATTAATAGTTTAAAAGTTGTAAATTAATTATCTAACGATAACTAATTACTACATAATAACATTTAAAAATATTATTCTAGATTAATTTCTTCTCCTATTTATTACTTACCGATAATTTTTCGTTATCAATTTAGAGGAAACTTTTGATTGCTTTTTACTTTCTTGCTTTTTCTGAAGATCGCTCTGTTCTCGAAACGTTAGAAAAGAAAAAGACGAATCCATGTTGCGGAAAATTAATATATAATGGAAATAGTAAATTGAATTACAGATGTTAATAATTTTTTTTGTTTGTTGGACTGACTCGTGATCATGCCATGATTAATTGTAATTAATCATTTCGTGATCTTTATGTCACATATGAAAGAGTGATCCAAAGGGATATGACGAATTATAATTTCTATTCGTAAACAATCAATTACATGAGATAACATATATCATGGTTTTATTCAATTTTAAATGACTTTAAACTTCTTTTATGTTGTTAAAAATATAATTCTTTTATTAACAAAATAATTAAAAATTTGACGTTATTAAAAAAGATATAAAAAAATATGTGCAGTACCGGTCAAAAGTTTAGACTCACTTGTATTTAATTCACAATGTTCAAGTTTAAAAAAATAATTGTAACTCAAGAGATAAAATTTAAAAAATTATACGATTGTTTCGAAATACAATCTATACAAATAAAGATGAAATTCTGTTAGTTTTTTTTTTTTTTTTTGTTCTTTATAGAAATATATACCGTTTGTCCTACATTCTCCGAATTTCGCTTAGTGGTTCTTTCACACCAGGTGCGAACACATGACCATATTAAAATTGCATAACAGCCAATCTTTGGGTATATTATTGTTATAAAAATCGTTATAATCTCGCTTTAAATTAGATTTTTACGAAATCAACCGTTGGAGTAAAAAAAAATCTCATTTCTGTCCTAACGAACTTTTCTGGACCCACGTCTTTTCTCATTGTTTTCAAAATTCCGTGGGTGAAAAAGGGATATTAAAGCTAGTTATAAATAAATTAAAAATAAAATTATAGTTGTTACGTTGTTCAATAAATAAAATGTTGTTACTTATTTATGTTACAAAATCTAAGGGTGAGTCTAAACTTTTGACCGGTACTGTATATATAACTATTATTTTATTCTTTAATAAATAATTACACAAACATTAAAACACATGGAATACTGTAATAAAAAACACAGGTAATCATACTTAGAGCACCTCCATTTCAGGACTATCCAGTGTACTTCATGTGTTGCATGAAAACACGACGACGCACAGTGGTTGAAAGGCGGAAAAAACCCATTTTTTGAAGGTAACGGATTATTCTTTTTCTTTTCATTATTAATAAATAGAATAGTTACCTGACACATTCCATCAATTTATTCGGAGATATTCCGATTTTTACACTTATTATGACCCTATGAAAATCGATCATTGAAAACGTTAATTTTTCAACTAAAAATTTATAATACTATAATTATTTTTGCTACTCGCATTTTTGTTTCTTGGTGCGATTTTTCTTTATAATCATGAAAAGCGATCTCACATATTACACTACCATAAAAATGATCCTATTTTTTCAATGTTCTAAACCAGAAATAAAGTCCCGAATAAATGCAAAAAAATTAAGACAAAAAATTTTTTTGGTAATCCATATTTCTCAAGCGCAGCCGAGCGTTGTTTTAAAATCCATTTTTTTAATAAGAAGATACATTCAAGGAAATATTAAAACATATTCTAGCTGCGTCCACCTGCGTCTGTACATGTGGGATTTTTTTTTAAATTGAAATACCAAAGCTATTTCGTGCAGTTTATTCGCTACGGAGCTCGTGCTTCGAATTAGGTTATTACTAATCGTTTAGTAAACATCATGCCTTACTTACCAGGTTTGTAGCATCATTTATAAAGTCAGTCTGAATCGTTGTTAGGTCGATAATAAATCAACTTTTTCACCTACCGTGATTTTAGAATGAATTTGGAAATTATTAATAATAAGTTTTCTAACATGACCTCGGCACTTTTCATTTTTAAGCATCCATTTGATTTTAGAAAATTGGTATAAAAAATAGTTCAGCTATTATTTAGCGTGAATAAGGGATCTGAATTTTCACAGATAGAGTTGCAGTTATTAAATCTATATTGACCAGTCTATCCCACCATCTCCTATTAAAGTTATATTAAAGTCGGATGACCCCAATCTTATATTTTAATATGATATATATTTAATAGTTAAGAATTAAAACATAACGACAAAAATAATTGATAGTTCCTATGTATGATGAGTGTTTTCATGAAATAAAATGATCTTGCAAGTACTATCAATGATATTACTAGCATAAAACAGCAAAAGTGTTTAAACTAGCCGATTTCGAGTCGAAAATTGATGTACAATTTTTTTTCTATTTTCCTTACACAGCCGGTTAATCCGAATAGCCGGTTAAGCGGGGCTCGAACCTATACATTTTATAGGAAATTCAATCGTGGTTATGATAATATCAACTTTATTTTTTTGCGGCTCACAGATCGGGTTTGACAAGGTTTTTTCCGAAAATAGTCGATTTTCAACAACTGTGCGACGTTATAAATTTGATTTAGTTAATCTATAAGACCCGTGTTCAAAAGATGCTCGATTTTTCATCATCGCAGGAGGCTGAGAGGAAGTTCCTTAGGTAGTTTTGCTGGGATCAGCCAACTGTTGGCAGAGTAGGAGAATATCGTGGAGACTGTCAACCATTAATTGCCACAGTATGAGCTGTTTCCTCATCAATGAAGGAAAAGGACTCATTTTTATTTTGGTGGTAAAGCTTTATATCATATGTGGGAAACAACTTGCCCGCGAGACATCTTGAAAAACCAGTTAAAAAAAAATATTACACTACTTTTTCATATTCACTCCAAATGAGGAAGATTAAGATTAATAAGAGCATCATAACTTCGATGTGGATCGGTATAGTTTCATTTGAACAACAATAATTTAAATTATAGGTACCCTACATTATAGGTTGAACGATTTCTACAAAAAATACCTCGAAGAAGACCATTTTCCGCAGCTTAGAACTTAGAAAATTGATTTGTGCGTTTAGCAGTACTTGTAAATACAAAGAGTTCTTTTCAATGATGAAAGTTAATAAATCAAAATATCGTACAACATAGACTAACGATAATTTGGAAAATACTTGACGTCTTTGCATCAGTGGAATTAATCCAAACATCGATGGATTAGTTTCCCAAATTCAAGCTCAAGTGTCTCATTGATTTCGGTGTCGCTTTTAACTTTAATATTCTGCAATAATTTCAAATTTCACGATTTAATTATAATTTTGTACCCAATTTTTTTTTTCATTTTGTTATTTTAAAAATTGTATCACAATAATAATGTCGTATCATTTCAGGCCTGATATCTACCGCTAAAAATTAAAACACTACTCTAAAATGCACTTCCTTTCAAACTTATTTGCAAGGTTGCCCATACCTGCTTTATATGAAACGAGTTCATTATCCTTAGTCGTCTGAAACATTTTAATTATCTAATATTGATCTGAAAACTTCGGTATGTTTCAGGACTTACATACATTACATTTACTGTGTAAAACATTTCAATGCCACTATTCTGCGATGGATTCGAAATAGGAAGTATATACATACTTGTGGGAGCGGGTGTGTTATATATAGATCCTTTCCTGTTGGTATTATGCAAATTCCTGACCCGAAAGTGGATTTATCCCTCGGAGGGCGGGAGAGCGAAACGTCGTAGTCGGGATTTATTTGACGTTTAAATCGGTCCTTGGCTGGAAGTGAAAGGAAGGACTCTATACCAAGATGGGAGGAGAAGAAGGAGTAGGGAACAATGTTTATAGAGGCGATGCAGAGATTGGGGGAGGATCAAAGGGACGTCGATATTGGGGGGATCCTGGGGAGGGTACGTGTCCTGGAAGATAGTGTGGTGAGGTCCTCAGGTGCGCAGGCAGGCCACGTGCCCTCCGGCTAAGCGCTCCTTCACATCTCGCTTAAGCGACTTTTTTAAAAACCGTCTCTTGCTGTTATGGTCATTTCGTGCCCTCGCTTCTAACTACCTCAGACGTCTTTATAGCCAATGGCCGACGGCTTAAGGTGTATCTTGCTTAGCATAACAGGGGAAAATCTGATACGATGGATCAGTGCGTTCCTGTACCAAATAGACCATTTTATCTAAGAGTGTTTTATGTAAGACCAAATAGACAAATTTAATAGCTGGATGTTCGATGACAGTCGGCATGTGAAGGTTATTGTGTAATGTTATGTTACTTTTATGTTACGGTATCTTTTTTAATTGTTCTAAAAGTTTTTGCCAGAAAGATTGAAGTCTAAAATGGTTTCAGTAAGTAAGTGTAGGAGTTCAATTTCTGTATAAGTTTTAGTTTCGACTGTTTTTAGAGGAGTGAATTTAGAAGTGTTAGCCTTTGGTTCAAGGTTTTCCTTTTTTTTCTAATGTGGACCCCATGTCATTCTTTGGTCAAATCTTAGTCCTAAGTACTTGAATGTGTCTGTCTGTGAAAATTTTTTATCAAAAGTGATCTTTATTTTCGGTCAAATGTTGAAAAAATCATGATCAATATTTTCGAGTAAACATATTTACTATTGTAACAAAATGCCAGATTAAGACTCCACTTCATTGCTTCTTAGACTTGGTCCGAAAAAGAACATTCTAGAAGGACGTAGAATAAAATAAATAATGGAATAGGAAAAAAATTGTATCTTTAGAGCAGTTTATGGAGTTTGTTCGGTTTTTAGAAACAATAACCGTTATCAAAACTATAAGCTGAGTTTAAATTAAAAGTGGAGTATTGAAAATATTGACCATAGTTCCTACCAGATACACTCATATACATAAATATGTTTTTCAAAGATCACAATCTGAAAAAAAAAATAAAAAATTGATAAATCTGAGTAAAACTGTTGAGAATAGGTCGAAAACAATAACAGAAGAACATCCAAAGCAATTAACATGACAATAAATTACTGTAGCAGTAAATCGCTAACTTTTTATTATATTAATATTGTAACACTGGGGTTGGGGTCACCTTTGGTATAGCTGTTAGCATAGAAACCTACAACACTAAAGGTCGCGTCCCGACGTAGCCCTAGGATTTATTAAAGGGAGTAAAAAGTCCTTGGCTATGCCGTCCCTCGGATAGAACTTAGCAATGTATGTAGCATGTAGCAATACAACTGGTGTCTATTTATTTTATAAATAATTCTAATTACCTTATTTTTTTATAAAAATCTACATATATAAACAAAGATGAAATTTTGTTTGTTTGTTCTTTATAGAAATCCATACCGTTTGTCCTAAATTCTTATACCATGTGTGAACCCCTCTCCATATTATAAGTGCATAACTTCAGCCAATCCCTGGGTTTATTCTTTATTGTTATAAAAATCTTTATGATTTCGATTTACATTGGTTTTTACGAAATCGACCGTTTGAGTGGAAAAAGTTTCATTTTATATTTTGAAGAGGCAAACAAGGGCGGGTAAGGCCGTTCTTCTGGAATTGACTGTCCACGTATTAAGGCTGAAAGATTTGGAAAAATGAAATTCCCCGGGTGAAACCGGAATATGCAGCTAGTAAAAAATAAAATAAAGAGACTAATTTAAAAGCAGGTGGGTAACGGAAATTTACCATCAAATTTAACTTCTCTCTTAGTTATTTAAAATGTCCAAAATTGTTAATAATTGCTCTACTTGGTTATATATATCACTTTAGTGAGGAAGAGTGGTTTGTTCTAGGATTTCTTTTAATTCTTAATTAAGTCCTTCTTATGCTCACATAATCATCCAAGCACTTCAACTCAGTAAATGATGTTAGATCATTCCGTGGGCCTGATGTGAATTCGGACCACTATCTGGTGTTGGCAAAGATGACCCAAGGAATGAGATTCACATACCACAGAAACAAGAATCAGAGACTCAAATGGGACAGAACAAAGCTTAAAGAAGAGGAAATTAAAAGCTTATACCAATCAAGTATTGAGGAAAGGGTGAGGAGCATCCCTGCAGTTGAAGGAGGGAGAGAGGTGGTAGAAGAATGGGATCTTCTGAAACAGACAATAACAAAGTCAGCAGACCAATACTGTAGGAAGAATAAGAGGACCACTAACACCTGGTTTGATAAAGAATGTGAGGAGGTAGTAGCAGAACGGAATGCCAGGAGGTTAGCCTTCTTGAACCGAGATACGAGGCAGAGTAGGAAGCAGTACAAAGAAGCCAGAACTAAAGCAAAGTCAGTACTGAAGAAAAAGAAGAAACAAGCATTAATAGAAAAGGTGAAGGCTATTGAGGCCTCAAGAAGGAATAATGAAACAAAGAAATTTTTTGAAGACTCCAAGGCCATAACAACATTTAGTTACAACACAATGATTAGGAATACCAAAGGTAAGCTGCTAGTTATGGATCATGACATACTTGAAAGATGGAGGGATCACTTCAAGACACTCCTTAATCCCACAATTGAGGATCAGATTATGGATGACCCACCAGAAGATGAAAATGAGAGTGAGTTGGTTCCACCGGATAGCACTGACATACAGTTAATTTTGGATCAGCTCAAAAACAATAAAGCACCTGGATCAGATAGCATCCCAGCAGAATTTCTGAAGGCAGGAGGTCCGATAATAGCTGAAGAAATAACAAGAATCATAGAACAAATTTGGACTTCAGAAAAAATGCCACAAGAATGGAGTGAGTCTATCATTGTGCCAATTTTTAAAAAGAAAGGCGATTCAACCCAGTGCAACAATTATAGCGGAATCAGCTTACTTAACACAGGTTATAAGGTGTTCTCAATTGCGTTGTATAACCGGCTAATTCCATACGCGGAACCACATATTGGAGAATACCAAGGTGGGTTTAGAGCCAATCGTTCAACCATTGACGAAATATTCTCGCTCAAGCAAATTATGGAAAAAATGAGGGAATATAACAATAGCACGTGGCTGCTCTTCATAGATTATAAAGCTGCTTACGATTCTGTAATCAGAAAGGAACTGTACCGGGCTATGAGAGAAATGGAAATCCCGGCTAAGCTAATCCGACTTACGATGTGTACGATGAAGGACACAGTTGGCAAGGTCAAGATTGGTGGAAACTGTGGAGACTCATTCCCAGTGTGTTCGGGACTCAGACAAGGAGATACACTGGTCCCAATGCTGTTTAATGTCGCCCTAAACGCTGTTATTAAAAGAGCAAGGCTAATATCCCACGGTACAATTTTTAGCCAGATGACCCAGGTGATGGCGTATGCGGACGATGTTGTCATAGCCGGGAGGAGTCTACGAAGCATCAAGGATGCATTAACGGTGCTTGAGATGGAAGGGAGAAAAATGGGTCTCCAAATCAACGAGGGTAAGACCAAGATACTTACATTGAGGAAGAAGAACCCACCTCATCTGCCGAGTCATTATGTAATAGGGAACTACAGATTTGAGAGGGTTAAAAGCTTTAAGTACTTGGGATCAGCGATCAATGACACCTTGGACGAGGGAGAAGAAGTCAAGTACAGAATAATGGCAGCCAACCGAGCTTATTTCAGTCTATCTAAACTCCTTGGTAGTAGACTGCTCAGTCGCACAACTAAGCTCAGGATATACAAAACACTCGTCCGACCCATCTTGACATATGCATCCGAAACCTGGGTAATGACTAAAGTATCAGCTGTTAATATTGATAGGTTCGAAAGAAGGATACTTAGACGAATTTATGGACCTGTTCAGGAGAATGGTGTGTTCCGACTCCGAAAAAACAAAGAGCTTTATACACTGTACGATGACTTGAGCGTATCACAATTTGTAAGGGTACAACGGATCAGATGGCTGGGGCACGTAATTCGGATGACTGAAGAGAGGACAGTCAAAAGACTGTATTATGGAAAACCCGATGGAGCAAGACCTCGCGGAAGACCAAAGGGAAGATGGAAGGACGCTGTCGCCGAGGATCTGAAGAGAACAGGAATATCCATCAGACGCGCTAACGACAGGGAAGAGCAGTTGAGCTGGCCAAGGACCGCTTCAAGCGTCTGTTGCGCCGTGAATGAATGAATTATGCTCACATAATAACAAAATTGAAAAACATATAAAAAATAATATAAACAAAACCACAACAGATAAACAAACTTACAAGGGGAGGCTACGGACGTGGAGTCACCGATTACAATGAAACTTTTTTTCGAGTTTCTATATCTAAAAATATTAGATACGTGTCCGAGGGTTCTTGCCAATGGGCCTTCTGAGCCGAGAAAAAAAAATTCTTAGTTACGAAAATAGCCAAAAATTGCATCAACAAAGTGGCCGTTGCTCAAAGCTCCTTCAACCAATTTCAATGAAATTTTCAGGGATGTCAGAGTATTGAAAAATATTAGACACATGTATAGGGGATTGGCGAAATTAGCCTCTGGAAGCCCAGAATAAATCATTCAATATTGTGGTATATTCGTGCTCTCTGGGTAACGTTAAAAATAAATTTCATTACTTTGTAAATTGAATAAATTACGTTTTTCGGCTTTTTACGTCAAAAACTAAATATTTGTATTTAAATTTTATTAAATATTTAACAGGAAATATTTTTCATGAAAAAGCATTTTTTGCTTAGACTGAAGAAAAATTTTCAACCAAAAAAAAAAAAATACTACATATTTTAAATATGTTCCAGTTTTTATGTTAAAAGCACAATTTCATAGTTACTTAAAAAAATATTTAAGATAATTTTGCAAAAAATTGAATTCGAAAATTTGAATTTTGAATCTGAAAGTATTTCCATTGTTGTTTTCCCTTGCCCAAAAAATTAAGGAATTATTTTATGATTGAAAACGTTTGTTAAAAATTAAGAATAATAAATCTTTGGAAGAGGACAACTGTTTTTATTGAATTAAGGGATTGCAGTTATAAACACAGTATGAACTTCTAAATACAAAAAAAAGCATATTGTCAACCATGTGATGTTTATTTTTTTCGACAAGTAAAAAACTTCATTAAAAAAATATGAAATTGCGCTGAAATATTGAGTGATGGTCGTCAGGAAATTAGTTCAAGGGAAGATGCTCTGAAAATTCATTCCTTAATTCATCACCAATTATCATCTCCATTATTTGTTGACATGGTAAAATATGTTTTCCTGATGGAATGAAAAAGGAAGGAAACTGCAACTGCGAAGGTGTACCTTTTATTAAATGCTCTCATTGCCAAAAAAACTTATGTTTTAGCTTTTTTTTTTATAAATATCACCCAAACGAGAGTGGGGTATAAACGAATATTTTTAATTTCCTAGTTAGTATTTTAGGATAATTTGGTATTTTATAATGTTTATGTAGTCCAGGAAAAGTCTGAAACATTTTCCTGACAAAAATATGTTTTTGGACGAAAAAGTTTTTAATTTTAATTTTTCAAAAATTTATTACATTACATTTAAAGATAGGTACTACTATTTTACGGCATAAATTTTTTGGTGACAATCTCTTCAATCCAAAAAAACTTATGTTTTAGCTTTTTTTTTTATAAATAACACCCAAACGAGAGTGGGGTATAAACGAATATTTTTAATTTCCTAGTTAGTATTTTAGGATAATTTGGTATTTTATAATGTTTATGTAGTCCAGGAAAAGTCTGAAACATTTTCCTGACAAAAATATGTTTTTGGACGAAAAAGTTTTTAATTTTAATTTTTCAAAAATTTATTACATTACATTTAAAGATAGGTACTACTATTTTACGGCATAAATTTTTTGGTGACAATCTCTTCAATCCAAGCAAGGAAATTTAGTTATGAAAAATATTTTCTGTTAAATATTTATAATATTTAAATATAAATTTAGAAGATAAAAAAAAGAAAAAAAAATTTCGTCTCAAAATAATTTGTTTTTAAATATAAATATTAAGTTTTTGAAGTAAGAAGCTGAAAAAACGTAGTTTATACAATTTACAAAGTAATGGAATTGATTTTCAACGTTACCGAGAGCGAGAATATAACACAAAATTGAATGATTTATTCTGGGCTTCTAGAGGCTAATTTCGCCAATTCCCTATACATGTGTCTAATATTTTTCAATACTCTGACATCCCTGAAAATTTCATTGAAATTGGTTGAAGGAGCTTTGAGCAGCGGCAACTTTGTTGATGCAATTTATGGCTATTTTCGTTCCTAAGAAATATTTTTTCTCGGCTCAGAAGGCCCATTGGCAAGAACCCTCGGACACGTATCTAATATTTTTGAATTTTGAAACTCGAAAAAAAGTTTCATTGTAATCTGTGACCCCACGTCCGTAGCCTCCCCTTGTTAGAGAAATAGGATGAAGGGGAGAAAATAATCTGTAACCCAAAGTACACGAAGCAGCTACAGTTTGAACACGTGACAATGAAATTATTCCAGAGCCATAAAAGTGTTAAAATAATTTAATAATGTAAAAAAAGAATATGAAAGTTATATGTTCATATTTAACAACTTTAAATAAGGACAATTGGCAATGGAACTGAAAAATTGTAAAATAGGTAACACATAAAATAGTAATACATAAAATATTAAAAACTTCATATATAATAACTCAACTATTGTGATAAATGATAATAAAACAAATTTAAAATATAAATACTTCCAGAAGATGGGCCAACAGCCCGAAACGTTGGGACAAGTAAATGTTCATATATTCATAAAAAATATATATTATATATAATTTAACACGGTAGGATATGGCACTGTTTGGAAGCGACTCCGTGGTGTAATAGATAGCATACCGCGCATGTCACGCGGAAGACCCGGGTTCGATTCCCGGCGGAACCAAATCTTTTCTCTTCAAAAATAAATTATTTTAAGTGTTCATAATTGCCTTTTAAAAACACATTGACTATTTTTGATGTTAGTTTAGGACTTTACTAAAATCTTAAAGACCTTAGTCTTTTCGTATTCCGTTTCTAATAAATAACTAAAGGAATTGGGTGCAGCCAAGTCAATTTTGGTTTAAAACTGGGTGACCCAAACTTTGCCTTGGTTGAAAATCATTAATCGACGGCATTTTTCAGAATAACACCTCATTTTTTATAAAATTGGACCCTGAGTTAACGATTTACTCACACAGTAAAGATTTAAAAGATAAAAGGTACAAAAGAACTATTTGTGATGTTATTTTAGAACTTTACTAAAGTCTGAAAGCCAAAAAATTTCAATTCATTTATATTCAACTAGATTTATATTATAAGCAGGGTAGCAATCAACCATTTCAGCAGGCCTCGTGGAACTAAATGTAATACCAGAATACTTATCTTGAAATATGGGAAAAATTAAATAACAATCTATTTAAGAAAAGACGCAATAAATGGTAGGTAAGTTAATTTGTAGGAAAGAAGCGAAGATAAATCCTTAGCACCTGAAAAGTTGGGTCTTTTGATTTGACTCAAATTGCTAAACATTTTAAATACTCTCACTGTGCAATGTAAAATGGGCATTGATTATTGGCGAAACTACGATGGGTAAAATTTTAAGCCCCCACCCTTTAAAAATAAACAAATTTAAAAATAAAACCGTATGTCATATAATTAAAAAGTTTGCTGTATTCTAATAATTGTATCACATAAGATATAATTTGATATTGATTTTTTTATTTTATGCTGCAAATACACACAAAAAGCTTGAAACCCTTATTGGCTTAACTTTTTTTTTTTTTTTTTTTTTTTTTTTTTTTTTTTTTTTTTTTTTTTTTTTTTTTGGGACTTCTACTGAAGCCCTATACTGCCCATACTAACACCCATGGCACTGGGTGATACTTCTCCTACGAAAGAAAAGCAACACCCAGGGCGGGACTCGAACCCGCAGCTCCGGCATGGGAGTACGGCGCTTTACCGCACAGCCACACCGGGCCCCGGCTTAACTTCTTCTTTATAAAAATAAAACGTAATAAGAATGGAAGTAAACTAAATAATACATGTAGAAATAGTGATGCAAGCTTATAAATAAGGGTTAGTAAATCTCTATTTCTTCTACTGGGTCAACTGGAGGGATAACCGGTCCGATGGTGGACAATAACAGTATAACCTATCTATCAGAATTCCTGAGAAAAGCGTTCCAATAAGCTTCAAATTTCTGATAGTCTCCTTACCAGGCATGCGCACTAAGCAATCAGTGATTTCCTAGAAAACAGTATGAAGTTTGCGGTGGGAACAAACCTATTATTTTCTAGAATATGATGTAGAGATATAAATTTAGAGAAGTCTACTTAAAACGGAGACTTCTCATAGTAAAGTTAAATGGGAAGTTGATTTTTTTTTTTAAATTAGGAATAAGAAAAAAGGAGGTAGGTATAGGAAATCAAAATTATATATAGGTGGCGTTTGCCACGTTGCCACTTGCTGATTGCGTCTAATGAATATGCCTAAAAAAACGAATTAGCTATATCATAATTTTACTTTAGGTTTATGGTAATTTCATCAGTGTCTCCAATTACACAGTTTTTCATCGGCAGCACATATTGCCCTATACCGGATATTATTGCGAAATAAAGAAGCCTCACCGGCCCAGGACCATTTCTAGATCCGATGTGAATTAGAGGATTGGAGTACAGCAGGGGATTAGAAAGAAGGACGTGAAAGAGTGAGGGCTGATAACATGGGGCATTGAATTGATTGAATCCCGCTCGACGGATTGAAAGATCTCTCGAGAGAGATAGGGCCCTACTCTCCCATCAATCCTCTTCCTATTTAAATAGATCTCCTTACCTCCTTCTTTTCCCTCTCTTTAATCGGGATCCTGTAGATAGCTATCAAGTCTTGTCAATTACAATGCTATCCTCTCTAGTGGAAAATTTCCTTGCTCAGGAGGAAAACGTGACATTACTACCTTAGGAGGACAAAAATAAATATATTAGAAGAAATATCTTATGGGCTCACCTGTAGTGTAGTGGTTAGCATGGCAACCTACTATACTAAAGGTCGCGGGTTCCTGTCCCGCGGTGGCCTTAGAATGTTTCAAAGGGAGAAAAAAATCCTGGGGTATGCCGTCTCTTGGATTGGACGTAAAATGGAGGTCCCGAGCCTGTACGAGGTACTCGTTCCTAGTTATACCTGCATAGCCAAAATATATGACTCCCACTGTAGCATCGTCAGATTAGCCTTAGTAGTATAAAGGGACGTCAAAAAAACAGAAATATCTTATAAACATTAAAATCAACTAATTTATGTGCAGGAGGCAATTGAGGACATTAGTATAAAAAAAGGCTTAGCAAAGGGAGTTTTGGTTTTCCTTATATCAGGAAAGGAAAAAAGATATTAAAAAATGTCAGTGAACATTTTTTGGGTGTTTCGCTATTTTACAGCAATTTATAATAATTGCCTGTTATGAATACTGATGGTTTATCGGTAAATCTTATTTGTTTCCCTAAAATATAATATTAGACTCAGCCACAGCAAAGCGTTATAGCTAGTACCAAGCTAGTATTTTACTTCTTACTTTGTTAGTACATTAATTAGTTACCTACCTAGTACTAAGCTAGTATTTTACTTAGTACTTCGTACTTAGTTAGTTACTTACTTAGTTACCAATCTTGGTAACTGGCTAGTATTTTAAATAAATTTGATATCAATATTTTAAATTGAATTGTGCAACTTTTGTTTGAGAAAAAGAGAATCATTTTTATGGCTAAATGGGGTTATTATTTTAATTGTCTTTTGTTTCAGATGATTAACATCCAACTATATTTCTATTATAATATTTTTATTATCTTACGTGCGATGCACAGTGGGAAAATTTCGTGATTCAGTGGCCAAAATTCTATAAATCCTGACCAAATGACAATAATCAAACAATTCTGTTTTCATTCATGAGCATGAGTTTCTTTATTTGTGAGAATAAAAAAAATAAATAAATACCATCATTCTACGTAGGTCATATGAATTTTTATATGAATCCTTTCTTCACTTTAATTGAATAAAATAGCTTATTCGGAACAGGGACATATTTGGAGAATGAAATGAGTCAGTACCATTATCTACTGAGCTTTACTGTAATATGAATGTCTTTTTCAGGTATATATATGCTCCTTTCGTAAGATATTTAAAGCAGCTGAAGCAGAAGAAATCCAAAAAAAATTATATTAAAAGTATAAAATTTTTGTAAAACTTCTTTGGGTTAACAAATATTTATTCAACAAAAATATACAATTATCAATGTGAAACGAATAAATACAACTCAAATATTCGGGCAGATTACAAAAATGATAACTTAATAGCACACAAATCATATGGCTTGAGCATCACAGTCAAGACACAGACTAAGACTAACTGATACCAACTGGTTCAATCACTCGCTCCTTATTTATAGTCGTAAAAGGACTGGTCTGGAATGTTCCAGACCCCCGTGGAACCATCCAGGCCTCCAACAGTTTAGTCCCAAGCACGTGCTTTGACGTTCCGCTCCAAATGCTATTTATCCCAACAAAATGTTAGGGATTTCAAACCAAATGTTTTTGTGTTCTTATTAAAGATTTAACGTTAAAATATGATATAATAATTCAACTGGAAGTGTATCTTTAGTCTTATTTAGGTCGAAACTATATTCAATGTCCAAATATAGGGATTTAAATATAGGGATATATCGCCAAACGATCGCATTTTATGGATCAAATTCTATTATAGCATCTTAGCCCGTTTTACCCTCTACCACTGAAAAATAATTGCCAATACATGTGCCAATGTTTTGTTTTTTTTGTTTTTTTATATATGTAGTTAATAAAAGAAATTAGTTTTATCAAAATCTGTGATTATCTCATCACCAAATATATTCTAGAATAAGAGAAGATGTATTTAATAAGACAGATGTAAGGATGGGGGTGGGGAAGCCCTCCCCCTTAATTCCAGCCGAAGACAGATATTAGACGGAAAGAGAATTGGAAAGATGTTGAAGATATATCTCCGCCCACAAAGAGAAGATTCGAATTTGAGCCGTGTAGAGAGAAGCGTTATATCGGAGAGCGCTATTGTAGAGGCTCCCAGGCTGCAATAAACCATACGTTGCCTCAGAGCCAGCGGCTTACTGTAGTCCTCTGTCCTCGGTTATATGTAATCACCCCATTATCACTTTTCTACTTCTTCCTATCTTTTTATATCTAATATTGTCTTTTAGGCTTTACTCGCTAGTAAAGTCCATGAACGCCTAAATATTTATACATCGCTGACTGTTTTTTACAACATCATTATTTTTCAGAAGCGTGAATTTAAAGTTTGAATGGAATAAAATTTTAAGTTTAAAACAAGGGCTTAACCTGTCCCTGAAGAGCGGAGCATATGGTTAGTTTTGTGTCACTAGTATCTACTTTTTGTGACTTTGTTTATAAATTGAGAGATTATTGTTTGCTGACATTGTGAATTATAATCTTTTTACTTTCACTTACCTATATATGAAATATATAGTAAGTGGAAGTATTGCGATCGTGAAAAACTTCGACTTCCGGTTTTCAACGGAAATACACGTTTTGGGGTCCCCTGAGTCCAATTAACCAAGTCCCGCGAAATGGTCTGTGTGTGTGTGTGTGTGTGTGTGTGTGAACAGACTAGCTCAAAAACTATAAACCGTGCGAACCTGAGATTGGGTATTTAGTGTATGTATATGCCCGCAATGTGACCGTAAAAATTTCATCAAAATTGATCAACCGGAGGGGGGACTTTACTTAATAAATTTTGTATCATTTTCAAGTGTTTTTTTTTATTTACTCAAAAACGGCTTTCACGATTTTGATCAAACTGGGTATCTGATTTATGTATATGCCAAAGATGCGATAGCCAACATTAAATCAAAATTGATCAACCGGAGGGGGGACTTTACTTAATAAATTTTGTATTATTTTCACGTGTTTTTTTTTTTTATTTACTCAAAAACGGCTTTCACGATTTTGATCAAACTGGGTATTTGATGTATGTATATGCCATAGATTTGATAACCAACATTTCATCAAAATTGATCAACCGGAGGGGGGACTTTACTTAATAAATTTTGTATCATTTTCAAGTGTTTTTTTTTATTTACTCAAAAACGGCTTTCACGATTTTGATCAAACTGGGTATTTTATGTATGTATATGCCAAAGATGTGATAGCCAACATTTCATCAAAATTGATCAACCGGAGGGGAGACTTTACTTAATAAATTTTGTATCATTTTCACGTGTTTTTTTTATTTACTCAAAAACGGTTTTCACGATTTTTATCAAACTGGGTATTTGATGTATGTATATGCCAAAGAAGTGATAGCCAACATTTCATCAAAATTGACCAACCGGAGGGGGGACTTTACTTTATAAATTTTGTATCAATTTCACGTGTTATTTTTATTTACTCAAAAACGGCTTTCACGATTTTGATCAAACTGGGTATTTGATGTATGTATATGCCAAAGAAGTGATAGCCAACATTTCATCAAAATTGACCAACCGGAGGGGGGACTTTACTTAATAAATTTTGTATCATTTTCACGTGTTATTTTTATTTACTCAAAAACGGCTTTCACGATTTTGATCAAACTGGGTATTTATGTATGTATATGCCAAAGATGTGATAGCCAACATTTCATCAAGATTGATCAACCGAAGGGAACACTTTATTTCATAGCTTTTTTTCTAATTTTTAGATTATCTCAAAAACGGCTTTAACGATTTTCTTCATATTCGTCATGTTTAATGAAAACTGAGTGTTATTTAATATCAGGTAAGCGTTATCATTATTAAAATGTTCTGAGGGGTTTATAGAGCAAATGAAAACAAAAATAAGAAATGAATGTGGAAAATGTGTAACTTTGAGAAGTGGCATTAACAAAACGCATTAATATCTTATCTAAGTAAGTTGGTAAGTGAAAGTTGTGTGTTGCGCGCACGCACCAGATTTTTTTAAATAAATACTAGCTGACCCTTGCGAAGCATTCGCACTCTAACCTACTTAAATCCCTCTTAATTAAAGTACAAATCATATGTTTAGTATAATTTATTTTATCGGGAGGGGTGGGGTTGAAAAGAAAAGGAGCCATGCGTAACCTGTAATATAAAGAAGAGGTGAGGCTAGAAGGCGGAACACTGAAATCTTATATACGATCCTTACGAATCTCGTATAAAATTCTCGTGTCACAATGTTAGTTACCATACTCCTCCGAAACGGCTTGACCGATTTTAATCAAATTTCATATGCATATTCAGTAGGTTTGAGAATCGGCTACTATCTATTTTTCATACCCCTATGTCATAAGGATTGTCCAACCCCTAACATTTTTTATTGGGACAACATATAATTTTTTATTTTTACTTTCACTTACCTATATATGAAATATATAGTAAGTGGAAGTATTGCGATCGTGAAAAATTTCGACTTCCGTTTTTTTTTTATAATGTGGCATTAAAAAATATATACAAACCTAAATTTTCACCCTTCTATAATCAACCCATATTTTTTAATAGTCATTTTAGTAAACAGTAGAGCGCCAAGCGGTACGATCGTTGTAATTGATCGTGCTATAAATACACAAAAACTACACTCACTGAATTGTTTTTTAATTATGTAATCGTGCTGATAATTTTGGTGCCTTTGCAAGAACATTACCCTTTTCACAAGTACCACCCTATTTCGCATGGGCTCAAAAAAAAAAAAAAAATGATTATCAATAAGACCCAAGGCCAAACGATGTCTGTGGCTTAGATTTGAGCCCACCATGTTTCTTAGAGGAAAAGTTATACGTGGCATGCTCTCAAGTGGGTAAAACATCCAGTTTGTATGGGTTAGCTAAAGATGGGATGACATAATAGCATTAAGAGATTGATATTGTTTGTTAGGGTTACTGTCGTAATTAATTAATGATATAAAGAAATAAATTAATGTTTGGTGTTTTGTTATTTTTATATTTGCTCATCGTTCACAGCGCTCCATGCTTCTTTCACTCAGATACCACACACATCATTATACACTTACAATAAGTTAGTGATTATTTTTCTACACTATAAATTCCCTAGAAATAATTTACATGGCAAAACAACGTTTGCCGGATCAGCTAGTACACACATTAGTTTCGCGGAAAGCAAATCCGCTGATTCTATTGACTGAAATCGCATGTTTTTGCTTGTAACTCGCAAAAGACGGTAACAATCGGAAAAGTGATATACCCAAAAATGCTCGCCTCGACAAAATGAAACAAATGACAACCTCAAAAAAGCACTGCGACCATTTTGAAATTTTCGTTGAGAATTGCAGGTTTTCGCTTACACCACGCAAACGAAGGGCCTAATAAAAAAAATGCATAAGAATAAAATGTTCTCCTTGAAAACCTTAAAAGATTGCCATCATTTAGAAATCTTGAAGACCATTTTCTCGCAATCGAAGGCATAATGAGTGATTTGTATATTTTTCTGTAGTAGTGGTTAAGGAAATGTTTAAAATGATACCACGTTCATGGTATTGATAAAGTAATATGGAAGTAATGGCGGACCGAATAATTTTTTTTACCATAATACCATATTTTTTTTACCATACTACCATAATTTTTGTCATGTATATTCCTTTGGATTTTTTCTAAAAATTGTTTCTA
Organism: Aelia acuminata; assembly: GCA_911387785.2. Lineage (NCBI taxonomy): Eukaryota > Metazoa > Arthropoda > Insecta > Hemiptera > Pentatomidae > Aelia > Aelia acuminata. Next base: position 149,478,934 of record OU426982.1, on the reverse strand, counting down.
AAAACCGAACGAACTCCATATACTGCTTCAAAGATACGTTTTTTTTCCTAATCAATTTATTTTATCCTACGTCCTTTTAGAATGTTCTATTTCGGACTAAGTGTGAGAAGCAATTGACTGGATTCTTAGTCTGGCCTTTTGTTACTATAGTAAATATGTTTACTCAAAAATATTAATCATGATTTTTTTTTCAAATGTGATCAAAAATAAAGATTACTCTTTAAAAAATTCCACAGACAGACACATTCAAGTACTTAGGACTAAGATTTGACCGAAGAATGACATGTGGTCCACTTATTAAAAAAAAAAAAAAAAAGGTTAACCTCGATCAAAGGCTAAAACTACTATATTCACTCCTCTCAAAACAGGCGATAGTTAAGAAGCACCAGTAATTTCATTTTAGTCTCCATGAAGATAGATTTATAGACGATGTTTAAATCATAGGATTGAGGTGACAGAAAGTTTCATCGAGGTCATGAATAGAAGATTATATAATAAGTTGAATTTGAAAAATTATATTTAAATTTTAATTCATAGGAACATGCAAAATCTATGGGTAAGCATTGAATAGTCTATAAATCGAATACAGAAACTGAAATAGTACATTATTTATAAGGTAAAAAAATTTTAATTTTAAATTTAAAAAAAAATCAAATTAAGTTAAAAAGTTATTATTATATTACCTGGCTGATGTTTGTAAAGTATGGATCTCTGGAAGTATGAATGTTTCAGTTATTATAGAGGCATTGGTAATTGAATCTATATCAGGCTTCAGAATATTATTCAGTACTCTCAACATTAAACCAAAAAATTGGCCTGAAGCTGGAGCTCCGGCAGAATAAAAATTGATTCCTGAGTTCATCTGCAAATGAACAGGTTCTTCCCGAGGAACCCTAAATAAAAAAAAAATAAACGACTATACTATAAAACATAATCATAGAATAAAAATGTATATTATATTATTTACTATTACATGTTTATGTCATAGAATATTTTTCATGCCACTCTACAATAAATATAAATAAAATCTTCTATTTAAAAAAAAATTAAATGAAAATAAATAAATAGACCTTCTAACATCGTTTTGTTGATCAGATGCGTCAGCAGTCGAAAATAAAACTTCGACAGAAATTGAATAGCAGCTACACCTACTTACTGAAACCTATTTGGACCTATGCATCACAGATATACGGCATCGCAAAAAAGACCCACATTAAAAAACTTCAAATCTTTCAGGAAAAAACTTTTAGAACAATTACAAAAGCAACCTAATATGTCAGCAACATGACATTACACAATGACCTTCACATGCCGACTGTCATCGAACACATACGAACTCACTACAAGAGATTCCACGACAAATTACAAGGATACCCCAACTCACTCATTGATAGCATGACCACAACAACCATTCCAGGTAACACCCGTAGAAGGCTGAAGAGGAGCTGGATGAGGGACCTCCTCGACTTTAGTCAATCCTAGCACCAATCAAGCCAAGAGGAGATGCCGCTGGGTAATGCGCCCCCTCTTGCCTCTTGGTTGGTATGCAATGTAATAACTCAAAATCTACAAATTCACTGATTGTTGATGTTATTATTGACAGGTGTTAATAAAAGCTATCAGCTAAAAAAAAACTCTTGATAAAAATTATCAAATGATTTTTATTAACCCAAGGTTAAATTCTTGGTTAAATTTGTTAGTAGTTTATATATTTACTGGAAGAAGCTAGTTTTATGGTGTTTCAATTTGTAATTTAGTAACAAATATTTCTTCTTTTATCTCTTATTTATTTTCAGATCATTGAAAGATTGGAATTTATTTTATAATTTTAAATATTCGTTTTTAAAACCTGCAAACGCTTCCTTGCTTAGTTGATTAATGTATGGATTCATTACTTTTATTGCTTGGTATTATCCAACCACATCTGCAACAATTCAAACTAATTGAGTTTATGTAATTGGAGACCATTAGGAGAGAGGTGTATTCATACGCAGGGAACGTGCACGCAAAGTAATGGATGTAATGTAAAGGAGCAAGTATAAGTTGAGTTACTTTGAAACTTTGCCGGAAATGATATTGTTAGGATTAGCAATATGAAGCCATTGTAAGTTCGCAGCCCGTGCCGGAAGTTGTTCAAACCGAAAACTTCTTAAACCCTACTCACTCTAATTAGATACGTTTTAGGTTTGGGTATTATGGCTGCCGGGGAGCTTAACAACTTTTTTGGCAGTTTTCAAATCTAAAGGTTTGTTTCAAATCGAGAATTTTCTCCTTACTTTGTTATTGCTCGCTACCTCTTGTCAGAAAATAACCGCCTGTGACTTTTTTAAACCAGAAAAAAAATTCAAAGTTCCACTTTTCTTACATCATGTGAAAATTTGCTTTTATTTTCGGCAAAAGATTGTATTTAAATCATCATATAATATATTATTTCTCATAACCTTTTTTTTGTCGGTACTCCATCACTTTCCTAAATACCTCATAAAATTTCATTAATGTCGTCATATTCATTATAGTCGTTTATTTTTTTTTTTTTATTTAGGGTTCCTTGGGAAGAACCTGTTCATTTGCAGACGAACTCAGGAATCAATTTTTATTCTGCCGGAGCTCCAGCTTCAGGCCAACACTTTGGAGATCCATACTTTACATACATCAGGCAGGTAATATAATAATAATAACTTTTTAACTTAATTTGATTTTTTTAATTTTAAATTAAAAATGTTTTACCTTATAAATAATGTACTATTTCAGTTTCTGTATTCGATTTATAGACTGTCACCTCAATCCTATTGCTTTCAACATCATCTATAAATCCATCTTCATTCAGACTAAAATGAAATTACTGGTACATCTCAACTATTGACTGTTTTGAGAGGAGTGAATATAGAAGTTTTAGCCTTTGGTTCAAGGTTTTCCTTTTTTTTTTAATATGTGGACCACATGTCATTCTTCGGTCAAATCTTAGTCCTATGTATGAATGTGTCTGTCTGTGGAATTTTTTAAAGAGTGATCTTTATTTTTGATCACATTTGAAAAAAAATCATGATTAATATTTTTGAGTAAACATATTTACTATAGTAACAAAAGGCCAGACTAAGAATCCAGTCAATTGCTTCTTACACTTAGTCCGAATTAGAACATTCTAGAAGGACGTAGGATAAAATAATTAATGGATTAGGAAAAAAAATCGTATCTTTGAAGCAGTATATGGAGTTCGTTCGGTTTTTAGAAACAATTTTTAGAAAACATCCAAAGGAATATACATTACAAAAATTATGGTAGTATGGTAAAAAAACTTATTCGGTCCGCCATTACTTCCATATTACTTTATCAATACCATGAATATGGCATCATTTTAAAGTTTTCCATGAATGCCACGCCGGAAAAATATACAAATCACTCATTTCGCCTTCGATTGCCAGTAACAAGCGCAAAACCGCGGTTATACAGGTTTCTAAATGGTGCCAATCTTGTTAGGTTTCAAGGTGAAAATTTTCCGTCATATATTTTTTTTCGATTAACCCATTCGTTTGCGAGTTGTAAGCGTAAAACTGCAATTTTCAGTGAAAATGTTCGCATAGATTTTTCCAAGGTTTCATTTTTTTCAGTTTGTCGAGACCAACATTTTTGTTTATAAACACTTTTCCGATTGTCGCCGTCGTTTGCGGGTTACATTTCTTTTTGCTAAACATGCGATTTGAGTCAATAGAATCAGCTCACACGTTATGTGTATTTCGCTACATATGTGCATATGTGTATTTACGTAAGTACGTGGTCTTTTACAGGGTGCGCGCTTTCAGAGACATCTATCTCTTTTTAAAATAAACCCACCAACAACAGATGACCATATCTTCAAACATGACTCAAAACTTCAAACATGATGCGGTCCTGTAAACACGTAAATACTTTGTAAATACCTTAAACTTATGTTTCAAAAAATAAATACAATTTAAACACATTTATTCTTAACTTCAACAGTCACCTATGCCCATGACGCACTAAATGCGCTCTATACGATACTCAATGTGCTGTGTGTACTTTAATTAAGTGGGATTGAAGTAGGTTAGGGTGGGAATCCTTCACAGAGGTCATATAGTACAATATTACTTTTTTCGATTGATCCCTTCCTTTGATTGTAAGCGAAAAACTGCAGTTTCAGCGAAAATGATCACTAAATTGAAAAAAAAAAATGATTTTTTTCAGTTTGTCGAGAGGAACATTATTAGTCATATACACATTTCCGAGCACAAATATTAGAACAGGTAAAAAAAATCTGGTGCGTGCGCGCAACACACAACTTTCACTTACCAGCTTACTTAGATAAGAAATTGACGTGTTTTGTTAAATATCATTTCCCAAAGTCACACATTTTTCTACATTCATATCTTATTTTTATTAATCATTAAAGCCGTTATTGAGTAAATAAAAAACCCCGTGATAATGATACAAAATTTATTAAGTAAAGTCCCCCCTACGGTTGATCAATTTTGATGAAATGTTGGCTATCACATATTTGGCATATACATACATCAAATACCCAGTTTGGTCACAATCGTGAAAGCCGTTTTTGAGTAAATAAAAAAAGCACGTAAAAATGATACAAAATTTATTAAGTAAAGTGTCCCGTGCGGTTGATCAATTTTAATGAAATTTTTACAGACATATCTCGGGCATATAAATACATCAAATACCCAGTTTGATCAAAATCGTTAAAGCCGATTTAGAGTAAATAAAAAAAACACGTGAAAATGTTACAAAATTTATTAAGTAAAGTCCCCCCTCCGGTTAATCAATTTTGATGAAATTTTTACAGTCATATCTCGGGCATATAAATACATCAAATACCCAGTTTAATCAAAATCGTTAGAGCCGTTTTTGAGAAAATCGAAAAAAACCTAAAAAGTTATTAAATAAAGTACCCCCTCCCTTTGAGCAATTTTGATGAAATTTTTGCTGTCACATCGCGGGCATATACCTACACTAAATACCCAATTTCAGGTTCGCACGGTTTATAGGTCTTGAGCTAGTCTGTTCACATACACACACACACACACACACACACACACACACACACACACACACACACACACACAGACACAGACACACACACACACAGACCATTTCGCGGGACTTGGTCATTTCGACTCAGGGGACCCCAAAACGTGTATTTCCGCTGAAAACCGGAAGTCGAAATTTTTCACGATCGCAATACTTCCACATACTATATATTACATATATAGGTAAGTGAAAGTAAAAAAATGATTTTTTTCAGTTTGTCGAGAGGAACATTTTTAGTCATATACACATTTCCGAGCACAAATATTAGAACAGGCAAAAAAAATTATCACCTTGTAACACAAATCGTATAGGTTGAACTATAGATGAAAGACTAACTGTCCTGTCAATAGCTCTTTACATATAGTCGTATGAAGAAGGGTCTAGAACCTCGTAGAACGTCGTCGATGGGACACGAACTGCGTAGTCACCAACACGCACTACGACAGTCTTTACTGTTAGTTTGTTCCCAGAAGAGGTCTGGGACTTTTAAACCACAATTTTTTTTTGTTTAACGTTACAATATTATAACGTAAAATGATGCTGTATTTAATAAACTATTTCTGATAAATATATCAACAAAAAATGTATTTCTGAAAATGTTTTTATCTCCAATACTATGTTTTCTCATTTATATTTAGATAAGTCGAATGATTACTTCGATAAGTCGAACAATTTTTCGCTTGTCTCTCCTAACGTGAATTATCGAGAAATTTTTATATTAATAATTTAATAAATGACGATAATCAACGAATACGAGAGGACCTGGGAGTATCAGCTGTAAGGGATATCATTGAAATGAGGCAGCTGAAATGGTTTGGCCACCTTTGCCGTATGGAAGAGGACCGTGACCCAAGGAAGTACTTCGAAGCTAGGCCGACTGGAAGACGTCCCCGGGGCAGACCTAGACTAACGTGGACAGACCACATCACTAGGCTGGGAGAGAAAAGAGGACGAGGCCTGAATGCCATGAAAGCGCTGGCTAAGGATCGGGGTGAATGGCTGGCTTGGACTGAGGCGCCTCCACGCTGAAAGGCACATAGGAGGAAGAAGAAGAAGAAGAATAAATGACGATATGAAGAATAATTTTAAATAACTTAGGAAGTTAAAGAAGCGAACCTTCCTGAGTTCCTTGTTGTTATAATCCGAATGATATCCTGTCCTCAACAAACACTGGAGGCAATGCCGAGTGAGTAATTGGGGGTTGCGTAAATAATTTTAGGCAAATATTTGAGGATTAAGTTTATAATCCGGTTGTGGATTCGGCCGCTAGGTCTCGCCGGCTGTTCTGGCCTCTGTACTGTTCTTAGTCAGATTTAACGCCGGTCGGTCGAATACTATATATTCAACACCCTCTCATTACTAAGAACAAAATTATTAGTATCCATAATAAATACTTTATTATTATTATTATTTATGATATAATATATCATAAGAGTATAATACCATGATAGTATATTATTCTAGCTGACCTAATAGATGTTGGTTTATACACGTTTCATAGCTTTGTTCAAATTGGTTTAGAGAAATCAGGTTCAAGGTGTGACACTGGTAAAAATGTAACTCTAAGCAATCTTTATATATATAAAAATCACGTGTCCCGATGTTTGTCGGAAAAACTACTCAACCGATCTTTATAAAGTTTGACTCATTTTGTGTAGTTTTGTACAACTTAAAAGATAGGATAGTTTTATCTTGACTATTGGCCACAATATTTCTTTAATTGCAATTTAAATGCTTATGATACTTCAATTGAGTTCTATAAATTTCCTACAGACAGCGGTGTAAGGATGGCGTGATGGCCGAGTGGGCAAACGCCTTAGGAAATACGCCCAACATATGATTGGGAACCCAAAGATAGCAAGTCAAAAACCCGGAGCCATTTAAAGATACTCGGCATCTATACCCCACCCTCTCTCCTGGCCCGGGAATCCCCACATAGCCTAAACGAGGAAGGGGGGAACAAAAATATAGTAGTGTAAGTCGATTTATTGACACAATGCTTCATTTTCTTTCGACATATATGGTGGGTAAGCATCCAGTAGCCAAATCTATTTTTCTTGCTTGGGCTAGGAAAGTCCGTATTTTCCCATGGACAATTATGTAACGCCTTTTTAAGTGTGGGTAAACATTGAACCTATTTGTTTTAGCAAAAGACTTTTTGATATAACCTGTTTTAAGTAGAACCTACCCAGTTTATATCTGATCTCATTCCATCATGTGTTATATTCTGAATTTAATTAATATTTATTATGGCGAAAGATGAATTTGGTTAGTTTTTGCTAACTGTCTTTTAATAAACCCAATTCCAATTATATTCTTTATTAGTTTCTTTTACAAGTGTGTCATTTATATTTAATCTCGCCTCTGGTGAAATAATCCAGTAAGTGCTAAATGAATGGATCATTAATGTGGGAGATCAAATATGAGATGTAAAAAATAAATACTTTAACCCTTCCAAATTCTTTACAAAACAATTTTAAATTTGACGTAAAGTTCTATTTTAAATCCCGTTGGTTTTTATATTAGTTGAAACTTTGTTATCATTAACAGTAAATTTATATTTGCCTGTATCAAAGAAAATAGGATATACCTACATAATTTAAGGCATTATAGCTACTAAGCCACAGCAACGTATGGTTGGGTCTCCTCGTCATAATAAATATTAATAATAATTGCAACATATTTTAAAGTGTGCAAAGAAGCGAATCCTTGCACCCGAAATTCCTCAAACATTTTACTTTGAGCCTAGCCCTTAATATGGTCTTAATGTAATCTATGCCTTTCTCTAATATGCACTTATATTATATGTATAATATCTTTTTTACAGGATTACTTTAAAGGTTGATGAAATCCTATGTTTAGTGTTAAAATAAGCAATAGTTGCTGGTTTGCTGAAAAGATTAATTATTTATTTTAAATTGCGCCCCATGAAACCTTCCTTCTTATTACAAGTGTGTTACCTAACGGAGTAGGCCGGGAGTAAGTTTGGGGCGTAGATCCGTGAAGTGACGTGAGTTTTTGTGTTCAGTAGAATATAAAGGAGGAGCGAACATACAAACCATACGATCCACTATTAAAATCTACAGGATTATCTCCATTGTTGTGGACTAGACTAATGATGGGATTCGATAGGATTCGGAAAAGTGCGTACATTTCTTTCAGTAAAAATGAATTCAGAGTTACTTAAAAGAATGTTGAGAATAAGTTGTCCTAAGGCTGGCTGTAAGAAAACCGTTGTTAAAATGTAAGGTACATGGTTTGATGTCCATGTTAACCACATGTTAAATTATTCTTTCTATTTCTTTGGAAAAAAAAAAAATTATTATTTTTTTTTAGAGTTCGCGCTACCGTTTTGAATACCACAAATTTGAGTCAAATTTATTTAACAAAATAACTAACTACCAATTGTCAAAAGAAAAAAATAGTAAAATAATTCGCATGATTCGCTGGGACATAGTAACATATATAAGTAAATTAAAAAAAAAAAAAATGGATGTATCGATAGGTAGGTAGTAATAAGTTTATAGGCGGGTATATTGACATGGAGCCTTTGCTGTTGAGAAAAAACACACGGCCTCTTGTATTTTTTTTTTTTTACTTTCCTCCTTGGGCCGACAGAGTGAGCTAATTGGGCGGCTCAAAGAGTGGCGCGCTCTGTATCCTCGGCAGCTCCCTGTAATCAGGTTATAGGCGATCCCCCCCTCCCATTCTTTTGGCAAACTAATTCTCTCCCGAATTACAAGAATCGAATTAAGGCGGGGGGCGATGCGCGGAATATCCTACGGCTCAGAATAATAAGATCTACTTCTTTAACGACAGAAAAGCGATTCCCTTTAGCTCAAAGGGTTACCATGATATATATATATAAGAGAGACTTTTATTGAAAAAAGTGATGCTGCCCAATTATATTGGGTTGCTAATACACAGCATACTTATTTATCTCAGCACAGATATTTGTTAAATACCGAATACTAATAAAACTAATGTATCTCTGCATATGCAAAGAAACTTATAATTTTTGTCTTCTTTTTATTTGGTTACATTTATTATATTGTTTCTGTATAGTCATAATAAGCCACTAAAGATTAATTAATGTTTGTATGTACGAGATCGTGGTGTGGTTTTCCAGGATATCAGTAACCGCCCGGAGGTTTGGTACAAGGACGGTACGCTTCAGGGAAAGAAATATAGGTCCTCGGGGCCTGCTGACTCTGGGCTACCATAATCCTTGGACCTAGACCAGTTTGTCACTGTCCTTGAATCCGAGAGAGCTGACGCCATCGATAGGAAGGGCACTGCCAAATTGGCCCCAATGGAATAGGTATGGAGCTATGGGCAGTCTGCCGCTGCACTATGGAAACCATGGCTTGCAGCAACGTGAGGTTGGGCTACCCCCTCCAGGCTGTCTGTACTCCCGCAAGCAGCACAAATATCTGTAAGGAGACCAAACTGCGCGGCCAAAGGTCTCATTCGGCCTAATGTGCCAATCGAAAAAAAAAAAAAATGTAATAATTAAAATTACAAACTAGGTAAAATATAATTAACATGGGATAACAGCAGCATAGTATTAACAGTATCAAACACCAAGCTCTTATGCAACTAAGGCTAATCGGACGATGCAACAGTCGGAATCCTAAATTTTGCCTATCCAGGTATAATTTGGATAGGGATCTTTTACGAGTATCTGACATCGCACAGGCTTGGGACCTCCATTTTACGTCCTATCCGAGGGGCAGGAAAGGAATTTTTCTCACATTAAAAAATCGTTGGGCCACCGTGAGACGCGAACCCTTCACCTTTAGTATTAAATCTGTGCTTGCAGCGTAAATTTATTCTATTTGCGAAAGAAAGTTATCCGTTAGTGTTATACATAAGTGCCACAGAAGATTTTTTTTACTATCTGCGAATTTCTCTGTCTCTCGATTTGAAGAGCAGAATGAAACTGTATATCGTTACACCAATCTATGGAAGGAATTTGGACCCTTTATTATAACTTATCCTGGAGCTGGAGTCATACACGTATTATATAATTGGGTGAGTTAATCCTGGAAGGGGGGAGTTTGAGGGAGCCGCCTCAAGGCAAGAAGATAGCATTGTTCCCCGGCTAATGGAAGAAAATCATTCACTGAGGTGGACTCAGCCCGAAGAGATGGAAATATTTCTAGTCCCTCGCTCCCTTCTCTCATTGCCATCCGCTCTTCTGCTCTGGAGGAGATCTCTTTTTGTTTGGAAGATGCAGAAAGGACTTGAGGGTTCAAACAGGTATCTTAAAGTATCATGCTTTTAAAGGAACATTAAGTGCGAGCACTCAAGATGACATTAAGTGCAAGTACTCAAAAATGTCCAGATAAACTCACAATAAACTTCCAAGCTCACCTTAATCGGTCGCTTGAAAAACCAAACAAGTCCAAATATTGTACCAGTCTCTAAAAGATTCTATATTCAATTAATAATTTTAATATTAATAATAAAGGTCTTGCAATAGTTTATAATAACCCCGAATATACTATTACGAACAGATAATTAAAAATCTGATGCGATGCCTCTAAAGTTAACACTGAAAATAACGAAATATGTTCGGTAGGAAATATAGCTTATTGTGTATCTATTATTTGCAGACTTGAACAATGAGGTTCTTTCTGAAATTGCTAGTTCTTTTTGTTATTTATGGCAATTGGAGGCTATTATTATTTTTTTCTGTATCACCATTCTATTTATTTATTCTTTTTGTTTTTATTAAGAGGCGATTATTAATATTTTAGTCTGTTACGATTAAATCAGAACTCCTGCGAACGGGTGTAACCCACTGCAGTGGTGTTTTGGTGAGATTTTCATTGTATTTTAATTTTTTTCCTTTTTCTGTATATAAATAAACACATTTGTCTGTCTATCTGGTGCGATGCGCGCATCACACAACTTTCACTTAACAACTTACTTCGATTAAAAATTGACGTGTTTTGTTAAATGGCATTTTTCAGTCACACATTTTTCCACATTTACTTAATTTTTTTGTATTAGCTCTAAATTTAAGTACACTGCATTTAATAGTCCAGTACGTAAAAATCGTTAAAGCTATTTTTGAGAAATTGGAAAAAAAAACAACGTAAAAATGAGAAAAATTTATGAAATAAAGTACCCCCTCCATTTGGTCAATTTTGATGAAATTTTTGCTGTCATATCGCTGGTATATATATACATCAAATACCCAGTTTTCTCAAAATAGAGCCGTTTTTGAGAAAAGTGAAAAAAAAAGTTAAAATTCGCCAAAAGTTATAAAATAAAGTAGCCCAACCGTTTGACCAATTTCAATGAAATCTTTGCTGTCATATCGCGGGCATATGCATACACCAAATACCTAATTTCAGGTTCCTTCGTTTTATATTTTTGAGCTATCCTACTCATATTCACACACACACACACACACACACACACACACAGACCATTTCGCGGTACTTGGTTACTTGGACTCAGTGGACCCCTAAACCTTTAATCCCGTTAAAAACCGGGAGTCGAAATTTTTCACGAACGCAATATTTTCCCTTACTATATATTTCATATGTAGGTAAGTGAAAGTAAAATATATCTAATATTTTAATTATTATTTTATTTTAAACAACTTTAGGCTTTATTTGAAGAAGTGATGCTGTCTATAACTGTAAATACTCCAGACATGAGAGAGCAAGTTTACTAAGGAAGCCTGACAGAACGAGGGAGAAATATCAGAGGGTACATTCCCGATGAGGATATCTATGACAGCTTCCTGACTGACCGGGAGCGGACTAAATTGGGACTGACCCAAACCAGCCACTGATATTTGCAGGAGTCGGGTTGCACAGGCTTCATCAACAAGTATCTTCTTACAGCCGACCCCCACCCTACCTCTTAGCGGGGGTGTAAGGTGTCACTGTGTGTGTGTGTTCCCTCTTCAGGATTACCTTCATAGCATCATCTCCTACACGAGGATATCATCTTCACTACAGCTTATAACTTGCTGAAGGTAAAGAGAACGGTATGAAGTTGTATCCGTCTTACATGACCGTTAAAACAAAACTTATCGGATACAACAAAAAAAAGCAGAGCTAAATGTGGAAGCTTTTATATATAATTTAGTCCTATATAAATATTCATATACATTCAATTTAAATGTGAGTAATAGTCAATTGTTTTTCTTTAAGATAGTTTGATTGATCGCCAAAATTTTCAGTTATCGTTTTTTATTTTGGAAAGCCGGCGTTTTGATCCTATATCTACAGCTACGTTTTCCCTGATACCTATTTAGTTACTATTTGGCATTTAGTGAAAAATGTCTACCTTTATATTTCTTTATTATTCTCAGATCATGACAAGTTTTTCCGACGTTTCGAGGTCCTCCACCACCCCATCACCAGTGCTGTCTTCAATTTTTCTTTTAATCTTCTATTGATTCCTTGCATATCGCCTTCAATAATCTCCGCATTTGATTAGTTTATTAGTAATTCTTAAATTAGCTGGAAGATTCTGAATTAACAATGTTCCTATTTTGGAATTAATTGAAAAAATATCGTCCTTTACATTTCTTTATTATTGTCAGATCATGAAAACTTAGCAATGTACCTGATGATTGGGTCCGAAACGTCGGAAAAACTTGTCATTATCATGATCTGATATTAAAAAGAAATATATATGTATATATATATATATATATATATATATATATATATATATATATATATATATAAAATTAACCAAAAATAAAAAAAAGGACGTTAAACAAAAAACAAATATTATTATTTCATATATTACTGTTTTTAACCAAAACAGTTTTAAATAAATATTTGAAAAAACTGCTATTTCATTTTTTTTTCCTTTTTCAAAAACAACCTCCAATCTCTAAACAATCCCTATAATACAGACCATTGTTCTGTCAGGGAAGAAGTTGGAACACGCAGCTTTGCATACAGCTGGTGGTAGGAACTGATTGATACTGCCTCAACGCGAATCTAACCCAATATATCAGCCCGGAAGACCGGCTGCCGCGACAATACAGCCATAATTGGCAGGGCGCGCCCCTCGGGAGCTATCAGCACTCCTGCACTGATTTCCTCTGTCCTCCGTCCCCCTGGGAGGTCCTTAGCAAATTTTATAGTCCTCCAGGGAACGGTCGGCACCCCTGACACACTCCTGCGCAGGATTAAGCTAATTCTGCTCGCAGGAGAAAAGAGATCCTTAATCTCCCCGCTTCAGCCTTAAACGAGGTCACATGGGAATATACCACTATATAGAAATTATCCGCAGGGATTTTCCGGAATTAATTCTATTCGAAAATTTCAATGAGTAGATATTTTTAAAATATTGTGACTCTTAGGGGGGTTCAAGTAATTTATATTATATATAGAATAAAATAACACTTCACAATAGCAGACAAAGAATAGCAACTCGTTTTATTAACAAGTTTACAAAAAGCATGAACTTGTAACGACACAGTAACCTTATGATTTGCTCTTCACAGCAAGACTAACTCTACAGTCCACCGCTCTTTATATTTCGTTTGAATCAGAACAGTCCATAAGGTTTCCCCGATAAGCGGAGGAGGTTCTCGAACATGTACAAGAAAAGTTTATGCCAACAATACGTCTATTACTCTTTTCAATCTTATGTTTCTCTTTTTGTTTTTGTCTCACATTACAATATAATGAGACCCAGTAGAATATTTGGAGCTTATTGGCATGTAACATGTTTATAACATGTTACACTAGTAGAACAGTAGATAATTATTTCAACAAAAAGTCTAGAAATGATTAATGTAAACTGAACTCATAAGGAATATAATTGAAATAGTGTTTAGTACAATCACAACAGAAAGTGAGCATAAATACACCAAGTTAATGTTTTGCAACAATGGGTACTAATTAAATTCAGAATATAACAGAATCACGGATGAAGGATCACATGGGGCCCGCATGTCAAAATGAAAAAAATCTGGTGCGTGCGCGCAACACACAACTTTCACTTACCAACTTACTTAGATTAGACATTAATGCGTTGTTGTGGTCCCCTCCGTTTCACCACGTTTGATGAAATGTTGGCTATCACATCTTTGGCATATACATACGTCAAATACCCAGTTTGATCAAAATCGTTAAAGCCTATTTTTAATAAATAAAAAAAAAAACACCTGAGAATGATACAAAATTTATTAAGTAAAGTCCCCCCTCCGGTTGATCAATTTTGATGAAATGGTGGCTATCACATCTTTGGCATATACATACATCAAATACCCAGTTTAATCAAAATCGTTAAAGCCGTTTTTGAGTAAATAAAAAAACACGTCAAAATGATACAAAATTTATTAAATAAAGTCCCCCCTCCGGTTGATCAATTTTGATGAAATGTTGGCTATCACATCTTTGGCATATACATACATCAAATACCCAGTTTGATCAAAAACGTTAAAGCCGTTTTTGAGTAAATAAAAAAAGCACGTGAAAATGATATAAAATTTATTAAGTAAAGGCCCCCCTCCGGTTGATCAATTTCGATGAAATTTTAACAGTCGTATCTCGGGCATATAAATAGATCAAATACTCAGTTTAATCAAAATCGTTAGAGCTGTTTTTGAGAAAATCGATAAAAACTTAAAAAGTTATTAAATAAAGTACCCCCTCCCTTTGAGCAATTTGAATGAAATTTTTGCTGTCACATCACGGGCATATACATACACTAAATACCCAATTTCAGGTTCGCACGGTTTATAGTTTTTGAGCTAGTCTGTTCACACACACACACACACACACACACACACACACACACACACACACACACACACACACACACACACACACACACACACACACACACACACACACACACACACACACACACACACACACACACAGACACACACACACACACACACACACACACAGACCATTTTGCGGGACTTGGTTATTTCGACTCAGGGGGCCCCAAAACGTGTATTTCCGTTGAAAACCGGAAGTCGAAATTTTTCACGATCGCAATACTTCCACTTACTATATATTTCATATATAGGTAAGTGAAAGTAAAATGAACGCTTACCAAAAGACTTAAGCTTCTGTATCCAATACTTTCTAAATCCTCAAAATCAAAACTGAAACAAAAATTAAATACGTACACTTACTTACTCAAACCCATATGGTTATATTCCTCACAGATATTCGGCATAGCTAAAAAGAATCACTTACAAAAACTTCAAACATTTCAATCAAAATCGTTACGACTCATTACAAAAGCACCATGGTACGTGACTAACTACAGTTTACATACTGACCTCCATATGCCGACAGTCGACGAACACATAACGACACTTTACAAACGATTTTTTAGTAATTTGTACGGACATCCAAACAGTTTAATAAGCTATATGGCTGACATTCGCATGGATACGAGAAGACTAAAAAGGCGCTGGATGAGGGATCTGCTCTCTTAGACAGCCAAGGTAATTGACTCAAGCCAAGAAGGGGGTGCTGAAAGCACCCAGCTTTCCTTCCTCATGCCTAACATGTCATTATTTCATTTTACCGCCATCTCATTCGCTGACTGTCCGCACTTTGCAGACAGGTGCGAATTAATAATTAAAGTAAAAAAAAATATATATATATCAAATGATGAGATTAGATATCATATCGGTAGGTTCTCTCGGAAAGAGGTTATCAAAACCGAGAACTGAGCAGGAGAAACCTCTAACTATGGTATATATTCTTACAGCTACACTTATAAAAACATATAAAATAACTATGAATAAAAATTGAATATTAAGAAGTTTCCTATAGGAAACGCTAATTTACATTTTTTTTATTATAATAATTTAAATTTTTCATAAGTATAAGAATTTGGAATTTTAATTTATTGAAGTGCTAATAGATGCATAATGTTTCTGGTTAACCTTTCTTTAGCTAACACAGATAGATTCGACGGTTTCCCGACATATGAATAGGCGACACATAAACAATGGGAAAAACACGGATTTTCCTAGTCCAACCTGGGTGAAATAGACATAGCTACCGTATGCTTACCCACCCTAAATATCGAAAGAAAATCTGTTGTGCCAATAAATCAAATTACACCGCCATCTATTGGAAATTTAAAGAGCTTACAATTAATCACAATCAATTGTAGTAGAATATGCATTTCATTTGCAATAAAAGAAATATTGAGGTCAATAATCGAGATAACAACTATCCTATCTTTTAAGTTGGACAAAAATACACACAATGAGAAAATTTTATAAAAGATAATTGAGTAGTTTTTCATTTTGCCCCCGACAAACAACGGGGCACGAGAATTTTATATTTATAAAGATATATTTCTATTGTATTTTTTATATTTTTATTATAAACCAGTCTGCAGCCATATCTCGTATAAGGAGGTTGATATGTCCGTTTAAGTTAGTTTGAAAACGTTTTTATGTGTTGGCCAACTGTTGGCATGTTATATTCAGTATCTAAGATTTGATTAATCGTAATAATTTTGATTGAAGTTTTTGTAAATGTGTTTTTTTTGTTCGGTTTTTTGGGCAATGTCGTCTATCTGTGAGGAGTGCGTACATGTAGGTTTAAGAAAGCATGTGTACCTATTTAGTTTTTGCTTAAGTTTTAGTTTTGAGGATTTGGAAAAAAAGTGGGTAGAGTAAATTTTTTCGTTTGTTAAGGGTTTTTCTTTTTATTTCAACGAGTGGGATCCATGACATCCTTCTATTGAGAATTACTCCAAGGTACTGTACTGTTTCTGTTAGTAGAATTTGGATATTTATAATAGTTTGCGGTATGAATTGGAGAGCAAGTATTTTTTGGGGAGTAAAAGTTATAGTTTTCAAATGTAAGTAAGGCATCTGAGGGGATTATATAAACTGTAGTTGAAATATATTTCTATTAGGATTTCCAACCCCTCTCGACACAAATCGATTGAGAGTAAATATAATCAGGCTTTCATATTCTTTTAACTAGAGTTTAATTTTGTAGAACTGATTGTGAGTCACAGATAAAATATTTGCTTCCACGTCATTCACTTGAACTGAATAGGTTCTTACATGGCAGCCTGTGGATTTATTAATATTTCGAAATTAGCCATATGTACGCGAAAATGAACAAATAAATAACAATGTATAATAAAAAATAAAAATGAAAATAAAAATTCTCAAAAATCTTATATATAAAAATGCGAGTGCCGGATATTCTTTACCTCAAAGCTTTAAGCGTAGGGAATGTGTAATTACAGAGCGGTGCTGTTTAGCTAAATAGCGGCCATATCTAGTTTTTATCCTAATATATTGTAACGTTAAATTGATAAGTAAATAAAAGAAACATATGGTGTAAACTCCCAGACCGTTTGTTGGAACAATATAAGCGGTTGGAACGAACTGTTTGGGACCAAATCATTCGAGCCTGGTCCACGAAGACGTAGAACTGTTCACATTGTTCTGGAACATTCCAGACCTGACCATCTACTATTATAAATAAGGAGAGAGTGACTGAACGAGTTAGTCTATGTCTGTGTAGCTCAAGTCATATTGAGTGATTTTGTGTTATAACGTTATCATTTTTATAACCTGCTCAAGTATCTAAGTTTTATTAATTTGTTGGCTATGATAACTATATACTTTTGTTGAATAAATATTTGTTACCCGCATAAGTATTACAATATCAAATGGAAAATGTTTTATAAAGAATTAAACCTTGAGTAGATGACTGTAATTATTTTATATATAAAATTTAAAAGATGTCAGCGAAGATTTTGAATCCTTTTTTATTATAAAGTAATTTTTTTTTCTCTTCAAACTTCAATTCACACCTCTCAGCAATTGCGACAATTAGCGAATGTGTTGAAAGAATTAAAACATTAGGCATTTCGGGCATGATAAAAGGAAAGTGCCCAGCAGCACCTCTTTCCGGGCTTGATACCTTAGGATAGCAGATCTCTCATCCAGCTTCTTTTTAGCCGCCTTGCGACAGGCATTTGAGCCGTGGCCTTGCTGTTGATCAGTCCGTTATTGTGTCCCTGTAAATTAAAAAAAAAACGTGTAAGTCTGTATGTAATGTAAACATGCCATCAGCTAGATAATGTTACTTCTTATTGTTACCATCTGTAATTAATTTTACCTTCTAGCAATGATACTTTACATGCTGCTCATATATTTGTTTTCATTTTAGCCCTGACGAAGATCCACATATTTCGATCGAAACGTAGGCTCTCTAAATAAAAAAAAATTACGATAGGATGATGAATAGTCGGGATTTTCAGTTAAACAATTTTTCGTTTTTAAAAAATAATAATCTGGACTCAAAGGCCCTGATGAAGATCCACATGTAGAGATCCAAACGTTGGCTTTTAAAAATAAAACATAAACATGCTTTATTAAAAATCACGAGAATTTATAATAATTTTTAAAAGCTTGGTAAATCGTCTTTTAGCTTCACATTCGATTTCTTAAGCCCTTTCGCCCGAATGCCAGTGATATGTAATGTAAGGTTTTGGGTGAATTTTACTGGAATACAATTACAATAACTCTGCATTTGTATTTACTTCCCTAAGAGTTATTATTACTGTAAGTGACAGGGTTTAGTTAGCCATTTATAAAATGCTTATACCAGGACCTTATACAAAAGATTTTTTTTAAGAGGAAATGGTTGGGGGGGGGCGGTCAAAATAACTATTATTTTATTTATTTATTTATTTACAGGTGCATCTACTGGGTCATTAGCACGAATACATGGTTTTTTTTATACAACTTTAATATTTTTCATGAGGTTTTACATGGTTAGAAATATCTTGATATAATTACAAAGAGTTCTATTTCACAGAAGTTCTAGAAGTTTCTACAGAATGTTCTAGATAAGGTGATAGTACTGTGTTCTTTTTAAAAACTTAATCAAGTTTTCAACTGCAGTCTCTGTGTCGCCAAGTGCGATGTCCAGACTGCTGCTAATGCTGCACTCCTTCCTTGCGTCCTTAAGATTCTCGCAGTCCAGCCGCACCTTGCTGGTCTTACAGGTCGGAGGGTACAGTCCCTTTAGGAGATAAGTATGCGTTATGGAAAATAACTATTACTAATATGTGAGATTTTCATATTTTATTATAGCCATCGTTTAGACCAAAATTTTGGGTCATCATCAGGGCTAAATGAGAACAACCAGAAAACAAACAATCAAAGAAATTATATAAACAAATATCAAATGTATGTGATACATTTAACAAAATTAAATATATTAGATAAAAATAAAAACAAAAATTTTTGATAGAGTTTAAAAAATTTGCAAGATTATAGTTTGAAGTCAGACCGTGATGAAAGTAATAAATGAAAATGAGATAAAACTCAAAATACCTTGTCTGAGGTAATGTGAAGTAATATTGAAATGTAATATTGAACATATTATAACACTTTTGTGGGTTAAACAATTTTTATTCAAATAAAAATAAAAAAAATTATGCAATGCCACACAAATTATGAGAACACGAATATTTAAACAGGTTACAAAAATTAACACTTTGTAACACAGAAATGACCATATGACTTGAGCTACATGCCAATGCTCTGCAGTCCATCGCTCCTTATAAATAGTCATAAGGAGAACAGCCCACACTACGAACATGGAACCTTCTGCGCCGGCGTAGTGGGTACTCCAACATCCTAGTCACAAACATCTAAACCATTTTTTTTCTGTATAACGTTACAGTATTACAATAAGGTTACAATGGTCTGTAATTCTTAAATAGTGCTATTTATTTTGACCGCACCCCCCCCCCCCCCAACTATTTCCTCTTGTAAATGTAATGTTACGGTCAACTATTTTCCACAATCAAGTTTTTATTTTTTATTTTAACAGGAAATGTATATAAATCTGATGCAGTTAAAAAAATCAGTTAAGCAATGCAGTGACTATGAGGAATTTAGATAGGGGCTTAACCCGCATCCAGGTTTTATCAAAGGTAAGGATGGGATTGGGATTGGAAGGGTTGGGGCTCCGATGTTCGGTTCCTGTGGGTGACTTTGCCGTTGGAATACAATAGAACTTCCTTTAGAAGTCATTCAGCCAAATAAATTTCCATTTATCTACTTTATACGGATCTTCTATTGTGACAGCATCTCTAATAAATTTATATAAATGATGTCAATAAATTCAATACATTCTACTGGGTCTCATAATATAGCAACATCAAAAGAAAAAAAAAACAAAAAAAAAAAACAGGTATAGCCGTTTACATATAACAAACAGGATAAACAATCCACCTTAGACAATTAATTCATCAGGTAAGAAGTGTATCACAGTGACATAAAAATGAACAGAAAAACAGAAAGGACTTATTTGTTAACCCAATACTATAACCAGCTCTCGGGATAAAATCTAGATCGGAAAAATCTGGTGCGTGTGCGCAACACACAACTTTCACTTACCGACTTACTTAGATTAGAAATTCATGTGTTTTGTTTATTGCCACTTCTCAGTGTTACGCATTCATTTCTTTTTTTTTTTTGCTCTCTAAATTACACTAAATTTTTATTATTACATAAAAGTTTTTACTTGCGATAATTTGGCAATGCAAGCATGATACTCGAAGTCGTTTGATTTTATAATTCCCTGCGTAGTTGTTGAAAACTTCATTTAGTTACCATGAAACAAATAATTTCCATTAAATGAACAGAACGGCTTTAATTCTGTTAAAACAATGGCCTGTCATTAAAGGCGTACTCCGCATGTGTGGGCTCAACGTGTTTTATTAGTTGACTGAATATTTTTCTTTTTTCTCCTCTATATGTTTACTTGATTTTTATCATATATGATATTTAGCCATTTCTTATTTTTAGGCGTAACGAGAGACAGTTATTTAATCATATAAACAAAAACAAAGGTACTTTATAGGAAACAAAAAGGCCCCTTCCCCATTTAAGACCAATCAGAACATTTTAATAATGATTAAGCTTACCCGATGTTATAAGAAAACCTAATTTTCATTAAAAATGACGAATTTGATGAAAATCGTTAAAGCCGTTTTTGAGATTATCGAAAAAAGGTAAAAATTGGAAAAAAAGTTATGAAATAAAGTGCCCCCTCCGTTTGACCAATTTAGATGAAATTTTGGCTATCACATCGCAGGCATATACATACACTAAATACCCAATTTCAGGTTCGCACGGTCTATGGTTTTTGAGCTAGTCTGTTCAAACACACACACAGATCATTTCGCGGGACTTGGTTATTTGGACTCAGGGGACCCCAAAGTGGGGGATTTCCATTAAAAACCGGAAGTCAAAATTTTCTCGATCGCAATACTTTTCCTTACTACATATTGCATATAGGTATAGGAAAGTGAAAGTAAAAAAAATATGTGGATAAATCTAGCTATGGATTTATACTTTTCCTCAGAATAACCTCGCTATTCCAATCTTGATGGGGCAAAGGGGTGGGTCGGGATATTGAAAAGGTGTTTGGATTAACTAGAGAAGATAAAGATAATGTAACGTGAAAAAAAAAAAAGAAGATATGATTGAAAATTGTTCTAGACTTGTTGTTGGAACAAACTGTTCTAGCACAGGTTCGTGACTGATCGAGAATAAGCTACGCTTGCCTTCTAGACAGTTCTAATTCGGAATAAATATAAGGAGCGATGGACTGGAGAGTTAGTCTTGCTCTGTAGCTCGAATCACATTGTTATTACTTTCACTTACCTAAATCTCAAACATATAGTAAGTGGAAGTATTGTGATCGTGGAAAAATTCGAATTCCGGTTTTCAACGGAAATACACGTTTTGGGGTCCCCTGAGTCCAAATAACCAAGTCCCGCGAAATGGTCTGTGTGTGTGTCTGAACAGACTAGCTCAAAAACCATAGACCGTGCGAACCTGAAATTGGGTATTTAGTGTATGTATATGCCAACGATGTGATAGCCAAAATTTCATCTAAATTGGTCAAACGGAGGGGGCACTTTATTTTATAACTTTTTTTCCAATTTTTACCTTTTTTTCGATTATCTCAAAAACGGCTTTAACGATTTTCATCAAATTCGTCATGTTTAATGAAAATTAGGTTTTTTTATAACATCGGGTAAGCTTTATCATTATTAAAATGTTCTGAGGGGACTAAAATGGGGAAGGGGCCTTTTCTGTTTTCCTATAAAGTACCTTTGTTTTTGTTTATATGGAGAAATTAACTGTCTCTCGTTACGCCTAAAAATAAGAAATGGCTAAATATGAAGTATGATAAAAATAAAGAAAACATAAATAGGAGAAAAAAAGAAAAATATTCAGTCAACTCATAAAACTCGTTGAGCCCATGCATGCGGAGTACGCCTTTAATGACAGACCATTGTTCATAATTAAAGCCGTTCTGTTCATTTGAGAAGAGGCAATTAACAAAATGCATTAATTTCTAATCTAAGTAAGTTGGTAAGTGAAAGTTGTGTGTTGCGAGCACGCTCCAAATTTGTTTTGTGTTACTGTACGTTACAAGTTGATACCTTGTGTAAATTATTTAAGTTTTTATTGTTTGCCTCAGATTTTGAATTATTATTTTCTTCCAAAAAAAATCATTTAAACCCACCAAATTGTTAAAATATTGTATTAAAAAAAAAAAAACATCACACACATAGAGACGGGGATGATTCACTTCCTAGATAATTGAGCATGACTCCAGTGGTGCGACAATTATTCAAAGATGTGACTGTAGAGAAATCGAGCGTAACAGCTGAGTTCCCCTTCTGCTGCCGCTGACGTGCGATCTGTATGGCACAAAGGAGGCTGGAAGTTATCTAGATGGCCGTGGTTCCTTCCTCTATGAGTGGGTCACTGGGGGAACGGTTTTAGTCCCGCAGATCTAATAGTTTATTGTAGAGGCAGTGGGGTGTGGATATGCGCTGACTTCCCCCACTTTATTATTCTCTACTTAGCATTCGCCGATGGGGCAGTGAGCCCCTACTCAATACCGCATTAGATATTTACATTGCACAACGTTACCCAACACTTTCTGGAGTCTAGCGAATTCATTCAGTGGGAATGTAGATATATCAATAGTGTTTTAGTCTGAACAATCGACTTTTACGAAGGAATATCGTTAATAGGAATCGGTTGAAGGTTGTTATTTTAAGGCCCCTTTATGCTACTAAGGCTAATCGGACGATGCTACAGTGGGAGTCCTAAATTTTACCTATCCAGGTATAATTAGGATAGGGATCATTAACGAGTACCTGACATCGTACATGCTCGGGACTTCCATTTGACGTCCTATCCGAGGGACGGCATAGCAAAGGATTTTTTACTCCCATTAA
The DNA here is from genome assembly GCA_911387785.2 of Aelia acuminata. NCBI lineage: Eukaryota > Metazoa > Arthropoda > Insecta > Hemiptera > Pentatomidae > Aelia > Aelia acuminata. Next base: position 149,455,600 of record OU426982.1, on the reverse strand, counting down.
AAAAATCTAGGGCAACTTCGGGACGCGAACCCGCTACCTTCAGTATATTAAGTTGCCATGCTAAACACTACACCATAGGTGACCCCTATTTATAATTTCATTCTAAACTTATTCATATAATGTTTTAAATGTTACCTCTTGAGTTAATGATGGTGGAATATATCCACTATATTCTACCTCTTGAGTTAAAATTATTTTATTAAACTTGAAGATTGTGAATTAAATATAAGTGAGTCTAAACTTTTGACTGGTACTGTACGTTATAGAGTATTTTTATTGCAAAACTTGAAAGTTCTCAGTACTTTTCGATTCATTATTGCTTATTTCTTCCGATGTAGAGTTTTTTTTGCTGCTTGCTTGGTTTTTACTGCAAGTTGCTTTTTTTAAATATATCGTGTAGGTGAATCGATAGAAAGTAACGCCTCGTATTAAATTTTGTCTCATATCGAGAATTCAGTCTCGGAAATCGAGAACTATTAAGGTGTTTAGGGAACCCTTTTTTTTATTTTATATAATTCTTTAGTTTAATTTTTAGTTCAGCATTTTTAAATTAATTCTAAATTCAATAATTAATAAGTTTTAAATTCAGTAACTAATATGTTGTCGTTAATTTATTAATCAAATTTAACACTCAATATCATACCAATCTATATTAAGTATTTAATTAGCATTAGCTTAGTGTTAGGTGCGTGGGCGTCTGTGATTGGTCGAATACGCTCTGAGACAAACAAAAGACGCTTCACCAAGTCAGTCAGCTGTTGATTCTCGCCAGCCGAGTACACATTACTCTCTCACGCTTAAAACATTCTTTAAAAACATTTATTACATTCTCGTTCACCCAGGGTGTTCAGTTGTGTATTGTGCACATTTACAGACATTATTTTAGAAGACGGAGCGAAGAGGAAGATTAAGTTCCCATGGATGGATGGATATTTAAAGTAAAATAACTCCAATATTATTTTTTATATAATGTCTGAAATTTAAATTTTGTTTAACCTTCAACTTTAAATAACATTCTCTAAACCTTACCTTTTAACATTAAATCAAATTGCTGAATTCAGTTATTATATCTATAGTTATTAGTCTTTTGTTTATTACTTTACTCTTTAGTTCATCAATGGCCATTCGATTAAAGCATATTTTTGTCTATAATTTGTTGTGTTTCATTTTCATTCAATCATTTTAGTTTCATTCTTGTTTAATAAATTATTTTTATTTAATAAATTATAGTTTAAGCTTTAAATATCAGAGAATTTTCTTTATTTCCTTTCATTCATATTATTTTGTTCTCCTTTTTTATTATGCTATTATTTTCTAAATTACACAGGTAAACTTTATGTTAAATATCTTTCATGTTATTCTTTTATTATTTAAAACTTTTTAATACATTAACCAACAAAACTAAGGGCATTGAGCACCCGGCCATACTTTCTTCATCAGGGAAGCGAAAGGTTTTTATTATTAAAACCTAACTTGCCTCAACATACGGTTATTCTCAAATCACTTTATATTGCATTCAGAAATCTATTATGAAACTAAATTTTTTAAACCTTAATAGTATTAATTAAACATTATCTTATACCAAATTTTTAAAGAAAGACTAGACAAGAGAAAGATAGAGATCAACAGAAATATTGTTAACCTATTAACGAAATACTAAAACAGTTTATTTCAACAAAAAGCCTAGAACCCTTTTCAATCAAATGTTTTTTGTTTCGCCTCACATATGTTAAACTTAATAACATTTATCGATTTTTTTATCGTGGTTAGATATCAATAATAAAAGAGTAAAAAATAAAAATCAAATCTGATCCAACAAGGCTCTGAGCCTTCGTTAGTCTGACCGATCTCGGCAGGGGTTCCACAAGGGTAAATACTTGCTCCACTACTATACATCATATACACGCATGAGATACCTACAAACACTGAGACTTTAACTGCAAAGTACTCCGATGACAGCAATTTTAACAAAACATAATACAGTCGACTCCGTTTAATTGGGCCATCGGAACACAACAAGAATCGGCTAATTGGGACAAAACTTTTTGGAACTTAATGTAAGAAACTATGAGACCCGGTGTCAATCTAATAACCTAGGAATCTGAGACCACGCCTGTTTCTCAACCTGAAGCAAGAAACCGCATCAAAAGAGCTAGTCGTTTTGTTTCACAAAAAGGAAGTAACGAAAGTCAATAGGCGTCCTAAATAAGTGCGCTAATTATGTCGGTCGTAGTTTACAATGAGTGAGACAATGCACACTTGATGCTTACCTGTTAAAAAAATTGACGTAAAAACATGTTCTGATTAATTTCTTATTTCGTCTTTCTCATTATGATTTATATTGTACACAAATAGTTATTTTAATTTGTTTCATCTTGCATATTTCTTATATTAAAACACCTATTTAATAAAAATACATTTTAAGAGTTAAATTTATCGTATTATGTATGTCTAAATTAATCTTAAGTATGTCTAATGTATGACATAGGAATTTTTTATTTGCATTTACACGTGGATTCATGATCTCCGCTTTATTGGGTCCACCGCCTAAAGGTCTGGCCACACATGTCCGCACCGGATCCGCACCGTAGCAATAATACAGGTTTTGTTCAGAATATTTTTAATTTAACTTACATATTACCTTTAGTTTTGCCTAAAGTTCAAGCCACACATGTCAGACACAGGCCACTTTAGGCATAACTAAAGGTAATATGTAAGTTAAATTAAAAATATTCTGAACATAACCTGTATTATTGCTGCGGTGCGGACATGTGTGGCCAGACCCTAACTGGGACAAAACAAAGTTTCCCTTTCTGTCCCAATAAAACGGAGTCGACTGTATCCCAAAGCTGGCATCACTAAATTTGAAAAATTGTTACTCACTTTGGGAAATGAAATTAAACCATAACAATGGTATAAACAACAACCATAACATAACAAATTAACACTCCGACGCGACACGTACTCCCCAGTTTAAATGGGAGACAATGGAACATCGGAAGGCAAAAGATTTTTTTTCTTTATAATTAGATAAGAAACTTGTTAAATTTAAAAACCTTTGTTTTGTTTTTCTCTCCCTCATCTCCTTTACAAATGCCGGGAGCTAGGCCCTGACTTTGCTTAATCGTCGCTGCAGACAGCGAGCAGGAGGCGGCAGCTGGAGGCAGATGGAGGATGGCTGGGAGCGGCTTTTTGCGGGGGCGGGACCTGCCACTGACGTGTGCTAATGCCCTCCCGTGTCACACTGTGTCAGCTCAGCGCTACTTGCTATTGCTCTAACCCTATCTTATTGCGGAGCCTGCTGTTGTGTAGCACCTCAGCATATAAGTGTGGCTGCAGAATATAGAGTGTAAAGTTTAAAAAAAGGCTAGCTTTTTTTTTTGTCCTTCCTTTCCTCCGCGTTTAGGCTACAAGGGGCTTTCCTCCTATAAAGGACCAGGGGAGAGGGTCGGGGTCGAATGTGGAGTTCGTTTTTATTAAATGTCCCCTGTCTTTGGGTTTTAAACTGGCTATCTTTGGGTTACCAATCGTATCTTGTCAGTGCCAATAGGTATTTCCTAACGTGTCAAAAAAAAAAAAATAAATAAAAATAATTAAAAAAAAATGTGAGAATTCTTAAAATATATCCGAAGAGAAAATGGGTGCGGTCAAAATGAGGACCTAAAATTTGGGTCGAAACGTTGACAAAAAATAAAATATGTTATTGATACATATTACAGCCTTGTATCTTGCCGTGCTGTTCCTCGGATAGGACGTAAAATAGAGGTCCCAAGCCTGTACGATGTCAGTTACTCGTTAAAGATCCCTATCCTAATTACATCTGGATAGGCAAAAATTAGGCCTCCCACTGTAGCATCGTCCGATTAGCCTTAGTGGCATAAAGTGAAGTTAAACAAACATCAAATATCTACGGTAAACCATTTTTCACCGTCATTAAAATATTTTCAATACTCCTTTTTTTTTCTCTAAAATAAAACCAACTAGTCGAGAGAGTAGTAGAGAACCAAACCATCCATATTTTTGGCTGCAAATTAAGAAGTGATAAGTTTGAACTAAAAATAACTTTTTGATTCGTTTGTACATGCCTTTGCAGATTTATTTATTTACTCTTCTGGCGACACGTTCATGTATAAATTTAAACATTTCAATGAAAGAAATATTTACTTCACACTCTACACAACGACATGAACATACCAAAAGTAAAATTTCTCGTACAAGAAAATCCAAATATTTCTCTCTTCAACACTGCATCAGCCTAACCCACTCATCAATTGTAATTCCTCCTTCCTGTTACCCGGTACAGCATACTCCACGTCAGATGAAACGACAGTGGCCAATAGACCTTCTATAGAAATAGATCAATACTTCTAAAAAGTTTCAAGAAAGTCAAAGCCAAAAACAAACGTGACCACATTTGCTTGATGCGCGGGAGCAAATCAGCAAGGAGGTCAAAAAGTAATTAATAAATAAATATGACTCTACAACACCAGTTATAAAGGTAATATTATACAGGACGGAAACCACATACCTCCCTGGTCCGAAAGAACTACACCATAAGGTTATAGACTATGACCCTAATAAAGAAACCTACAAAAACACAATGGACCTAGAAGCAGAAATAAGGATCAGGAGACAGAAATTCCACGGACATATGGCATGAATAGTCCCAGAAAGATTAAACAAGCAAATATTTCAGAAAATCCAAGTATACAAAAGCGCAGGGAGATTAAATCAGGGAGGTAAAGGAAGAAACGTTAAAGGCCTGGAATAACGGACCAGGACTGTCTGGACAGCAAAAGATATAGGAAAAGACTGGAGGAAATCAAGGTTGTTTTGGGAAGGAGAAATTTAACAAAAGGAGTCTCGTGGGCAGAAGAAAGAAAACAAAGGCGGGCGGAGATACACAGGATGGTTAGGGATGCAGTGATAAAATTTTGTGATTTAGCGGCCAAAAATCTATAATTCCTGACTAAATGACGATAATCAAATAATTCTTTTTTCATTAATGAGCTTGGCATTTCATTTAATAGTGAGTATAAAATAAATATACATATCATCACTCTGGGTATTTAAAATTAATTTTAATCTGAATCGTTTCTTCACTTTAATTTAAATAAAATAGTTTATTATAAATGGTCATACATAGAGAGTGAAATGAGTCAGTATTGTTATCTATTGACCTTTCTGATTATAAACATGTCTTTTTCAGATATTTGCTCCTTTCAATAGATTTTTAAATAATTATTGTCTCAACGCGGAAAAATCCAAAAGATTAAAATAAAAATATGCTATTTTTTACAACTTTTAATGAAAAAAAATATTATCAAATAATTAAAGTAAAAGTATATTTTAGGATTTAGTCCAATTCGAGGCCGAAAATACATTCCAAGTTTAAATATAGGGCTTTAAATCTTGAAATCGATATATCGCTAAACGATCGCATTTGATCAATCAAATTCTATTATGGTATATAAGCACCTTTAACCCTCGACAACTGTGAAAAAAATCAGAACCAACTATTGCCAATAAAAGAATATATAATATTTTAAATACTCCCTTTTCATAAATTACATAGTTAACGTGGATGAAATTAAAACGCAATTTTATCCATAATTGTAATGACATTCTTCTTATTTATAAAATATTTTGGTGCAATAATATAAAAAGTAAAGCTCAATAAAAAAAAATAATAATATCAGAAAGATGAGCATAGATTTTTCATAAAATAAATTTAATTTTTTTTTCTATTGAGCTTTACTTCTTATATTACTGCACCAAAAATATTTTATTAATAAGAAGAATGGCTATAAATTTATTGGATGAAAATGCGTTTTGATTTCATCCACGTTAACTAGGAAATTTATGAAACAAAAGTATTTAAATTGACATAAATTCTTTTAATGGCAATAGTTGGTTCTGGTTTTTTTCAGAGTGGTAGAGGGTGAAGTGAAAATATCATAACAGAATTTGATCGATCAAATGCGATCGATCGGCGATATATCGATTTTAAAATTTAAAACCCTATATTTGAACTTTCAATATATTATCGGCCTCGAATTAGACTAAATCATAAAATCTACTTTTATTTAAATTATTTGAAAAAAAAAATTCCGTTAAAAGTCCTAAAAAATTGAATAACTTAAATTAATTGTAGAGTGGCAAAGCTAAGTGATCTAAGTGCCAAAAATTCATTTCCCCGTTTTTTATACAAAAATGATCTAAAAGTCAATGCCAATGCGGTGCGAAGTGATTTATCTCCCGATTGGTAGTTCTTATACTAGTATAAGTACTACCAATCGGGAGATAAATCACTTCGCACCGCATTGGCATTGACTTTTAGATCATTTTTGTATAAAAAACGGGGAAATGAATTTTTGGCACTTAGATCACTTAGCTTTGCCACTCTACGAAGAAAAAAGCTAAAACAATTATTGTTTTAGCTTTTTTCTTCGTTAGACAATAATTATTTAAAAATCTTTCTAATGGAGCACATGCCTGAAAAAGACATGTTTATAAGCAGAAAGCTCAATAGATAATAATACTGTTTCATTTCATTCTCAATTTATAACCCTGTTCCTAATAAAATATTTAATTTAAATTTAAGGGAAGAAAGGATTAATTTGAAATTCTTAGAGTGATGGTATTTTTATTTTTTTAATTCTCTCTGATAAAGCAAACAGCTCAACATCTTCAGTTGTGACAGTGCTCCATACGTAAAACGTCGGTCAAATGAAAGATTTGACGAATCTTGTATATTAGAAACAGTGAAACATCCGGCAAGTGTGATGGTCTGGGAATGTTTTTCTTATTTTGGAATTGGCCAGATACCTTTATAGATGGGAAGGCTAAAGTAGAAAAATATAAAAAAAAAAATCTGGTGCGTGCGCACAACACACAACTTTCACTTACCAACTTACTTAGATTAGAAATTGACGTGTTTTGCTAATTATCATTTCCCAAAGTCACACATTTTTCTACATTCATATCTTATTTTTGTTAATCGTTAAAAGCCGTTTTTGAGTAAATAAAAAAACCCGTGAAAATGATACAAAATTTATCAAGTAAAGTCCCCCCTCCCGTAGATCAATTTTGATGAAATTTTTACAGTCATATCTCGGGCATATAAATAGATGAAATACTCAGTTTAATCAAAATCGTTAGAGCTGTTTTTGAGAAAATAAAAAAAACATGTGAAAATGGTACAAAATTTACTAAGTAAAGTCCCCCCTCCCGTAGATCAATTTTGATGAAATTTTTACAGTCACATCTCGGGCATATAAATACATCAAATACCAAGTTTGATCAAAATCGTTAAAACCGTTTTGAGTAAATAAAAAAAAACGTGAAAATTATACAAAATTTATTAAGTAAAGTCCCCCCTCCGGTTAATCAATTTTGATGAAATTTTTACAGTCATATTTCGGGCATATAAATCGATCAAATACTAAGTTTAATCAAAATCGTTAGAGCCGTTTTTGAGAAAATCGAAAATGAAATTTTTGCAGTCACATCGCGGGCATATACCTACACTAAATACCCTATTTCAGGTCCCCACGGTTTATAGTTTTTGAGCTAGTCTGTTCACACACACACACACAGACCATTTCGCGGGACTTGGTTATTTCGACTCAGGGGGTCCCAAAACGTGTATTTCCGTTGAAAACCGGAAGTCGAAAATTTTCACGATCGCAATACTTCCACTTACTATATATTTCATATATAGGTAAGTGAAAGTAAAAAACGAGAAACATATTATCAGTAGTTGTATATAATGAGTAATGAGTAATTTTATTCGTCTTTAGGGATGAACCCTATACAAATTGAGTTAGCCTTACAATTTTAAGGTATTCATCTTACAAATAGAAAATGTAACAATGACAGCATTATCAAGTATATTGATAATATTAAAAGAGGTAATTTTACTTATATAATCTATACATAGTACTAGAATAATAGGCTATAAACGCAAAATACTTATACAGTATAAACAAAATTAACAATTATAAAAATAGATAATAATGAGATAAAAATAAATATATAAATAAATAAATTCATGCACTCACACAAAACAAAAGACATATTCTAATTACATCTATCGTAATACTTTCTGTAGCGAAGCATTCGTATAATTTGTAAGTATGCATGGTCCATTATTTGTGTATTCCATAAATTTACATAAAATAGGCTGTTAGCCTTATCCTCCTCCATTAAATACGATTAAAAACTATTTAAAATCGCAGGTATTTTTTCTTTTCGCTCTTTTGGGTCATCAATTAAAATTGTATCACCTTATCTGATATTTTTTGAAATTTTATGAATTTTTGTGATCCAATTATATTTAATATTTTATCCGGATCTCTTTCATTATCCATTTCTAACAACTTTAGCATAACCTTTCAAGCAGTAAATTCTATTCTATAGTATAAAATAGTAGTTTTATGTAGAAATGAAAATAAAAATTTTGGATAAAATAAGGAAATAGATTGTATTATATTATTGTATGTAATTTTTTTATAAACGTTTGTTTAAAGCAAACCTCATTACTACAAGGTGCTGTAAAACCTTTCAAGCAGTAAATTCTATTCTGTAGTATAAAATAGTAAAGATTATTCAAACAAGGCATAAAATTCATCACATAAACAAAGAAAAAGCGTTTTATAAATTAAGACATAAATGGATTCTGGTTTTATACACGCGATAACTTTTAAAGGCGGTGCATGCAAGACCATTCTACTGCAAGTTGCAAAAAGGAAGGAAGCGGTAGGTATGAAAGATGGAATGTAAATTGTGCACGCGTGCTTGGGGACAAATTGAATAAATCCAGGCGGGACACGAACCCGCGGCGCTAAGGGCCTCGTCACGTAACCCCTCAACAGCGACTGTCTCCCAATAGCGGGCGCTCTCATGTGAGCCGATCCTATAACTCACATCTTATCCGCTCAATGTCGCTCGTGTAAATAATCACTCTCGTGTTCCCCTTTCACAACATTCCTTCTCTGTTCTTAAATAGTGTCGCTTTGTGAGCTGCATGAGACTTATCGTAATAGCTAGCTCTGTTATATATTATTCTTCATAAACATTAAATTGTAAAATAACGGTATTCTGTTTTGAAATTTATTAATTCGGAGCCAAAAATAAAAATTCCGCCGAACAAATACAATATTGACTTCCTTTCCATTTCAACAGATCTTGAATCAGAACCTTGGTTATAAGGCTTAAGTTAAAAAAAAAAAATAAGCAATAAAATATTAAATATATTTATATTTACGAAATATAAAAAAATTATATTTTTTGACAAAAGGGCTCAATCAATTACTATAAAGACCGGTTTCTGTTGCTATGCTAACACTTTGAACTTTAAACTTTGGAACATTTCGCTAAAGGTGGTATTTTTTTAGTCTAAAATACTTGCTGCCGTCACTTTAAATAGTGCGAAACTATCAATAAAACATCAATCATATTTTCCCTTTATTCATTGCATAGGACGACTTTGCAAGAATGATGGATTGATTATATTCGTCAATTGTACTGAAAACATTAAAATAAATTTGATGGAATGAGCATTTCATTGTTTTAAGCAATATATAAATCCATCTGTTAAGGAGTTCTGAACAAAAAATGTTCATAAAGTTTTGTTAAATTATATTTTTTATTAATTTTTATGAAATATAGATATAATTTAGTCTCTTCTATTATTTAACTACAGGTTAGGTTATATTATTTTATGGGCACACAACATCTGAGGTCTTTTGTGCCCTTTAGCTATTCAAAACTTTTAAACACATACACACATATACATGTGTTCATATATACATACAGTTTTAACTCATTTATTCATCTGTTTGTTTATTTAGTAGTCTCTTCGTATTTCACTGCTATATTTTGGTAAACAAGTTGTTTTTCTTTAGAAATTCGATTATTATCGCAATATTATTATGGTTGTCGCCCAACATTGTTTGGAGTTTTCTTTCTATCATACGATTTTGAAAGAAGCTGTCGTATAGAGTGCATTTTTCTAAGATGTGGTATATAGACAGCTGCTCATTGCAATTTCCACATGTCGGTGGTGTACTGTTATCAATGAGGAAACCGTGTGTGAGTCTTGTGTGCCCAATTCTCATTCTGGTGATTACAACCTCCTCTCTTCTATTGTTTCTACAGGAGCTTTTCCACAATTTCGTATCTTTTTTAATGTTTTTTAATTTGTTGGGTCCCTCAACATTGTCCCAAAGCTGATCCCACATCATCCTGGCTTGGGATTTCAGATAACTACTGATATCAGATGAGGTAAAGACATTGGTTTCCTCCATTGAAGATAGTGCTGCATCCTTGGCCGCTGTGTCAGCTGCTTCATTCCCCTTAATCCCCACGTGTGATGGTGTCCAGACGATAGTCACATTCTTGTTTAAGCCATTGTTCATAGATAAATATGCCTGAATTTTCCTTACTATGGGATTTTTAGAGTATAGGTCTGTAATTGCCATTATAGCTGACAGGGAATCCGTGCATAAGACGAAGTCTTCCTCATCTTGCTGCATTATGTGGTACAGGGCTGCACTCAAAGCGTAACATTCAGCTGTGTAGCTACTTGTGAAGGGTGGAAGCTTATATTTAATTTCACAGTTTCTGGTTACAACGGAGCATCCTACATTAGAGTTTAATTTAGATCCATCTGTATAAAGAAATGTACTATTTTTATATTTATCTTTAACTTTTTTATATTCTGTTCTATAGATCAATTCTGAATTATTATTTTTCCTGTATTTGGTGAGCGTGAGGTCTATTGTCGGCATTTTTAATGTCCATGGTGGGTAGGTAAATTCTTCAGGTGTTACATCTAGGTTGCGGATTTCCTCGATGTATCTTCGCGCTCTAATTCCGAGAGGTGCGGGGAGTCTTCGGTTTGCATTGAATCTTTGAGTTTTCGGTTGGAAGATAGGTTTCCAGGATGGATTTTCGTGGTTAAACTTTAGCTTTCCAATGTATCCGCATGCCAGTTGGTGTCTTCTCACCGTTAGTGGAGCTAGACCAGCTTCTACACATAAACTATTAACGGGACTTGTTCTGAATGCTCCTGTAGCTAAACGAATACCTGCGTGGTGCACAGAATCTAAAGAGGAAAGCGATTTGATATTGGCTGATGAATACACGATGCTGCCGTAATCTAATTTAGATCTGATTAGACATGTGTAAGCTTTAAGCATGCTGGATCTATCAGCACCCCATGAACAGCCAGCTAAAACCTTAAGTATATTGAGTCTTTTTTGGGATTCATCCTTTAGCCATTTGATGTGATCTTTCCAATCTAGCTTACTATTTAATATTAATCCCAGGAATTTAATATTTTGAGCGAAATTGAGATATATACCATTGTAAGTCAGCTCTGGAGGAGGGGTTGGTGATCTGAGCTTTGAAAAAATCATACATTTTGTTTTTTCTACTGAAAAACGTAATCCGGTTTGGGCGGACCATAATTCTAGATTATTTAGGCATTTCTGGATTGTTGCTTTCATTCTGTTCCTGTCTTTAAAGGTAAGTAATATTGCTAAATCATCCACAAATAAAAATGTTTTGATTGGTTTCGGTACGAAATTGGTCACATTATTAATAGCTATAGCAAAAAGAACACAACTAAGTACGCTTCCCTGGGGTATTCCATTCCTCATTTTCCTTACTAATGATAAATTATTACCTACCCTGACTTGAAAGGTTCGATCTCGCAGAAAATTTGCAATAAATATGGGAAGTCGACCTCTTATACCCCATTCGTGGAATTGTTGAATGATTAGTGAAGGGTTTAAGTTGTCATAAGCTTTTTCTATGTCGAAATATATTCCTAGGCATTCCTTCTTGTTAGCAAAACTATTCAATATCTCGTACTCCATCGTTACAAGGTGATCCGTCGTAGAGCGTCCTGTTCGGAATCCACATTGCGCGTTCGACAATAGTTTATTTGTTTCTAATATCCACATCAGCCTTTTAAATACAATCTTTTCTAATAGCTTGCATATGCAACTTGTAAGGGAGATGGGGCGGTAATTGGAAGAGTCAAGCTTATTTTTTCCTGGTTTCAAAATCGGTATTATAATTGACCTCCTCCAAATGTCAGGAAAATCCCCTGTGCACCATACATGGTTGTAGAGGGTTAGAAGTGCATCCTGTGCCGGCTTAGGGAGATTTTTTAACATGGCGTTATGGATCTCATCGACTCCCGGTGACGAAAGTTTCAGCTCTTTTATATTGGCAATCAGTTCTGCTTTCGTAAGTGGAAGGTTGTAAGCTTTTTCAGATTGGGTGTCAGTTGTACCAATGTCCAGGTTTTCTGAACTTAGCTGTGATATTTGGGTACGGTATAGACTTGAATAATAATCTGCGAAGTACTCAGCCAAAGTGAGTGGGTCTTCCTCCACTTGATCGTTAATTAAAAGCATTGGATGGTAGTCAACAAATTTTCCTGAAATACTTTGAATCTTCTTCCAAAATAACTGAGGTGAGGTACTAGTTGAAATACTTTTTAGGAACTGTTCCCAGGATTCCTTCTTCTTGGTTTTTATAACTCTACGGGATATCGAACGCTGTTTTTTATATTCTATTAGATTGGTAGAAGTTGGTTCTTTTTGAAAGATTTTGAGGGCTTTTCTTCTTTTTTTTATTGTTTCTTTGCATTCTTTGTCGTACCACGGAATTCGTTTTTTATTATTGATATTACTACAACTTTTTGGGATTGTGGTTTCGGCTGCTTTCAAAATGGTTGAAGTGATAAGTTCGTTTTTCCCGTTACTATTGTTAATTGCTGATATATTTAACTCGTTTATTTGTATCTGATTTTGAAACATTGCCCAGTCGGATTTTTCTGTGATCCATCGGGGATGTTTAGAAATTCGGGAATCACTATTAATAAAACTGATTATTAAAGGAAAGTGGTCACTTGAATATTGGTCCTGGGAAACTTGCCATTTCAGATGTGTATAAATGGTCGGGGAGCACCAAGTGAGGTCTATGGATGAAAAAGTATTATAGGCTGGGCTTAAATACGTGGGATGTCCGGTATTTAGAGTAATGAAATCGAAACTATCTATTATTCGCCTAATTGTATTTCCACGGCTAGAGCAATATGTAGACCCCCAGGAGGTATGGTGCGCGTTCGCGTCACTCATTACGATGCACGGCGAAGGAATATTATTTAGAAAATTATGCAACTCCAATTCAGATAGATCGTCAGGAGGTAAATATATATTGGTCAGGAAAACTGGGAAGTGAAGGAAAACCTTGACAACAATGGCTTGAAGAGAAGTATTAATGGGTATCAACTCCGAAACTACCTTTTTATGCACAGCAATCAAAACCCCCCCACATGCCCTGTTTCTATTCTCGTAATCTTTTCTATAGATGTTATATTCTTTTACATTAAAATTTTTTTGGGGGACCAATTTACTTTCTTGTAAGATTATTGCGATTGGACGATATTTATTTATTAAAAGTTTCAATTCTTCATATTTTCCAGTTATACCGTTACAGTTCCACTGAATTATATTGGTTGAGAAATTCATTATTTAATAAAGGGTTTAATAAATACGTTTATATAAGTAAATAAAGGAATAAAAAAAGAAAAAACAATACAATTAATTGAAAAAAAAAGAAAAGAAGAAAGATAAATAAATATGCATTAATACATAAGTTGATAGAAAGTATTAATAATAAGATACTAGATCATAATTTAATCAGTTTGCATTCTCTCTTTGCTTTGTTTTCGATTAGGAGATTTATTTCGAGATCTACTTCTAGGTCGTCTTACCTTGACTACTGTCCACTCGCCCTGTTCCTCTGGGTGAACGAGGGGAGTGTTTACATCCTGGGATGTCGGTTTTTCCGAAGGTGTAGTCTTCGGATTTGAGGAAGGCTGGCTGGTTTTCACCGGTTTTCCAGCCGAGGATGGTGGTGTTAGGGGGGAATTCGAAAAATCAGGAGGAGATGAATTTATAGGAATAGTGAGATGAGGAGCGGGGATGGGAGGCGGGTGGTGGGGAAGAGGTAGGGTGGGGGGATCGCCTTTATCAGTACTCGAACTGCTAGCAATAGCTAAAGGCGCATCATTTATTACAGGCGCTAAAGTTTTTTTAAAAACGAAGTTATTAACAATTAAATCGTCTGTCTGAACACTAACATTTATTTTATTTTTCACGATATTAGAAAATGAAATTGGAGTTGTTAACGGATGCAATTGCTCATATTTCTTTTTAGCAGCTACATAGGTTATTTTTTCAGCCTCTTGAATACCTTTTATATCTTTTTCTTTTATAAATACCGGACACATTTTTGAAAACGAGTCATGTTGACCCGAGCAATTAACACATTTTGAGGGGCTTTTACATTCTATTCCTTCATGCTTTGTGTTACCACAAAACCTACATAAAGGCTCCTTTTTGCAAGTATTTTTAGTGTGCCCAAACTTAAGGCAAATATAACATCTGACAGGGTTAGAAATGAATTGCCTAACGGTAAGGTTATAGAATCCTATTTTAATTTCACTCGGTATTGTTGGATTATTAAAGGTTAGAAGGTAATTATGGCTATCCCTCTTCTCGTTATTTCTATAATAGGTTAATCTTTTAACATCGAAAACATTTTGCGATTTTAATTCTTCTTTTATTTCATCTATTGAGCAATAACTTAAATCCGGGCACCAAATTATTCCTTTACTTAAATTTAGTTTGCCATGCGGCTCTATTTTAACAGGAAAATTGTTTAGTAATTGCTCACATCTAAGAAGCCTTACAGATTGTGTTTCTGTAAAAACTTCTACTAAAAGCGTACCATCTCTCAGTTTTTTAATAATTTTAAGTTCACCGACTAAGCTTTTTAAACTTTTGTGAATTAAAAAGGGCGACACTTTCTTGAAATCTAATGAATTCCCTTCATCATCAGTGCCTAACCTTTTTATTATTAAAAACTTTATGCAATTATTTTTTTTTGAATCAATATTGTCCATTAATGAACCTTTAATTCTACCTTTTTTCCTCTTTAACGGAGGAGAATCTGCCATTTTAGGCAGTAAAATAGATCAAAAATAAAATGTAACAAAATACGATAACTTCTAATATATATGAAAAAAATAATAATATTTAAAAAAAACAGTCAAAGAAGTCTAAAGAAAAAGAAAATATATGAAGCAATAATAAAGTTTGACTTATCGGTCGATGCTTAATCCCCGGGAGCTCAAACAGCCAACGTCCTCACTGCACCAGGTATAAACACAAACTATTTAACTACATACCTAATATAACATTTAGAGAAATTCAACGCATGGCAAACTATTACCAAAACTATCAATTTGGAAATAAAAGCATCAATTCTAATATTATATAATTATGTTAATTAGGTGCGGAAAAAACCGTATTGGGCGCAGTCTCATTTTCATTCATAACCCAAAAATTACACAGATTCATTAATAACTAATGGATTTCTTACACAGTAATAAATTTGATTTCCTATTACTTATTTTATTCTCAGAAATCGGAAATAATATACTTACATTTATTTTTCACGAATAAAGAAATTCTATGAAATATTGTTTTTTTTAAAAGCTTGGTAAATTGTTGTATAAGCTTCATATTCAGTTAAAGAGTCATAAGAATTTAAGTTTTAAGGTGCCTTTACACCTTACGAACCTCACCTTCGAACAAGTTCTCTTTCGAAACTTGCCGTACCGACGTGGAGCGAACAGCCATTTATACTTCACGTGACGTTAAGCGAACCAATATGGCTGACGCACCCAAAGCTTGCTTATGATAAAGAAAAAATCTCCATTATCAATATATTTTATATTATCTGAAAAATAAAAAAACAGGAGACGATTTACAACGTTTCACAAATTACACTAGTATCACAAACAACTCCTGTCACTTAGGAAAAACCCAAATCATAAGTGACACTAGCGCTACCCCCGAACCCAGGCGAACAGATAAAGTACCTAGAACACCAGAACAGTCGACGTGGAGGCTTCACGAAGGTTGTTCGAGGGTGGTGTTCGAAGGTAAAGTTCGTAAGGTGTAAGGATGGTGCCTTTACACCTTCTCCCTTAGTCAGTTCCTTCTCCAATAGCATACTCAGAAACCCCCTCCTCTTTCCCTGTCCACTTCGGGCTATCCATGTAAATCTTTAGAACACTTCTAGATGTAGCAGCTAGCAGTAAGCTACTTTTGTATATAGCTTGTATAATGTGAACAATAAAGTTTTTTTTAAGTTCTCTATTCGAGCAGCACATTAACTTTCGACGGCTTAATTCCTTTTGCCCAAAAAAACAGTCATATATAAAAATGCAAAGCCCATATTTTTGTTAACGAAAAAATCGAAAATTATACTGTATATAATCGTAAAGTATAACGAATGATTAAATCTGAAACATTTACAGAATTATTCGTCATTTAACATTAGTTAAATAGCGGTCATATCTACTTTTTTTTTTAATTAAGGTCAATTATTAACAGAATTACAGCCTATTTTATCATATATTTTTCTACTGGTTATTCTTTTTATATCTTCAACTAAAAAAATAGACTTTTATAAGGAATTGCTACATTCCTACCTGTTCAATAACAGGTAGAGCGTAAACTATCTTTAAAAATATTTCAGAAAAAAATTATAATCCTTTCCTATTCCACAGTTATTTAAAGTCATTACAACATCATTACTCATGTTTTGGGTAAATTTCACCGGAATAAATTTAAATATTTCCCTATATGTTAATATTAGAGTCAGCCGGATTTGGCTAGTATATCTACAAAATAAATAAACAAAGATCATTTCATGAGTGAATTTATTAACCATTAATACAATAATTCCTAAGTATAACCTTTCCAATGTTTTACTATACTAACTCAATAAATTTCATTGCAATATATGAAGGGGCAGGAACACCTTACCCGCAATACAGTTCGGTCTTCAAAATTAGTCTATACTTGCTCCTTAACAATAGCTCAGTTTAACTTTTCAAATAACAATTTTTTAATTGAAAACCAATTTTATTGAAAAACAATAACACTCAAATAATTAAGAAGGTTAAAAAAATTATCAACAAAGTAACACAAAAGTAACCATGTGACTCGATCTTCAGACCAAGACTATCTCTCCAGTCCATCGCTCCTTATATTTAGTCTGACATCTCATTCGGCCTCTCAGCATATCATTCTCTTATTGTTAGCACCTTGTAGAGTGAGATCATTAACGAAAGTAAAAAAAAATAATAATAGAGCATGCTAGAAAACCAAATACTAAAATATGACCTCAAACAAAAGTAGATTAATAAAAAAGAGAATAAAGTGGATTCCTAAAACAAACTGAGCAAGAGTGATATCGGTTAGGACCTGATCCTACTCGAGGTATATTTTACATAAATGCTGCTCCTGTATTTTCTCGGGCCGTTGCTTTGCCTCAGCTCCGAAGGAATTGGGAAAAAGGATTGGACTGAAGGAACCACCTGTGGAAGGAAGCAGCCAAATACTGTCAACTTAGCAACAATCTTATTTCTCTTTTATCACAAACCTTTTTACCCCAAAATTTACCTTGTTCTATTCTTTTCAATTTTTTTTAATAATATTTATATCATTAAAGATCGTGTTTGTCCTTATCGCATTTTTTTTTGTTTTGTTTTTTCCTTTACTCATAAATTTATATTTTTATTATATTGTGACGTGACACTCAAAGCAAATGGAATCTCTGCTTAGTTGCTTAGGAAGAGGAAATAGTTGTGGGGTGCGGTCAAAATAAATAACACTAATATTTAAGTCCCACAACTCTCTCCCGCAAGTCCATATCGGTTTTAGTAAGACTTTATAAAATGTGTGTTTATTTGTTAAAGATAATTTTCAACGTCTATCAAGCAGTCTGGGTAAAAGACCGTATCGTTCGTTTAGTTCTTAACGCCTTAGTCTGCAATATCGACCAGCATCCAAAGAATACTTCGGTCAAAAGTGTTGCGCAGAATAGTTGATGCACCATTTCGTGTTAGCAACGATATAATACACAAAGACTTAGACATGCGAACAATTTCGGAAATAGCCAAAGAAAATTATAATTGCGTTCACCAAAAACTGACCTGCAATAAAAATCCTCTTACGGAACACTTAAGATGCTCACACGACCCTTACAGCCCACTACGTCGAAGAGACTTGCAGAGCTAAATTTGTTATACCACGAAGGAGCGCTCATGTGGCAGTCAGCAAAATTTACTCATTGCAAGTAATTTGCAGATCGGAAATTTAATTGGAACATGTTTGTTTTTAATTATAAAAAATCTGGTGTGGTGCGCGCAACTCACAACTTTCACTTACGAACATACTTAGATTAGAAATCGACGTGTTTCGATAATATGCAAACGACATTCCTTAACTTCACACATTTTTCCACATTTAAGTACTTACATTTGTATATCTCCATAATCTGTAGAGTATCTGTATAGCAAAATTTGGTAGTTCTCAGCACTTTTCGATTCCTTATTGCTAATTTATTTATGAAGGGACTAACTAATTTCATCAACAGTCGAGTTTCTTTTACTGCTTGCTTGTTTTTTTTTACTACGAGTTGCTTTTTGCAAATACATTGTGAAGGAGAGTCGATAAGTGTATTTACGTCTCTTATGCCTTTCTGAAAATAAAGAAAATGGGACATTTATTAAGTAAAGTGCCCCCTCAAATTAATCAATTTACTGTCGCATCGCGGGCATACAAATATAACAAATACCGAGTTTAATCAAAATCGTTAAAGCCGTTTTTGAGAAATTCGAAAAAAACCTAAAAATTAGACAAAATTCTTTAAATAAAGTACCCCTTCCGTTTGACCAATTTCGATGAAATTTTTGCTGTCACATCGCGGGCATATACATACACTAAATACCCAATTTCAGGTCTGTGCGGTTAATAGTTTTTGAGCTAGTCTGTTCACACACACAGACCATTTCGCGGGACTTGGTTACTTGGATTCAGTGGACCCCAAAATGTGTATTTCCATTGGAAACCACACACACACACACACACACTCACCGACCATTTCGCGGGACTTGGTAAATTGGACTCAGGGGACCCCGAAACGTGTATTTCCGTGGAAAACCGGAAGTCGAAACTTTTCACGATCGCAATACTTTCCTCACTATATATTTAATCTATAAGTAAGTGAAAGTAAAAAAACAGATATTTAAGTATTAAATATTTAATTGTGCTGACGTTTCAACCCAATCTCCAGGACTTAATGAGAAACCCCATACAACAACCAATAAGATAAAATATACTACTGTACATATCGAAAAATCTAAAGTGAACCATAATAAGATAGAAAAATAAATATACTATTACGGAATATATCGCTGAATGAAGGGTAAGAAATTTATGGACAGATCATAATTAAAGAAATGAGGAAATGAGCAAGTTAGGTAACAATTGGGTTAGGATGAGTAGAAGATTATTGTGAAAGTCCTGGGGTATCTGGATCCGGCCAAATCCGTGACATGAGGAACATCAAGGTTGTTATTGTTTAATTAATTTTAGAAAAATAAATATTATTAAGCATTTTACAAAGGATTTTAGAATAAAAGAATTGGATATGCAAGATTTATTCGTTTGTGTGGTGAAACGTAGTTGATCTAACTACGTAAGTCCTTACTTAGTTACTTAAATACTTTCTAAAAAAAAAAAAAAAAAATACAATAGTTTTCATTTTATTTTAATCTTTCTCGAGATATTATAAGAAAACTTTTGTCATTTACGTGTTTCCAACTGACGTGACAATTTCGCATTCCTGAAAAGAAATTACGACCACGAAAGAGAGTCGTTCCGAGGAAGCACTTATAAATCAAATAATGTTTTTCTTTTATTCGTCTGCTAAAGCTTAACACGGTATAATAACATGCATTTTGTATCTTTATATACATACATACAGGTACTAATAAAAAATATATTTTTAGTTTAACTTTACTGTTTGATACATCTCTTTTTCTCAAAATAAACTCCATAAAACAGAAGAAAATAACCTAATGAAGCATAATAAAAATAAAGTGACAAAGAAAAAATAAAGAACAAAGTAACAGATTTTTTCGAAATGTCTAATAAAGTAAAAATCAGAACTAAAGAAAAGTGAAAAAAACTTAACAAAAAAAAAATTATAATTATCAGAAGAATAGAATTTTACGAACATGATGATCTGAAATCATGTCTATACAATGATAATGAAATAGAAAAATACCTATCCAATATCCAAAAAAAAAAAAAAAGAAACAATTATTTTTAAATAATTTATATTTTGAAGAGAAAAGATTTGGCTCCGCCGGGAGTCGAACCCGGGTCTCCTGTGTTACATGCGAGGATGCTAACCACTACACCACAGAGCTCGGCTCAAGGCAGAGCAAATCCTTCCTCTTCACTGATACCTACTCCCCCTATCTCACAAGTTTTGCGAGTAGTAGCGGGAGGTGGACAAATTTTGTCCAATTTACGATATTTATTGACATAAGTCAATTTTTTAAATTATTTTAATTAATTCAATCTTAAATTGTGGCTGACCACCAATTTTAAATTATTTTTAAATAATTTATTTTTTGAAGAGAAAAGATTTGGCTCCGCCGGGAGTCGAACCCGGGTCTCCTGCGTTACATGCGAGGATGCTAACCGCTACACCACAGAGCTCGGCTCAAGGCAGAGCAAATCCTTCCTCTTCACTGATACCTACTCCCCCTATCTCACAAGTTTTGCGAGTAGTAGCGGGAGGTGGACAAATTTTGTCCAATTTACGATATTTATTGACATAAGTCAATTTTTTAAATTATTTTAATTAATCCAATCTTAAATTGTGGCTGACCACCAATTTTAAATTATTTTTAAATAATTTATTTTTTGAAGAGAAAAGATTTGGCTCCGCCGGGAGTCGAACCCGGGTCTCCTGCGTTACATGCGAGGATGCTAACCGCTACACCACAGAGCTCGGCTCAAGGCAGAGCAAATCCTTCCTCTTCACTGATACCTACTCCCCCTATCTCACAAGTTTGGGAGTAGTAGCGGGAGGTGGACAAATTTTGTCCAATTTACGATATTTATTGATATAAGTCAATTTTTTAAATTATTTTAATTAATCAAATTCTTAAATTGTGGCTGACCACCAATTTTAATTCAAAAAATAAATTATTTAAAAATAATTTAAAATTGGTGGTCAGCCACAATTTAAGATTGGATTAATTAAAAAAACAATTAGATAATTTTAATATATATTTTATAAAATAAAATATAAAGATTGTGAAAAAAATACTATATTGGTGAAACAACAAAATCTAATAAAATATTAACACAAATATAGCTCAAATAACCCCTCCCCCCCCAAAAAAAAAAAATCAACAAATAAGCATTAGCAAACATGCAATAACAAAAACCTTTACATTTGATTTTACTATTACAGAAATAATAGACCGAGAACAAAACAATAAAATAAGAAAGTTGAAAGAAGCCATTCACATAACAAAAAAAAAAAAATAAAAAAATAACAGTAAATTATAATAGTGATGGAGCAATCGGAACGCACTTCGCAGAAATAATTTGTAAAAATAGAATATAGAAGGTTTTGACAGTATAAAAAAAACATACCTAGTTAGATAAAAATATATGAAAAGTGGTGATGCATGGAAGGTTCTAGGCCAGCGCAGATGGTGCTTGAACATCGCATATTTCATTCCAACAACAACTCTACTTGTTCATTTATTTACTTTTTATTTAACTTTTCTTAACCATATGTTTTGTGTCTTCTTTAAAGTTAAAATATCATATCTAAGTCTATAAACACTCAACGCATCTCTAAGCCCTCGCTCAATACAATTATTTGTGTAAAAATATAACCTTAGAATAAAGAAGTGAAAGAATAAAAATAAAAAAAGAATGAATTTTTATTTTAATGAGGCCCTGTGCAGAGTTTGCGGCAGTGGGATATTTTTAATTAAGAGATTGTGCGGGTGCTGTGGTCCCAGCCCGCAACATTCTCACTGCAGAGATTTCCCAAAATTCTTATATTTATATTTTGTTTAGACATTTTACCGTGGTCTTAAAATATTTAAATTTAAGGTAGATCCTTTTGATTTATCCGTTTCTTGTTGAAAATTTGATTAATGAGGATTGAGTTAAACTTGTAGTAATTTTGCAAGAATATAAGATATAAGAATAAAAGAAATACTGATAAGCTAATAAAATATGGAGATTACTGAAGGCCATAAGGAAAGGAATCATTCAAGAAGATTAAAAGAAAAATTGAAGATAACTCTACTGCATGAAAACTCAGCAATGTACCTGGTGGACCACGAAACATCGTAAAAACTTTTCAAGATCTGACAATAATAAAAAATATACAAAGACAGATATTTGTTTTAAGTAAATTCCGAAATAGGAGCATTATAAATTCAGAACATTTCAGCCAACATAAAAAATACTAACAAACTAATGAAATATGGAGATTAGCGAAGGCGATATGCAAGGAATCAAGAAGATTCAAACAAAAATTATAGCATGAAGACTTAGAAACGTATCTGATGATAGGGTGTTGGACCACATTAATCATGAAATATTAAGTGAGTTTGTAAATTTATGAAGCCAGTCTAGGGACATAGTGTTTTGTTAAAATTGTTGTATCGTCTGCATAGGTTGCAGTTAATGTTTCGAGGTTTGTAGGAACGTCTTTTTTTTTTATATAATGTAAGGGAACGAGTATTTACCCTTGTGAAGCTCCTGCTAAGATTGGTTGATTGGTTGAGTTGAATTGTAGTATAAGGTAAGATGCTTTGGGTAGAACAGTAGTAGGTTTACTTTCTTATTATTCTACTCCTAACATTTAAAATTAAGTAATTTTTGGTTTGGTTATTTTCTTGAAATAAGTTAGCAAAATGACGTATTTTATTTAGTCAAACGGGATTAAGACATGATTATTGAATTTTCCTACCTCAGGAAGTAAGGAAGCGAAAATTATGAATGAATTCTCCTTCGGTTCATGGACAACATGATAAACTAAATAATGGATTATTGAAACTCTAGCTAATCACGCAGCCTTACAAAATTTTCAACTATTATATTTTAACGACGTCACCGCTGAACCATTAAAGTTACAGAGAGGCGATAAGGAGAGACGAATGGATCGGACACATGGAGAGGAGAGGGTGTAGTTTGAATAATCACAAATTAGCGACAGCGATAGATCACTGAGCCCCGGCTGATTCAGCAGTTAGCGCGCTGCACAGCGAGGGGGGGGGGGTACAGATGACCGCGGGCTGCCGGCAGATAGCAAAGGATCAGATTGCCTAATCGGTTTGGTGGGGGGATGATGTGATACTTTGGGGGGAAGGATATTTCTATTATCTATGCTCTTTCTATAATGGCCATATTCCACTCTCTGACAGACCCTTATCTCTTATGTCCATACAGTGATTTTATAAATACATATATCATAAATATACATATATGTGGGCCTTGGAAAAGAAAAGGTGTCAAAGTTGCATTAAACACATAAAAAGTATTAGGTATGAAATCTTGTGGTAAAAATAAGAGAATTTCATTATTCATTATTGACTTTGATGAAGTATAAAAAATAAAATAGTGATAATAACAAATGTTGACATAACTGTTATAACATTAATACTTTAACGCTAACTTGGATTAAAATAAATGTTTAGAAAAAATTAGTAGTGGGATAGCTCATTGGTAAGGCATTGAGTTCCTGTGCTCAAGATCCAGAGCTCGAATCTAGCCTGGGGCAGGGTATCTTTAATATTACTATTCTGGACCAAAAGCCTCCCCTCAACTAAAAAGTGTTTTATTGTGTTTTGTAAAAAGTGTGCTATTTTCTTAACACGAATCCTAAGTCAGAAAATCTCTATCAGACTTTTTTTTTTTTTTTGTTTATGCTACCATTTATGCTACTAAGGCTAATCATACGATGCTACAGTGGGACTCCTAAATGTTGCCAGGTATAATTGGGATAGGGATTTTTAACGAGTACCTGAGATTGCACAGGCTTTTTTAGGATTTTTTACTACGCTTAGTAGGTTGCCATGCTAACCACTACACCACAGGTGACCCCCTTTTTTTTATTTTTTTATCAATTGTGTGTTTTAGATAGAAAAATTAAGTGTTTTAAAAAATCTAACAAAACACGAAAAAAAAACTATTTAAATTTGAAACTTTTATTATGCGTTAAAAAATGGAAGAGCACATGTATTAGGAACCTCCTGGGGCAAATCCTGCCTCTATACTTTGGATACAGTTAATTGCAAAATTAAGGAGAAAAAATCTGACGTTTGAGTGTGATCACAGTAAAATCACCTCCTTGCACGACCTTTGATCAATTAACTTCCTTACACTGTGCTGCACCCAAGATCCTTCATGGATAGAGGTTTTTATTTTTATTAGAAGAAAATTATTCACAGCGCCAAAAAATCAAAAAAACAAAAAAAAACATAAATTATTGACAACTTTACAATAATAACTCCTAGTAAATTTTAAAATTTCTCCAAATTTCGCTCAGTGGTTCATCCAGACCAGGTGCGAACACCTGTTCATATTAAAATTGCATAACTCAGCCGATCTTCAGCAGATATTCTTTATTGTTATAAAAATCATAATGATCTCACTTTACAATGTTTTTTTTTTTACGAAATCGACCGTTTCTTTAGAAAAATGAAATTCCCCGTGATAAACCGGGATATACAGCTATAATCTATGTATGTAAAGATGAAATTCTGTTTGTTTTTTTTAGAAATCCATACCGTTTGTCTTAAATTCTCCAAATTTCGCTCAGTGGTCCTTTCAAACCAGATGCGAACACCTGTCCATATTAAAATTGCATAACTTCAGCCGATCTCTGGGTATATTCTTTATTGTTATAATAATCGTTTTGATCTCTCTTTACATTGGTTTTTACAAAATCGACCGTTCGACTCGATAAAAGTCTCAGTTTATAGATTTTATAGATTTAAAAAATGAAATTCTCCGGGTGAAACCGGGATATACAGCTAGTAAGTAATAATAATAGAAGTAGTATGGTTAATGTAATCACATATTTTTATTTTGAAAAATAAATTAGAGATGCGGTTATTAAACGAAAAAGAACCTTTGATTCTATTACCCTTTTCAAGTTGGTAATAGTTGTAATTGGTAACTCAGTCGGTATTTTTTTTCGGTTAGAGAGACAGGTTTATTGATAGAGGTATTGTTTCTTTAAAAATTATAATGCGTCTTAGATCAAAATATTTATTTTATTCTTTACTTTAAGTTTTTTTAACAAAAAAAAAACTTAACCAACCTATTTATTGGTTAAATAGATAGCGTAAGTCAATAGCGAAGGTTACGCCTTAAATAATAATGATAATAAAGGCTTGGTGAACCCGAAGGCTCGATGTTTGTTTAGTTTGCCACGTTTGCTTGATTATTACGAAATTTTTACTTTCGCTTACCTATATATGAAATATATAGTAAGTGGAAGTATTGCGATCGTGAAAATTTTCGACTTCCGGTTTTCAACGGATATACACGTTTTGGGGTCCCCTGAGTCAAAATAACCAAGTCCCGCGAAATGGTCTGTGTGTGTGTGTGTGTGTGTCTGTCTGTGTGTGTGTGTGTGTGAACAGACTAGCTCAAAAACTATAAACCGTGCGAACCTGAAATTGGGTATTTAGAGTATGTATAAGCCCGCGATGTGACAGCAAACATTTCTTCAAATTTGCTCAAAGGGAGGGGGTACTTTATTGAATAACTTTTTACGTTTTTTTCGATTTTCTCAAAAACGGCTCTAACGATTTTGATTAAACTGAGTATTTGATCTATATATATGCCTGAAATATGACTGTAAAAATTTCATCAAAATTGATCAACCGGAGGGGGGACTTTACTTAATAAATTTTGTATCATTTTCACATGTTTTTTTTATTTACTCAAAAACGGTTTTAACGATTTTGATCAAACTTGGTATTTGATGTATTTATATGCCAAAGATGTGATAACCAACATTTCATCACAATTGATCAACCGAAGGGGAGACTTTACTTAATAAATTTTGTATCATTTTCACGGGTTTTTTTTATTTACTCAAAAACGGCTTTAACGATTAACAAAAAAAAGATATGAATGTAGAAAAATGTGTGACTTTGGGAAATGATATTTAACAAAACACGTCAATTTCTAATCAAAGTAAGTTGGTAAGTGAAAGTTGTGTGTTGCGCGCACGCACCAGATTTTTATTTTTGTGGTAAAGCTTCGTTTATAATAAATAACCGGCCCTGATTAATCCGGATCAGATTTCAAGACATTCCTTTTCTTATCAACGTATCTTTAAAAATTTTGATTTGTGAACAATATCGAATAGATGCTGAATATAAATTGGATATGAGATGGACAGAGTTCTTGAAGTCCCATCATAACAGCTCCCACAAATGCACTTCAAAACTCCTCTCAACTATTCTCATCCACAGGCGTCGTTATTTTTTCCTTTGTTCGAATCGTAGCCATTGTCAAAACCAGACGCTAGATATTATCGCAAATATTGACTCCTTTGAAGGAGACATGTACACAGCGGGGGTGGTGGAGGGTGGTTGGGGGGATTCGTGCCCGCTCGAACGCTCCTTCATTAAAAATGATCTTACGCTCGAACGAAGCCTCCTACGAAGACCTAATTGAAAACCTATCTCGGGAGAGGAAGTCGTACGGATTGGCTCCCGCTCTTCTAGATCTCTCTCTGAGTCAGAGTCATAATTGGAGCGGAAGTGAGTTAACTATCCCTGGCTACATCTGCCTCGGTGAAATATTCATTATCCAGGCTGATCGAACTGCTAAGGACTTTAGCCCGAGATCCGATGAGAACAACAATCTGCCCTAACAGCTTTATCCATCATCGGAGTGGGGATAAAAGGCCCTGGCTTAAAACCTATAAATCTATTATTATGGCGTTGTAGAGATCCTCGGCTAATATCGTTTACCGGTTAGCTACACACCCAAGGGTCGGGGCTAAAAGGTTCTTGATGAATATACAACATAGGCCGACAATATCACGTTGAAAATTGTTTTAAAAATTTATTCTTTTTATAACGGGTGTCCAAAAATTCGGGGTTTGAAAGTTGAATAAAATTTCAAATATAGAATATCAAGTAGGATGTTTACGTTTTATTTAAACACAATGAACTGGATATTTATTTAGAAAAAACAATATTGTCTAGGTGTCCACCCAATCCACCATAACGCTGCTGGCACTCCTCAAATATAGTGTAAATAGTACTGTAAATAGTGAGCGTTACTGTGAAATGATAAGAGGTTTTTTAGCCCAAGAACCTCAACAGTTTAAAGGATATAACTCTAGAACATGGTTTCAGCAAGATGGGGCCACTTGCCATACTTCAGACTTATCAATTGTGCGGTAAACGAATTATTCCAAAACAAAGTTATTTCTCGTAGAGGCATCATTAGCTGGCCTCCAAGGAGTCCCCATCTCAGTCCTTTTGACTTATTTCTGTGGGGATACCTTAAAAGTAGGGTATACGCAAAGAAACCGACGAATCAAACGCAATTGAAGCAAAATATCAGAACAGAAATGGCGGCAATCTCAGGAACAATGTGTCAACGCGTTTTTAGAAATATGCGTTTGAGATTCGAGGAGTGCCAGCAGCGTTATGGTGGACACCTAGACAATATTGTTTTTTCTAAATAAATTTCCAGTTCATTGTGTTTAGATAAATCGTAAACATCCTACTTGATATTCTATATTTGAGATTTTATTTAACTTTTAAACCCCGAATACTCTTTTTGGACACCCGTTATTAAACAAACGACTAAAAATACTGCACTCACTATTATCCAAATCATCAAAATTGAAAATCAGACAGAAACTTAATAGGCAGTGTGAACTGGATAGTTATTGGCATCCTTAAGTCTACATTTCTGTGGTGAAATAAAAAAAAAAACTGCTTGTAAAGGTATCAAATTAAAACATCCTATAGCTCCTCTTTATCTGCCCTTGTAAAGAATCAAGAGGTTTTATGGGTCAAAAGTTCAATTGTTTTACGATATCGCAATATTTGTTTAAAATGTGCAAAAACTAGTTATTAACACCCTGTGGATTTAATTGTGAAATCTTCCCTATGGTTCGTTTGCTAAACACTTATTTCTTAGCTGACTAAGAGGACCCTTTAACATTAGATTCATGTATATCTTGAAATAAAATTAGGACTTGTTTACTTATTTCTTTAAGTTAAAGTTTGAGGTGTCAATAACTGTACTGAGTGTCAATAACTGTCTGGTTTACCCTATACTTGCATACTGAAACCCATTTAGACATTCCCCTCACAACTTTATGGTTCAGCAAAAAAGACACACTTGGAAAAACTACAAACGTTTCAATCCGAAACTTTGCGACTAGTAACGAACGCACCTTTTTACCTTAGTAACAAAACGGTACATACATACCGACTTACAACTACCAACCAGGGTTTGAAATTAACTCCTATTTTCTGGGAAAGAGAATAAAAGTCAAACCAGGACTTTTATATTTCTAATAAATAAATAAAAATCACATCATGACTTTTATATTTCGTGCCAGAAAATAAAAGTCCGAATATGATCTTTATCACAATGATATCTAATATAAAAGCCAAAGCTTGATTTTCATTATTTAAGGAGGAATTTATTAGCTTTTTTATCGGATTTCTCCATATTGTTGTTAATTATTGGGTTAACCGTTTTTATGGAAATCTTATAGGGTATAATAAATTACCTTAAATCGATTTTAAGATCGATTATTAGATTATCAAGGCTGCTGATAATGAAAAAATATCGATATAGAACCTCAGGCTCACTCAGGTATCGATTGCAACTTATCCGATATTTACAATATTGTGCTCGATTTCTAGGTTAATTGGGGTGCTGATTCAGAAAATGATATCGATTTTTAGATTACGCGCTCAGGTATCGATTTATTTCAAGTTACACGATATAAACGATATTGGGGTCCACTCATAGGTTATTTGAGGTACTGAATTTGAAAATGATATAGATTTTTCGATTACGCGCTCAGGTATCAATTTATTTCAACATACGCGATATAAACAATATTGGGGTCCACTCATAGGTTATTTGAGGTGCTGAATTTGAAAATGATATCGATTTTTCGATTGCGCGTTCACGTATCGATTTATTTCAAGTTGAGCGATATAAATGATATTGGGGTCCACCCATAGGTTATTTGAGGTGCTGAATAGAAAATAATATAGTTTTTACGATTACGCGCTCATGTATTTATTTATTTCAAGTTACGCGATTTAAACGATATTGGGGTCATAAGTTGCATACATTTTCAATATTTTCATAAAATTAGTCATTGGCAAATAGTTCATATCGCGTATGTTGAAATAAATCGATTCCTGCGCGTAATCCAAAAATCGTTATCATTTTCAAATTTAGCACCTCGAATATCCTATGGGCGGACCCCAATATCGTTTATATCGCGTATGTTCAAAAAAATCGATACCCGAGCGCGTAATTGAAAAATCGATATCGTTTTCAAATTCAGCACTTCAAATAACTTATGAGTGGACCCCAATATCGTTTAAATCGCGTAACTTAAAATAAATCGATACCTGTGCGCGTAATCAAAAAATCGATATCATTTCCAAATTCAGCACCTCAAATAACTCATGAGTGGACCCCAATTTCATTTAAATCGCGTAAATTGAAATGAATCGATACCTGAGCGCGTAATCGAAAAATCGATATTTTCAAATTCAGCACCTCCAATAACCTATGAGTGGACCCCAATATCATTTATATCGCGTAACTTGAAATAAATCGATACCTGCGCGCGTAATCGAAAAATCGATATCATTTTCAAATTCAGCACCTCCAATAACCTATGAGTGGACCCCAATATCATTTATATCGCGTAACTTGAAATAAATCGATACCTGAGTGAGCCTGAGGTTGTATATCGATATTTTTTCATTATCATCAGCATTGATAATCTAATAATCGATCCTAAGATCGATATCAGGTAATTTATTATACCCTAAAAGATTTCCTTAAAAACGGTTAACCCAATAATGAACAACAATATGGAGAAATCTGAAATCTGATCTCCTTAAATGATGTAAAGCAAGCTTTGACTTTTAGATATCATTGTGATAAAGATCTTATTAGGACTTTTATTTTCTGGCCCGAAATATAAAAGTTATGATGTGATTTTTATTTATTTATTAGAAATATAAAAGTCCTGATTTGACTTTTATTCTCTTTCCCAGAAAATAATAGTTAATTTCAAACCCTGCTACCAACTATCGACGATGTAATAAAACTGTATAATATATATGTAATATAATAATAATAATAATGCTTTTATTTGTCTGTAGGGATTAACCCTATACAAATAGAGTTAGCCGTACAAGATATAACAGCATTATAGGCTATAAATTATATAAAAATATAAATAGAAATAATAACATAAAAGTAACATTAAGAGCGTTAACAAGTACACATATAATTTAAACTGGCATATGATTAAATATTTAGTAATTTTACGTAAATCAACAAAACTTTGAGAATTTTAAATCGTAAATAAACAATATATATACGCATGCATAATATATACATATTAATAAATATGAACACATAAATTAATAAATGCACGTATTTACAAAATTATAAAACACATATCCGTAATAAATAAAATAAATTCATAGATATTCTTATTGTTTTAACAAAATATTTGTATATTATCTTAAATTATTTATTAATTACAAAAGACCTCAATAGTAGGTATCTAGAAAAATAATAATATATTTTAGATAGTGAGTCCTTGGTTTTTACATTTAAAAATTCGGTAAATTGTGGAATGTTCATGTTTTCGGCGCCTGGAATATAAT
Organism: Aelia acuminata; assembly: GCA_911387785.2. Taxonomy (NCBI): domain Eukaryota; kingdom Metazoa; phylum Arthropoda; class Insecta; order Hemiptera; family Pentatomidae; genus Aelia; species Aelia acuminata. The sequence continues at coordinate 149,424,690 of OU426982.1, read as the reverse complement.
GCTTTCTAAGCTCAGAGTATATCGGGCAAGAAACAAACAAGTGGTAGAGGGTCTCTTTCGCTTGGGGATTACAGATTGAACACTTTAATTGGGGATTAATAATGTAAACTGAGTTTTTATACGTAATTTTTACAATATGATTACCGGATAGTCTAAGCAGTGCCAACATTCGAAACATGGCTCTAGTGATAAATAGGCTTGAGGTATTATTTGTGGATCCCATAAATTAACATAAAAAAAGGCTGTATGCCGAACTCGTTAATTTAGCCTTATCTTCATCAATTAAATATGATTTTAAACTATTTAAAATAACAGGTATTTTTCCTTTTAACTCTTTTGGGTCATCTATTAAAGTTATATCAGCGTATCCGATTTTTTGTAAAATTTGGTGAATTTGTGCTAGCCAATTATATTTTATATTTTTTTCCGGTTGAGTTATATACTGCTGTTTTAATTTTATGAGGCATTGTTTCGGATATCTTTCGTCCTTCATTTCTAATAATTTTAACATTAGTTTTAAAGTGTGTTTCATTAATGTATAAGTGGAGTGAACCACATTAAATTCCAGCGACGATCCATCCCGGAGTATTTCGGTTTAAAGAAAATAAATTTTTGAATTAAGGTATAAAGTTATCGACGAACAAATAAGGACCCACTATTCTGGCTTCCATATCAAATAGCACGGACATAACAACAGACTTATTAATGATATGGCCACGACTGACATGCCTTTTATGAGGCGACTGAAAAGGAGTTGGATGTGAGACCTCCTCTCCTGAAACAAGACCGGGATGATGTGCAGCTGGACACTATCTCCTTTCATGTAGACTTTTGCTATAAAGTGACTTCCTTACCGAGCTACCACGCTGTTATTTTAATACTATAATAATCACTAGGTTACATTGGTAATTTTTGGTTAAATACCAAATTCTTGGAAACTGCTCATAAAAAATTATAGGGAACAAAACATTAATTATTTGAAATTTATTATCAATGCATTTATTAAAATAAAGGTTAATAATTTTAAATGATATCCGCTAACCCACAAGCGTTTTTTTTTTTTTTTTTTTTCATTCAACTATAAGTGTGTACTCAACCAATGCACCTATACAGGGTATAAATATAGGTGTACTAAGGTACAGAGGTCGTTTATTGCTATTTCTAATTTTCTTCTATTCGCAAATAAACAAAAAAAAAAAAAAATCAAGCAATTTTTGTCTTTGGACAGGTATAGCAAAAGAAAAAAAATATATATACATTTGAAGTAATAGATATTTTTCTTGATTCTAATTTAAGCGAATATAGCGTGGCGCCCTTGAGCAAGAGATATACGTAATTTTATAAATTATACGTAAATTTAATTTTCATTAAAGACTATTTTTTTTTTGTGTTCTAAGAAATCATTTTTATTTTTCTTAATACTTTTTTTTTGGGGCTCCTCGCCTTTTCCATTGAATGAAAAAGTCATGCTATGATAACTTAATCACAATAACTTCTTTTTAATGTCAGATATCTCAGGTCGATGATGTTTAAGTTTAGCCGGATGTACATGTGCCCAATACCATCGAGGCTTTAGTATCTTCCCCTCCCTGGTACTTCCGCTAAAAGAGGGGAAGAGATCCTGACAGAGGAAGGCAGTCGGACAGGAAAGGATCTGTCAGAAAGAAACGATTGGAGGATGAGGCGATATCTGGGGGGGGGAGGGGAAGGAAATGGTTTTGGGGGAATTTTATCAGTTTGAGTGGAATTCTCCTGATACCCCATCTCATGCTTCCCTCAACCTTTCATATTGTTTTATCTCTTGTCTTCTTATTAATTCATAAAGCCAATAATTCTTTTTTCTCTTCTTTAGTTTGAGTACTGGAAGGTAAAGCCCATTGGTAAGGTATTCATTCAGTTGCTGTGCTAATCATCTTTCTCATTCTAGAGTAGTAGGGGTAGCCTAGAGATCCAGGGATCCTGGGGCAAACACATCTTCTAAAATGTGGTTACTTTTAATTGAAAAATTAGGGGGAAAAAAACTTGAGCGTGATCATGGACAAATCACCTTGCACGACGGCTGACCAAGAAACAGTACTTCCTTACACAGAAGTGAGCCCGAAACCCTCCATGGGTTGTAGTGGTACAGGTTTTTTTTTTGTTTTTTGAGTGTTGGATTCGGAAATACCACCATATTTTAGATATTCAGCCACGTTGTTACTTCAAATCTGAGAGAATTAGTTTCTTTGCAAAAGTGCTAATTAAAGTCATTCTGAATCAGTTATTCTGTCAACTGAAATAATGGACCTATATTTATTCAAAATGTCGAAATGTAGATGATTTAATCCGCTAATCTTTATTTATTACTAGTTACACCCAACCACGTTTTGTTGTGGCTTTCTCTAATATCAACTTTTACACAAATAATTAAATTTATACCGGTAAAATATACCCAACTTCATTAAACCTAATAACTCGATTTAAATTACTGAAGAATAGGAGGAATGAAATTAATAATCAATGCTTATGGAACCGAAGGTTCGATGCCGACACCACGACTCGCTCCCATAAGGTAAATTATTTAATAATTGTTAAAACCGTATCATAAATCATGTATCATCAATAAAATAGGAAAGATTGGATTTCTTTCACACTGGGGTCCACTTTTATTTTATCGGGTGCGGTGTTTATGAAAAAAATATTCATTTTGTAAATTGGTGGGGGAAGGGCGCACTATAAAAAAATCAGATTTTCCGATTTCTTCCACACGGGGATCATATTTTATGTTAGTGGGGAAGGTTTTTTTGAAAGAAATTTCTTTTTGTATTTTTATGGGGGGGGGGCACACTTTCAAAAAAATAGATTTTCGGATTTCTTTCACACGGGGGTGCAATTTAATGTTATCGGGGGCGGTGTTTTTGAAAAAAATATTCATTTAGTACTTTAGTGGCGGGGGGGGGGGGGCACTATAAAAATAATAGATTATCCGATTTCTTTCACACGGGGGTGCAATTTTATGTTGTTTTGAAAAAATATTTATTTTGTATTTTAGTGGTGGAAGGGGGCACTATAACAAAATGATATTTTCTGATTTCTTTAACACGGGGATCCAAGAAAGATATTCTCAAAAAAACGATGGATTTTTATCCCTTAAAAATCCTAGGGCCACCGCGGGAAGCGAACCCTTATGTATTGTAGGTTGACATTTTATTATTTCATTTAATTGTTCATTTCGAATTTCACGATGTTAAACATTTTAATTTCTGACAAAAGAAGCCTGATCAGCTGCACAGTTATTGAATTCAGTTTCACATCGATTTGAAAGGTGCCCAATTTTGGTTGGTTGCTGCGAGTCGGTATGCGGCGTTTGGTTACTGATTTATTATAACAAAAATATAAAAATGTAAAACAAAATTTCTAAAAATAGAAAAAAAGGGAAACATTTTTCCTTTTTTTTTTTTGTCTCTTGGATTTTTAATTTCCTCTGCTGCGCTAAAACAGAGAGAATGTTTAGCAAAGCGGGTGGCCTATAAGGAAAAACAAAAATTTGGAAATAACTCATTGGAAACAAAGCAGTTCCGATATAACTCTGGATCTCTAATATTAAAGATTTAATATCCTCCGAGGGTGTGGCTAATGTGCCCTTTGAAAATACTGGCCTCGCAAAGAATTTTCATTAGCCAGAAATTTGAATGGGCTTTTCCAACATTTTCAGGAAATTAGATTCTTCCAGCTTGGGCTCCTCCGGAAATCTAACATCTCTTCTTTCTATTATATCCCCTCCAAACAACTTTTATTCGTCTTTTTTTTTCTTTGTTACTTTGTCTTTCGTTTTTTTTCACTGAGAGAGAGTGAGAGAAAGTGAGAGAGAGAGATTATTCATATAGCTGCTTCTTGTTATAGTTATTTAGCAATTATCAAGAGCGATAGATGATTTTTTTTTACCTTAGGTCCTTTTTAAAAGTCGATAAAAAAAAAAATACTAAAACATAAAAGAAAACCTGAACACATGAATATAATTGACACCATATTGTCACGAGCTGAGTTAAAAAAAATAAGAATAATGAAGTTTAAAAATATTTTTTTGAGGACTAATATAAAAATTAGAATCTCAGAAAGAAAACATCGTCATTTCAATATAAATCGGTTGTAATACTTTTATGATTCATAAACTACATTATTTCCCTCTTATTTTATTTTATTTCAGATCTGAACTTAGTAGCATTTTAATTTAGCAAAGCTTAGTTAATAATAATTACATATTAAGGTCATATATTATGACATGGATTTCATTTTTTATTTTTCCGATCCAATAAACAATCTATTATATGAACTAATGATCAGTGATGCAAGATTTGATTGATTATTTTTTTTGGATATTAGACGTTATTTTTGAAAAATCTGAAATATTCAATACATTAACGACATATACCTACATATTTTTTGTTAATATTAAGGATATCCTGCCAGGCCAGATTCGAACTCGTGACCTAAAGCACAGCAGCTCATTGGCTTACCAATAAGCTGCTCCGCTCATTAGAAGTATATTTTATAGAAAATATATTAGAAGTATATTTTATATATAATATATTTTATTACTGGATAAATATAATCCCTATAGTCCAATAACCCCTTACGATAAGATAAACTGCTTGTGTTGGGTCCACTGATAGCGGTGGCCATTAAAATTCAGCTAAATCCGCGCGGGCTAAAGAAGATAGGGAAATAAGCTTTGATGGAAGAAGATGGAGTGTGATCTATTATATCAACGGCCTCCCATTGGCTATTATATCCACGTCCTCTCTTCTTATTGGTTGCCCGGCCTTATTGCGGCCACTCCATTGGCTTATTGCGTTTGCCCTCTCACTCAGGGCCACTCTGTCATTACTCGTGTTACGATCTTCAAGTGTTCGCTTTGAGAAAATCAACTTGACCTGCCATTTCCCAGCCTCTTACTGACTAAAACTATTCATTTAGTTCAATAACCTTACTCAGCCTAATAATGCTATTTTATTTTATTTTACAGATTTGTTTGTTTGTTTAACGTCACTTTATGCTACTGAGGCTAATCGGACGATGCTACAGTGGGAGTCCTAAATTTTTCATATCCAGGTATAATTAGGATAGGGATCTTTAACGAGTACCTGACATCGTACTAGGGACATCTATATTCCACGTCCTTTCCGAGGTACGCCTAGCCATGGACCTTTATTATTGTAGGTTGCCATAAATAATGTTTTTAAAAATGTATTTTAAAGTTAGTTTTAAGAAGACTAATAATTAAAGCTCGGAATTCCGTGCACTAAAAATTTGAAAACGTGCAATAAAAACGTGCAAAATCGTGCAATAAAAAATTTAAAACGTACAATACCGTGCAATAACAACTTTAAAACATGCAAAAAAAAAAATATTGCTTGGAATCATGCATTAAATTATTTATATGAACAATATGTAGCTACTTTTGAAAAAAATAAGTAGCGGAGAGTAAATTGACATAAAAAGTTTTATTTTTAAAATATTGGTTTTAATATAGATTTTGGTAAAAAAAAATTGTTTATTAGTAAAGAAAAATTAATGGAGTACATAAGAACTGTAATTACACTTCATTATTTTTTGAATGAAAGTTTATAACTAAATACATTTATAATTTTTTGTCTGTAAAACAGTGCTGTCCTGTCACTTAAAACTTTCTTTCAATTTAGAAAAAGATATCTCAACTTCTACAATCGTTAGAGGACAATATTTATAGCGACTCAGCAACTAGGGATCTCCTTCAATTCAACAGTGACTGAATTTCCGTTCAGGCAATCATTACAATTTTTTAATAGTTTGTATCCAGGATTTTTCAAAAAAATATTTCGTAAAAGATAATTCCAATTCATTGTTTCCAATGATTTTTCAACGTCCTCAACTACTTTTATTTAGTCATATAGAGAAAGATTTTCCTCCTCTAGTTCTGTAATAGTAACCGGCAAAGCTGCTAAATTCGATCTAATAAATGCCAAATCAGATTGGATTGTTGGATTCATCAAAATTGTTTTTAATCTGATAATTGTTTGCACATGTCCTTCCAATTCTATATTTCAAAATATTTTTGCGTATTAAATATTAAGAGAAAATATTACTATTATTAAAATAGTAACAACATGTGGAATAAAGGGTAAAACACTCGCATGTGAGCTGTAATTATATTGGAAATATGGAGATCTTATAAAGGAAAAATACTACTCAAATTATGGAATCACTAGATGCAATAGCCGGTGAGTCAGTAGCGGATTCAGGGGAGAGGCGAGGACACTCATAAAGTATTTCTATATAAAATGAGCTATATATAGTCATTTTTCAAGTCCATTAACTGAAAATGAATTGTATTTAAATATTTATAGTAATTTACAACGCGATTATGTACTGATACATATTTTAAATCAGGGCCTTCACCACTCATGAAATGTAAAAAAAAAAAGTGCGCCCCCCGCCCCCCCTCAGAAAATTTCTGGATCCGCCACTGCGGTGAGTAGGCTTATTTTTAAATTAATCTGATGACACCGACTAACCCTGGTACAGTTCTGTGGTTAAAAAATAATTAGGTACTTATTTGTGCTGCAGTAGGCATCAATTTGTGATTTCCTTTCACATATACTCGACAGAAGCTAGATTGATAGAGACAAAAGGATGAGAATTGAGAAACAAAATGTAAACATCCAGGAAGTACTGAGCCCTTAGTTCTTGGAAATTGGAGGTTTGTGTTTGTTTACATCTCCCAAGTGGGGGAACTATTTCTTTCCTTTCCATTATTTTTTTATTCCTATTCCTTATCCACATTTATTATTCCACTAATTTTTTCATGTGTATTTAAGAAAATTAAAATTTGTAATAATTTGTTTTCTTCAAATTATAAAATGATGCAATTTCTTGCAATAATACTTCAAAACGTGCAATTTCGTGCAGTAAACCCCAAAACGTGCCACTTCGTGCACTATAAAACATCCCATTAGGCTTAGTTCGGATAAGTAACTTGAATTCGCTTTATTCTGACTTACCAACAAAAAGATACAATTGCACGGGAATCCGAGCTCTACTATTAATCTACTAGATGACTCACGTGAAACATTCGTACTCTAATCTACTTAAATCCTACTTAATTAAAGTATACACATTGAGTATTGTATAGTGATTGAGTATTGATGTGTTTAAATTGTAGATTTCCACACACACAAGGAGCCATGGGTAACCAGCAATATAGAGAAGAGGTGAGGTCAGAAGACGGAATACTTAAATACACTTATCGGTTTCGCGGAATGCGAATGCGCTGATTCTATTGACTGAAATCGCATGTTTTTGCTTGTAACTCGCAAACGACGGCGACAATCGGAAAAATGTATATAACCAAAAATGTTCTTCTCGACAAACTGTAAAATAAATGACATCTTTGAAGCAGTCCTGCGACCATTTTCGCTGATAATTGCAGTTTTTCGCTTACAATTCGCAAACGAAGGGGTTAATCGAAAAAATGTATATGACCGTAAATGTTCTCCTTGAAACCCTGAAAATATTGACACCATTTAGAAACCTCTACGACCATTTTCTCGCAAAAGCCGCGGTTTTACCCATCTAACTGGCAATCAAAGGCGAAATGAGTGATTTTTAGATGTGTATATATATATATATATATATATATATAAATATATATATATATATATATACATATATATATTTATTAAATAAGAAAAAAAAACATTTCATGAAAAAATAGATAGAGGTACAAATGAGAAAAAATGACACATTTTAAAAATGTGCTATAGTCACATAATTTTATAGTGCATTTAATTTATTAAAACCTAGAGAAAATATGATATATGTTTTTTAATAAACATATTTGTATAATAAACAGGAAGATTTGATTATCTTGACCCTCACACCCTAATAATAAAATATTACACACTTTTATTAGAATAAAAAACGTTATACGTATTTTCGTTGGTTTGACGACAGCAGACTCTCTTCAAAAAATAAATTATTTAAAAAATATATAGTTCATCAAATATACAATACGTCTGGACTGTATATACTGTATACTGGGACTGTATATTAGTATTTCAGCACACTGGAGTGTGCTGAAATACTAATATTTTACATTTATATTTTATTGGTTAAACTCGGATAAATTCGTAAAATAGCATCTTTTAAAATTTTTTACATTGGGTCCTCTCCTGCAAAATATTGGGGGGGACAATCCCCTCCTGTCAAAATATCCCCCCTATCCCCTCCGGCGGTAACGCCCGTGATTTTAATTGTTATGCAATAAAATAAAAGTTATTCTTAGAACTTTATTTTAATATCTGGTAAATAATGATACCTGTACAGCTATAATGTGATTTGACATCGCAATGATTACTTTAAAATTAATCGCTTTAATTAATAAGGTAAAAAAGAATAAAGGTTGTTTGTTTGGTTAAAGTCACTTTTTTCTACTAAGGCTAATCGGACGATGCTACAGTGCGAGTCCTAAATTTTGCCTATCCAGGTAAAATTAGGATAGGGGTGTTTAACGAGTAATTGACATCGTACAGGCTCGGGACCTCCATTTTATGTCCTATCCGAGGCATAGCTAAGGATTTTTTACTCCCATTAAAAAATCCTAGGGCCGCTGAAAGGTTGCCATGCTAACCTAGGTTAATGAGGTATTTATTTCAAATCAATACAAAAACGATAAATAAAAAAAAAATTTGATGTGTATTCCTGTTTCCATAGTTATATAAATAAAAGAGCCTTACTTAATGGTAGTCTTGATTATTGAAACCTGGTATTTGAGAATAAACCTTTTCAAGTTCTGCAATTTCTCATGTTGCAAACCCACTTTTTTTTGTTTAAAGTAAAACTTCATATTGTGCCCTATAGTTTTTAAATTTAGATAAGAAACCTTTATCTTAAGAAAAAAGGTACATTTTCTTCTTCTTCACACAACAAAATTAATTCAATTAAATTCATCTCCGTATCAATTTTACACAAGGAATGACCTCTTTAATTGAGCTTGTAGGAGCCGTATGGTTGAATTTATTTTAAAAAAAGAAAGAATGATTAACTGTTTAAAGTAATCGTTTGATAATAAAAAGTAACAGGCCTTAATGTAGAAAAGTCCCTCGACATCTTGAGAGAGTTATCATCGAATTGACAGCTGCTAAAAGACACGCTTCTTCCACTTACCCAACATCTTCGCTTCCGAGGACAAGGTAACAGACATGATAAAATTGTCGAAAAGGAGGAAGCAGAAGAAAACAGGGATTGGATTTTGTCCAAATCTGTTTTGCAACAACGGATACTATTCGATCCGGAAAGGAGAGCCTGATCGAATTTCCATCCCGTTCGATGAGAGGGGGGGATTGCCCCCACATCACACACTCTCGTGCCCCCCCCCCCCCAACATAATCTCCGCTAAGCCTCTTTGTAGCAGCGAGTGGCCACCTTAGCCTCCGATAATTAAAAAGACAGTGGATGTCGGAGCTGAGTCATCAAAGGCTCCTCCTTCCGATTGGGGCGCCCATATTAAAAAGTTTCCTTCATTACTGGCCCTCCTCGGGTCCTCAATAACAGCTGATCAAGTGGAAGAAAGGGATAAAGATGCCAGCGATCGCGTGCCCAATCCCGAGGCTAATGAGTGGGTCTCATAATACAGCAGCAGGCTCTCTCTCATATATGTATGTATACTATACTTATAGAGGCCGTGTCTTTTCATGTCAATATTAGTCCGGGGGGGGGGGCGGCTTTCTGGAACTTTTTCGACATAAAAGGAGGGGAGTGTGTTTTAAGGTCATCAAAATACCATAGGCGTACTCCGCCTAATATGAAGAGGGTTCCGGTAGGGTTCCATATATTTAGAATGATAATGTAACGTGAAACGAGATCATTTGATTTTGTCTGTTACATTGGAACGAGCTCTAGACTTTTCGTTGGAACGGTTACAGTACCGGTCAAAAGTTTAGACTCACTTGTATTTAATTCACAATCTTCAAGTTTAAAAAAATAATTGTAACTCAACAGATAACATTTCAAAAATTATATCATTGTTTTGAAATACTATCTATATAAATAAAGATGATATTGTGTTTTTTTTTTTGTTCTTTATGGAAATACATACCGTTTGTCCTAAATTCTCCGAATTTCGCTTAGTGGTTCTTTTATACTAGGTGCGAACACTTGCCAATCTCTGGATATATATTTTTTATTGTTATAAAAATCGTTATGATCTCGCTTTGTATTAGATTTTTACGAAATCAACCGTTGGAGTAAAAAAAAAATCTCATTTCTGTCCTAACCAACTTTTCTGGACCCACGGCTTTTCTCATTGTTTTCAATATTCCGTGGCTGAAACCGGGATTAAATAAAATTATATTAAAGCTAGTTATAAATAAATTAAAAATAAAATTATAGTTGTTACGTTGCCTAATAAATAAAATGTTGTTACTTATTTATTTTACAAAATCTGTACATAACTGTTTTAGTACATTTTCTAGATGTTTCAATAATATTCTTCTTGCCGACGTACTGTGGCCCACCTTGATATCAACTTTTAGTAGGGGAGAGCGGGGTTGGTTGGCAACAGTTTTCACTTTTTTTATTGTTGAGTCGTTCCTGTTAATATAATTCCTATGGGGCTGATACAATTGTAAACTTCAAGTATTAGAGTACTTCAAGTATTTTTTTTCACAACACGATAATTATTACTAAGATAATAGAAAATTGAGGAATTCGTCAATCCAGAGTATGCCAATTGACCCCATATGTGGGGCAGGTTGGCCTAGAAGGTGGGCTTGTTTAGCCATCTCATTCAGGTACTGCCAGACACATATTATTGTTATTAAAAGCTGCACTATAATGGTATAATAATTTTGAATCGGTTCTTAACAGCTTTTAAGGTTAAATAGAATAACAATAGAAGAAGATAGGAGCTAAGAAAGTTGTCACTTTTTGCATAAGAAAAATTGCTCTCATCTTCCTCGCTGGAACTAAAGACAATTGGTAGTTTCACCTATGGTTATGTTTACCTTGCTTTTGTGAATTGCTACTGCGCAAAAAAAAAAGTTGAAGAGAGCCAACTAACCCCACAGGAGAGATCATATGAAAGATGACTGCCAGGACAGTGGAGAACAATCAAACAAGAAACTGGTTAGTCGAAAGGTTAGGTTTTTCAAAGGAGTTTGGGGCTATGTGAACAGAATCGGAGTCAAATGTTTTTCCATGCCTTTAAACAAACTTTACTGAAAATATAAAAATTTACTTACATTTTGTAAAATCAATCAATGAAGCACACCCTTATCTACACTGTTAACATCGGATTGAAAACTCAGGACAAGACTCCCGAGGTCGAGCGGGTCACATGGTACAATGGCGGGGCCTCCACAACAGGTGTGACGGAAACTATAAGCCAATGGCCAACCTACCCCCTATGCCAACCAACCCCGCTCTCCCCTAAAGTAAATACATTTTGATAATATAAATTAGGCTATTATTTGGAATAGTATGCTATATCATATTCATCTTTTTATATACATAATTTTATTGTTTTCATTTATACACTAAGGTATTGAAAAAACTTAATTTATGATATCTGTAATATGCGTCTATAATTTGTTATGTATTGCTAGAAGCTATTATTTTAATTTATAAAATGGTGTATATATTGTAGCTATGGGAGATATTTTCAATTATATTGTATTATTCAATTAAATTATATATATGTGAGAGTGAATTGATGTATATGTGTTTTTATGTATATTTATTATATTACATATTTTCCACAATAATTCAATAATGGTCAACTCAATTTGTATGGAGAAAAACCCCAAATGCAAATAACTGTATTCTATTCTATTCTTTATAAATCGGGTCCCGATGTTTGTCGGGAGTAAAATCAGGAACTACTCAACCGATCTTTATAAAATTTGGCTCATGGTGTCCAACTTACAAGATAATATAGTTTTTATCTCGATTATTGGCCTCAATATTTCTTTTATTGCAAATTACGTGCTTATTATACTATCATAACCTAATTCAGGTAGAACTTACTTAAACGATATCTCATATCATCATGTGTTAAATTCTGAATTTAATAAATATGAATTAGGACAAAAGTTTAATTTGGTACATTTTTGCTGTCTATTGTAATTGAAATAAACCCTATGTATATTCTTTGTTAGTTCCTTTTGCATGTGTGTTAATTATATTTAATCTCGGCTCTGCTGAAATGATCCAGTAAGTGCTAAACGAATGGATCATTAATCAATATATATTATAAAGCAAAATGTACAATGTGCGTGCCGAAAAGGCTCAAAAACGACTGAACGTACGACCAAGAAAACTATGTCGTTGAGTAGCAGTATAATCCCTAACCGTGAAGAAGTTTTCCTTTTTTATCTTTAGGGTGTAAAATTGATGAGAAGAGGACCGGAATTTTAAGCCTCTCGCACCATGTAATTAGCCTACCTTTACGGGTTAGTGAATGAAAAATTTAGTTCGAGCTGTAGACTACCAGGAAGCGCTAGGGTGCGTTTCACTCCATGTTTATTGTCCATTCATTCAGTTTGTAAGGGTTATATATTTTTTCACAGTTCTTTTAAAATTTCTAAAAAATTAAGCGTAAATAAGTAGTTTCTCCTTTGCGTTAAAAAAAATTTTACTTCTCTGCAATGAATTAGAATATCAACTGGATTCCTTAAGAAATTAATTTCCACATAAAAAGGCTAATTGATCAACACATTACATTTAATTAATATATAATATATAAGTAAATTTAATGCAATGATTGAACATTTCTTAGTAGTACAGTGAGCGAATAAAAACATACATAAAAAAAAGATATAACTTGATATCAAATATCAATCAAAACAAAAAGTTTGAAGTGTTCTTATTGTAGTTATGAAAAAGAAGTTGACTAGTTCTAATAATAAGTCACTCCTTATTTATAGTTCAGGATAAAAAGGAATATGGTAAAGAATTAATTTTTCTTTTACCATATTCAATCCCCCATAAAGTATATAGGGTCCCTTATTTGGGCGGACTCTGCAGATCTCGAATCTTAATATTAATACCAAGTTACAGAGTTGGGCAGTAGTTAACTACATTTGTAATTAACTACACAGACAACTACATGTAGTTTGTAGTTGGAAGCGCGCAACTACTATTTTTCAACTACCAGTTAAGCAGTTGTAATTTAAAACTACAACTACAGTAGTTGGGAAAAAGTAGCTGGGAATGGCAAATACAACAAGTAGTTGTAAATGTAGTTTAGAGCGGCAACTACATTTGCTAAGCAACGTCTAATTAAATCACATGTTTTTGCTATTATTATTTTGTGTTTAGATAAATACTCCATAGATAAATGGGCTTCATTAGGGTTGATAATCTGTTTTAAAAATAGTACAATACATACACGTAATACAAATTTTTTTCCATGATTTCCGGCAGTCAATTATTTTTTTTAACCTTAGGTTAAAAAAAATAAAAAAATAAAAATAAAACCCATGTTTTATATATTAGCTGAATTGCATTTGATATACTCCTTATCGATAATACTAGATATCGATTATTACTCGTTATCAATAAAAGTAGTTGTAGTTTCAGGCCCATAATTACAGTTGCAACTACTAGTTGTAGTTGTAAAAATGCAACTACTTTTTTGAAACTACAGTAGTTTTAGTTGTGGTTCATCAACTACAAATTATAAAAGTAGTTGTAGTTTCAACAACTTCCCAACTACTGTGTCAGTAGTTTTGTAATTTGTAGTTCAACTTCTTTTTGCCCAACTCTGCCAAGTTAAAACCGAAGGTTTCAAGAAGGAGCTAATTTTTTCAGTTATACTACCCCACAACTACCAGAGCGAAGCCGGGCACCCTAGCTATACTTACTATAGTCAAATATGAGGTGTAAAAAATTAAAACTTTAACCCTTCTAAACTCTTCACCAAAAATTTTTAAATTTGGCGTAAAGTCCTATTTTAATTCCCGTTGGTTTTTAGATCAGCTGCAACGTTCATATCTTTATAAGTGAACTTTGATTTGGCTGTATTACAAAGAATATGATATAATTAATTCAACCCATTTTAGCTCCTGAGCCACAGCAGCGCGTGGCCGGGTCTGCTCGTAATTATAATTATTACTTGTTATAATATAATTATAATTATTAATGTTTAATATAATTATAATTATTACTTGTTATAATATAATTATAATTATTAATTATAATTATTACTGTGCTCCATAGTCATACTCGTATCATTAAATAATAAGTTGGAAATATTTATATGGAAATATATACTGGTGGACTCTCATTCGTGACAGAAAAGAGCTTTTATCTCTCTCTCCCGATTTTCTACCATTAAATTTAGTAAAATTGAAGAAAGACATGGTAGGAATTGGAAAACCTCTTGTTCTATAAACAAGACGGATTCTTTAGCATTTTATGAGCAAGAAACAAACAAAAAAGAATGGCTTGAGGTTGGACGGAGGGCGTGTGTTGAAGTGCCCCCTTACGACAGAGCAGGGAATTATAACGTCAGAGCAGGGAGGTACCTCCTTCAGATCTCGCTTGCTAACAATATGGCACTTGCAATTACCAGCCAGCACTTCACCTACCCTGCTCTTCATTAGCTAGCTCTCTGCCTTCCAGGTGTGCATCTTATATAGGTACCGCAGGCTACCTAAGTAAAAAAGCAAAAAAGTTTCGGCGAACCTAATTGCTCAGTATGTTACCTCGGACTACTGTTCCACAGAAAAATAATAATTATAACGCTGGTACGCTGCGCGCAACACACAACTTTCACTTACCAACCGACTTAGATTAGAAATTGACCTGTTTTCAGAAACATCTAATCGGCAATCAACAACGTATTTGCTCTCTAAAGTACATGGAAAATATTTACTGTTAAATAAAAGTTTTTAGGTTAAAGCGGGCGTACCCCAAGGTTCAATACTAGCGCCCTTACTCTATATCATATACACTTACGACATACCCATTATTACGGAGACATTGACTGCAACTTATGCTGATGATACAGCAACTATCACTAAACATCAGGACGCAACACAGGCATCATTAACTTTACTACATCACTTATACATACTACATGACTGGTTCCAACTATGTAAAATTAGACTCAACCATGACAAAAGAAACACATCACATTTACACTTAGAAAAAATACCGTTTATATTGACAATAACAAAATTCCCCAGACGGACACAGTAGGACTATCTGGGACATGGAGCCGGACTGTCAGAATGAAAAATAGGACGCTTACCAAAAGACTCAAACTTCTCTATCCTCTATTTTCTAAACCTTCAAGACTAAAACTGAAACAGAAACTAAATACCTACACCTACTTACTGAAGCCCATATGGACATACCCCTCACAGATATTCGCCATAGCTAAAAAGACTAACTTACAAAAACTTCAAATGTTTCAATCAAAATTGTTACGACTTATTACAAAGGTGGTACGTGACTAACAAAAATTTACATACAGACCTTTATCTACCAACAGACATATATAAACAGACACCCTAACAGTTTAATCAGGAACATGGCTGACATACGCATGGATACGAGAAGACTAAAAAGGCGCTGGATGAGAGATCTGCTCTCTTACGAGTATACAGCCTAGAAGGGGTTGCTGCTGGGTGCTTCCTTCCCCTCATCAAGCCTCACATGTCATTATTTCCTATTATCGCCATCTCATTCGCTGATTGCCAGCACCTAGCTGACAGTTGCGAATCAATAAATTCCAAAAAAAAAGTGCTTAATACAATATATAAGATTACATTAGTCGAGTTTTTTTTTACTGCTTGCTTGTTTTTTTACTGCAAGTTGTTTTTTGTAAATATATCGTGAAGGTAAATCGATAGAAGTTCTAATTACGACTCGTAGCAAAGTTTATGCCTTTCGGAAACCGAGAACGATTACGGTTATTCTAAAAAAACTTTATATTGCATGAAGGAATATATTATGGAACTAAAGTTTCTAAAATAACATATAATTAATCAAAGATTATCTAAAACATAATTTTTCCCCACCGTAATTGCGTTAAATAATTTGTGCATCTCGCTTTTCATCTCTAAAGTGCACGAAAAATTTTTATTGTTAATTAGAAGTTTTTATTTGTGATGTTGAATGCAATAATAATACTCCATCCCGTTCGATTTTATAATTCTCTGCATACTTGAAAAGAAAACTTCATTTAGTTGCCGTGGAAACAAGTAATTTCCATTATTTTCCAGAACCCTTTGCCATGAACAGAACGTGTGTAATTATACACAATGGCCTATTGTTACAGGTGTACTGCGCATGTGTGGGTTCAAAGTCGTTTATGAGTTGTCAGAATATTTTTCTTTTTTTCTCAGGTATATATTTATTTCATTGTTTTCATATTTCCTATTTATCCATTTCTTGTTTTTAGGCGAAACGAGAGACAGTTAATTTCTCTATACAAACAAAAAACAAAAAGGTACTTTATAGGAAACAAAAAAGCCCCTATCCCATTTAAGCCCTCACAAAACATTTTTATAATGATAAAACCCTGCCTGATACTAAAAACATACTGGATTTTCATTATAAATGAGGAGTTAAACGAAAATCGTTGGTGCCAATTTGAGAAAATTGAAAAAAAAAAAAAAAACGAAAAAATGTGCTTTAATTTATAATATAAAGTTTTTTGAATAAATAAAAAACACACGTGAAAATGGTACAAAATTTATTAAGTAAAGTCTCCACTCCAGTTAATTTTGATGAAATTTTTACACTCAAATCTCTGGCATATTAATACATCAAATACTCAGTTTAATCAAAACCGTTTTTGAGAAAATCGGAAAAAAATGTAAAATGTTATTAAACAAAGTACCCCCTCCGTTCGATAATTTTTCATGAAATTTTTGCTATCATATCGCGGGCATGCACATACATTAAATGCCCAATTTCAGTTCCATACGGTTTATAGTTTTAGAGCTAGTCTGTTCACACACACACTCACACAGACTATTTCGCGGGCTTAGTTGTTTGGACTCAGGGGACCCCGAAACCTTTAACTCCATTAAAATTTTCACTATCGTAATACTGTCCCTCACTATATATTTCATATACAGGTTAGTTAATGTCAAAATAATAATAGTAAAATAATGCTTTAAACAAACTTCTAAAAATACTATAACTTATTTTCTCCTCATCACCAAAAATAAGAAACTGAATACATAACAGTGCTTACTCCAACCCATCAGCACATTTATTATACGGTAGATATAATTGTTAAAATTAGATTTAATAAATTGTACGGTACTAATTTCCCGATGCCCCTTCTATACTTTTTTGCGATATTTGTATATCTTTCCAAAAATCTCGATCTATTTTATTATTACACTTATCCATACTATAAACAAATTATATTGCAAGCATGACTTTTTTTTTTAAATTAAACCATCGATTTCTAATGCAATCCTTAAAAATCAACCAGTAATATGGTCGGTAGTAAATTTTCATTCATTGATCGAGATATAGCCGGAATTTTATCCCGTGAAACATCCTGTTTTTATGTCTTTCATGCTTTTTATTTGTGTCTGTGTGTTTGTTATATATACATGTAGGGGTATCGAATGACTGGGAGGGTTGTAGGATATGATAATCCCTTACGAGCTGGTTCGATCCACGCTCCGTAAGCTAAGCACCTACTCCACCTAGCGGCCACACATCTCTACACAGATCTGCTACATCAGCTCTAATGCCGCCCTCCAATCAACGCCTGCCACGAGGTTTAATACTAATTATCTGCCTGCTGATTGGATGATCATCTTATCACCATTCTGTCAAGTTATCTTCTTCGTTATCGGGTTTATCTAGCATAAAGCCATATGCATAATATAACTGTGTCAGCGGTATAATTATATCCGAAGTGGAATACTCTTGCCGGAGCTCTGGTGTCAAATAGTGATAAGCGTAATAGGAATTTATATTTAATAATACATTATCAAATTTACTCAATAGACATTATGAAACATTTTTATTTGAATTTTAATGTGAAAATTATGTATAATTTAGTTATTAATCATGAATAATGTGAAACTTGATAAATTAGGAACCAAACATGTCTTAAAACAACCGACCAGAATTGGGCGCCTAAAATACAATAACTGTGTAGCTGAACAGTTATCATTTGTCAGATGAAAAAAAAAAAAACCTGTACCACGACAACCCATGAAGGGTCTTGGGTTCAGTACTATGTAAGGAAGAGTTTCTTTGTCTGCGGTCGCGCAAGGAGGTGATTCGACCGTGATCACGCTCAACCGCCAGGTTTTTTCCTATTTATTTTTCAATTAAGGATACCCACTTTATAGAGGCTGGGTTTGCCCCAGGAGGGTCTCTCGGCCCACGAGACGAACTGTGGCGAATAATAAAGATATCCTGAGCCATGTCAGATTCGAACTCGAGACCTTGAGTACTATACACAGTAATCCACTGCCTTACCAGTGGGCTACCCCGCTCCCATTTGTCAGATATTACAATGTTTATTTGTTCATTTAACGTCACTAAGGCTAATCTGACGATGCTACAGCGGGAGTCCTAAATTTTGCCTAGCTTGGTATAATTAGGATAGGCGTCTTTAACGATCACCCTGACATCGCATAGGCTCAAGACCTCCCTTTCACCGAGGGACGGTGCGAACCCGCGACCTTTAGTATTGTAGGTTGCTATGCTAACCACAACCACTATGCTGACCCCATCATATGATCGTTCTTCAGAGCAAGACTAACTCTCCAGTCCGTTGCTCCTTATATTTGTTTGTTTAACGTCCCTTTATGCTACTAATGCTAATCGGACGATGTTACAGTGGGAGTCTAAATTTTGCCTATATTGGTATAATTAGGATAGGTGTTTTTAACTTCGAACAGTCAGTCAAAAACTTTCAATAAATAAAATATATATATAAGTAATTGTTTTATTTTATTTTACCTTTAAACTCAAATTCAACCTTCTGAAAAATCCTTTTTTTTAGATATGACGGTCTTGAATGCGGTAATATACTTTTATACTAGATAAACCATTTTTTGAGGAAGGCTTTAGGCGTTATGACATCACGTCATGTTAACGTCAATCCATCTGGAAAACTATTGGTAGAGAGGCACAGCTTCCCACAAATATAATTTGAAGCCTCTATCAAACTTAAGGCGGTTTTTTTTTTTTTCATGAACAACTATATTTAGCCTTGTGTACAATATGAGGATACGTCGGAAAGAAGATAGTGACTACTCAAAAATCGTTTTGGGGATAATCACATGTGAAGTTTCATTTTCATTTTCAATTTTACAATAAACCTTCAAACAGGGACTAGGGAAAATAGTCTTTGATCACATATAGTCTACCATTGGTACTAGCCGTAAAAAAAAAAAAAACTTCCTTTAATTCATAAAACACGTTGAACCCACTCATGTGCAATACGTCTTTAGTGATAGAAAAAAAAAAAAAAAACAGTACCACTACAACCCATGAAGGGTCTTGGGTTCAGTACTATGTAAGGAAGAGCACTGTTTCTTGGTCAGCGGTCGTGCAAGGAGGTGATTTGACCGTGATCACGCTCAACCGCCAGGTTTTTCCCCTTAATTTTTCAATTAAGGGTATCCACTTTATAGAGGCTGGATTTGCCCCCGAGGGTCTCTCGGCCCACGAGATGAACTGTGGTAGAATATTAAATATATCCTGTGCTAAGCCAGATTCGAACTCGGGACCTTGAGCACAGCAATCCACTGCCTAACCAGTTGGCGACCCCGCTCCCTAAATGATAGACCATTGTTTATAATTAAAGACGTTCCGTTCATTAAATGAAAATTATTCGTTTCATGGTAACTACATGAATTTTTAGCAACCACATAAAATGAGTCGCGATAGAGCATTATGTTTGCATTGCCGAATTTAATAAAAAAATGTAGTGTACTTTAGAGAGCAAATACAACCAAAAAAATTAAATGAATGTGGGAAAAAGTGGGAATTTGAGGAATGCCATTTAACTCTCGTCTATTTCTAATCTAAGTAAATTGGTAGGTGAAAGTTGTGTGCTGCGCGCATTGCACCAGATTTTTATTTCTGGTGGCCAGAGAATTTGGTGCTCTGATTCCTTTCGAAATGAAATAACAAACATCATGTTCTTGTAATCCTTTGTGACATTGTCCCTATAATACTCTTATCCTGGCAAGTTCGAACAGATTCATGCTGACTGGCAGAAAAAGGGGATCTGGCTAAGACACAGCTTATCAGTGCCCAAACCTTTAGTTGGGGTCCGGAATAGCTTGATCGATTTTATCATTATTTCTTCGGAAAGCTAATTTTTAAAAGCCTAAAGTTCTGCGTGGAACATATGGAACTCAACAAGAGGGGTCCTAAAGGAGAATTCAGATGGATGCAATATTCTGAGTTTTATACACTTTACTCGGTATATGGTGTAATAGCATTCCCCGTCGCGGCTTCGCCCGCGAGCCTTTAAAATCACTTCTGTGATCATTCTTAGTATTGATTCAATATAATATGTTAAGTGATGTTAAGGAGATTTAGTAGAATCGGAGCTTCCGGGAGGTGGAATGTTGGAGGGGAAAGCTGCCGTCTCGGTAGAAGAGAGGGAGGCGCGCAAAGGAGAGTTCACTAAAACAGCCGAAACAAAAAATTGCTTACTCCTCATTAAAGCTTCATTTTTCGACTTTAAAACATGGTTTTCGACGCCCCGTAAGAGCTTTCGAGTTAAACTTGTCGTATCAAGATCTTTAAACTGAGTCAAAATTAGATATTTTTTCTCGAAGCGCAAAGATAGGTGTCCGTTAGAGTTAACCGACAATTTCGCCATTTAAATCCCTTAGGGGTCACATTTTTGAAATTCCTTTCTTAGTGGTTACCTATATCGCGTTTAAAATCTAAATTCCGAACTTTTTTTAGCTGATTTTAATTGGTCTTTCCGTGTTGCATTGCTGTACCTGACATGTCGCCTTTTAACTTGCTTCTTCTCCAAAAGAAGAAAGTTGCAGCAGTAGAGCTTCACACACGTCAAAATGGCCATTACATAGTGCACCAGTAAAACGTAATCTTTTCGTGGGATTAGAATTATTGCCAAATACCGCATAAAGCTCATCATTGCGATATACTTCAAAAACGTAAGAAAACAATTCCCCAGCCGCCGTTAGTTCCACAAATCCGGCATGGGTTGAATGCTGAGACATATGAGTATAATAACTACTGAAATCAGAATAATCGTTACTGTATTCATTTTGAGTAAACGCAGAAAATTTGTCCCAATTTGGATGACATGTTGTACTACAATTTGCCGAAAAAGACAACATTTTTCTTGAGAATTCTCGATAATATATGATAGAGATCGAAATAAAAACGCACCATCCCCAATCATGGGAATCAGAGTGGGCATAATTTTATTACCACTAATATTTAAATAATCAGTAGCCATATTTCATGTGAATGTCTATTTTATTAATATTGTAACGTTAAATCGAGATTCAAATAAAAAACATATGGTTTAATATCTCAACAATAGATTTCCGTTATAGTTAAACGACAATTTCGCTATTTAAGCCCCTTAGGAGTTACATTTTTGAAATTCCTTTCTTAGTGGTTACCTACATCGCGTCTAAAATCTAAATTTCGAACTTCAAGTTTCTATCATTAGTAGTTTTTGCTGTACGTTGATTCTGTCAGTCAGGACAAAACCTCTTATATATATAGAGATTATTGAATTTATAGGGAATAGCAGAGAATAAAATAAGCGATTAATTTTTTATGGTTTAATAGCGAAGGAATCTACATGCATGCACTTGCCGTGGTACTGGTCATAAATATCCGATATGAAATTATTTTAAATTCGGAGCTCGGATTGGTCGGTGGTCGGTGAATGAGCGGCTGATTGTGTCAGAGTCGAACCTTTGGGTTGAGATTGGCTCAGGTCCGAGTTCGACCCCTGTACAAGCAAGTACATACTTTTCTATTGATAGAACAATTTTTTTATGAGGTGAAATTCTAGAGGCCTTTCCAAGCTCAATTTATTGAGTTTCATTTTAATCAAATGATTCATTTAGTGGGGAAAACCTGGCATTCGAGCGTTTTTTTTTTTTTTTTTTTAATATAAACTTGGTGATATTAGTTTTCTACTAATTGATCCAGTTGAAACGACCAGTTAAGTATTTACAAACCACTAAAATCTAAATAATTTAATTCAATGTTTGAGCCGGGGATCAAAGAGCTCTGGAATATATTTGTTTTGTTTTAGTTGGTCGGCGAGGCAGCTCAAACAAAATCAAAGGGAAAGCGAAAAGCGGCTGTCAATAGAGAGCCAATTAAAGTAATGGCTGAGGTTAGGGCGAGGGGCGATTGGTGGTGGGGGGGGGGAGGTAATCGCCATCATCCCTCGCTCGAATATTTGTTGATGCTATCGGGGACAGCGCTGGGATCTCCTGTGTACCTTCCTATACCTTATTTACTATATTGCAATGTTTAAGTCTATATAAGTAGGTACTGTGGATTACACTAATGGGTCATTATCTGAAGATGCGTAAATTTCACTTCCTAAAATTTCATTATTGAAATTCATAATTTTTCGAAAAAATTCATACTTACTCAGTGGCACACACTTTTTAAATAGTAGCCAGATAGGAGAACCTTTAATTGTTCTTTTAAAAAATTATGAAAACAATTTCAAAGTGAGGGAGTGAAGGGTGAGTGAGGTAGTGAAAAATGTGTTGAGGTAGTTGTAAATTTTGAGATGTGAAAGCAAAAAGACGTATATTTTAAAGAAATACAATCTTAAAAAACAATATAAATACAATAAAAACAATTTCAAATAAAAAATAGGAAATTCCAAACGCGTATAGCCATAAAAAACATTTTATAAAAAAATATTAAACCGACTGCGAAACCTAGGAACCAGTAAAAATAAATTCACTGAAAAGTATGAAATAATTACCTTCTGATTTTTATGAATACACAGCAAAATTGAAAATGGTATAAAAAGTGGAAAAATGCAATAAGACGAATAATATTATTTTGATTTGTACAAATACCCACTAATTGTTAATAATAATTATTAAATTTAAATATTAAATACTATGTTCAATACAACACAATCTTTTCGGAGGCGGCGCAAAATATAAATGACATGTTACTGATACAATTCCTTCAATAGGCATTGGAATCAATAGATGTGAAGAGAAGATCCATTTAGAAGATTTTCATAATGTCTAGTGTAAAAAATTTTATATTTTAAGTTACATACGTATCGAATTGAGTAACCTCCTCTTTCGTTCGAAGTCGGTTAAAAAGGAAGCTTGATTTTAGAGATAGGTTAGGTTACATTTACATACTTTTGGCATGGTTTAGGAATCGTCACCTTTCCGTTCAAAAGCATTCTCAAATTCGATTCAGAATCTACAAAGAATGTAGATATTCGCTCTCTCATTTAAGAAATTTTTGGAAAAAATGAGGGAGTGAAATTTTCAAAGTCTTTATTATTTTTTAATCACTGTAATAGGTTAGAATTGAAAAATACTACAGAATCGAAATTGGCTAGCGTAGATTTTCCATAATAAACTGAATCTCACAGTGGTGGCAAGCCATCGCTGCCCCTGGTCGGCAGTCAAAACGATCCTAGGGTCTTCCCTTAACCGATTCTTAAAAAAAACGTCTGGACATGCTTTTTTTATTTTATTTATTGTTATTGGTAACAATAAATGAAACCACTTATTTTTTCATGGAATCTTAAAGAAATAACTGACAACCAATTGATCAATTTAAACAAACACTCAATTGTTGAAAGAACACGAATTTTTAAATTGGCTTGCCTGGGAGTCGGATAAGGTGAGGATGTGAAAAAACTATTACTTTTAATTTTTTACCAATTGTAAATTTAGTTTGGAACTAAAACATAGCCTCCATAGAACAACAAAAGGAGTGAAATAGATCCTATATTTTCTAGTAACTAGCTCTCATTTTAGTGGTTGAAAATGGACCGGACGTACGATTTACACATTTTCAGATAATGACCCTACGAAGAAATCTTATAACCAGATAATCTTAGATTTGTAAGAAATCTAACATCAGTTAGGTCGGGTCTTTCCCTTCATAGTAAACCTATTAAGATCATGAGCGATATTTTGCAAACATTTTTATTTATAGCTTTTCCAAGTCTAGTAGGAGCTTTCCCAAGTCAGCTGTAACCGATCAAAAATCAAATGAAACCCTTTTCTATTCAAACTAGTCCTATCCAAAGGCCTTTCTGAAGCAAATATAACACTTTGCAACTCAATCGTCACCCTTTTTATTTAAGTTGTAAACGTTTCCATCCATTTTTATTGTCTCCCTTAAAAAAAAATTGAGGTTCTGCAGCAGTTAAGCTGGGTTAAGTACCGAGACGCATATGTTGCTAGACTTACTTAATGGACAGTAAAATTCGGTATATTTGCCGACTAGTATCAAAATAGTTAGGTCGGCCGAACCCGCTACTTTTAGTATAGTACACTGCTATGCTAGCCACTGATCCCCAACTGATGAATGTTTCATTCTTAAAATTGCACAAAAGTAAAGCGATAGCTTTATGAGAGTGTATTGGAAGCAATATAGATTCATGATTTTTTCCGACTGTTTTAATTTCTGCATTTTTTTCTGGCTGTGATAATCTCTACTTACTCTTTGAGTGAGTTTTTTACAATTAAACATATAAAATTTCTATTCCTCAATTTTGGCATTATTTACTATTAATACTTTTATTTATTTAACAATAGAAGGGAGTAAGAATTGCTGAGGGCTGCGAGTTATGATTCGAGCTAACGAAGCAATCCTAACGTGCCTTCCCAAAGGACAATACTCAGTTTACTTGCCCCCTCTGCTATCTTCTTTCTTTTTATTAAAAAAACAAATAAATAAATTTATAAATAAAAATATACATAAATAAAGTAAAACAGTAGACATGATTCCGGACTGCTTGAAATTTATTCAGTAAGTGTATGTATGTCTAAATAAACATAAATTAGGGAAATTTGATTGGGTGGTGTCTCAATTATAACAACCGAAAAAATCATCAATTTTAAAATCATCTTACAATAAAAAAATCTCTTGTATTTCTTTTTTTGACGTAAATCACAGGACGGTAAAACAATGGCTTAGTTTGTTTGTTTAATTAACGTCCCATTATGCCACTATGGCTAATCGGATGATGCTAAGGTGGGAGTCCCACATTTTGCCCATACAGGTATAATTAGGGTAGGGATCTTTAACGTACAGGCTCGGGACCTCCATTTTGCGTCCTATCCGAAGAACAGCATAGCCAAGGATCTTAACTCCCTTAAAAAATCCAAAAGGCCATCGCGGGACGGGAACCAACGAACTTTAGTATTGGCTGCTATGCTAATCCACCACGGGTATACCCCTTTATTTTATTTTTTGTGGAATATAAATCACGTAGACTTGATAGCCACCGACGTCTCGGTTGTAGTGACTACCAGTTTGTTTGAATGCATTTAATACATCCACCACAGGCAGTTAAACTGCAAATTTTATGTGGTTTAGATAGTTTAAAAATAATAAATTTATTTCGAATTCACAAATAATTTATTGTTAACATTAAAATACTTAATGGATGGGTTGGCTTGTTATTTCTTAATATTTTAATAAGAAATAATGTTCTTAATATAATATTTTTCATCATACTGCATCAAAAACATGTGTATTCAATACTCGGTTCGAGTCCGTAAAGTAGTACTTATCGGGCCTAGGCCTGAAAAATCTTTTTGGTGCGCTAAACTTACCTGTATATATTATAATATATATATATATATATATATATATATATATATATATATATATATATATATATAACTAATATATATACATATATTACTAATATATATTAACAAACATGTGTTTGAAGGAGGTTACTTGTAGCTATACTGTGCTTTATTCTTAATACAAATAGTATGTTTGAAGTGCAAAATAACATGGATGTTTTAGAAGTTATCGGTATTCCAAAAGGCAATGCCAAACAAAGGTTTTAATATAATGGATAACCATAATTGTACTGTAATATTAATGTAAATATGTAAGTAATTTTCTTCTATTTTATGTTAATAAACAGATGTTTTTTTTTTTGTTTTTTTTTTTTCAAAAAAAGGTGTCAATTTCATACATAAATATAGAATATGTGTCACTCAATGAACATATTTTACAAAAATTATGACTAAGACAATAAATCAATATGCTTAAGACTAAAACAGAAAATAAATAAACATTATAAGAAATCTTTATATACGAAAATTAATAATGAAGAAACAAATAACGAATAACCTAATTTTTGAAACAATACATCGATAATAAACGAACAATTTCTTACTTGTAAATTTGGTGCACCTTATAATTAAATACTCATAACAAAAAAAAACAACATTTACAATAATTAAGCAGGCCTTTTTCACTAATAAACTCATACAGATTAATTACGTACATAATTGTCTATCCCCATTATACGCTTTGTGACATTCGTCATATGTCTGGTAGTTTTTATATGTCTTCAGCCCAAAGAAGTACTGATTATTTCATTGATAACGTAACACCGGTACAGAAACCGCAGTTCTAATTGAACGAAATTATAGAAACTAAGTAAGTTCTGATAAATTTTTTTTTTATGATAAATGTCCGAAAAATATATTGCATTTGGGTCATTGTATACCAATACGAAACAATGAGAAGACAATTTCGAATCTCAGATTGTCACATCGGCTATAAATCAGCGGGCTCTATAGATATGATCTATTGGAGCAGACGACAGGAGTGAGTACTGCAGTCTACAATGGCTTGCGACTGTTGTGCGCCTCGAGTATTAATCTACAATGTCCCTGGCAGGTGATTTATGTGATATCACATAGCTAGCTAAGGAGCGATAATCTGGTCTGCATCTGGTCGCGCGACCTTCTCATTACATCCCTTTGTGACTCACCCTCTGTCATCGTCCGACCTCCTCCAAAAAATAATTGAGCCTGCCCGACCGATCGGAAATATAAACGAGTGGCTTGTCAATTAAATGGAAGTAAGTGCGCACTCATCGAGGGAGGGGTGCCCCCGTGTTAATTGATAGCCGTATAAATTATAATATATTTCGAGAAGAAGGGTGAGGATTTGATATAAGGGATGATAAAACTTACCTGATATTAAAGAATAATTGCATATTTACATTAAACACGGCGTTTTTTTTTGTTTTTTTTTATCAGAATCGTTACAGCTGTTTTTGAGGACATAAAGAAAAAAAATCTGGTGCGAGGCGCAACACACATCTTTCACTTACGAACTTACTTAGATTAGAATTAGACGTTTTTCTATATTTATATAAGTATATTTGTAAATCTCCTTAAGTTATAATGTATCTGTAATGCAAAATTTGAAAGTTCTCAGTACTTTTCGATTCATTATTGCTTATTTCTTTTAAGAGGGCTAATTTCATCAACGCTAGAGTTTTTTTACTGCTCGGCTGTTTTTTGCAGCGGTTTGCTTTTTGTAAGTATATCGTGAAGATGAATCGTTAGGAAGCGTATTTACTTCTCATAGTAAAGTTTGACTCCTTGAAGCCTTACTGGAAAACGAGAACGATTACTGTTCCTCAAAAATCAATTTATATTGCCTTCAGAAATTTATTATGGAACTAAAGTTTCTAAAATAAAATATCATTAACTAAACAACATCGCTATACATATATACAGCCGTTTTTGAGGAAATAATAAAAAAAAAACAACTGAAAATAAGACAAAATTCTTTTGATGAAGTACCACTCCATTTGATCAATTTGGATGATATTCTGACTGTCACATCGCGGGCATATACATACACAAAATATCGAGTTTAATCAAAATCGTTAAAGCCATGTTTGAGAAAAAAAAAAATTGTAAATATTAAATAGAATATTAAATAAAGCCCCTCCGTTTCACCAATTTTGATGAAATTTTCGCTGTCACATCGCGGGCATATACATACACTGAATACCCAATTACAGTTTGGTACGGCCTATAGTTATTGACCTAGTCTGTTCTCTCTCTCTCTCTATCTCACACACACATACACCATTTCCCGAGACTTGGTTATTTGGACTGAGGGGACCCCAAACCGTGTATTTCCGTTGAAAATCGGAAGTCAAAATTTTTCACGATCGCAATACTTTCCCTTAATATATATTTTATATATAGGTAAGTGAAAGGAAAAAAAAACAACGTAAAAATGAGACAACTTTATTAAATAAAGTACCCCCTCCAATCGATCAATTTTAATTAAATTTTGATAATCACATCGCGGGCACATAAATACACCAAATTCCCAGCTTGATCAAAATCGTTAGAGCCGAGAGAGAAACACTTTATTCATTATAAAAGTGATGCTGCCCAATTACATTGGGTTGCTAATACACAGCATACTATATACATCCTATTTTAGACTATTTTTAACACATTATTTAATAATATATAATAATAATATCATCCATGCTTATATACATAATTATACCTATATGGTTATATTTTTTTTATATATATATTTTTTTTTTTTTTTATTATTTTTTTTTTCTATCTTTAACTCAAACCCCCGCATGCTCTCTTGAATTCGAAAAATTACATATAACAATTAGAAACTTCAAATAAAATATATATATCATGCAACAACAAAAATAAGAATAAAATCAAAATAAACACACTATCAGGCATATAAATCGGCAATAAAAAAGATAATAAAATTTAACAAATCATTACCTAACTAATTATAATAAACTAAATAAATAAATACACATATAAATAAATAAATACATAAATAAATAACTTACATACATACATGTCCCCTCACCAATCCTAAATTCAGCCACCACCATAAATGTGGTGATGTATTATACCCAGGGAGTCCAGCACTATACTCTCCGCCAAGCTTGCTACGTCCTTTATCTCCACACCAAGATCCTCCATGAAGCTCCTGGTTAACCTAGGTATGGTTCCGCGGGCTCCGAACCAAAGGCCTCTCACGTGGAACTCTCTCTCGCCGAAGCTCTCGCGGAACCTCTCTTTGAGAAAAGGGATACACTTTTCATATATTCTTTTTTTTTCCTCGTCAACTTTACTCGCCTGATCGAGGTCATTAGATTCGTACCTCACGGTGGGATCCAGAATGACAGCCGACTTTCCGGTCTTCGGGGATGCCACTATATCGGCATATCTCGTGGATCCATCCGTATCCACACAATACACTTCCTTGAAGCAGGCGAAGTCTCTTTCCTTCAGGAGCCTCATCAATGCATGTTTGACCCTGTGGTGACGGCGAGTTATCAGGAGTGAGTTGCTGGGGCATTTCCCCAGCACGTGTGCTGGTGTTTCAGGCTCTCTGTTACATTTGCGACAGAGGGACCCAACTTCTCTCACCTGTCCGCTGACACCTGGGACTCCGCGCAGGGGTGCATAATTGATGTTCAGCTTCAGGGCATTGGACCATTCAGACCCCGAAAGTATCTGCTTCTCGTACATGTATTTGTTAGCTTTCGGGGTGTCTTTAAAATGTCGTACTCCAATGCCCTGCCACCTGCAGTTGGCCCATTCCTCAAACGAGTTTTCTCGTAGCGACTGCCGTAGAGCTCTCATATTCCGGTGCCCCTGTTCAACTCCCAATCTTTCAGCACACTCTGCTATATCCGCCGAGTAATCAAATGTAGATTGGAACAGGGCATCCGGCACATTGGACAGTCGCTGAGCAATAGACCAGTGTTGAAGAGGAGCTTCCCATTGGCAGCGGATCAAACCCAATCCTCGGTACCTCCTGGGAGCGTACAACATCGCCGTGGAGGTGTTAGCAGGAAGACCAATTATGGCCTTCACGCTCCTACGAATAAGAAAATAAAAAATGTAAATATTAATAAAAATATTAATTAAACATTATCGTGGATGACCACTCTTTTTTTAAATTACTTTAAATGATTTATTTTTGAAGAGAAAAGATTTGGCTCCGCCGGGGATTGAACCCGGGTCTTCCGCGTGACATGCGCGGTATGCTTATCCATTACACCACGGAGTCGCTTCCAAATTGACGAAAGTCAAGAGATGCCAAAAAGTTGGACAAAAATTGTCCACCTCCCGTAAATACTCGCAAAACTTGCGAGATCGTGGGAGAGGTGTAAGTGAAGAGGAAGGATTTGGAAGCGACTCCGTGGTGCAATGGTTAACATACAGCCATGTCACGCGGAAGACCCGGGTTCGATTCCCGGCGGAGCCAAATCTTTTCTCTTCAAAAATAAATTATTTAAAATAATTATAAAAAATATTAAATAAAGCCCCTCCGTTTCACCAATTTTGATGAAATTTTTGCTGTCACATCGCGGGTATATTCACACACCAAATACCCAATTTCAGATTCTTACGTTTTATAGTTTTTGAGCTATTCTGTTTACACACATATGCATACACATACACTTTTTCCGGGACATGGTTATTTGTACCCACTGGACCCCAAAACGTGCATAGCATTGAAAACTGGAAGTCGTAATTTTACACGATCGTTTTTTATGTATAGTGTTAATTAAATATAGTGCCCCTTCCATTCGACCAATTTTGATGTATTTTTCAGTGTTAAATTCATTTCATATTTTTCGGGCTTATACATACACCAAATACCCAATGTCAGGTTCCTATGGTTTATAGTTTTCAACAAACTAAGAACCATACCATTCTCGAAGAAACAAAGTATTATTATCGTTGAGACATCGCGATGGCATTGAGATTTCCAATAAGTATAGATGTAATCCCGTTATGAAATACCACCCTAGCAGAAGACATGGAGGATATTCGGGAAATCCTCCCCAAGAGAAAGGAATGCGGTGTAAGGTGGTGGTGTCATCCTGGATATATAAAGAATTCCAGGGCCCCCGCCGAGGAGACAATAACAAATTGTGTCGCCCCCCCCCTCGCCAAGAATTTCATTTAGCTTCTTACCTCCTCATTTTCCTAGGCCACCTTATTTTAGCTCCTTTTATTTTAATATGTGTCTAGCCTCTCTTACCTTCTTACCTTACCTTCACACAAATCCTTCCGATTTTAATAACTGCATTGTTTGTTTGTTTTAACGTAACTTTATATAACTAAGGCTAATCGGAAGATGCTACAGTGGGAGTCCTAAATTTTGCTTATCCAGGTAAATTAAGGATAGAGATCTTTAACGAGTAACTGACATCGTTCAGGCTCGGGACCTCCATTTTACGTCCTATCCGGGGAGGGACGGCGCAGACAATGATTTTTCACTCCAATTAAAAAATACTTTAGCATTGTAGGTTATAGGTTATAGGTTAGTATTATAGTATTGTAGGTTTCTATGCTAACCAATACACCACAGGTGACCCATAACTACCTTGTGTTCTGATATACTACTTGACAAATTTATAGGCTACCCCATAATTTTTCAGTTACAATAATAAGTAAACAATTGAGAAGAAGGTAATTTTACTTATTTGACGACTTTGGTGTGCAGATTATTTTATCGATGTATAAATCCCCCCTTAGTTGACATTTTAATCCTTTATCTTCTTGTAAGGCTTTTTCATGCCCGACAAAAATATACACCACTCTGTATTTTATAAATCCCTAATCAAACTATTCGTGGTATTGAATTAATTTTTTTTTCTTTAATTACTGAACTCTTTAGCAATAAATATCGCAATGCCTAGAGGGAATGTGCTGTGAAATTGGCGTAATTAAAACCTTAAGCGAAAATATTCATATGCTTCAATGTACAGAACAATACTAAGACCCTAGTCCATTTCTTCTTATATTTAGTCCGAAATCGAGTATTCTAGAAGGGCGTAGAAGAATCTCGTAAGATCCAGAACATGTACTAAAACAGTTATGAAAGGTTTCCACAAAAAGACTAGAACCCTTTTCAATGTAACAGACGAAATCATATAATTTGGTTTTGCGTTACAATATAATTGTTTTTTTTTATTTATATTTTAATGATATTATAGGGAAATACGGGTTCGAATCCCGGTCAAGGCCATATTTTCATTATTCAACTATTCAAAGTTATTCAAATAAAAACTTTCCAACTTTACACTCTTATAAATTACTAGGTTGTTACAAAAGTCCTTGTTCACAAATTTAATTTTATTCAAATGTGAGTACAAAATTTACAAATCAAATTTATTCTTCAAAATACAGGCCATCATTTTCAACTACTTTAACCCATCTTTCAGCCAAAAGTTGTATTTGATGTTGATACCACTCTGCAGTTTTCGAGGCAAAGAACTCATCGCATCCAGATTTGACATCATCGAAGTTTTCGAAACGCCGACCTTTCAAAAAATGCGCCATTGACCTGAAAAGTCCATAGTCAGACGGTGCGACGTCTGGGCTGTAAGGAGGGTGGGGCAAGACGCTAATCACGCTCATTTCTGAAAATTTTTCTTTAACTAATCGTGAGCGATGAGCAGGGGCGTTGTCTTGCTGAAATAACGCTTGATTCCTATTAATCAAAGCGGGGTATTTCACTTTTAAAACTTCATATACCCTATCGAGCTACCCTATATGGTGGATTCCGAAGTAAGGCAATATTCAATATTCAAGTAGCACTGGATCATCGACGACTGAAGGACGACCTGATCTAGGTTCATCTTCAAGGCTTGTATTCCCAGAATTAAACCGCCTGAACCAAAATGCGGCCGTGTTTCGATGCACCACACTTTCCCCTTCCACTGCACAAATTTCCTCGGCTGAGGCCTTTGCATTAAAACCTTTTTTCCAATAATGCCTAAGAAGGCCGCGGATGACAAATTTTTCTTCCGACATTTCTAGTGAAATTTGATAAACTGAATGAAAGGCAGTTGGCGTACATAGATAATTAGAGGATTAGTTAATGTAAACATTGACATAAGAATTGTATTCGTCAGAGATTAAATAAGGATTAAATTAGAGACCTCAATGTAAACAACTTGATATGCACAAGGACTTTTGTAACAACCTAGTATATTTAAAAATTATAATAATAAATTTTATGTTATCATGACAGAGAAACAATTGAAATATATATATGGGGGGGGGGGGTGGTCGGTGCACAGTGAAACAGTCGATGCACTGGGCGAACTAAAAGGTCTAGTGCAACCAAATTCAGACAGCGAGCGGTAAGGGTGGCTCCAAACAATTTCAGCAAATTGTCCCCTTTCTACTTGTTGTGTGGCAGACTCCACGTGCTAAATTGCAGATTTTTGGGTATGAGTAATTATTTTATTCGGTCAGCTCTTACAACTTTTTCATTATGCAAATATCTCTTAAGATTTTGCCTGACTTTGGCTTTCCTACCTCTTCACGTTCATCTTAGGTAGTTAAAGACATCAAAATGGCTCGTATGGGGTTCCTTGAAACAAGGGCTTTTGGGGAACAATGAAACGCTTCATGGAGTCTGACGAGTGTTTCATCGTGCTGCATGTGTTTTTCATTGTGCAATAAGCAGTCGGTTTTTTCATTTTCTTACATTTTGGTGGGAAATTGAGAGCGGAACACCAAAACAGTTGTCTTAATTTATGACAACTTTCTTCCAAAGTCAAACTTTCCTCTTTCCTGAAGAATTTCGTGGAACGAAAAACTGACTGGAAGCCGAATTAAGTCTTTTTGTTGATTATGGTGTTGTTTTTTTCAGCTGTTTCATTGTACCCCGGGAATGGGGCACCATAAAAGAAAATATTTTTTTTGGAAAATAGCTGCAAGCGGCCAGACATGATGTATAAAATAATGTTTAACGCATTTCTTACACAGATTAGATCCTAAGGTAACATGTAAAAATAAAATATTGAAAATGAAGTCTCAGGAGGGGTGCTATGGATAAAAAGAACTTTTGTGTTTCATTGTGCCCCATCTCCCTCCTATATATATATATATATATATATATATATATATATATATATATATATATATATTTATAAACATGTATAGATATATTCCTTTTTTTTTTTTCATCATCATATACTTTCATTGGTTGCTATCTTGTATTATACTCAAATGCCTCAAAACGACGACACAATAAATGTTATTACTCATATGTTGTTCTTTTATATGACCGCACCCCAACAATTTCCATCACACTGAAAATATTATTTTTATGATCATTTTTTTTATTGATAGAAATATATCTAATATTCATTTAGAATATCCATCAGATGAAATTAAAACTGTTTACAATAAACATCAGCTTCTTTTCCTTTGAAATAGGATGACCACCAAGCCTTAAAAAAGGACGAAAGTGAAATCTGTGTGTGTGTGTGTGTGTGTGTGTGTGTGTGTACGTCCAAATAAATTAAACTAATTGATCAATATCCCTTCGGAGGGAGATCTTTTTCTCGTGTATGCCAAATTAGGGGATCTCAAAGGCCGTGGCTCGCTTTAAATTGGATTTTTGGCCGAAATCAAAGGCGGATCAAAACCAAAACCTCCCCCCCCCCCCCTCACCGGCCCCCCTCGAATGGAATTCAATTTTATCTTCCTCTTGTGTCCTCCTGTAAGCGTTTTACAGCCTTCATTTTATAAATCGGCCTCCTCTCTTAGCTAAGGCTAAATCTATTTCTCCAATATATTTTCATATAATATCTAATAAATTTGTATTTATCATATAAAAACAGATTATTTGAAAATGATGAAATTTCAATCTGCTAATTACTTTCCAATGAGCAAATTTTTTTGAATGCTTTATTAGCGTTCCTTCTGGAAATAACAAATTAGCTCAGCAAGTCTTTGGGCCACTTCCTGCCAGTCGACACCCGAACATGGGCAACTTTCATATGATTAAGCATGAACTAATGTATAAATATCAATAATCACTTGTTAAGTATCTCATATCCTTTGTTATTTATGGAATTTTATCCCCAAAATTATGCTTTGATGTGAGGCGTGGTGAGCAGTACGGGTTTACATGAGAATCTTAAACGTTCCGTTAGAGGGTTTATTTATTAAAGATAACCGTCTGTTTAGTTCATTTCGTTTCAGTCTAATGTTTTCGAAGCCAGTTTTTTGTCCAGATAAAAACCTAAATACCATTCTGCTGTATAAACCAAATGGTTATGAACAGTATTAACTACTCGAAGAGGCTTTTTATCTGGAAAACTTTTAGCTGTGTAGTTGCCAGTAGCTAGTAGAGTGTTATTCGACAAAATATTAAATAAATTAAAAAAACAAAAAGAGTTCACATTTTAATTTAAGATTTCCTTTTGGTTTAAAAATTTTCAATAAGTCCCACCAAGGTTTTTATAAAAAGCATATATTTCGGACGAACTATCCTGAGTGCGGCAATCATTGGTCACATTTCATTTGTTTGTCAAATATTAGGTTATAATGATAACTTGAATCATGGCTTGTTAGGAAACTTTGGTGGGAATTATTGATAACCTTTAAACCAAAATAACTAAGAAGCTCCCAAAAAATCCTATATCTTTAGCATTTTTGTTAACTGCATGTAGAATTTAGAAAAGTGAATTCAATTCCGCTATTTTTGTGAAAATATTTTTTCGTACAAAAGTAAACAACTTTTTTACGTTTATTTTACACAGATTCGACATGTAGCATCTCACTTCAAAAGCTTTGGGTTTCCCCAAAATCAACGTTTAGAAGTCGGCAAACTAACCCCTACCACCTCTCACCTGTAATTTTTCCCTCAGCCTCCATATTACTCTGTACTTAATTTTAATACAGATTATATTTTAATATGTTAACCAGCTACTCATTCAACTTTTATATAATTATTAGTTTTCATAAGTAGCCATGTCATGTTAACATACAATCAGCTGGATTTTGTTACTTCTTATTGCTACTACCTGTCATTAATTTCATCTTCTAGTTTACAATACTTAACATGTCACTCATATATTTGTCTTCATTTTAGCCCTGATAATGGTCAACATGTTTGGATCTAAACATAGGCTCTCCAAATAAAAAACTTTTGACTAAGAATCCCGATAATTTATCATCCTATCGTAAAAAGGAAATATGATCATAAAATTCAATTTATTTGAAATATTTTATTTATTTTTACTTTCACTTACCTATATATGAAATATATAGTAAGTGGAAGTATTGCGATCGTGAAAAAATTCGACTTCCGGTTTTCAACGGAAATACACGTTTTGGGGTCCACTGAGTCGAAATGACCAAGTCCCGCGAAATGGTCTGTGTGTGTGTCTGTGTGTGTGTGTGTGTGAACAGACTAGCTCAAAAACTATAAACCGTGCGATCCTGAAATTGGGTATTTAGTGTAGGTATATGCCCGCGATGTGACAGCATAAATTTCATCAAAATTACTTAAAGGGAGGGGGTACTTTACTTAATAACTATTTAGGTTTTTTTCGATTTTCTCAAAAACGGCTCTAACGATATTGATTAAACTGAGTATTTCATCTATTTATATGCCCGAGATATGACTGTAAAAATTTCATCAAAATTGATTAACCGGAGGGGGCACTTTACTTAATAAATTTTGTATAATTTTCACTTGTTTTTTTTATTTACTCAAAAACGGCTTTAACGATTTTGATCAAACTGGGTATATGATGTATGTATATGCCCGAGATACGACTGTAAAAATTTCATCAAAATTGATCAACCGGAGGGGGGACTTTACTTAATAAATTTTGTACCAATTTCACGTGTTTTTTTAATTTACTCAAAAAATGCTTTAAAGATTTTGATCAAACTTAGTATTTGATCTATTTATATGCCCGAGATATGTCTGTAAAAATTTCATCAAAATTGATCAACCGCAGGGGGCACTTTACTTAATAAATTTTGTATCATTTTTACGTGCTTTTTTTATTTACTCAAAAACGGCTTTCACGATTGTGACCAAACTGGGTATTGGATGTATGTATATGCCAAATATGTGATAGCCAACATTTCATCAAAATTGATCAACCAACGGGGGGACTTTACTTAATAAATTTTGTATCATTTTCACGGGGTTTTTTATTTACTCAAAAACGGCTTTAACGATTAATAAAAATAAGATATGAATGTAGAAAAATGTGTGACTTTAGGAAATGATATTTAACAAAACACGTCAATTTCTTATCTAAGTAAGTTGGTAAGTGAAAGTTGTGTGTTGCGCGCACGCACCAGATTTTTTCTTATTCCGTTTTTTTTCAAATTTTATGTTCAAAATTTATCATAAATCGCGTTTTTTTTATAAAACACAAGTTGATTTTTTGTAGTTATTATATAAGCCTCAATATATACCAAGATCTGGGACCGTTTCATTTAATAATCATGTCAAATCGCAGCTTTTTACTTTAATACTTCTACTTAAAACGTTTTTACTAGATTATGTGGGTCAAAGTAATATTAATGACTGGTACAGGACTAATCATGGACTAAGACTCGACAGAGTAATGACTTAGTGATCAAACATAAAAATGAAAACAATATATACATTTTCTCAAAAAAATCGTAACCATGTAAAATTATGCATTCCTTTATCATTGGACATCACTGTGTTCCGGACGACACTACCGGCTTTATTTATCGGATAATAAATTAGCCTGTTTGAATGAATGTTATTCGTTGACAGTTGTCATAATTACGTGTTCAACCTCTCGTGTAATTGTGTTAAATGGTGTAGAACTGTTAATGAAGCGTGCGATGGTTCCACGTGTCTATTCCACGGTCAATGGTCAGTGTTTGTTGTCTTTATAACGTGTGCTATGTGCAGCTCAGTGTGTTTATGTGCAGCATGGGTGTGATACATAACGGCAAGGTAATGTATTCAACATTTAGGGCTCCTGGTATAATTTTCAAGGGCCCATAAAAATAAATAATAAAATAAAAATTAAAATGTTTAATGCTGTTATTTATTCATGGTCGTTGGTTAAATAATTGAGTTATAATTTTTAAACAATTTAAGTAGAAGATAAAAGATTCGACCACGGCCGGGAATCGAACCCACGTCTTCCGCATCTACGTTGCGGCGCTCTTAAAACTGAGCTAACCGTGGGGCCGTCTTAGATGTCATCAAATCTTTATCTTCTTTATCCCTCAGATTCGATCACGTATAGGACGGCCCCACGGTTAGCTCAGTGGTTATAGCGCCGCAACGGAGATGCGGAGGACCTGGGTTCGATTCCCGGCCGTGGTCGAACCATTTATCTTCTACTTAAATTGTTTAAAAAAATTATATTGGTACTAATTTTTAATGGTTCCCGATCATAAAGAAAAAATAACTTCTGCGATGCGCGCAACACAGAAAATTCATTTATCAACCTACTTAGGTTAGAAATCGAGAGGTTTTGATAAATATTAAAAAGCTATTCAGCACCTTCACAAATTTTTCAACATTTATTTACTTACTTCTGTTTGTCTCCATACGTATTAATGATAAGATTTAAATTTTTTAATACAAATTATAATATATTATAATTATTTTTTACTATCTATTCATTATTATTTATTTTTTTTTTTTGGGGGGGGAAGCCTAAAAACATCCGATTTCATCTATAGTTGATTTTTGTTTTAGTTTTTCTTTTTTACTTCGAATTGTTTTTTGCAATATATCCTGAAAGCGAATCAATAGAAGGCTCATAGTAAATTAAAATTTAATTTTAATAGGTCTTAAACCTTTCTGATCAAAAAAAATTGTTTTCCTTTTTTGAAAATCGAAAATAAAAGAAAAACGAGACAAAGTTATGAAATGAAGTGCCCCCTCCATTAGATAAAAATTTAACTGTGACATTGCGGGCATATATACATCATATATCCAATTTTAGATTCGTACGTTTTTTTGTGTCGTTTTTGAGATAGTCTGTTTAAACACACACACACACACACACAAACACACACAGAACATTTCGCGGGA
The DNA here is from genome assembly GCA_911387785.2 of Aelia acuminata. Taxonomy (NCBI): domain Eukaryota; kingdom Metazoa; phylum Arthropoda; class Insecta; order Hemiptera; family Pentatomidae; genus Aelia; species Aelia acuminata. The sequence goes on along the minus strand of OU426982.1, from coordinate 149,385,813 downwards.
CTTGGTTATTTGGACTCAGCAGACCCTAAGATATGTATTTTCGTTAAAAACAGGAAGTCGAAATTTTTCATGATCGCCATAGCTTCGCATAATATATATTTTATATGTAGGAAAATGAAAGTAAAAAAAAGTATATATTTTTCCAGGCTTCTGATGTTAAGTAGAATAATTTGTCAGCTAATTATAAACAATATACTATGCTACATATTCAATCTTATGCTCGTCGAATAAATTTTCCTTTTTCCTTTAGGGCTATGAAATAGATAATTAACCCCTTATTTTCGTTGGAGGTTTATTTGAATATTTCATCACACAATATCAACTGTAATATTGTAATATTTAAAAACGTCGCAAAGTAATCGATAAAAATTTAGTATTCGTCCTTTTTTTGGGGGGTCTGAAATAATTAACTCGAACCCACTTTGAAGTTTCCCATCAGTATTCAGAATGCGATGCTGCTTCCACTTTTTGAGTTCCTACACCATCCATTATCATTCCCTACATCCATTGAATTAATTCGAAATTCGCAAGTTTAAAATATCTTTGGTTAAAGTAGTATTACCACTCGGGAACAGATTACAGACAATTCGACGTATGCATTTCTGTATTTGGAGCTAAGCAATTTCTTTAATGATATATCTATCAGCAGTTACGCGTACCGCATAATGAAATACTGGTGCAGTGGGCAAGTGAATTTCCAAAATAGAAATACCAATTTTTTTTTTTTTAAACATATTACTTCTTTAGTAAAAATGTTTTTTGGTCAAAATGTTCTTTAGACTCCTTTCACTCCTAGCCCTTACATATGTATTTTTTTCATTTAAATTATATATGTTTATTAACAAATCCAATGTACCTTTAGTTTCTATTAGATTAGATATCATATTGGTAGGTTCTATCTGAATCAGGTTATCAAAATGTCTTTTGCTAAAATAATTAGATTCGATGCTTTCCTCATAAGTGAAAAGGAAGACATCAATAAATCATCTTACACCTGTTGGAAATTTATAGAACTTACATATGATCACACTCAATCATAGAATAATAAGCATATAATTTGTAATAAGAGAACTATTGAGGCAATAGTGCAGATAAAACCTATCCCATATTTTAAGTTGCGCACAAAACTACACACAATGAGCCAAATTTTATAAAGATCGGTTCAGTAATTTCTGATTTTCCTATGGCAAACATCGGGACACGAGATTTGTATAAATATATATATATATATATATATATATATATATATATATATATATATATATAAGGGTACGGATATACGGGTATACGGATTAAGCCAGTATAACTCCCCTTTTTGCCAGAGGGGCCCATCAAGGCTAAAATTCTTCATTGCCGAGTGGTATCTTGAAGCGCAAGGACTTGTAAGGACTTGTTGTCTTGTAGGGAGGACCACCCTGGTATTTTAGGGGAAGTTTGACACTGTGCGGTCCCACGAACAGTGGTCCAACATAGGAAAAAACCTCATAAATGAACAAACCTAATTTTTTCTTGGTTTTCGAATACTTAGATCAAAATGTGTGTGTACCAGTAAAATTGAACTTTTTAATGATTGAAAAATCGTACTTTTCTACCAACATACTATTTATTTATTTATTTATGTTTCCCTTGTAGATTTGCACCTGCGCTGTGGCGCATCGAGCAAATTTGGTCACTGCTGCTTTTGACTCTGACTTTCTTGAGACTTTCTTGCATTATAATTTACTAAAGTAAGAGGTCTCTTGGCCACCTTCGTTTCAGTCGACGTCGAGGCTGACCAGGTAACAGGGAGCAGGAAAGAGAATGGATGAGTGGGTTGGGGTGATGTAATGTTGAAGAGTGGAATGTTTGATATTTGTCGTGTATGAAAGATTTTACTGTCGGTATGTTCATGTCATTGTGCAGTGTGTTATTCGAAATAAACCAAGGTGCATTTGTGATGCACCTGAGAATTTTGGATTGTGATGTTTGTATTTTGTTGATGTGGATGTCTTTCGCGGAACCCCAATGTTCTGCTCCGTATGTCCAAATAGGTCTTAAAATAGTTGTGTAAATTATTGGCTTGTTTCTTAAGGTGAGTGTTGATCTGTAGTCCAGGAGATGTGAAAGCTGCTTGTACCGTCTGTTGAGTTTTGGTATGTATGTTCCACGTGAGTCGTTTGTCTAAGTACAGTCCAAGGTATCGTACGAAATTCTTTGAAGGAACTGGGTCATTGTTAATTGTCACAGGTGGGCAAGTCGATTTTCGTAGAGAAAAACTTACGTGACTTGACTTGGAGGAGTTAATTTTTATTTTTCATTTTTTGAACCATTTTTCTATTTCAAATAGATGACTTTGAAGGGCGAAGGATGCGATAGTAGGATTTTGGTGTGTCGAAACGATAGCTGTGTCATCAGCGAAACTAAAGATAGTGGTATGAGGGTGCTCAGGGATATCTGATGTGTAGACGGAATAGAGTAAAGGACTTAAAACACTACCTTGTGGTACACCCGCAAGTTGAGGAAAGAAGGGAGAAAGAGAAGAGTCAACTGAAACACAGAAATACCGGTTAAGAAAGAAAGATTGAAGAATCAGGAAGTAAGTAGAAGAAAATTTCTACCAACATAAAAGAAAATTTCTACTCTGTATAAGATTAAAAATAAAATATTCCCCAATACATCAGGAGTGTGTCATTGATATGTGCACTGTTATAGACTAAACATGTTTAAATAATATCGATAGTTAGAGAAGAAATTAATTTTCGAAATCGTTGCTGAAATAAGTATGATTTTTTGACTTTGTTGGTTTATAAAAAGTTTGCGTTACGTTGCGTGACGGTCGCAATGGTTTAATATGTAACTGTAGGTAGTAAAGGAACTGCGGTAAAATTTTCAGCGCCAACTTCGGCCTTTGGGTTTGGGATTTATAAGGATTTAAACATTTCGCTACGGTGCGAGTGGCGAGGAACTATGACCTTGGGGAGAATCTATTAGTTTAAGAAAAATCCTCCTGTAGGTCTCTAAGGTAGGGGGACTCGCTTAGAATTAAAATAAAATAAATCACACGTTATTTTCATTTTATTTCTAAAATACTAAAATAAAATAAAATAATTTTAATTTTAATTAAAAAAAATTGTCTTATCTTGTATTTTAAATAATCAAATAAACTACAACTACAAGTAGGTTGTTTGAAGTTGCACAGTTTGCTTATAGTGTATAGTGATCCTTTGCACTGAAAATTGAGGCGGTACATTTATTTCAGTTTGATGCTGTTATTGTTGCAAGTTTTTTGAAAATCCTTCATTACCCTCGCAAATTACAGGGATAAATGAAGAATCCATAATGAGATTAAAAACAGTAGTAGATGTGATTTGCTCTCTGTACCCGATTGATACTGCAGCATTTCGCAAATATACAGCGGAAACGGCTAAGATGGCAGTGACTCGGTACCCCTGGTACTATCTCCCATCGACCGTCCACAAAATTCTTTTCCATGTAGCAGACATGATTGAGCACGCAGCTCTTTGTATCGGTTCCCTGCCAGAAGAGGCTCATGGAGAGTAGGAACAAAAATTATATGCAGTACACGGAACATCATTCCAGGAAAATATCTCGAGTCGCAACAAATGAAGATGTTTTCCAACAATTATTTGTAACTAGCGACCCATATATTACGGATTTAAGACCAGTATACAAGCATAAAAAGAAAAAAGAGCTAACCGAGGAAGCCTACAATTTATCTAAACAAGATTATATAATTATATCCTATTTGTATTATTGCACGTAGAAATGTTAAATAAAAAAATTCTATTCAAATTTTTATTTTCCACCTCAAATTTTAACTTTATCTGATGGTCTGATTTCGTTGATATTGATTTCATTTGATTCGGCTTCTCAAAAAACATATAAGACAATATCAAACACGAATTTTTTATATTTTTGACTTTTTGACCTCAAATTTGGATTTGATCTGGTGGTCCCATTGCACTGATTTTGATTTCGTTAGATTCGGCACGTCAAAAAGTCAATACACGGGTGGTTCCAAGCCGCTAGCAAAGTAATTATAATAGATATTAGGTTTTTTCCCATTTTCAGCTTTTTTGGACCACTGTGCCACGCAGCTATTTTATAGATATTTTAAAGTTTGAACTTAGAAAATATTTCATGAGTAATTACTTATCCCTTGAGATATAGTAACGTGCTACATAAGAAATATTTGAAAAAAAAAATCGCTTATGAACAAAAATAGGCCAAGAACGTTATACAACTATGTTTTTACTTTTTTTAGACGTGCCCTTAAAAATTTAGTTTTAATTCATACGTTCAATAATGGGAACTTAAATTTAATAAAAGTAATATCCGATGGGGTTTTCGCACCTCTAGCATACATATTTCACTGGAATTAATAATTAAAAATTCATCAAAACCAAGAACAATCTGAAATGAAAAAAAAATTAATTACGAAAAAATTTAATGGAAAATATTGATGAATTTACTTTTATCGGCGGCTTCCGGTGGGCTGAAAATTGTGTAGATAAATATTTTAATCCTTCTTGTAAATAAATAAAAGCATTTTAGCTGCGACCACCTGCGACTGTTCTGGTGGCAGATGTTTTTATTTTATATTCGCTATTTACAAACACCAAGATTAAATCGTTATTTGTACTGACTCATTATCTGCCCTTCTTAGTCTCGGAAACACATTCAGCAATAACAAAATTATACAGGACATTTTACTCACCCTAATGGAGATCCAAAGGAATAAGATTCCAACAGTCTTTACTTGGGTTCCCGGTCATTGTGGAATAATGGGAAATGAGCTGGCCGATCGGGCTGCCAAAGAAGCTATCACTGATGGCACTCCATATCGATGGGTCCCAGCCGAAGACTTTATCTCTCATATCAAACAAAAAATTAAATTGAAATGGGAGCAAAGATGGTTAGCGGTGTCTGAAAACAAACTGAGGGAAATAAAAAATAATGTTATCAAATGGAAGTCTTCTATCCGAACCAAGCGAAGAGAGGAGGTCATTTTGACAAGATTACGTATAGGACACACTCGTTTGACCCACGGTTACCTAATGGCACGAGAACCTCTCACTGAGTGTCAGACATGCGGGTGCCCGCTAACTGTAAAGCATTTGTTGACGGAATGTAGAGCTAATGAATCTGAGAGAGCGCATTTCAACATCCCAGACAATCTATTTTCTGTTTTATCGGACAACTTTGAGATGACCAATGCACTTTTAAACTTCTTAAGACAAGCTAACCTATACAACAACAAAAAAATTATAACCAATGACCTGAGGAGATAATGACCCTAGTGGTTGGCTCCTCTATAAAAAAAAAAAAAAAAAAAAAAAAAAAAAAAAAAAAAAAAAAAAAAAAAAAAAAAAAAAAAAAAAAAAAAAAAAAAAAAAACACCAAGACTGTAAGCATTATTCATTCCAGTTCCATTTGGGAGAGGACAAGCTCAGTTTAGATTTCCGGCTAATCATTATACTATCCTGTGTTTTAAAGATTGGGTAATAATATTAAATTAAAATGGAAAAATTTGTGATTTCACATATCGAATTAGTTGAAATACTAATTTCAAACAAACTTGAAAGTGTGTTGAAATTATTATTAACCAATATCCCGGGATGTCTGATGATTTGATAGAGCGAATTGAGCTTAAACTACGTCAAACTTTCTTGCCTAGTTTTACTAAAAAATGGCAATCGTCTTGCTGTAATAACGAAAGATTTCTTAAACAGAATGACATCTGGCTAAAAGGAACGTTTTCAGTCGAAGTGGAGTCACGAGTGTCGCCGATGGACATCGCACCAGGACCTTCATCCCATGCTGGGCGCAAAGAAAAACCTTTCGACCAGTGCTGTGACGGGACAAAACATATGAAAATACAAAAATGCGTGAAACTTTTTCAGAAGAGTTAATTTATTTCGGCGGCTAGAAAAAATCAGAATTGTTTAAAACCTGAAAAATTTACACAGACAAAGCTTTAGGTTCAATGTTAGATGCATCTTTATCTAAAAATCAGTACCAAATTATTAGAAAAGCCACTTTGGAGCTCGGTTATGACATTTTTCCATCGTACCGCAAAATATCGCGCGCCGGTTAATCCGAATAGCCGGTTAAGCGGGGCTCCAACCTGTACATTTTATATGAAATTTAATCGTGGTTATGATAATATCAACTTTATTATTTTGCGGGTTACAGATCAGGTTTGACAAAGTTTTTTCCGAAAATAGTCGATTTTGAACCACTGTGCCACGTACCACTGTGTCACGTTGTGTTAAATGCGATAAAATATATGGTATTGTAAATTGCAACGGATTTATTGAGTTCATACATCGCCTTTGTGCTAAATAGGTTTATTATGTCATGTGGGAAAAAACGACATAAAATAAGATTTAATGGCTAAATAATCAGGTATTATATCCGTTATCACGGCTGGAGATCTGGAACTGCTTTGTGAAAGGATATCGGAGAGATCTGATCCGAGAGGCCTTTGAAGCCTATGCAACAGCTGCTAGGCGATAAACATCTCCCTTCTAAGCCCCGTGCGCGCCACTTTTCTATTTACCGACCATATTCCAATCTACTTTGATCGTACCATAAAATCCTCTAGTTTAGAAATTTAATGCAGATTTTATGTCTTTTAGTGCGATCTCCGTGTTGATGGTATCTCGATAATGATGGTATGCTTCGCAGGACATGCATTACCCAGGATTATCTCTTAGGAAGTAGATCGTATCTTCTTTATCAGTGATGAGTTTTGTTGTTATCATTACTATATTTATTGTCTTTTGCTCTTAAAATAAATCTACTACAATTATACTATTTTTTTATTTAATTATTTATATTTTTACATCTTTATTTATTAAAAGAATTAATACCTTCTGCCACAATCATGGGCATTTTTACATCTAGGAAACGGATTTTAAATATATTTTTCTGATTTTATAATTATTATTAGGAAGGTGATTATAATCTACTTGATTGTACTTTTCACCTTAGAAAGGTAGAGTTTGGTTGGCATAAGGTTTTTTTTTTTTAAATGAAGGAATCACTTCCAATAGGTTTTGTATTTAATTATCCCAACGTTTCGGGCCTTTTGGTCCATCTTCTGGGGTTAGCTAATCTAGAAAGTGATCCATTGCACAACTAGTAGTGTAAAGGAAACATGCGTTTTCTTTACTGCATTAGTACAGTAAATAAAACACATGTTAATGAAACTATTAAAAAGCTAACTAACCTTCTAATAATTTTAATTTCAATATGTCTAAACTATAATTGATCATACAAATGTAGCTACAGAAGAACTTCTTCCTTCAAAATCACGACAAGGATACGAATGTGAATATAGTAAACTCCAAACGATACATTCAATTATTAGTAATAACACTAATTTTACATTTAATATAAATATAAATATGTAATTTTAAAATATTTTATTTTTGAAGTGAAAAGATTGGGCTCAGCCGGTAGCCGAACCCGGGTCTCTCGCGTGACATGCGCGGTACGCTATCCACTGCGACACAGAGCTCGCTTCCAAGCGGAGTAAATCCTTCCTCTTCACTGATACCTCTCCCCCGATCTCGCAAGTTTTGTGAGTTGTTACGGGAGGTGGTCTTTTTATCGTGGGTAACCTCCTATTTTAAAATTTATATTATTTTTAACTACGGAAGGATTTGCTCCGCTTGGAAGCGAGTTCTGTGGAGCAGTGGATAGCGTACCGCGCATGTCACGCGGGAGTCCCCCGGTGGAGCCCAATCTTTTCTATTCAAAAATAAAATATTTAAAAATAATATAAATTTAAAAATAGGTGGTTACCCACGAAAAAAGATTAAATTAATATATAAATATGTATATTTTTTACGAGTCATCAATACCTCCTAACATATAATTTTCATTCATTATTTGCTAACCTTAAACTTCTTATTAAATGTTACTCAAAATGAAATTCTTATAATATATTTTATTTTATTTTTCATTATCTCTATAGTACTCAACCTAATTAAATAAACCGAAACTCGTACTGTATAAAGCAACTTTCTGTAGTGATGTAAATAAATAGTACATTCTTTAAATTAATTGCCATTCGTCTATACATAAATTGTTATATATGAAGGCTTATATGCCATTTCTTCATTGTACATGATCCACTTTTATTAACAATTATTCCTGGCTCTGGACTGTTTCATTGCCACTGATCTACATGTACTTCGGGTTCGCTACGCTTTATTGAATTTGATTTATATTTGAAAAAAAAAAGAAGCGATAATTTTTAGAAATTAACACTGCTCAATTATTAATTTTACTTCTACTCTGATATGATCAACTTGACTGAAACCATTGTCCGTTGACTAAGAAAGAGACTCCAATGTATGGCAAGCTATTGACTATCGCGAAAACAAGACAATTGACTTCCCTTCGGCAGATGGAAGGATCGAAGAAGACTCGAAGCGGTTGGATGGAGACCACTCGAGCTGACTGACGGTTTGAAGTGGTTCCAACACACTCAGCACTCCACTCCACCGCTCCAACAACAAACACTCCGAAGTGGACCCTTTCCTCATTGGCTAATGCAGTTCTCGACTTGAAGGAACTCTCCGCTCTGAATAAACTCCGGCCTTACTATTTATGACCGAGTCGCGGTTATTATATTCATGAGAACCGTCATATATTACAAGGACTGGGGACAACCATCCCTAAGGGATCGTGTCGAGGGGGGTGCTAGGCGAATCTACCGTTAATATTTTCATAAGAACAATATCTTAAGTCAGGCAAGGTTTTTTACTAAATATGCACCAATAACACCTACCTTAAGTATGTAAGAATGTAAAAGTAAAGTACAGGGTGTCCAAAAAGAGTATTCGGGTTTTGAAAGTTGAATAAAATCTCAAATATAGAATATCAAGTAGGGTGTTTACGTTTTATTTAAACACAATGAACTGGAAATTTATTTAGAAAAAACAATATTGTCTAGGTGTCCGCCGTAACGCTGCTGGCACTCCTCGAATCCCAAACGCAGATTTCTAAAAACGCGTTGACACATTGTTCCTGAGATTGCCGTCATTTCTGTTCTGATATTTTCTTCAATTGCGTTAGATTCGTCGGTTTCTTTTCGTATACACTACTTTTCAGGTATCCCCACAGAAAGAAGTCAAGAGGACTGAGTTCTGGACTCCTGGGAGGCCAGCTAATGGTGCCTCTACAAGAAATCACTTTGTTTTGAAATAATTTGTTTACCGTAGCAATTGATAAGTCTGAAATATGGCGAAGTTCTTGGGTCAAAAAAACCGCTTATCATTTCACAGTAACGCTCACTATTATAAAACCCGAATACTCTTTCTGGACACCCTGTATTTGAAAATTCATTTATTTTTAAAAGCAAAACATTGTATAATTCATCAACATTAGTTTTTAAAATACATTGAAAAGAGTTCTAGAATTTTTATTGGGACAGTTACATAACTGTTTTCGTACATGTTCTGGACCTTTCGAGAATATTCTACGCTTACTAGAAGTTAAGTTTACAGATTTTAGTCAAGCATTTTTTTGATCCTTTATTTAAGCATCACTTTTTTAATTTTTTGTTCTACATTCCGGCATTTACACCATTTTTAAGATAACAACAATTGTGACAATATAATTATTTACATCACTAGTACAGAAATTGGCTTTTTACAGTACGAGGTTTGGTCGGTAATTAGACCGAGTACTGTAAGGACACTTTCTGTACAACTGATGTAAATTATTTTATTTTATACTGAAAAATAAAATAAAATATATCATAGGAATTATATTTTGGGTAACATTTAATAAAACGTGTAAGGTTAACAAATAATGAATGAAAATCATATGGTAGGAGCTATTGATGAATCGTAAAAAATCTACATATTTATATATTAATTTAATCTTTTTTCGTGGGTAACCACCTATTTTTAAATTTATATTATTTTTAAATATTTTATTTTTGAATAGAAAAGATTGGGCTTGAATCCACAATTAGTATTATTACTAATATTGAATACTTCAGATGGTAATTGAATGACACGTTTGGAGATAGTATACTTTTTATAATTCATATTACACATGGGTGGATCCAGCCGATCGTAAAGGGGGGGGGGGCTGCAGTCCTAAAGGGCGGGGGGCTGCAGCCCCACAGTCCTTCATTTGAATCTGCTGATCAGCTTTTTACTTTCACTTATTTACCCTTATGTTCCTTTCCCAAAACGAAAATTATAATTGTTCTGCAAATTATTTGTTCTTTATTTATTTTATTTTGCAGCCCTACCTTGCCTGGTTGGCAAAACGGGTTTTAGCACCAGTTGGATGCTACCCATTCCTGGGTAGCAAACAACTGCTGCTTGTAAAACCATATAGAAATAACCTGCTGTGGCCATAATTTCATTTCTTCGTTCTATCTTCCCAACGAGCAGAATGGACCTTGCCTAATTTCTCATTTCAGGTTTCCTCCGCTTTAAGTTTTTACTATGGTGGTCTTCCCAGTGCTGGTCCTCTTCTCCCGAGATTGAAAAGCTGTGGTCCCACAGTATTTTTCCACCCGTACACGAATTCCTTATAGTAAGGGTATTTCCTTTCTTCCATTAGTTCAGGGAAGTTGTTTTCTGTCAGAACATAGAGCTCAGCTTCCCTCATTAACTTAGCCCTTAGTTCCTCGAAGGCGGTGCAGTTTAAGACAATATGCTCAGCCGTCTCCGGTATCCTGCATGTAGGGCAAAGGGGATCAATATCCTTTCCAAAGCCATGTAGCTTGGCTCGGAAGGCCCCATGCCCTGTAAGGAATTGCGACACCCAATAATCTGGGAGGACCCACTTTGCTCTTAACCGATCCTGAACGGTGGGGAAATATTTTCTTAAGGTAGAACCTTTTGTAGTTGTCACCCACCGCTGGTTCCACTCTTCTATTGTGTCCTCATGTAAAATCTTTTTCCATTTTCTTGGATCCTCTGCAATCCTTACCTGGATAGTTATCGGTAGACCTGCTGAGCCTTCTGTTTTGAGTTTCCATTTCAATAGATCTTCCCGCAGGATAAGGTCGAGAGGAACCCCTCCTGCTAAGACCTGCACCGCCTCGTGAGAAACTGTCCGACAAGACTTAGTGACCCGTAGCAGAGCCGTGCGCTGGAACGTCGCCAATCTTCGTTTCTGTCTGTATGAGAGATTCTGGGACCACGCTGGGGAGCCATATCTTAGGATGCCCAGGATTGTCCCATTATAAATGGTCATTGTTGCTGGGTATCTGAGTCCCCAAAATGCGCCCCCCAGGCGACTCAGACCATTCAAGGTATGGGCCACCCTATTCCCGAGGTAGTCCAAATGAGGGGTCATATTAAATCTTCTACTGAATCTGAATCCTAGATAAGTGACCACCTCACTTGGACGTATTCTGATACCCTCAATATCCAGAATTATAGGGTGCGCCCTATCTGTCTGGCCTTTCAGGAGGATGGCCTGAGTCTTTGCCGCGGCCATTTTTAATTTCTTAGCCTCACACCATTGGCTGACTACATTGGCGCATCGTTCAGCTTCTTGCTTTACTCCGGCTCTGCTATTAGACGCCACTATAGCCGCAAGGTCATCAACGTATGCCGTAGCAGGGAAACGCTGTTCCTCGAGGACTCCCAACAACTCGTCAAATACCAGCTTCCAAAGCGCTGGGCCAAGGACTGATCCTTGAGGGCACCCCCTCTCTATAGAAGCTTCAAACTCGTAAGAGGTGCCTCTTATCTTAACGGACCTATCCTGGAGGTAGCTGCCTATGAGGGTATATAAGTTGCTGGGAGCCTCGTACTTCTGAAGCTGGAGGAGAACTCGCGGCCACCAGACGCTGTCAAAGGCGGAGGATATGTCAAAGAGCAGCAACATGACATACCGCTCCGCCCTCTGTTCAACGTCTGCGCGAACCTGAAGCAAAGCATCAGCGGTTCCCTTTCCCTTAGTTGAACCGTATTGCCGTGGATGACTGGCTCGAGTAAGTACTGGTCGTAGACTTGCTAAGAGAAGATGCTCCAGGACCTTGCTCATCACAGGGAGGAGACATATGGGCCTATATGACTTAGGGAGCTGCTTGTCCCTGCCTCCACCCTTGTAGAGTAATCTCAAATCGGCGATCTTCCATTTCCTTGGGAAGTATCCCATATCTAGGCAATCATTGAATATTCCCAAGAGCCTATCTTCCAGGTAAGGAATACTGTTCTTTAAGATCGCCGCATCTATTGCATCTAATCCCGGAGCGCGACCAGTTTTCTGCTTATCCACAGCAAGGCGGAGATCATATATATCCCATGGTGGACAAAAGTCTGTGCCAGGGGGGTATGCCGTAGTGCGTCTCACGAATTGTTCCTCCTCATTGTCCTGAGATGGATCGTCCCTGGGATATGTCGCCTGAACATAGATGTTAGCTGCCTCATCAAGAGTATTTGCTTGGAAAACTCCGTCAGAAAGGGCTGCCATCGTCTGTGGTGGGGTCATCTTACCCATTGCTACCTTGTAGGGTATACCCCAAGGATTCTTGGTGGACTCTTCCACGATGAATTCATCCCAGGACCTACGTTTCCGTGAACGCACTTCATATCGGTACACCTTGGCCTTAGACTTGTACTCATTCCGAAGTGCAGCGCGCCTCTCGTCACATCTGCACTTCTGGTACAATCGCCGGGCCCTGTAGAGCTCTCTCTTCATACTAGTTAATCCCGGCGTCCACCATGGGACAGGTCGAGCCCTCGCTTTCCGATGTTGGAGAGAGTTTTCTGCAGCGTCAAGGATAGCTTTGGTGACCCTGGATACTCTGCAGTCCAGGTCATTTATACTATCCGATTCTTCTTCTTCCCAATCCTGATCGGCAAGTTCTCCCTCCAGCATACATCGGAAAGCACTCCAGTCGTTTCTGCGGGTTATATATCCCTCTTCTTTACCGTGGGAACCCCTTGAATCTTGCTCTATACTAAATATCAGGGCTTTGTGGTCAGAACTCGTTTCTGATTTGAGGTACCAATCGACAATGTATCTGGTGAGTGTCGGTGATGTTAGCGTGAGGTCAATCCAACTGTCACCCATGCCACCAGTAAAAGTGGGGATGGCAGAGATATCATTTAGTACAACTAATTGACTCCTTGCGATAAACTCACCGAGCTTAGCGCCTCTTCTATTCGTTCGATTGGAACCCCAAACCGTGTTCCAGGAGTTGGTATCTGAGCAAATTATCACATTTCTACTTCGATTTGTGATAATTTCCATGGCAGATATGTCATATTCAATGTCATTACCAATAGGTAGGTATGCGGAAACTAGAGTAAAGGATAAACCACCCCACTTAATATAGCATGCTACCATATCTGCCATAGAATATTGCCTCAGTTCCATCACGTCGAGTTTCGGGTTATTAACCACGATGGCAGCTCTAGGCCTCCTCTCTGCACTGCCTAGAGCTATAACTCTCGACGTGAGACCAAATCCCGTGACCATGTTCCCACGGCAGGTCGGTTCCTGGACCGCCATGATGTCATATCGCTGACAGAGAGCACGAAGCTCATCTGCTACAACCCTTCGGCGGCCCATGTTGAGCTGGAGAACGGTAATTTTATTCATAATAGGTTCTTTTAGCCACCTCTTTGCACCATGACAAATGTATCGGGCACTCTCGGCTACCCGCCTTGTGTTTCGACAATCTTGGGTGGGCGTTTGCTCTCACACAATTAATACAAGTCGGGGCAACCTGTAATTGTTTCTGGGGACAATCTTTTATTACATGACCGCTGACTGCACACCAGATGCATATTACGGCTTCCCCAGGGCATGATGCCCTGCTGTGTTCATAGCCTTGACACTTGGTGCACCGAGGGGCGTCAAGATAGTCCTTGAATGTCAAGGACCACCATCCTCCATTCAAATTACCAATCTCCAGCAGTTGGAACCGTACCATTGGGTGCACTTCTAGGACCCAATTCTTCGTTAATCCGCTCCTAGCAATTGAGGAAAAAAGGGGCCGAATATCGTCACTAACCAATGGGGTGGGGACCGACTTCTCGGGTATTCTTCCCCACAGAAATCTGGCAAGTTCTTCCGAGCCCCATGAATGGGGCACACCCCTCACCTCCATCTTAGGTTTTTTCCTCAATGCTAACCTCGCTTGAAGACCGTTTTCGCGCAACGCCTGCCTATAACTTTCGTGACGTGAGAACTATCTTCTAGTTTAACTAAAATTGAGTCTCCCTTCGTTTTTCTAACAATAGAGGCACTTACACCAATCTCAGCAGGAGAAGGAAGCCTATTCATTACGTCCATAGCGCTCTTACCCGTTCCGCTTATTGTGAGATAAGTCGGTCTTGACTTAAGGGTCGGCTTCTGTGGAAGGGATTTCACAATATCTGCCATCGTCCTCGGTTTTTCTTTCATTGGTAGAAGTATATCTTCTTCATTTACTGCACTAGTGCTTTGCTTCGATTCTTCGATCTTCTTTAAAGATTTAGCCTTCTTCCGGCTTCTTTTACTTCGAACGAGTTCGAACGTTTCAGTTTCTGCGAGCTTTGGATCCTTAAAGGTTAACACTTTTTCCTCCTGAGAGGATATAGCTATAGCCTTTTGAGGATTATATACGCTTGATTGGGAAGGTTGGTTTTCCACTGCTTGAATTGGCACCGGCACTTCTAAATTTTGGTTTTGAATAATCTTTACGACATTCGCAGTTTCCAATGTTTCTTGTACAACTCTTTTCACAAGTGCAGAGATATTATCATCCTCAGAATCCTTTTTGAGTTCATTGGTTCTAGTGATAACCTCTATTATGGAAATTAATCTATCCGTTTTATTATTTATATGATTTCGTGTAGCATTATTCATTTTTTTGTCAAAGTTTTTAAGGAAAATTCTTAAATTATTTTGGATGCTTTTAGCCTCTTTTAACAGTCGATCCTTATTGGCATCTTCTTGTTCTTCTTCAGCATCTGAGCTTGCCCTGTTCCGTGGTCGCTTGGCTGAGGGTCGTTGATCTTTAAGGGCCTCTCCTTCGGCACCCTCCTCTTCCATTTCAACTTTTTATCAACTATTAAGTGAGTTAAAGTTATCTGGTAACGTTAACTCAAACCTTAAAACTTTTACTCACCTTTCGCTATTTTAGTGTTTGTTGCTTTTTAACTTATAAAGTTGATAAAATTAGCTTACCTATAAGTCCTGGATAGTTTACAGAAGTAAAAAGATAAAAATTTAGATACCTTGGTCCAACCTAACCTTCACACTGATAATCAAAAAATAATGTTCAACGAAAATTTAGATTTAAAAGCAAATAAATTTAACTGAACATAATAAGAACACTATAAACACAGAACAAAAATTAACAATAACATGGAATATAACAGGAAACTTGATGAAAACTTTAACGCAAAATATAAGCACAATAGACACCTTAGTTAACCTCTTCTTTCCTATTTTATATGCACCTACCCCCTATTTTTGGCCTCATCCAATTTCCATCACCGATAATTAGCTTCTACCCTTAGAGCCGTGGCTACGCTCGATTTTTTTTTTTTTTTTTTTTTTTTTTTATTATTAAGATTCAAGTAGTCCTTTTTACTCTTTCGATCTAATTGGCAATTTTTATACTGCCATCGAACATCGAACATTTGAAACAAAGATTTGATCTTTAACTTGCTTCCTTACATTAAGGAAAGTCAAATTCTATCTTTTAATGACGAAACATTTTCCAAAGGGAGGGACTGCGGCCCCCCCCCCCCTGGATCCGCCAATGATATTAAATAATGGATCGTCTCTAAATAGATCATCAACTTTTCTTTATTCCTGTAGTTTAATATATTCAAATTCGTATCTGTGTCGTGATTTTGAAGGAATTTCTTCGGTACCTTCATTTAATTGATCAAATGTAGTTTTGACAGCACTAACTCCAGATACATTTAAATTAAAGTGATAAAAAGGTTAGTAAGCTTTTTAAGAGTTTTATTAACATGTGATTACTTTACTGATCTAGTACAGTAAAGAAAATAGATGTTTCCTTTACACTACTAGTAGTGTAATTGCACTTTATAGGTCCTTAAGAGTTTAGAAAGAAATACTTTCATAAGCAGTATAATGTAAAAAAAATTCAATTGTATAGGCTGAATGCCCTTTTCAAATAAAAATTAAAGCAGATTGAAAGTCAAAATAATAAAATAAGACTGATTTTTGAATAGTAAAATTTTTTAATTTTTATCTGACAAGTGCATTCAGTTTATTTTATTGAAAATGTTTTTGATGGTCACAGATATTGTTATCTTGATAAGTGTCTGGCCACACATGTCCGCACCGGATCCGCACCGCAGCACTCATATAGGTTATGTTCAGAATATTTTTAATTTAACTTACATATTACCTTTAGTTATGCCTAAAGTGGCCTGTGTCTAACAAGTGTGGCCTGACCTTTAGGCATAACTAAAGGTAATATGTAAGTTAAATTAAAAATATTCTGAACATAACCTATATTAGTGCTGCGGTTCGGATTCGATGCGGACATGTGTGGCTAGACCCTAATGGCCTAAATGCCGAAATGTAGAAGAAAAAATTAAAAAAGTGATGTGTTAACACATTTCATAAAGCGTCATTGCCTCATCGATGGCCAAATCAGGATCATATTTATAAAAGTTCAGACAGTTAACATTTAGGTGAATATCTGGCCCCTCTATGTACACTGTTGCTCTAAATACTTGATCACTAAGTTATTAGCGAAACAGCTCCTTCAACTGTGAATATTCTCAAAAATAAAGTAAAAAATCTGGTGCGTGCGCGCAACTCACAACTTTCACTTACCAACTTACTTAGATAAGAAATTGACGTGTTTTGTTAAATATCATTTCCCAAACACATTTTTCTACATTCATATCTTATTTTTATTAATCGTTAAAGCCGTTTTTGAGTAAATAAAAAACCCCGTGAAAATGATACAAAATTTATTAAGTAAAGTCCCCCCTTCGGTTGATCAATTTTGATGAAATGTTGGCTATCACATATTTGGCATATACATACATCAAATACCCAGTTTGGTCACAATCGTGAAAGCCGTTTTTGAGTAAATAAAAAAAGCACGTAAAAATGATACAAAATTTATTAATTAAAGTGCCCCCTGCGGTTGATCAATCTTGATGAAATTTTTACAGTCATATTTCGGGCATATAAATCGATCAAATTCTCAGTTTAATCAAAATCGTTAGAGCCGTTTTTGAGAAAATCGAAAAAAACGTAAAAAGTTATTAAATAAAGTACCCCCTCCCTTTGAGCTATTTTGATGAAATTTTTACAGTCATATCTCGGGCATATAAATAGATGAAATACTCAGTTTAATCAAAATCGTTAGAGCCGTTTTTGAGAAAATCGAAAAAAACTTAAAAAGTTACTAAGTAAAGTACCCCCTCCCTTTAAGTAATTTTGATGAAATTTATGCTGTCACATCGCGGGCATATACCTACAATAAATACCCAATTTCAGGATCGCATGGTTTATAGTTTTTGAGCTAGTCTGTTCACACACACACACACACACACACACACACACACACAAACACACACACACACACACACACACACACACACACACACACACACACACACACACACGCGCGCACAGACACACACACACACAGACCATTTCGCGGGACTTGGTCATTTCGACTCAGGGGACCCCAAAACGTGTACGAGTATTTCCGTTGAAAACCGGAATTTTTTCACGATCGCAATACTTCCACTTACTATATATTTCATATATAGGTAAGTGAAAGTAAAAAAGAATGTTCAGATAAACGGACCCGGCCGATCCTACTGCCCCAAAAAATGGGCACTTAATAAAACCTGTGACACATCCCCTAAATTACAAATGTTTGATATACTAGGTGTTAGTAATCATAATTTAATACATTGTAAAGTAATATTATAGTCAGAAAACTAAAACACAATAATCACTGCTCTTGAAAGAAAAATTACTTACTTTTTATTGCACTCCATGCTTATAATCATTTGTTTAGTGGAAAACTATAAATCACATAAGGAATGTTATACTGTGGCAATCACAACAATCGATACCCTGTGGTTCCGATATAGTGTGAAACCAACTTTGAAAAGAGGGAAGAATGCAAAAAATCGCTTACATTAAACTTAAAGCACGATTATATCACTGCCCCATTTTTGGGGGCTGTGGGATAAAATGGGTTAAATAAAGGATCACAAAAATACTTTACTAAATTTAGGTAATTTATTGTTCCATAAAGTGGTCCATATCTTCAATTATTACTTCCATAAATGGAATCACGCAGGAAACTTATTATAAAGCCTTTGTATAATATCTCTATAGGAAACTTTCTGAATGCGAGCAGTAACTAAGAAAGTACTTAACTGATATGTGTAGAGATATGCCTTTCTCCAATTATCCAAGAAGAGGAGCACACATTTCCAGATCTCTCCAGCTCCCTCCAGGCAGCCACACTAAATCTCCAGACGCACATATCTCACGAACTAAAGACCCCGAGGAAATTGGCTATAATCAAAGTTGGGTTCTTATCAGGGTGGGGAAGATGGTTGGGGTGGGTTGAGACTAGCTGCACCTCCCCCCCACTAAGGATAGATTAACCTTTATAATTAACTTTCTTCCTGGTTAATCCTTTTTCAAAACCGATAATTGGACCCCCCTCCCCCCTCAACCTCTTTTCATCAACTTCTAACTTTTATTTTCTTGGTCCCTGAGTTTTCCTCCGTCTCTCTTTCACACTAATTGATTCTAATCAAATTAATCTATTCATAGCTTTTAGCAGAGTTTGGGAAAACCCCCTTGTTTTTCCTTTTTTATTTGAAAAATAAAGGAAAATTTCCTCTCGGCGACCTAATTAACTCTCGGTAGCGACAGTTTGACCAATCAAGAATTTTCGGAATTCAATACGTTTTTGATAAATGATGAAATCAATAAAATAGGCTTTTTACATTAAGGCTGTCAGCTACTTTCTACCCTCAAATGATTACTTTAAAAATAATTGCTTATATCCCGCCGGCGTGTACCACCGGTGGCTCACACTAGACTGCCGCTTCGGACACTTTAGTCAATCACAAAACTTTCCACTACGATGTATAACGAGGTGGGATTGTATTGTTTATTTTATTAATGTTGGATTGTCAATACTGCATAATGCCCTTGAATAACTCCCGCCCGATAGAGCGAAAATCTTTAAAGTATGCCGCCAATGGGCGGGTAGCATGGATTACACCCCCGGCGTGAACGTGTTAAATTAACATATGATTAGGTAAACATGAATACAGGTTAATGATATGTTTATTTTAAATTAATAGAAAGACGAAAAAAAAAAAAAAATCTCTCAACATTCTTCCAATGCGTAATAGTTGAGCTGCTAGAGAGAAATGCTATATTTCAATAATAACCCATGCTACCCAAATACATTGGGTTGCTACATTACACAGCGTACCAATCTAAACTTGAATACATTTATACTTATAACTAACATACATTTTTACATTTTATTTTATAATTATAATATCATAATATTTTTTCCTTTGAGGAATTATTCCTAAAAAAATAATATATAAAATAGCAATAAGAAATCACATTAAAAAAAAATCTGGTGCGTGCGCGCAACACACAACTTTCACTTACAAACTTACTTCGATAAGAAATTAATGCGTTTTGTTAATTGCCACTTCTCAAATGTACAGAACGGCTTTAATTATGAACAATGGTCTGTCATTAAAGGCGTACTCCGCTTGCGCTCAACGAGTTTTATGAGTTGACTGAATATTTTTCTTTTTTTCTCCTCTATATGTTTCCTTGATTTTTATCATATCTCATATTTAGCCATTTCTTATTTTTAGGCAAAACGAGAGACAGATAATTTCTCCATATAAACAAATACAAAGGTACTTTATAGGAAAACAAAAAAGGTCCCTATCCCTTATAAGCCCCCTCAGAACATTTTAATAATGATAAAGCTTGCTTGATATTAAAGAACACCTAATTTTCATTAAACATGGCGAATTTGATAAAAATCGTTGAAGCCGTTTTTGAGATCATCGAAAAAAAGGTAAAAATTGGAAAAAAATTAAGAAATAAAGTACCCCCTCCCTTTGATGAAATTTTTGCTGTCACATCGCAGGCATATACATACACTAAATACCCAATTTCAGGTTCGCACGCTTTATAGTTTTTGAGCTAGTCTGTTCACACACACACACAGACACACACACGGACAGACACACAGACCATTTCGCGGGACTTGGTTAATTGGACTCAGGGGACCCCAAAACGTGTATTTCCGTTGAAAACCGGAAGTCGAAATTTTTCACGATCGCAATACTTCCACTTACTATATATTTTTTTTTTTTTTTTTTTATTTATTACTGTATACATGCTTGTACATTTTACAGGTAGTCTGGCATCATTATTTTTCGAAAACATAATAGTGCATGTTTACAATGTGCAATACAATTGACAGTCTATATTATTGAATTATATTTATGGATATATGAATCATTATTTATAAACACTATATACAAATAGCATATGACATGTAATCATAATTACATATCCCACAGCCAACAATGGTACAATATAAGAATATATTATAATAGTTTAATTTATATATATAAATTACAGATGTGTATAACATATTGGTACACAAATTATGGAATGCCTGGAAACATTCTTAATTGTTTTACTTTTGTAATCCCAAGCAATATTAAAAGAAAATAGTAATAGAATTAATTAAATAAATCAAAGAAACTTAAAAAAAAAAGAGCCAAAATAAAATAATGAACTTTAATCCTTTAAATTAAGAGAATGTTATATGGAAGTTATAATAACAACAACATTCAGCCGATTAGTTACCTACTCATTGATAATAAAAGACCTTATTTTCATTGCTTGTTTAATAAAGTTACTAACATTATCCAATTGTTCCCGATCTTTGATTGTTACAATATTTGCAAAATCAATATCTAAGTTACCAGAACCGCTAATATATTTTTTGAGATAGTGTAATCTAGGAGGATTATATATTGGACAGATAATCAAAATATGCTGCATGGATTCCGGTACGTTTAAATTGCATAATGTGCAGTTTTCATTTGTTTCTATTGCATATTTAATACCATTTATATAAAATTGTATGACATTTATAGAGGATAGTCTCAACTGCATTATAATTCTCTGTTTATTGATATTATTGTTGTTTATTAAATAATCCTCTCTTAGCCCAAATGTGGTAATCAATCGAAAGTTGTTATTAAATTTAGAATTTAAGCATCTAGTTATATCTTTAGATTTCAAATGATTTTCCCACTTCTCTAATAAATTATCTTTTTCCCTTCTTATCTCATTTATGTTAGAAAAACATGAATAATCTTGGTATCCTAGAGTTATTAAAATGTTATTCAAATGAGTGAACCAGTTGTTATATTTTTGACGATTAGCTGTAGATAAGATTGCATTTAGCACCGTATCATAACATAACCTAATTAGGTCATCCGCTGGCATCTCGAGTATTTTCGACCACCAAGCTATAACCCTTTCCAATACCATTACTTTGATATGTTTACAGTTGGTCTCTACTCTAATAAAATGGTGCGGTGTATTATATGGTAAATGAAACAGTGATTTAAAGTATGTAGTTTGAAGTGTCTGAATTTTATCTAAATACCCTAACGACCAGATTTCAGCTGCATACAGAGCTGTTGCGGAGGCAATAGAATCAAATAATCTAACCTTTGTTTCCCAATTATTAGATTTTCCTTTAATTAAGATTTGTTTTATTCTTCCTAATGCTTTGATTCCTTTGCTTAGAAAATAAGATGTAGCAGTCTGAAACTTCCCTGTACAGCTGAAATGAACGCCTAAGTACTTATAATTAGTTTCGTATTTTATTTGATGGCCCTCGAAGTTCAACGGAAGTACCTTTCGACACCTGGTTGAAGATCGAAATATTACGGCTTTAGATTTTTCTACGTTTACTGTTAGACTGTTCGCTGCGCAGTATTCAGACAATAGATTTAATTTATTTTGGGCATCAGTTCTTGAGTCCGCAAACAGCACAATATCATCCGCGAACATTAGGCCCAATATATCTTTGTTCTCATTTATTCGAATACTATTGGCACCTTTATCTCTTAAAAATGATATAAAATCGTAAAGAAAGATTGAAAACAATAGAGGTGAAAGGGACTCGCCCTGAAGAATGCCTTTGTTTATTTTTATAGGCTCCTCTATAATCTGTTTGTTTATCTTTATATTAAAGCAAGCATCATCATAAAAATGTTTTATTATTCTTATTATTTTACCACTTATTCCAAGTATATGAAGTTTATGGTACAACAGTTCATGATTTATATTATCAAAAGCTCGGCTCAGGTCAACAAAGATAGCAAATAAGTATTGTTTTCTAACTTGTGTTTGTAATATTATTAAACTATTTAAAACGAACAAATTATACGTGCATGACCTATTTTTTCTGAATCCAGATTGTTCTTCTGGTATTATCTTATTTACTTCACACCAATCACTTAACCTTGTCCTAAGGATGGAGGTAAATAATTTTGAACAAGTATTGAACAAAGCAATGCCGCGGTAATTTGCAGGAGATAATTTGTCACCTTTTTTGTGCAGCATAGTTAATATAACACGTGACCACTGGATAGGAATTTTTTCAGTGTGTAATATTGTATTAAACATATTTAACAAATAGTGTTCCCATTCCGGTGTTAAATGTTTCAGCATTTCATAGGGTATACAATCTTCTCCGGGAGATTTATTATTTTTCGCGGTTGATATGGCCATTAGCATTTCTCCTTGGGTTATTTCGCCATCTAGAAATGAGTCTGCTACATTAAAGAATTTTTCACTTACTGTGGGTTTTGGAGAAAATGAATAAAAACTTTTAAAATATTCAATTATAATATTTATATCGATGCTGATTTTATCATTCTTTTGACCAGATATACTTTTTACTGTTAGCCAAAATTCTTTCGTATTTCTAATGTTAGAGAAAGCTGTGACTATATTTTCGTAATACTCTTTTTTCATTTGTTTTATAAAAGTATAGTATTGTTTTCTAAGTTTGTTATATTCCATATATAATTCTTTATTATAATTTGATGCCCTCAATTTTTTATAACACCTTCTTAGTACCTTTTTCATACATTTGCAGTCTGCATTGAACCATTTGTTATGCTGGACATTATTAATTATATTAGAATAAGTAGATAACATATTACAATTTATCGCTGACTCCATTAACATTAGTTTAAAATTCTCATAAATATTCTGTGGCTGTGAATTGTTATAATATAGTCTACTCGAATTTGAAATAGTTTCCTGAAATGTTCTCACTGAATCACTTGATGTTTTCCATTTTATTCGTTTTTGGTAATTAGGCTTTTCTGTATGATGTGCATTATTATTTTCAGAATTATCGGTTTTGGTTGATATTTCTAACAATACAGCTCTGTGATTAAACAAATCCGACAAATTCATCACTTTTAAGTCCTTCACATATTCAATTGCGTCGTGATGAGCCCAGGCTAGGTCAATCACACTCATCCCTATTGAAGATGAATATGTGTAATGTGCGGGTCGATCAGATATTGATCTTCCGTTAACTACTTCGAAATTTAAATTGTCCATTGTTTCAATTAATAATTTTCCTCTTTTGTTTAGTTGAGTATCATACGATGTTCTAGGGGCGTACAATTGACTGTTGGCAAATATTTCTTTATCTGAAAAATCAATCTGGCCTAACCTACAATTAAAATCTCCGAATATGTAAAATAAAGCGTTTTTATGTTTTTCTAATAAATAGTTAACCTGATCTTTAAATAGTAACGTACATGTTTCTATGTTAGTAGCGTGATTCCAATATACTACTCCAATTACATACACTTGTCTATTATAATCTAGTTTAATAAAAATCCATAAGTTCGTCTTATCTAAAAGTGTAATTTTATTATGAAAGGAATTTTTATAAAATATTGCTATCCCAGAACTACATCGCCCATATGACTTTTCTTTTACCCCTTCAACAAAAATTAACGAATGTTCCTCCAGAAAACTAGGGTAAGGTTGAACATACTTGGTTGCCCATGTTTCAACAAAACAAAATATATCTACAGTTTTAAAAAAGTTATTTATAAAATTATCAAAATCAGAATTATATAATTTAGTAATCCCATCTATATTCCATAGCAATATATTTAATTTACTTTCAGATCTTAATAGTCTATTACCACTATTTTTCAAATTTCTTCTATATTTTTTACCACATGAGTATTTACCTTTGTCAGAGAACTCGCCAGTGTCGATAGTCCCATAATGTTGCTGTCCTATTCTTTGCTATGTTGATTGAGCTCCGACTGATTGAAGTGAAGATGATCTCTCCCGGAATTGATATTGGTGTAGCTTTTCCTTAATTTTATTTTCTGCCAAAATTTTCCTTTTTTTCAGTGCTTGGTCTTCAGGTTCTGGGCCATCTTGATATAAATCTTTTACCAGGTTTTCTGCTTCTGCTAGCCGGTAGTAGTTACCTTTAAATTTTATGAGGCCCTTTTTGTAGCTGGAAAATTGGTCAATTAGTTTTAATTTCGAAATACACAAATAAACTCTTCTTCCTTCATCCCTCTCTTCCGGCGTTCGGTCGTGGTTGACAAAATATTTTTTCTCCCTCAATATATTTTTCTTATTTAATATTTCTTTTTTTATTCGGTGGTTAGTTAGTTGAACTATTACGGGCCTGGGTTCCTTACCCCTTCCAATTCTGAAACAATCATTTATAGCATATTCTGGAACTGGTATATCAACTTCTTCAATTATATTTTTCACTTTATCGAAGAGATTTTCATTCTCTGATTTGGGTATATTGAAAATAACTATATTATTTTTCTTAATTTGTCTCTTGAGTATTTTTATTTCCGAAGTTAAGGAGGCATTTGTCTCTTCCAATCTCTGATATTTAGTTATTAAATTTTTTTGTTCTTCAAGAATATTTGCTATTAATATCTGTGTTTTTTCTATTGCACCTTTTATACTGGCCATCTCCAGAGTATTCTCCTTGATCGCATTCATGATGTCATCATTTGTATAAACCATTTCTGTTTAGTAATATTATTATTTACAACGGCAGGATTGTTGTCAGCTGCGCTGCAGTAGGCTTCCTTCAACAGATAAGAACAGATTCGGCAGTTTACATATTTCATATATAGGTAAGTGAAAGTAAAAATATCATTAATATTTTTTCTGTAAGTTCTTTAGAACATAATTTCGTAGTTGTGCATTCCTGTGTCCTATATATATTCATATAAAAGATCCTTAGTTGAAGGTAGTCTTGAGTCTTCCTACTTCCAGGTATTTGAGAATGGGCCCTTAAAATTTCAGCAATTTCGCACAAAACAAACCCTTTGTATATAGTTCTTTTTCATATTTTGTCCATTATCGCACTTTTTTAATTAAGGTGCGACACCTTTATCTTGAAAATAAAAATGTAAGACATTTCTCCTTTATTAAATTGAAATTAAATCAATAAAATTCATCTCTGTATCCAGTAAACACACATGGAATAATCTTCCTAATAGAGTTTGTAGGTGTCATATGGTCTAATTTATTTTAAAAAAAGATTAACTGTCGTTTGTCGTATGTTTGTTTTACGTCCCTTTATGCTACTAAGGCTAATCGGACGATGCTACAGTCGGAGTCCTAAATTTTGCCTATCCAGGTGTAATTAGGATAGGGATCTTTAACGAGTACCTGATATCGTAAAGGCTCGGGTCCTCCATTATACGTCCTATCCGAGGGACGGCATGCTAAGGATTTTTTACTCCCATTAAAAAATCCTAGGGCCATCGCTGGGCGCGAACCTGCGACCTTTAGTATTGGAGGTTGCCATGCTAACCACTATACCACAGGTGACTCCTGGTATATGGTTATTTAGATTCACAATCGATGTCCTTTTGCCCGAAGGCCAGTGATATGTAATGTAATGTGAAGTCGGGATGAATTTAACCGGAAAACAATTATTTACTTTCCTAAGGGTTTTTATTACTGTAAGTGACAGTAAAACCTGGATGGTTTTAGTTACCTATTTATAAAATGCCTAGAACAGGACCTTGTACAAAAATTTTTGTCGAATAGGAAATGGTTGTGGGAGCGGTCAAAATAAGTATCACTAATAAGTGAGATTTTCATATATTATTATAGTCAGAGTTTCGACCCAAATTTTATGTCATCATCAGGGCTAAATGAGAACAACCAGAAAACAACAAATTAGAGAAATGATATAAACAAATATCATATGTATGTGAAACATTAAACAAAGCTTGTACTTGTGTCCTGGAACAGAGAAAATTCGTTATTTTCTAAAATGATCCAATTATATCGTACAATCCAAGGTTTAATAATTTAAAACTTATGTAGGTTAAACAATTTTTATTCAAAGAAATAAAATATCTAAAATATAAAATAATTTCTAATGCCTTATAAATAATCGAAACACAATTAATTAAGCAGGTTTCAAAAATTATCACTTTAACACAGAAATAACCATATGACTTGAGCTGCAAAACAAGACTAACTCTTTGCGAGTACCTAAAATCGTAAAGGCTCGGGACCTCCATTTTACGTCCTATCCGAGGGCCGGCCAAGGATTTTTTACTCTCATTGACGGACCACCGTGTGACTCGAACCGCGACGTTTATTATTGTAGACTGCTTGGCTTGCAACTACACCATAGGTGACCTCTAGATTAAAAATGATGCATCCTGCAGGCTCGGGACCTTCAATTTACAACCAATCCAAGGGACGTCATATCTAAGGATTTTTTACTCCTTTTAAAAAATCCAAGGGCTACCACGAGACGCCGACCAGCGACTTTTAGTATTGTAGGTTGCCTTGCATGCTATCCAATGCACCACAGGTGTCCCCAAAGATCAACTGTGAAGTAGTCTATTGGAGACACAAAAAACACCCGGCTTTTTGTTTTTCAAAAAAGTCTCTGTGCTAATAGAATAGAATTAGGCTTAACGGACCCGAAGGTTCGATGCCGACAGTAGCAATGGCTCCCTACACAGCCCCACCCACCTCCCCACGTCCAATCCCAACTCAACAACATCAGCTCTCACAGAATCCTCCCACCTTCGCCTAGTCCTCTGACTCGGCAAAGCGTTTATCAATCTTTTAGGTATACGTTCAAAACTAAGACTCGCAATTTAGCAGGTCCGCATTAACCGACGCGCAGCTGTAACTTGGAATAACCCCTTGCTAAAACCTGAGGTCAGATACCCCTTGGTATTCCTTGCCTCCTCATATACTGCCCTATGACCCCGACAGTTGACCCAGTACTCTACCCCTCTTCTGCTAGGATGATGAACGATATGTATTCCTCCCTCCAGAGATGTATGGTGTCCCCGACAGCCCTCTGCTACGACCTCCAAAGCGTGCCAGATGGGCCGGCGCGTGTGTCACTGTTCACCCTTTCGGTGTCTCTTCATGCATATGGCGTCGCATGGTGTTACCAACGAAGGAGCTTCGTTCGCAGTACATGTAGTCAATTTGTTTACGTTGTAGAATGCATGACGCTGTTTATTCATATCCAGGAACTGAGGAGGGGCGTACTTTTATATATATATATATATATATATATATATATATATATATATATATATATATATATTTAAACAACTTTTTTTAACTTTCCTTTGGAAGCTTCAATCACCTATTAAAAGATCGATTATGAGGAAAATGGTATTTCTATAGAAAGATACGAGTATAAGTAATATGACATGTAATTCTACAAATAACTCCATTGCCATAGATTAAATCCTTAATAACTGAAGAAGATTTCCTCTAAGTTGGAAATCTATATTTTATCAGAAACCTGAGGCGGGAAACGAGAAATGAAATGGAGTAAATTCCAATTTGGTGATTTCTTAAGGGGGTCACGTTTTTTTATCGAATAAGAAAGGATTGCTCAAAAATTTTGGAGGTTATAATATTATATTTAAAAAAGTTGTTTCATTCATTGAATCCCTGCAAATGAAGAGAACAGATTGACCTTAGCAGGGATTTGAACCCCGATTTCCTTATCACTAGTAAGTGATAGTAATAGTAAGTGTTCTTGCCACTTGAGCCACCGGGCATGTATCTCGGTCAAGTCTTTCTTCGGTCTTGAGGGGTTTGAGTCTTTTGCCAAGAGTCCTTTATCATTTAAACATGTGGGCCCCTTTCCCTATATTATAAATTATATTACACTATTATATATATATATATATATATATATATATATATATATATATATATATAATATATTATATTACACTATTATATATAATATATTATATATTATATTACACTATTATGTATAATATATTATATTACACTTATATATATATATACAATATATATTATATATTATATTACACTATCTGGGACTCCTTTCCTTCTGTCGAAAAGGAGTCCCAGATAGTGTACTGAATCCGTCTGTGGAATTTGGTTGTTGTCAATAAAAACAGGAGGGGGGGGGGAGGTATGTCTAAGCCCGATGCGATGTGTTTTAATTTGTCATGACGAGTCTAATTTTCCATAGTTGAAACCAGCCGTGTAATTTGTGTAAAAATTAAAAAAATATTAAAATTGTTGATTCTTAAAACAATGTATGTATTTTTTATTCTGTGTATGCAATTCTATATTCATTCAATTTAGATTTTTTTATTCTAATAACTATTTACTGATTTTTTCTCATTATTGAAGCTGTGTTTTTAAAAATAAACGTTATAAAATTTATGTATACTATAATAAAGGTTTAAAAATCTGGTAAAAATCACACAACTTTCACTTACCAACTTAGATCAGAAATTAATGTGTTTTGTTAATTGCCACTACTCAAAGTTATACATTTTTTCACATTCATTTCTTATTTTTGTTTTCATTTGCTCAAAAAAAAACAACACTTATTTCTGTTATTATTAAATCAAAGTTTTTACTGGTGATAATTCGGCAATGCAAGCATAATTCTCCAAGTCGTCTGATTTTATAATTCTCTATGTACTTGTTGAATATTTCATTTAGTTCCCATGAAACAAACAATTCTCATTGAATGAACAGAACATCTTTTATTATAACGCATTGGTTTGTCATTAAAGGCGACTAGTGCATGCGCGAGCTCGAGGTGTTTTACGAGTATGAGTTGACGGTATATTTTTGTTTTTTTCTCCTGTATATGTTTACTAGATTTTTTCATATATCATATTTAGCCATTTCCTATTTTTAGGCGTGATGAGAGACAGTTAATTTCTCAATATAAACTAAAACAAAGGTACTTCATAGGAAAACAAAAAAGACCCCTTCCCCATTTAAGCCCCCTCCAAAAATTTGAATACTGATAAAACATACCTGATACTATTGAAAACCTAATTTTCATTAAACATGACAAATTTGATCAAACTCATTAAAGCCGTTTTTGAGATAATCGAAAAAAAGGTAAAAATTGGAAAAAAAACATTATGAAATAAAGTGCCCCCTCCGTCTAACCAATTTTGATGAAATGTTTGCTGTCACATCTTTGGCATATACATATGTCAAATACCCAGTTTGATCAATATCTTTAAAGCCGTTTTTGAGTAAATAAAAAAAAAACACATAAAAATGATACAAAATTTATTAAGTAAAGTCCCACCTCCGGTTGATCAATTGTGATGAAATTTTTACAGTGATATCTCGGGCATATTAATACATCAAATACTTACTTTAATTAAAATCGTTAGAGCCGTTTTTGAGAAAATCGAAAAAACCTAAAAATTTATTAAATAAAGTACCCCTACCGTTTGACCAATTTTGATGAAATTTTTGCTGTCACATCGCGGGCATATACATACACTAAATACCCAATTTCAGGTTCGCACGGTTAATAGTTTTTGAGCTAGTCTGTTCACACACACACACACACACACACACACACACACACACACACACACACACACACACACACACACACACACACACACACACACACACACCCACACACACACACACACACAGACCATTTCGCGGGACTTGGTTATTTCGACTCAGGGGACCCCAAAACGTGTATTTCCGTTGAAAACCGGAAGTCGAAATTTTTCAGGATCGCAATACTTTCCCTTACTATATATTTCATATATACAATAGGTAAGTGAAAGTAAAAATAATCAATGATTCATTTTTAAATTTTCTCAACATTAATAAATTTTTAATTAAGGTTTATACCATATGAATTTTGAATTATTAGGAAATGCTGTAAACCCTTTCAATATTATTGTTATTATTTAATATAGAAACATTTATAGACTGTTATAAGTTAAATATTTCATCCTACTTTATCAAGTTGACCGCCCCTTTGTAAATATTTAATTCAACTATTAGCTTCACCCAGTCTGGCTTTGAATTATTGATAACTTTCAATGCCCAACAAACTTTTACATTAGCAATTTGAACAGCTAAAATTAATGTATTAAGTTTCATAAGTGGTTCTTAAGCTCTTACCGGCTTTAAATAATTAACTATTTTCTTTATATTTATATTTTAAAGTGTAAAGTGACAGGCAAAGCCAAGACATACAGCTTTGGTTAAAGGAAGTTATTTTTCAATGTCCTGTATTTGCCTAGTTTCTCCTGACAACGATTATTTGAATGTTATATAAAAACCGATAGATCAGCTGGGCTTGTCGGGTATCTCCTGAATTTGATGTGTGTGTGTGTGTGTGTGTGTGTGTGTGTGTGTGTGTGTGTGTGTGTGTGTGTGTGTGTGTGTGTGTTGTGTGTGTGTGTCTGTGTGTGTGTGTCTGTGTGTGTGTTTGTGTGTGTGTGTGTGTGTGTGTGTGTGTGTGTGTGTGTGTGTGTGTGTGTGTGTGTGTGTGTGTGTGTGTGTGTGTGTGTGTGTGTGTGTGTGTGTGTGTGTGTGTGTGAACAGACTAACTCAAAAACTATAAACCGTGCGAACCTGAAATTGCGTATTTGGTGTATGTTTATTTAATAATTTTTTAGGTTTTTTCGATTTTCTCAAAAACGGCTCTAACGATTTTGATTAAACTAAGTATTTGATGTATTAATATGCCCGAGATATGACTGTAAAAATTTCATCAAAATTGGTCAATCGGAGGGGGTACTTTATTTAATAACTTTTTGAGTTTTTTTCGATTTTCTCAAAAACAGCTTTTACGATTTTGATTAAACTGAGTATTTGATCTATTTATATGCCCGCGATGTGAAAGTCAAATTTCATCAAAATTGATCAATTGGAGGGGGCACTTTACTTAATAAATTTTGTCTCACTTTCACGTGTTTTTTTTTATTTACTCAAAAACGGCTTTTACGATTTTGATCAAACTGGGTATTTGATGTATGTATATGCACGTGATGCAAGGGCCGAAATTTCATCAAAATTGGTGAAACGGAAAGGGTACTTTATTTAATAAACTTTTTTTCCATGTTTTACCCTTTTTTTTTTAATATCTCATGAACGGCTTTAATGATTTTCATTAAATTTACCATGTTTAATGAAAATCGAATCTTTTTTAATCTCAGGTAAGCTTTATCATTATTAAAATGTTCTGAAATGCTTAAAATGGTGAAGGGGCCTTTTTTGTGTTTTACTATAAACACAAAAATAATCTTTGTATTTGTTTATCATGAGATAAATTATCTGTTTCTCGTTCCGCCTAAAAATAAGAAAGGGCTAAATATGAAATTAAAAAGAAACATGTAAACATATACAGGAGAAAAAAAGAAAGATATTCCGTCAACTCATAAAACAGATTGAACCCTCGCATGCGGAGTTGGCCTTTAATGACAGACCACTGTTTATAATTAAAACCGTTCTTTTCATTTAATGGAAATGATTTGTTTCGTGGTAACTAAATGAAATTTTCAACAATTACATAGAGAATTATAAAATCAGACGACTTTGAGTATTATAGTATTATGCTTGCATTGCCGAATTATCGCAAGAACGTTTATTTAATAATTTAAAAAAAAATAGTGTACTTTAGAGAGCAAATAAAAACATAAATAAGAAACGAATGTAGAAAAATATGTGGCTTTGAGCAATGGCTATTAATAAAGCACGTCAATTTCTAATCTAAGAAAGTTGGTAAGTGAAAGTTGTGTGTTGCGCGCATCGCACCAGATTTTTAAAATTATATCCAATAAAAAAATTGGAAACCCTTGAACACATTATATTAGAATGCCCGATGTATGAAACATTTAGAAAACAATATATAAACAAACATGTAACATCTGTTTACAGCAGTACCGATAACCTGATATCCATTTTAAATCCTAAAGAGAATATAGATATAAACGATTTGTTTAGTTACACTATGGCTGCATTAAACTTAAGATCATTCATCACTAATGAATAATTGTTTTTTGTTCTTTTTTATATTTTAAACAATATACCGTCTTTGTTTACTGAGAAATTAAATGTTTTAATTTAGTTAGCGATGGGTATAGTTATCAAATATAATATTTAGCTTTAGTTTATATATAATAGTTATTTTATTTTATTTAATTTATTGTGAATGTTATTTAGATTATTATTGTTTATTATTTATTTATTTCATTTTTTTTTTCAATTTCATTTTATAGTTAATATTTTATAGCAATGTGAGAAATTATTTTAGTTTATACTCACCATACCCCTGTAAAATGTTTATTTACATAAATACAGAATTTTTCCATTCTATTCTATTCTAATTTTTTTTAATATGTTGGGTTTCTACAGATTATTGTAGATAAGCAATTTTTACAAACCATATATTTTTGAAATCACTATAAAAGCTTACATATATTGTCTAATCAATGAAAAATAACTGAAAGTATTAATATTCAAGGTTGAAAAGGGCAAGTTTTAAATTTATGATTCTGTATTCAAATCTTCGATAGGTTCTTTGACAGTGATAGGCTTGCAAAATTTTAATCCTTAATTTTTAGATTTTAGGAAGATATTTCCGAACGTACTGGTTTGTTGAGTTTCTCCTAATAAAGATTTTTGAATCGTCTATAAAAGCCTAAAGATCAGCTGGACGTGGCGGGTATCTCTTGAATTTAATGTCTCGGCATGCCAGGAATCCAAAAAAAAAAATAAAGCGATAATAGATTTTTTTTTTTTGGACATTTCGGTTTTCTTAAACGCCTTATTCAAATTTAGTTAGTAGTAAATAATAATAACTGCATTTCGACGCATTGGCAATTCCGCAGCTAGGCGTTAAGCCTCCACCTTCTCCTGTGGCATGGGAAAAACCCGTATATCGAGAAGGCTTGGAAGGGGAGAAAAAAAAGGTATGAACCGAAAAAAATTGATAAATAACTTGTTGAAAAAAACAGTAAAAGTTTAAAATTGTATCTCAGTTTATTTCATGCTTCCGGTATTTTTTATAATCTATTTACAAATTATATTTACACCTCTTCTAAATCAGTGCACCCCTAAGGAATAAGTATTTCTCTACCTGTTGGTGTACATTAGGTGTTTAGATTAGATTAGATTAGATTTTTATTATGGACACGCAACATCTAAGGTCTTTTGTGCCCTTTAAGTATTCAAAAATTGGTACACACATATACATACACACACATACATACACATATACATACATACATACATATATACACATATACATACCTCTATACATGTACACATATACACATACATACCTCTATGTACACATTTGTACAAACATATACATACTAGTACATGCGCAAATATACACAAATACATATCTATAGACACAGACACATATAAATACATGTATATATACATATATAATAAAACCATGTTTAGACGTAGACGCAACAGCACAAAATGCTATTGCGTCCACATGCACACACCTTATACTATACAAAATATCTTAACTTCATCACACATGTATTTATAAACACATTTATCCATATATACAATTATATGTAAATCTCCTCTAAATTTCGATTCATTTATTTATTTATGTTTCGGGTTTCCACGTTAAATTTTATTGATAAAACCGTTTTTCTTTAGGAATTCGATAGTTATTTCTACGTTGTGTTCATTATCGCCTAATAATGTTTGGATATTTCTTACTAGCATGTGATTTCGAAAGAAGCTGTCGAAGATAGGGCATTTTTCTAAGATGTGGTCTATTGTCAGCCGTTCGTTGCAATTTCCACATGTCGGCGGTGCGCTCTTATCGATGAGGAAGCCGTGCGTGAGTCTTGTGTGTCCGATCCTTAGTCTAGTTAAAATAACCTCCTCTCTTCTATTATTCCTACAGGAGCTTTTCCATTCTTTTGTATCTATTTTAATACTTCTTAATTTGTTGGAGCCTTCAACAGTATCCCAGAGCTGATCCCACATCGTCTTGGCTTGGAATTTCAGATAACTGCTGATATCTGTTGGTGTAAAGACATTGGTGACATCTATTGAAGACAGTGCTGCGTCCTTGGCCGCAAGGTCAGCTTCTTCATTCCCCTCAATCCCTACGTGCGATGGTGTCCATACAATAATTATATTTTTGTTCAAGTCGTTGGTCATGGATATATATGCTTGAATTCTTTTTACGATGGGGTTTTTAGGGTACAAGTTTGTGATTGCCATTATAGTCGACAGGGAATCTGTGCATATAACGAAGTCATCCTCATCTCGCTGCATTATGTGGTACAGTGCTGCACTTAAAGCGTAACATTCAGCGGTAAAGTTACTTGTGAAGGACGGAAGTTTATATTTGATTATACAGTTTCTAGTTACTACGGAGCAGCCGACGTTGGAGTTTAATTTAGACCCATCTGTGAAAAGAAATATACTATTTTTATATTTATCTTTAATTTGATTATATTCAGATCTGTAGGTGTATTCTGAAGTGCTATTTTTATTATGTTTTTTCAGAGTGAGGTCTATTATGGGCAGTTTTAGTGTCCATGGTGGGAAGACATATTGTTCAAAGGTTGTTTCTAGATTTCGGATTTCCTCAATGTATCTTCGCGCTCTAATTCCGAGAGGTGCAGGTAGTCTTCGGTTAGTAGTATATCTTCGAGATTTTGGTTGGAAGATAGGTTTCCAGGATGGATTGTTGCGGTTGAACTTTAACCTACCAATGTATCCACAAGCCAACTGGTGTCTTCTCACCGTTAGTGGAGCTAGACCAGCTTCTACACATAAACTATTGACTGGGCTAGTTCTGAAGGCTCCTGTAGCTAAACGGATACCGGCGTGATGCACAGAATCTAAAGAGGAAAGCAGTTTGAGATTGGCTGAAGAATACACGATGCTGCCGTAATCTAATTTGGATCTGATTAGACATGTGTAAACTTTGAGCATGCTTGTCAGCTCCCCATGAACAGCCAGCTAAGACCTTAAGTACGTTGAGTCTTTTTTGGGTTTCATCCTTTAACCATTTGATATGCTCTTTCCAGTCAAGTTTACTATTTAATATTAGTCCTAGAAACTTAATATTTTGTGCGAAATTGAGCTTTTTCCCTGTGTAAGTCAGCTCTGGAGGAGGGGTTGGCGTTCTGAGTTTTGAAAATAGCACGCATTTTGTTTTTTCTATTGAAAAGCGCAATCCGGTTTGTGCGGACCATGATTCGAGGTTCTTCAGGCATTTTTGTGCTGTTGTTTTCATCTTGTGTCTGTCTTTAAATGTAAGAAGGAGAGCGATATCGTCCACAAATAGAAAGGTTTTGATGGGCTTCGGTATGAAGTTAGTCACTTTATTAATGGCGATCGCAAAAAGGACACCACTAAGGACGCTTCCCTGGGGTATTCCGTTCCTCATTTTCCTTACTGAAGATTGATGGTTTCCTACTCTAGTCTGGAAGGTTCGTTCACTTAGAAAATTTCCAACAAAAATGGGTAAACGACCTCTAACTCCCCATTCGTGTAGTTGTTGGAGGACTAGTGATGGGTTCAAGTTATCGTAAGCTTTTTCTATATCGAAATAAATTCCCAGGCATTCCTTCTTGTCTGCGAAACTATTCAATATTTCGTACTCCATCTTTACTAGGTGATCCATCGTAGAGCGTCCCGTTCTAAATCCACTTTGCGCGTTCGATAGTAGGTTATTCGTTTCTAATAGCCACATCAGCCTTTTAAATACCATCTTTTCTAACAGCTTACATATGCAACTGGTGAGTGAGATGGGGCGGTAGTTGGAAGGATCTAATTTATTTTTACCCGATTTTAAAATTGGTATTATAATTGCCCTCCGCCATGCATTAGGAAAATCCCCTGTGCACCATACATGATTGTAGAGGGCTAGTAGTGCGTCCTGTGCCGGCTTTGGGAGATTTTTTAACATGGCGTTATGGATATCGTCGACTCCTGGTGATGTAAGTTTTAATTCCTTGATATTGGCTAGTAATTCGGTTCTTGTAAACGGAAGGTTATGCGCTTTTTCTGATTGGGTATCAGTTGTACCAATGTCCGGGTTTTCTGAAATTAATTGTGGTAGTTGTGCACTATATAAACTTGTATAATATTCTGCAAAGTGTTCTGCTAAAATATGTGGGTCTTGCTCCACTTGGTCGTTGATTAAAAGAGTAGGATAGTAATCAACGAATTTTCCGGAAATACTTCGAATTTTTTTCCAAAATAACTGAGGTGAGGTGTTTGTGGAAATACTTTTTAGAAATTGTTCCCAGGATTCCTTTTTCTTGGTTTTAATAATTCTTCGGGATATTGAGCGTTGCTTTTTATATTCAACTAGGTTGGTTGAGTTAGGTTCCTTTTGAAATATTCTGAGGGCTTCTCTTCTTTTCTTGATTGCTTCTTTGCATTCTTTGTCGTACCAAGGAATTCGTTTTTTGCTATTATTATTACTGCTTGAACTTTTAGGGATTGTCATTTCCGCCGCTTTAAGAATGGTCGAGGTGATAAGTTGGTTTTTGTCTTCACTATTATCAATTGTTAAGATGTTTGGTTCATTTATAATTATTTGATTTTGAAAAGTTGTCCAGTCGGATTTGTCTGTGATCCATCGGGGGTGTTTGGAAATTTGGGAATCGCCATTAATGAAACTGATTATTATAGGGAAATGGTCACTTGAATATTGGTCTTTAGAAACTTGCCAATTTAGATGGGTATATATGGACGGGGAGCACCAAGTGAGATCTATCGAGGAAAAAGTATTGTATGCTGGGCTTAAGTACGTGGGATGTCCGGTATTTAGAATAATGAAATCTAAACCATCTATTATTCGCTTTATAGTATTTCCACGGCTAGAACAATATGTAGAACCCCAGGAAGTGTGATGTGAGTTGATATCGCTCATTACGATACATGGTGATGGAATATTATTTAGAAAATTATGCAACTCCATTTCAAATAGGTTGTCAGGAGGTAAATATATATTACTGAGAAAGACCGGGAAGCGAAGAAAGACCTTGACAACTATGGCTTGAAGAGAAGTATTAATGGTTATCAATTCAGAAACTACCTTTTTATGCACAGCAATAAAAACACCTCCACATGCCCTATTTCCATCTTCAAAATCTTTTCTATAGACATTATATTCTTTTAAATTAAATTTTTTCTGAGGAAGCAATTTGCTTTCTTGTATGCTTATTGCTATTGGCTGGTATTTATTTATTAGAAGTTTCAATTCCTCATATTTGCCAGTTATACCGTTACAGTTCCACTGAATTATATTTGTTGAGAGATTCATTTTTAAAGAATGGATTGAAAAATATATTATAATATGTTTAAAAGTTTATAAAGGAATAGAAATTCAATTAGTTAATTTAAGTGTAAAATAAAATATTTTAATTGAAATTTATTGATATAGATTAATTAAAAATAAAGAAGAGTTTAAATATGCGTCAATGGGTATTTAACAAGAATTTATAATTTAGATCATGTTTTAATCGGTTTGCATTCTTTCTTTGCTCTGTTTTCGCTTAGGTGATTTATTTCTAGACCTACTTCTTGTACGTCTTTCCTTAACTAATGTCCACTCGCCCTGGTCCTCTGAGTGAACGAGGGGAGTGTTTACATCGTGGGATGTGGGTTGTTCCGAAGATGTAGTCTTCGGATTTGAGGATGGCTGGCTGGTTTTCACCAGTTTTCCAGCCGAGGGTGCTGGTGCTTGGGGGAAATTTGAAAAATCAGGAGGAGATGAATTTGAAGTAGAGAGGTGAGGAGCGGGGATGGGAGGCGGGTGGTGGGGAAGAGGTAGGGTGGGGGGATTGCCTTTATCATTACCCGAAGTGCTGGCAATAGCTAAAGGCGCCTTACTCATTACAGGCTCTAAAGGTGTTTTAAATATAAATGCAGTGACATTTTGTTCGTCCGTCTGTACACTAACGTTCCTCTTATTTTTCACAATATTAGAAAATGTAATTTGTGTCGTTAATGGATGCAATTGTTCGTATTTCTTTTTGGCAGCTCCATAAGTTATTTTTTCAGCCTCTTGGATACTTTTTATTTCTTTTTCCTTTATAAATACCGGACAGTTTTTTGAAAACGAGTCATGTTGACCCGAGCAATTAACACATTTTGAGGGACTGTTACATTCGGTTCCTTCATGCTTAGTTTTTCCACAATATCTACATAAAGGCTCCTTTTTGCATGTAGTTTTTGTATGACCAAACTTTAGGCAAATATAGCATCTGGTTGGATTAGATACGAATTGCCTAACGGTAATGTTGTAAAAACCTATTTTAATTTCATTAGGAATCGTGGGGTTATTAAAGGTTAAAAGGTAATTATGACTGTCTCTTTTCTCATTGTTTTTAAAATAAGTCAATCTTTTAACATCCTGTACATTTTGGGATTTTAATTCATCTTTAATTTCGTCGATGGAGCAATAATTTAGATCCGGGCACCAAATAATACCTTTACTTAAATTCAGTTTGCCATGTGGCTCTACACTAACAGGGCAGTTGTTAAATAAATTTTCACATTTAAGAAGCCTTACAGATTGTGTTTCTGAGAAAACTTCTACTAAAGGTGTTCCATCTTTTAATTTTTTAATGACTTTAAGTTCTCCAACTAAATTGTTTAAGCTTTTATGAATTAAAAAGGGAGAAACTTTCCTAAAATCTAAAGAATTGCCTTCCTCATCAGTAGCTAATCTTTTTATTATTAAAAACTTTACGCAATTTTTTTGCTTAAAATCGTTATTTTCCATTAATGTGCCTTTGATTCTGCCTTTTTTCCTCTTTAAGGGAGGAGAATCTGCCATTTTAACCAGTAAAATAAACTATTAGTAAAATAAAACACAAAAAAAGATAACTTCTAATATAAAATAATCAAAATGTATTTTAAAATAAACAGAAAAAAGAAGAGAGAAAAAAAAAATAATATTTGGGTTTGACTTATCAGTCGATGCTTGTTGCTTAATCCCCGGGAACTCTAACAGCCTACGTCCTCACTGCACCAGGTATAAACACAAACTCAGGTGTTTAGAGATTGAACTTGCGATTGAAACGATTTAAAATAGTATAGTAATCAAAGCTTTCTTAGAGGAAATTTTAACCAATTTTATGTGTAAATTACTTAATGATTTGTTTGGAATTAAAACATATAAATTGGAAATAAAATTAAAATTTCATTTTAATTGAATAGTATGAAGTAATAAATTAATCTTTGGCCACACCGGAGGTGTGAGGGGATTAGTGAGAAGGCGTCTCTTGGTGCGTCACCTAAGAAATGTATAATAAAACACGTTTTCGGTCTTCACCAAAATACAATACTATACCCTTATTGTAGTTTTATTAATAATAATAGTTT
Organism: Aelia acuminata; assembly: GCA_911387785.2. Taxonomy (NCBI): domain Eukaryota; kingdom Metazoa; phylum Arthropoda; class Insecta; order Hemiptera; family Pentatomidae; genus Aelia; species Aelia acuminata. The sequence goes on along the minus strand of OU426982.1, from coordinate 149,346,063 downwards.
TATTAAAAATAATAGCTAACTTTGTTTGTTTGTATTACGTCCATTTATGCTACTAAGGCTAGTAGGACGATGCTACAGTGGGAGTCCTAAATTTTGCCTATCCAGCTATAATTAGGATAGGGGTCTTTAGCGAGTATCTGACATCGCACCGGCTCGGGAGCTCCATTTTACGTCTTATAAGTATATAAATAGATAAGTATTTAAAGTCTTGTTTACATTCTTATCATTTTGAAACGAATACACCTGTTTAATTTTTTTTTTTTTCAAAGCCACTTTATGCTACTAAGGCTAATCGGTCGATGCTACAGTGGAAGTCCTAAATTTTGCCTAGCCAGATATCGTACCGGCTCCGGATCTCTATTTTACGTCCTATCCGATGGAAGACATTGCCAAGGATTTTTTACTCCCATTAAAAAATCCTAGGGCCACTCCTAGGATCCTAAGCGAACTCGCGACCTTTAGTATTGTAAGTTTCTATGCTAACCACTACACCAGACGTGACCCCGCAGATTATTGGTAACTTTTTATAATAAAAAACAAAATATGGAGCTGCAAATTATCGTTTTGTTTTTTAGGCAACCAAACTTACTTTTTATTGGTTGTTGTTACTTTGTTTAACATCCCTTTATGCTACTTAGGCTAATCAGATGATGATAAAGTCCTAAATTTCCTGAAGTGGAGTCCTTAATTTTGCCTATCCAGGTTAATTAGCATAGTGATCGTTCTATCTGAAGGACGGCATAGCCAAGGATTTGTTACTGTCTTTACAAAATCCTAGGACGACCTCTGGACGCGAACCAGCGACCTTCAGTATTGTAAGTTGCCATGCTAACCTTTATGCTTTTTTTATTACTAGTATAAAATAAGCAATTGCAACTCTGTATCGTACAGTATGAATTTAGCTCCCCCGAAGTTGATAATGATACGATATTAAGATACCTTAGAAGAGAGATATGATAAGATTGAAGATATATCGTGAGTAGCGAAGATACGTTAGCTGAAGCTTAGCCGCTATGGTCCTATTGTTCCGGCCCCGTTGTTAATTTAGGCTAAGAATAGTGAGTGATATAGCGAGCCTGCTCAAGTTGAAATATTCGGATCCGCAAAGAGGCTCATTTAGTCCCTTCTCTTATAATGTCACCTTATAACTTAAGTTAAGGCACTGCGTTGTCTCCTCCCCTCCCCTACCAACAATTTATTGTGACATTTTCAGCTTTCCTCTTTAATCAAATCTCCCCCGAGTTGGGTTAAGAATTAAACAATAGCTTTTAAATAATATATATATATATTTATATAGGGGAAAGTTCCCTGTTATGGGATGCTTTTTTTAAATATTTAATTGGTAGGCTTTAAATTGCTTAGACGATTCAAAAAATGTTGTACATTAAGCAGTAGTAGTAGTAGACCACAAAAATGGAAAACATCCCATACCTCCTTTATGAAATTTGTAATAATGGTTTATGTGAGATAAGTAAAATTTGTAAATTATACAAATTTGTTTATTATACAAAAGATATTCACAAAAATAAGTGTTGTAAATAGATACATCTCTATTATGTTTAAACAAAATATTTTTCAAATAATATTAAGGATTATGTGGATTATGAAAATAATGTGCATGAATAGGAGCTTTCAACACAGCAGGACACCCTTTATAGGAAGTAATCGGTATCCCATATTAGGTGATGTGGCTTCTTTTTTGGGGGTTATATTGCTTTGGTATGTAATTTAAAAAAGAAAGCTGTTAGCAAATAATGTAATAAATTGTTCAACATTAAAGATAATACAATGATGAAGGGAATTTAAATTATCTTGAGGCCTAAAATATCTGGACGAAATAATCACGAAAAAAGTTGTTTAACACAAAACAATAATTGACTGAAAGTAATCCAACAGGATGAGAATGTATAACAATGTGAGAAGGATATGTGCCGATGCGACATTAATCTTCAAAGCGTTCTTAGATTCAAAGCGAAGTTACAGTCAACACTATATCCAGAAATCACATATCCATTATTAGGCAGACATCCCATAATAGCGCACTTTCTCCCATATATATATATATCTATATATAAATTTAATTACGTACACAGAATCAAATAGCAACCAACTATTACAGTATTTTTTATCTTAAGTCTCTCGAGCCGGGCTCAACATTTTTTATGATTTGACAGAATATTTTTCTCCTGTATATGTTGATGATACTTGATTCTTTTCATATTTCATATTTATCAATTACCTAAGTGAAAAAAGTTATGAAATAAAGTACCCCCTCCGTTTGACCAATTTGATGGATTTTTTTTTGTCACACCGCGGTCATCTACATACACCAGATTCTTACGGTTTATAGTTTCAGAGCTAGTTGTTCACACACACACACACACACACACACACACACACACACACACACACACACACACACACACACACACACACACACACACAGACCGTTTCGCGGGACCGTTGAAAACCGGAAGTCGAAATTTTTCACGATCTCAATACTTTCCCTTACTATAATATCTCATATATAGGTAAGTGAAAGTAAAAAATCGTATTAAAAATTATTATGTGCTGATCGACTGCTATTAGATGGAGGTTTTTATGTAAATGATCACTCAACGACGAGTGTGACGAGTTTTGTAATACTTCCCAACAATTTTGATTGAAACGTTTGAAATTTTTGTAGGAGTATGTCCGCATGCCTTATGTGTGTGACCTTATTTAATTTGTGATTTAGTTTTATTTGTTTGTTTAATTAACTAACGTCACTTCATGCCACTAAGGCCAATCGTATGATGTTATAAAGGGATTCCTAAATTTGGCCTGTCCAGATATCATTAGGTTAAGGACCTTTAACGAGAATCTGACTTCGCACATGCTTTAATTTTCCATCTTTCGTCCTAATCAAGGGACGGTATTGGGATTTTTCATTCCCGGTTAATGGAAACCCAAGACCTTTAGTATTAGCTGCTATGCTTGACACTACATTAAAGATGACCCTTCTTTATCAGTTATAGTGGATAAAAAACATTTTCTTTTTTATCGATATATTTTGATAAGTTTTTGATATGCACATTTAAGAATTATCGATCGTTGAGAAATAATGAGAATAGAGAATAGATTCTAGTATTTTTTAATACGAGGATTAATAATAGGAGTTTCTTCCTTTTTTTTTTTTTTATATGTAGTCCCCAACCACTTGGGTCATCATAGGCTACAAACAATCAATCGTTATATTTCCATTTCTTTATATTATACTTAATTATCCCAACGTTTCGGGCTGTTGGCCCATCCTCTGTGGTAATCTATATTTTAAATTTGTTCTAAATTATTATTTTTTATTACAATAGTTGATTTATATAATTACCTATTTTATAAGTCATTTGTTCTATTGACAATTTTCATCATTCAAAGTTGTTACCTACGCTCATACAACTGCCATTTCCCTATTTTAACATTTATTTGGCTCTAGACCAATCACACTTTAAAACTTTAGTTTCTTTGTAGAGTTTGGGACTCAGATTATCTTGTCCTCTTCATCCTATTTCTCTGTTTGTTCATCTTTTGTGGTTTTCGAGGTTGTTTTTTATGCCGTGTTCCAATAATGCTGTTGTTTTTGTATTTGGGATAATTAAACATAATTTAAAAAAATGGAAGAGATCCCTTCATTAAAGAAATCCTAGAAACAACAACTCTACCTCATTATAATGAAAAACAACCTAGTAGTAAAGAATAGATTCGTTTCGCGATAAAACTTAGCTTGCCATATGGCTGTCCTCAGCAGGCCGAACACACAGTTATGGCAGGATACTAGCGAGCAATATAGAACTTGGCCAAAGTTTGTGTTGTCAGATAACGAGGTAACTTGGGAGATCCCACACGTGCTCAAAACAACTCTAATCACCGGAGGAGAGTCCTAAACGACCGATTCAACTTATATTGGAAACTAAATTATTTCCTTCATCGCCCTCCTTCCGAGTTCACGGGCCATTTATTAGAAATCCCTTTTGCAGCCTGAAGGCGCCCGGTGCAGCCTTATCGACCTCGGCCGAAACGTCGTTCCAGCGGTTTAGCCAATGTTCCGCTCAATTAGTCAGTTTATGCACGATAACTCATATACTAAACCATTTCAGGATATTTACGATTATACCGATGTGTAATTTAGATTTAGCAAGTAAATCGTTCGACCTGGTATAGCCACATTGGTTTCAACCGCGAGGGCAATGTAATCGATTACAGCTGAAATGAGGTTATTACAGTCGATTATACGTTGTTTTTTTTTTTAATTTGAAAGATTGTATTTAGTTTATCGGCAAGCTTTTCCCGGTCTCCTTGGCGATATTATTAAGATCCGGTTTCAACTTTTTTATCTACAAAAATTCTCTTATCTGGGCCCTTTTTCGTGAATTTCGCGTCCATAAAATGTTTGCTGTGATATCATAGCATACAAATTATAATTATAAAAAGTTTTTTTTGTCTTCATATCTTGATTTGCGCCTCTCAACAACTTCGACAAACAGCAAATTTGAGAGCTACACTAATTTAAATAAGGGCATGTTAGGCATGGGGAAGGATGGCACCCAGCGGTACCTCTTGTCTGGCTTGTGTCAGTTATTCTGGTTTGTTAACGAAGGAGATCCCTCATCCAACGCCTTTTTAATCTCCTATTTATTGGTATATTACCTATTGCCATGTCTCTAATCAGTCGGTTGAAGTGTTCTTGTAAGTGAGTGTGAAAACGTTTATAAAGTGTCTTTATATGTTGGTCTACTGTTTCTATTTGTAAGTCAGTATGTAGTGTTTTGTTAGTGACGTACCATGGTGCTTTAACTATGAGTCTTAACATTTTTGATTGAAAGGTTTGAAGTCGGTGTAAATGGGTCTTTTTAGTTGTTCCGGGTATCTGTGAAGAGTATGGCCTTATTGGTTTTATCAAGTATAAATATGTATTTAATTTTTGTCTATCTAAAGTTATAAATTAACATTAGATATCTCATTCATAAAATAAAATTTTTATATTTTGAAAAGCAGTACTTTAAGAACATGCAGTAGGTATGGTTTGAGGTTCCTCTCGCTCTGTGTCGCTTATTATAACCTTTTTTCAGGTAAAATCTACTGATGGGATATTTCATTCACCATCTGGATTTAATTAATATGAATTATGGCAAAAGAATAATTTGGTACGTTTTTGCTAACTGTCTATTGTGATTGTACTAAACCCACTTCCAATTATATTCTTTGTTAGTTCCTTTTAGATGTATGTTATTTATATTTAATCTCGACTCTGCTTAAATAGTCCAGTAAGTGCTAAATGAATGAATCATTAATACTTACTATAGTCAAATATGAGATGTAAAAAATATAAAACCCTTTTTAATTTTTTTACCAAACAATTTGAAATTTGGCGTAAGTTCTATTTTAAATACCGTTGGTTTTCAGATTAGCTGAAACGTTTCAATCTTTATCAGTGAATTTTTATATGACCGCATTAAAAAGAATAGGATGTAATTAATTCAACAATTATAGCTACTGAGCCTTAGCAACACGTGGTGGATATGCTTGTCTTTTATATAAATACTATTGCCCGTCGCGGCTTTGCCCGCGAGCCATTAAAATCAATTCTGTGATCATTATCTTGGTATTGATTTATTACAATATGTTAACTAATGTTAAGGAGATATAGTAGAATCGGATCTTCCGGTAGGTGGAATGTTGGAGGGGGAAGCTACCTGCTGGGTATAAGAAAGGGAGTCGCGCAATGGAGAGAGTTCACTAAACCGCGGAAACAAAAAATTGCTTACACGTCGTGAACGCTTCATTTTTCTGCTTTGAAACATGGTTTTTGACGCCCCTCGTATCAAGATCTTTAAAATGAGTCCAAATTAGATATTTTTTCTAGAAGTGCAAAAATAGGTGTCCGTTAGATTTAAACGTCAATTTGGCCAGTTAAGGGGTTACATTTTTGAAATTCCTTTCTTAGTGGTTACCTAAATCGCGTTTAAAATCTAAATTCCGAACTTCAAGTTTCTATCATTAGTAGTTTTTCTCTGCGTTGATTCTGTCAGTCAGGACAAAGCCTCTTATATATACAGAGATTAGATTTCATAAGTACCCATTTCATGTAAACATACCATGAGCTGGATTTTGTTACTTCTTATTGTTACTATCTGTAATTAGTCTCTAGCAATGATACTTTACATCATTCTGATATTATACATGTCTTCTTTTTAGCCCTGTTGAAGATCTACATGTTTGGTTCGAAACGTAACATCTCGAAATAAAAAAGTTTTTAGTCATTAATAGTCTTCTCATTTAATTTCGGTGCCATATTTAATTTTTTAAAGTTAATAAAAGCCGTAGGTCACCAAAATATATCATATATTTATTTAAGTATATAATCCATGACGTTTCGGCCTCAATGTGCCATTCTCAAAAGACAAAAACTTTATGCACATAGTCAAACAATTTATCCTTCTAAAAGAATTAGTCTATTTTTTAAAATACATATGTCAAGTATCTATCTGAATATCTGCCAGGTCTAACATCGTCAGATTATTAAGATTCAGTCGTTCCTAGCTAGTTGACGATGTTAGACCTGGCAGATATTCAGATAGATACTTGACATATGTATTTTAAAAAATAGACTAATTCTTTTAGAAGGATAAATTGGTTGACTATGTGCATAAAGTTTTTGTCTTTTGAGAATGGCACATTGAGGCCGAAACGTCATGGATTATATACTTAAATAAATATATGATATATTTTGGTGACCTAGGTGACCGTGATATAGATTTGGTGGCCTACGGCTTTTATTAACTTTAAAAAAATTAAAAAAAAGTTTTTAATGAAAATCCTGATAATTAATCATCCTATCCTAAGATATTATTGAAATGATGATATTTTTTTATAGTATCTTTTGTTCTCGTGTGCTAGTTAACAGGAGCCCCCTTTGACCTCAGATGGTGACTAATCTCCGCCTAATAGGCCCTAAGCCTCTCACCCCTTCGGCGGCCCTCTTCATTAAAATAACTACAACTAACTAACAATAGTTGTCATTCAGGGGGGAGCGAAAAAACGCTATTCATAGAGGGCCAATCGAGTCCCGTCAAATATTGAATATGGAAATCAATTCTAACTCCATTATAGGCCCCCGCCAGATGGGCAATAGTTAAAAGATTTTGTCATTTCCGCAGGAAGATTATGCTTCATAACAAGGATAGAAAGTCGCCCCAAGGGCAAGTTACTTTATTTGCTTAACTACAAAACCCAATTATTATTAATATTAATAGAGGCTTAACGAACCCAAAGGTTCGATGCCGACACCACACCTCGCTGCCTGCACACCTCCATCCACCGACCGCCATCTAGACCCAACTTCGGCAGATCAACTTTCATGCAATCCTCCCACCACCGTATCAGCCTAATCCTTGAACGTTTCCCAGTCGGCCCCATGCTTATACCGAGTTTCGCAATTTGAGATGCCAATTTCATTTTATTGGCATTATACTACGGCTATCAACTCTATTATACTGGATACAGTTCAGCCAGCAGGCGTCTAAATTCTCAGGTTGATCCCTGTATCAGGTTGATCTCATGTCCCTCTTCTTTACAAATACTCTTCGTAGTACTTTATTTTAAAAAATCCTCAGCCTTTGCTCACCCTTCAATTTTAGCGGCCACGTTTAACACCTGTAAAGGACCATAGAAAAACCAATAGTTTTGTCAATTCCAATTTATAAGTTTCAAGAAAGGAGGCGAAGAAAGAGAGGAAGAAAAGTAGTAAGCATTTTCGGCTTTTAATCCACCCTAAATTTAGTTTTTTCTAGTTGCCATTGCCCAATATCTAAATTTCTCTACGTGTTCTTTAAAATTCTCTACCTAAATATAGAATGTCTACGGACTTCCCTAAAGGTTAAAAGCATATATTTTGAAAACAGATATCTAATCCCTTGTTATCTCTTCTGTAGTTTTTGGCTATCACACCCAACTACTACAAATAGGTTGCGTAATCTTTGCCTTGCAGAAGACCTTAGGATTGGGGAATGGGAGTAAGAAAACTATGAAGTTCTTCGGATAGTTCTTAAAATGGAAGTCCCGAGCCTGTACGATGTCAGGTACTCGTTAAAGACCCCTATCCTAAGTATACCTGGATAGGCAAAATTTAGGACTCACGCTTTAGCATCGTCCGATTAGCCTTAGTGGCATCAAGGGTCGTAAAATATACAAACGAACAATCTTTGTACCTTTTTGATATTTCTTTGACTCGATTAGAGCAATTATAATTGCTTTATAACTATAGGGGAAAAAAAAAGGAATTGACTTCACATAAATATATTTTGCTTAAAGTCAATCCAAAAAATATCAAACTCAAAAACTTTAAGGCAATCTACAAGTCATTTAAATCTAAAAATAAATCCATGCGATCATAATACCAAAAGAAAAAATGTATCGGTAAAAGTTTCTAAAAATGCTTATGTAGCAAAAATGTAATTATTTTCTTTTGGTGTCCAAAAATATATTTAAGATCAAGTTTTGCAGAAATTAAAAATTGTCAAATGGGATAACCTACATTATAATAACAATGACAATTTATTTAATGTCCTATGAAATGAATATCTTTAACATTTTATGGTATCGAAAGGGTTTAAAGTATACTTATTCCAAAAAAGTGGTCAGTAATTACAAAGTTGCTTGTTAATCGAAATATTTCCGTACCATTAAATAAAAAAGCCAGATTAATAGGTTTTTAAAAAAAATTCAATATCATTTACTATCAAAAATCAATTTACAAATAATGGATATGCAATTTAGTTGCTAAATGCATATGTTCATGATTTCTCATCGTTACATTTGCAATATTCCTGAATTTGGCAGGTAAATAATTGGCTGTCGAAACCTTGCGTCCGGTTTATAAATTGTTCCCTTTAATATAATGCATTCCTCGAATTTCATATTCTGGGATTATTATATTGTTAGCTGGAATAACAAATCGATTTGCAAAGCTATTACCAACGTTCATTACACGAATTCTATTTGAAAGCTGCCTACATCGATACAGCCATATAAATAGTTAATTATTATATTTAGACTTTATAAAGGTATTTCATTAATGTTAATGGTTTTAATTATTTTTCTTTCTAATTAAGTCTTTAAACAGATAACTAATTGTTTTTGATTCTTGCATGTGATCTGTATCTGGTCGGATCCAAAATGATAAATAACTTTCAGGAGAAATCTAATTAGTACCTTTGTTAATGTTGAGATCTATATTTTAAATTTTAACCATATTATATAGAATACAATATAATAGAAAAATCTTTTATTTAAAAAAAAAATAAGTATTCTATATACAAATCTATATACATAGCTAAGGACAAATTTTGACGTGGCTTTCGCCGTCTGCCAGAAGTCCTAAAAAAAGAGAAAATACAGATAAAATTTTATTCATGTTTGGGCAAAAGAGCTTAAGTCATAATAAATATTTTTTGTCTCGTCTTCTTAAAATTTATAATTGACTATAATTTATTTGTTATTCATAATTTATTACGGCCTGTGTTGAAATAATATAGTTTAATGTATTATTCTGGAATAAAGAAATACTATCAGAAAGAATTTATAATGATTTTATATAATTTGGTAAAGATTTTTTTTTTTTTTTTTCACTCAACCATTTTTAAATCATCAGAAACAATACTAAACTGTTATTAGTAATATATAAAAAATTAACATTGTAAGTCGGCAAACATCACCCTGGTTGTGGATTGCCTGTAATCATACAAATAAATAAATAACTTGGTAAATCGTTGTTTAAGCTTTACATTCGATGACTTAACCCCTTTTGACCAAACACCAGTGATTTACAATGTTAAGAGAGTTCAGGTAAAAATAATTTTCTATTTTCTAACGCTTCTTTGGCTTAAAAATAAATTTCATTTAGTTTATTTTGTAAGGAACGGGGTAGCCCAATGGTAAGGCAGTTGATTGCTGTGCTCAAGGTCCCGAGTTCGGATCTGGAGTTCGAATTAGCCCAGGATATCTTTATTTTTTGCCACAGTTCGTCTCGTGGGCCGAGAGACCCTCCTGGGGCAAACCCAGCCTCTATAAAGTGGGTACCCTTAATTGAAAAATTAAGGGGGAAAAACCTGGCGGTTAAGCGTGATCACGGTCAAATCACCTCCTTGGAAACAGTACTCTTCCTTACATAGTACTGAACCCAGGACCCTTCATGGATTGTAGTGGTACAGGTTTTTTTTTTTTTTTTTTTAGTTTTAATATTTACCAAAATATTTCCCCCTGATGTAATTAAAAATTGGGCACACTCCAATAAAATGCACCATGTACATAGTTGGGCATATTTAAATAAACATGTAATCATGATTATGACTAATAATCAAAAATGTGAATAATGATTGTAATCATCATTCACAAATCATTCTTTAGCGCGGAATCATTAATCATGAATTGTATTATTCACTGGTCGTGGAGTATTCATGAATATAATGCATTCAACAATCATGAATGACCATTATTCATTATTAAATATTAGCCAGTAATCATGATTATGAGAATTCATTATTCATGATTACTAATTACTCATTAATCATGACTAATGGGAATTCACTACTCATGATTGCAGATCATTCATTAATCATGAATAATATAAATTCATTAACCACGATTACAAAAAAAAATCACAATTCTAAGTCTTACTAGACATGAATGATGATTGAAAATTTGTTTGCTCTTTCTATACTTGTCAATAGACATTTACTAATACCCATTGGAATTAGGGTCTAATTCTTTACTTGAGACTTCAAATGCTGTCAGTTGACTACACCCACTCTTAGGATTTGTCCTTGCTCATTAGGAAATCTTTTAATTCAGAAATGCATCCTCGCATTTTAAATTTAAATGAATAATGATTATGAATAGATCATATTCATGATTGATGATTGGTGAATATTTGTTATTCATGATTGATTAATATTAGATATTCATGATTGATGAATATTATAATAATCCTGGCTCATGAATATATTTTATTCATGAATAATGACTAACTGAATTTATCAGTATTTGTTAATCATGAATAACTGAATACCAGTTCAGTACCATATCAAATGAATTCCATAAACACTCAATAATCATCAAAAATACTCCGCACTGCTTATGAATAATGGTTATTCATTATTCATCTGTTGTATGATTACAATTATTCATATTCATTAATAATTTATTCAGATTGCAATTTGCCCAACTCTGACCATGTCCTCTATTTCATTTTTGTTGCAAATGGTACAATGATAATTAACTCCATTTACCCATGGTTTGTAATTTAGGTCTAACAGTTCTCCTTTTACTATTTACATCATTTACGCAGGATATTGGCTAATATACTGGCTAATAAAGTTTTATAAAGCATATTGTAGCAAGATTGCTGGGCTGCGGCTAAGCTCCACCGCTGACCTTCGACACAATGTAAGAATGCGGATAAATATGTCGGAAATATCTAAATGTTTATTTCAATCCTCAGTTATGCCCCCGAAATAGTATAGAAGTCCTTACAAGAGATAGGTGCTCCCCGCTGGTTAGTACTCGGTTGAGTGACTGGATAAGGGGAGTGGACAAAGAGCCTGCTGCACTTAGCCTGATGACTGTTCCCTCCTACCTTCTTCGGCTACTCAACTATATCCGAATGCCCGCGGCCAAACATCATAAAATGTCGTCGCTTTCTCCCTCTCCTCTCAGTTAAGAAATGAACCAGATGTTCTATTGCTTTCGAGAATTTCCAGCGTATAAGAGAGCCCTGCATTGCCTTTAGAAGATCGTTTACATTTTTAAAGATATTATGGTAATAGTATCACTATGTTATTTTTTTGCATGATCACATACTAGTAACTGTTACAGTTCCAAGCAATTCTAAAATTTTGTACAGGCAACAGAAAAAAACATCTGTTTAGGGGGGTCACCTGTGGTGTGTTGGTTAGTATGGCAACCTTCAATACTAAAGGTCGCGGGTTCGCGCCCCGTGGTGGTCCACGGCAGTAAAAAATCCATAGCTATGCCGTCCCTCGGATAGGACGTAAAACGGAGGTCCCGAGCCTGTATAATGTCAAATACTCGTTAAATATCCATATCCTAATTATACCTGGATAGGCAAAATTTAGGACTCCACTTCAGGCAATTTAGGACTGTATCATCATCCGATTAGCCTTAGTAGCATAAAGGGATGTTAAACAAAGTAACAACAACCAATAAAAAGTAAGTTTGGTTGCCTAAAAAACGAAACGATAATTTGCAGCTCCACATTTTGTTTTTTATTGTAAAAAGATACCAATAATCTGCGGGGTCACGTGTGGTGTAGTGGTTAGCATAGAAACTTACAATACTAAAGGTCGCGAGTTCGTCTAGGATCCTAGGAGTGGCCCTAGGATGTTTTAATGGGATTAAAAAATCCTTGGCAATGTCATCTATTGGATAAGACGTAAAATAGAGGTCTCGAGCCTTTACGATACCTGGCTAGGCAAAATTTAGGACTCCCACTGTAGCATCGTCGGATTAGCCTAAGTAGCATAAAAATGGACGTTAAACAAACAAACATCTGTTTCGGTTTCTTCTTCACAATATTCGCACAGTTAAATTTGAGTCACTGAAATTTAACCGTATTCTTCCTTTCCAGGTTAGTGAAAAACCTCATATAGTCACAATAGTATTAATAGTTCCGTTAGCGTAAGGCGCAAGTTACCTTATTCTTGTAAGTATGGTATGATGGAGTTAATGCAGGTAGAGGGGCTACTATTGAATAGCAGATGGTACAGGTGGTCCCAACGGTAGGCTATTGGTGGTCAAAGACTGATGTCCCTAGTCCCTGTTTGTTGGTACATAGTAAAATAGAAATTGTAGTTGAAGCTTCACATGTGATTAACCAAAAAAACAATTTTTTGAGTTTTAATCTTCTTCTAGCCGACGCACACAGGGGTATTTGTCCCTAAAAGCTGGCCAAAACCCATTTTTTGAAATTTGAAATTTCTGGTAAATAATGACTCGATGTTGAAGTAGAGGACCTGTTGGATCATGCAAGATGATTCTTATCTCTTCCAGGCCCTTAATCCGGCGGCTATTCTAATTCCAATCTGACCTTAGCCTTTACCTCGTCTCAGCTCATAAATAATGGGCTAAAAAATACATTAATTTTTTTTTTTTTCGTATGTATATTTTAGAGCTAAAAATTAAATTTGAAGGTTAAAAAGTTATACTCCTGGTCATTTCTGGGCAACGAAATATTTTTTATGATAATATGTAATTACCGTAGTTTATGTTTCATGAAAAAAATTCTGCGAATAGCTGCGGATGGGAGACTTATAATTTTTTTATTTCTAGAATGTTAGTTTCATTAAATAATAAAAAATAAAAAATGTTTTTGTTATATTTTCATTTATTCAAATTTTAGGATCTTCTGGAATAATAATAATAACCAGAAGGGAATTATTTGAAGTATTCTTAAATTAAACGAATTTTTGGACTCTTTTCGCATTGGGAAGTATTGTAATAGCCTAGACCAGGTAAAAGAGCTAAAACATAAATTATCAATTTTGAGGCATTATTTCTAAGTAAGATGGGATGCTTATTCAAGGAAAAGTAAAGTTTTTATAGCAGCAACAAGGAATGGCTAAGTGAGAAGATATAAATTAAAAGCTCAAGATCTGGTGGACGCCCTGAAAAATCATTTGATGGTTTAAGTGAAAGAAGCAAGAGGCGTAAAACAAAAAACTCAGATCATCAACTAGTACTGATATGCTGACGTACGCCACTCATATAAAACTAAGAGATTCTGGTGATATCAACGCGTCCCATGTTCCGAAGGATCTAACAAAAATCTGGTGCGTGCGCGCAACACACAACTTTCACTTACCAACTTACTTAGATTAGTAATTGACGTGTTTTGCTAAATATCATTTCCTAAAGTCACACATTTTTCTACATTCATATCTTATTTTTGTTAATCGTTAAAGCCGTTTTTGAGTAAATAAAAAAAACCCGTGAAAATGATACAAAATTTATTAAGTAAAGTCCCCCCTCCCGTAGATCAATTTTGATGAAATGTTTACAGTCATATCTCGGGCATATAAGTACATCAAATACCAAGTTTGATCAAAATCGTTAAAACCGTTTTTGAGTAAATAAATAAAACACGTGAAAATGATACAAAATTTATTAAGTAAAGTCCCCCCTCCAGTAGATCAATTTTGATGAAATTTTTACAGTCATATCTCGGGCATATAAATACATCAAATACCAAGTTTGATCAAAATCGTTAAAACCGTTTTTGAGTAAATAAAAAAAACACGTGAAAATGATACAAAATTTATTAAGTAAAGTCCCCCCTCCGGTTGATCAATTGTGATGAAATGTTGGTTATCACATCTCTGGCATATAAATACATCAAATACCAAGTTTGATCAAAATCATTAAAACCGTTTTTGAGTAAATAAAAAAAACATGTGAAAATGATACAAAATTTATTAAGTAAAGTCCCCCCTCCGTTTGATCAATTTTGATGAAATTTTTACAGTCATATTTCAGGCATATAAATAGATCAAATACTCAGTTTAATCAAAATCGTTAGAGCCGTTTTTGAGAAAATCGAAAAAAACTTAAAAAGTTATTAAATAAAGTACCCCCTCCCTTTGAGCAAATTTGATGAAATTTTTGCTGTCACATCGCGGGCTTATACATACTCTAAATTCTTAATTTCAGGTTCGCACGGTTTATAGTTTTTGAGCTAGTCTGTTCACACACACACACACAGACACACAGACACACAGACACACACACACACAGACCATTTCGCGGGACTTGGTTATTTTAACTCAGGAGATCCCAAAACGTGTATTTCCGTTGAAAACCGGAAGTCGAAAATTTTCACGATCGCAATACTTCCACTTACTATATATTTCATATATAGGTAAGTGAAAGTAAAAACTTCATCTCGTGCCATAAAATATAAGAAAGCATTTAAAAATTTCAATTTGTCAGAAAAAAACTACCTATCTGCACTGGAAGCTGCTATAAACACATTTTTAATGTCTATTAGAAATTAAGAAGCCTTTTCGAGAACGTTTGAATTAATAAAATGGAAGGAAATAGTTTTGGCCAGCTTTTGGGGTAGAACTACGCTGAGTGATATAGTTACTTGGAATTGACTAATTTATAAATTTGAACATTTTTTCTTTTGTCTTGATTAGACGGTTATATAATGGTCTTACTAACCGTAAGACTGAAGATATGTCCCGTTAATGATGTCAAGACATTTCCCAAGGCTCGATAAAACTCTTTGATGACGAGATGACATTAAGCCCCAAAGTGAAACCGATATAAGTCTTAAAGGTTGTTTTATCTTTCGGATTATAGCCTATTTATCTCTACCAATCCGTCTTATAGCCAGTGTTCTTGAGACAGTAATAGTCATCACCTTATAGATTAATTTATATAAGAATCCTGAGTTTCACTTTATACCAGCTCATATATATATATATATATATATATATATAATATATATATATATACATATAAAGAAATTAAATTATATATGAATACTTGAATATGTTGCAAATTACCATTATTAAATAAAATCTGATATTTACCTTGTTGAGTCAAGAGTAATAAAGAGAGAAAATTACGGAAGAGAATTTTTTTGAGGCGAGAGGTGGTAGGGTTTGTCGATTTCAAAAGGTTTATTTTGAGGAAAACCAAAGTGACTAACAAGGGGAGGGCACAGCTATGGGGCCGTCGATCGGGCCCATTTTTTTTCTGGTGATTCTACATCGAAAAATAGTCGACACGTGTCCGAGTGTTCCGTCCAATGGGCCTTAGGTGCCGAGAAATAAAATAAAATACCTTGAAAATCCTTTATTTTTTATCTTGAGTTTGGAAAATGATATCGACATGATTCTTTCACTAATTTATTTATTTTAGAGAGTAGATTAAAGGAAAAATACAACCGCAAAAGAATTATTCATATTTATTCAATTTAATTTAAAAAAATCTTCAAGTGTTCAAGTAAACTAGCTTTATAATTTTTTTAACATAAAAAACATAGCAGAATTGAGTTCAGCACCTCAAGAAACCCTGATGTCTTAAATATCATCCAATACAAAAAATAAATTTTTTTTCCTGTCAGGAGCAGCTTAAAAATGTTTCAGCAAAATTGTAGGTGTAGTTTCAAATTCTGCATCTCGTGTTGAGCTGATCCGAGTTTTACGTTCTTGAGCTCGTTGCATAGACCCATTTTCTCCTAGCCGACCAAGAAAAACTAAATAGGCTCCGTAAAATGAATTTACTAGTCATAAAAACATCGTGAAAAGGATAGAAATAATTACTTTTTAGAGTTATGTTGATGGAATATTCTGGCAAAATACTGACATTAAAAAATCATTTTGTGCAAAACTGTTTTTGTTTCATAAAAGTTTTCAGATTCGTTTTGAGGACAATCAAAAAAACCTATAAGTAAATTTTGGGAAGATTAAAACAAAAAAAAAATTAAAAATTGCATTAAAAGTTTCGCTAAGGCTAGACCCTTACAATTTCGTTAAACATCCAAAAATCCGACCATATTTCGGAGAAAAGTCTACCGATTCTCATCAAATTTAGAGGGTAAATAAAGGCTCTAGAGTTACACATTTTTACATTATCGAGATATTTTTACGTGTTCAGGAATCAACATAATATAAAGAAAAGTTTGAATTTAATTTTTATTTTGAGGACAATTTTTTACAAGAGCTTCCCGAGATAATACAATAGGTTTTTATATGGTTAGAAAAAGGAAGCTTTCTTCTATGCAACGAGCTCAAGAACGTAAAACTCGGATCAGCTCAACACGAGATGCAGAATTTGAAACTACACATACAATTTTGCTGAAACATTTTTAAGCTGCTCCTGACAGGAAAACAATTTTATTTTTTGTTTTGGATGATATTTAAGACATCAGGGTTTCTTGAGGTGCAGACTCAATTCTGCTATTGTTTTTTATGTGAAAAAAAATAAAAAGCTAGTTTAATTGAACTAACACTTGAAGTTTTTTTTAAATTAAATTGAAGAAATATTAATAATTCTTTAACGATTGTATTTTTCCTTTAATCTACTCTCTAAAATAAATAAATTGGTGAAAGAATCATGTCGATATCATTTTCCAAACTCAAGATAAAAAATAAAGGATTTTCAAGGTATTTTATTTTATTTCTCAGCACCTAAGGCCCATTGGACGGAACGCTCAGACACATGTCGACTATTTTTCGATGTAGAATCACCAGAAAAAAAATGGGCCCGATCGACGACTCCATATCTGTGCCCTCCCCTTGTAAGTGTAAAACAACATGACAAAACTAGGAATTGTTATAACTAACAATATAGATGGTCTAGAAACTTGACGGTAAGCGAATTCAAACTGTAAGCGAAATGTATTAAATTAAAATATTAAATGTAGTAAGGGAACATTTTTATTTATTTACGAGTTTAAAAAACAGATTTTTAGTGGTTAAGGTTTTTCTTTTTTCTTGTTTTTTTGTCCTTTTGTATACATGTTACAACTTTTAACATAGATAAAGAGAGTTAGGATTGTTTTGTCCGTTATCTAGAAGGGAGTGTCCGCTGTTGAAGAGGGCTGACAAATTGTCGAAGACCCTTCCTCAGACAAGAGTGAGACCGATGGTAGCCTAAATCCCATCTCTTACTCTTTCCTTTCTCTCTAGGTGGCCTTTAGTTTGGGTTCCCACTTTGAGCTATTGCCTTCAATCCTTTTTCTTCCATCTTTATTTCATAGTGTAACGCAAAACAAAAATCATATGATCTAAAATATTTCTAGATTTTTTGTTGGAACAGTTTCAAACTGTTCTAGTACAGGTTTGCGACGGTTCGAGAATCTTCTATGCTTTTCAGGAACCTTCTAGACTGTTCTAATTCAGACTAAATGTAAGGAGCGGTGGACTGGAGAGTTGGCATACTCTGGAGATAGAATCATATAGGTTACTTTTGTGTTACTGTGTCGTTACAAGTGAATATTTTTTTTAACCTTGTTAATAATAATATCAGTTTCTATTGTTTGTCTCACATTTTGATTTATTATTTTCGTTGAAAAAGTAATTTGAACCCACAATAATGTCACGACATATTATTTTACAAAATAATATAGATAAAAATATCAATATCTTTGTTATCTCTGTCTGTCTCTCTCTTTTTTTTTTTTTTTTTAGTTTTCTCTTTATGTCATATAATGTTAGGTGTAGAGAAGCAAAGGCAAAAAATCTTTTTGATTGTTGGATATAATTGAAGCGTGGAAATGCATAAGAGTATAAGTGCCTTAGGAAATTTTTACAGAAATGATGTGACTTATACCCTCTAGGGGAACGTAGTTTACGTTCAGTGCTTACACTCAAGCCCTCTTTTATACGTTCAATGAACTCTTTTCTAACAATAAAACATTACTTGTACCCATTTCTGAAGAATGGCTTTGGCATATACAACAATTTAGCAAGAAAAACTTTGTTTTACTTTTTTGGCACTTAGACCCTTATGCATTTCCACACTCCAATTATTATCCATTTTCTTCAGAACTTAGAATAATAAATAATAATGTACTTAAATATTTCAAAGAAAAACTGTTCCAAGTACAAAATAAATTTCTCTGAGTAAAATAATAATTTTCATATCGAAGTTTTGAGCAACCAGCTCTCCTGATTCTATAAAACTCCCGAACTATTTTAAGTAAATTTTTTTTCTGGATTCATCTACAACTATTAACTGCAGAATCAGATCTATATATATATATATATAAAAGTAGTTATATATATATATATATAAAAGTAGTTTCTGATATATAGATATATATATATATATATATATATATATATATATATATATATATATATATATCAGAAACTACTCAACCGACCTTATAAAAGATCTAAGAGGTATAACATTTGGTTCATTTCTAACTTCTCGATTATTGGCCTCAATATTTCTTTAATTGCAAATTAAATGCTTATTATACTACAATTGAGTGTGATTATTGTTCTACAAATTTTCAACAGTTGGCGGTGGAAGTTGATATATTGTCACATTTCATTTTATTTCGATATTTAGGGTGGGTAAGCATCTTGTAGCTTAACCTATTTTTTCCGGCTTGGACTAGGAAAATCCTTGTTTTTCCCATGGGTAATTATGTGTCGGCTTATCACGTGTAGAGCATCATCGAATCTTTTTGTTTTAGCAAAAGACATTTTGATAACTTATTTCAGGTAGAAACTACAGATATGATATCTAATCTCATATCACCATGTGTTATTTATTATGGCAAAAGATTAATTCGGTACATTTTGGATAACTGTCTATAGTAATTTTACTAATCCATATTCCAATTATATTCTTTATTAGTCCCTTTTACATGTGTGTTATTTATATTTGATATCGCCTCTGCTAAAATAATCCCTTAAGCGCTAAATGAATGGATCAATATTTCACTGTAGTGAAATATTATATGTACAAAAAAAAAAACTTTAATCCTTCTAAATTCTTTACTAAACAATTTTAAATTTGGCATATAGTTCTAAATACCATTGGTTTCTGCTGCTTATGTATATTTGTCTTCACTTTAGCCCTGATGAAGATTCAAATGTTTGGATCGAAACGTAGGACCTCCATATATTGACTGAAAACCCTCATAATTTATATAAACAAAACAGATGATCATTGCACACCTATAAATTTGTTGATTCTCATTGTTACTATCTGTAATTAATCTCATCTTCTAGCAAAAGTACTTTACATGTTACACATATATTTGTCTTTATTTTAGCCCTGATGAAGATTCACATGTTTGGATCGAAACGTAGGCCCTCTATATATTGACTGAAAATCCTCATAATTTATATAAACAAAACAGTTGATCATTACACACCACTAAATTTGTTAATTCTTATTGTCACTATCTGGAATTAATCTCATCTTCTAGCATGGATACATTTCTTGTTGTTCATGTATGTTTGTCTTCATTGTAGCCCTGAATGTATGGATCTAAATGCAGAATCTCCTCATAAAAAAACTTTTGACTGAAAATCCTGACCACCCTAACTAACTTATAAGTATAAAAAATATTTCAAGTAGGTTCTTGACCAAAACCCTGACTAAACGGTTATGTAACGAGCCCCGTGAGACATTTCCAAAGGCTCGATAAAACTCTTTGATGATGAGATCACATTAAGCCCTGAAAAAGATTCACATGTTTGGATCGAAACGCTGGCTCTCCAAATAGAGAAAATTTGACTACAAATTATCAATTATCCTTATGATATTAAGGAGGTAACTGAAAAAAAATCTTGTACAGAAACGATAGATAAATTTCCATGTAATGACATTATAACTTTCCTATCCCGAGTTTGTGGAAACGTAGAGACAATAAATCTTCGAGGGGGGGGGGGGGGCACACACATGGAGCAGCGAGGGCTGGGGTTTCTAAGGAATGATGCGGGAGAGGGTGGGAGGTAATTCCAGAAGGAAATTACCAAAGTTAGCAAAGTTAGCCAGGCCCAACCTAACCGCCTTTATTATTATTATTCGGCAAAACATAAACGTTTCGAACTGAGTGTGGAGTGAGCAAGTAGCAGGAGCGGATGAGACCCGTGGGACTTGGCAGTTCAGCTCGTGGGACTTAAACTGGTTCAACTTCACTCTTAACCGAACCCGCTTAAATAGTTCCTTCCTATACCACCGCGCTTGTTTTTCTTTCTTAACTTTTCCCGAAGGAAAACAAAAATATTTTCACTGTAAAAGTTCCCTCTCTTCTCGGAGAGAAATATAGGAGTTGGTCGAGAATATAATTTACATCTAACTAACTTCGCTCAATTAGCATTCCTGTTTTAATTCTTTCGATGGCTTGCCTCGATTC
Organism: Aelia acuminata; assembly: GCA_911387785.2. Classification (NCBI taxonomy): domain Eukaryota; kingdom Metazoa; phylum Arthropoda; class Insecta; order Hemiptera; family Pentatomidae; genus Aelia; species Aelia acuminata. Next base: position 149,325,125 of record OU426982.1, on the reverse strand, counting down.
CATCTGATTTGCTTTTGTTTATGTTTTACATTGAATAACATTTACTGTTTTAATTTTTTTTCTTGAAACAATTTTTTCCTCCTATACTAAAACAAACATTTAATCAACCACCAACAATAAGTAAATAAACCTAATTTAATGAAGATTTTATATTCATGTATTGAATAATTATGTCACAAACTCCCCCCTTCAAATTTAGGAAACTTAAAATCTAGATATCACTCGGTGGTCCTTGGATTAATGAGAATTAAAAATCCTTGGCCGTCCCTTGAAGAGTGTCCATGTGTGTGTCCCCCCCCCTTAAAGATTTATTGTCTCTACGTTTCCACAAACTCTGGATAGGAAAGTTATAATGTCATTACATGGAAATTTATCTATCGTTTCTGTACAAGATATTTTTTTTTTGTTACCTCCTAAATCGGTGATTAAGATGCCTATAATTGATAATCAAGATTTTTAGTCAAATTTTCTTTATTTGGATAGCCTACGTTTCAATCTAAATATGGAGATCTTCGTCAGGGCTGAAATGAAAACATGAGCTTATATACTTACACGAGCAACATGAAAAGTATCTATGCCGGATGAGATTAATTATAGATACTAACAATAAGAAGTAGCCGCTTACAGTAAGGGGTGAGTAACGGCTTAAGGCCTTTGAAAATAACACAGCGTAGAATATTTCGGCCGAAGTAGGATGATTCAACAGGAGAATTTAGATGGCTACACAATGCAGAATATCGTGATCTTTTCCTGGTAAATCTAATCGAATTTATAGCTGAGCGTCGGTTAAAGTGGGCGTGCAAAGTTGCGAGTCTCAGTTGCGAACGAATAACTAAAACAATGATAAACACTTTGCAAATTGGGGTCACCTGTGATGTCGTGGTTAGCATAGAAACCTACAATACTAAAGGTCCCGTGCCGAGGATTTTTTTAATGGGAGTAAGAAATCCTTGTCAATGCCGTCCTTACATAGGACGTACAATGGAGCGTGTACGATGTCAGGTACTCGTTAAGTATCCATACCCTAATTGTAACTGGATAGGTAAAATTTAGGACTCCCAATGTAGCATCATTGGATTAACCTTAGTGGTATAAAGTGGCGTAAATTAAACAAACAACTTGTGCGCACCTGATCTTGGTCAGTTTAATGTTTAGGAGCGTCGCGCAAGGGGATGCTGAAGCCCGTGTCAGATTCTTGGCCGTGATAATATTTTCTCTTCTAGTGAAATTATTTAGATATCAAAGGCAATTTTTAAGAATATTTTTTCCGGTGCCTTTTGAGCCCTATTCGATCATTTCTATGATGCTAAAAACTACCTCATATTAATGAATTTATGAACTGTTCAGCTCAAGGTGTAATTTAAAAGAACACCATTCATTTCATTGGAAAATCATTGCTCAATAGTTGTGAAGCAATGGATTATCTTAACGGCAAGGACTGGGGTTTATATAAATACACAGTTAGTGCATTCAGCTATAGGAAAATAATGATAAGGGAATTTAACTTTTAATATGCTTGCATTTAAAAACAGAACTTTTATCCGTGTGAATATTTGGAAATAAGATACGTTAATGCATTTTGTATTATATGAATTGTTATATATTGTTGTTAACTTAAGTAAGTTACATCGATTAGAATTATTTTATGGAATTGTATTTAGGAAATGGGGATCATGTATGTGTACTTTAAATTTTACGATACCTTAAAAAACAATTACTCTTAATGCGATGTATGAAAAGAGGCCAACCGGGCAGACGGACAAATGGCCCATAGCCTGACGTGTTCGAATTAGAAGCAAAATATTGTATTAACATTACCTATATCATGTTATCTATTATCTTATTAGCATTTAAAAAAAATGACACATTTGTTTGTTATAAAAAAAAATCTGGTGCCTCCGCGCAACACATAACTTTCACTTACCAACTTACTTAGATTAGGAATTAATGTGTTTTGTTAATTGCCACTTTTCAAAGTTATACATTTTTTCACATTCATTTCTTATTTTTGTTTTCATTTGCTCAAAAAAAACAACACTAATTTCTTTTATTATTAAATAAAAGTTTTTACTTGTGCTAATTCGGCAATGCAAGCATAATACTCCAAGTCGTCTGATTTTATAATTCTCTATGTACTTACTTCATGAAAATTTCATTTAGTTACCATGAAACAAATAATTCTCATTAAATGAACAGAACATCTTTAATTATAACGATTTGGTTTGTCACTATGCGTGAGCTCAAGGTGTTTAATGAGTTGACGGAATATTTTTCTTTTTTTCTCATGCATTTGTTTACTTGATTTTTTTCATATATCATATTTAGCCATTTCTTATTTTTAGGCGTGATGAGAGACAGTTAATTTCTCGATATAAACTAAAACAAAGGTACTTTATAGGGAAACAAAAAAGGCCCCTTCTCCATTTAAGCTCCCTCCGAAAATTTTAATACTGATAAAACTTACCTGATATTATTATTATTATAACACCTAATTTTCATTAAACATGACCAATTTGATCAAAATCATTGAAGCCGTTTTTGAGATAATCGAAAAAAAGGTAAAAATTGGAAAAACGTTATGAAATAAAGTGCCCCCACCGTTTGACCAATTTTGATGAAATGTTGGCTGTCACATCTTTGGCATACACATACGTCAAATACCCAGTTTCATCAAAATCTTTAAAGCCGTTTTTGAGTAAATAAAAAAAAACAAGTCCCTCCTCCGGTTAATCAATTTTGATGAAATTTTTACAGTCATATCTCGGACATATAAATAGATCAAATACTCAGTTTAATCAAAATCGTTAGACCCGTTTTTGAGAAAATAAAAAAAAAACGTAAAAATTTATTAAATAAAGTACCCCCACCCTTTGACCAATTTTGATGAAATTTTTGCTGTCACATCGCGGGCATATACGCACACAAAATACCCAATTTCAGGTTCGCACGGTTAATAGTTTTTGAGCTAGTCTGTTCACACACAAACACACACACACACACACACACACACACACACACACACACACACACACACACACACAGACTATTTCGCGGGACTTGGTTATTTCGACTCAGGGGACCCTAAAACGTGTATTTCCGTTGAAAACCGGAAGTCGAAATTTTTCACGATCGCAATACTCCCACTTACTATATATTTAATATATGGGTTAGTTAAAGTAAAAATAAAGCACACCATTATTATTATGAATTTATGAAAAATACCCATCCTTAAGCTTACATCTGGTTATTTATCATTTAATATCAGCTTGAAAAGTGTCAATGAATAAAAAATTTTATGATTTCTAGGCCGAATAGGAAAAAAAAATTAACCATCTCATCGACTCAACCCATATTTCATAATCCTCCTCCAACATTCAATATACGCTCACTAGAAGCGACTCCCCCATTGACTTACAAAATATGAACACGTACTGTAGGACCGTTAGGAGCCGAGCACGGCTGCCATGGCTTTCCCAACCCCAACGCTAGTCCTCTAGGTCAGTGTGCCTTTGTCATGCAGCGGCTATGACATCACCGCCTATCGATGATTCATCGCCTTCCTCTCCTCGGATCGATATATGCAACAATATCCCTCCGCCTCAGTGGGTTAGTGTGCTCCTCGTGATGACTGTGTCACGGGGTGGCAGGAACTGCGGGAGAGTGGTTATCAATGACATCGGAATAGCAGAGGGTGTGCGAACCGCGTCATTAAGTCCCCAATGGATTTCAGGAAACGCCTATCCAGTTTGGCTCTGAAGGGAAATTAATAACCTAAAAGAATATAGTTCTATTTCTTTGATGCGCGGTCATAAGGGCTTAAGTCACTATTTGAGCATTTGGAGATTATGTCGTAATATTATAGCAGGAAATCATATAATCAAACTATATTGTTTTATGAAAATAACAATTACAAATAATATAGATACATAAAACTTCCATTATCCGGGGTAATAATGTGTATGGGGGTCCACGGATAATCGAAAACCCCGGATAATCGATTTAAAACATTTTATTGACTTAATGTGAGAGAAAAAAAAGGTGAAAAAATCACTTGTAAGGTATAATCACTTTTATTAACAAACGAATGTTTTATATACATTGGATTATAATATAAAAAATTACAAAAAAAGTAAATGTATGTTTTTATATATTATGGGCCGACGACGATACGAAGTGGAAAATGTCTCTTTTCTTCTTCAAAATATCCCGCACAGTTCGTTCTCCGATTCCTAGTTCAGCGGATAATTATTTTACTCTTTCACCCTTTTCTAATCTGTTTATAATAGTTAATTTCTCTTCAAGCGTTAAAAAGACAAGTTTTCTTTTTTCCGACATTTTGCTACTTCTTATGTATTTAAATCGAGACTAAATCACAACTGACAATATTTTCTTTTGTGGCCAAACAGGCCAGAGTAGGAGTTTCCTGGAAAGACTTGAAAACAATACCCTTCCTAGATTATGAATCGGAGTATGAGATACCGGAAACATCTCATAATACAATACTCGCTTTATTGTGTTTTTCCATCTATTGTTTTATTTGATAATAGATAGTTAACCATTGTGTAATAGTTAAATATTTGCGTATGGATTAATTTTAAATATTATACATACAAAATAAATGGCATACAAATTAAAAAAAGCTTATTAAAAAAAAAATTGGCTCCTCTGCACCCCGGTTAATTGGATCCCCGGTTAATCGAGGCCCGGATAATGGAGGTCCTACTGTAATTAGATTTTACATAATGTTTGGAACATTGGTGTTACTCTCCTGAAAAATTAAAAAAATTTGACTTAAGCCCTTCCGACCGCGGATCAAAGATATATTAGGGTTATTGGATATTCGAAACAAATCGTGCCAGGATTAAAGGTAATATCAATAGGATTCTAAAAAAAGTACGAAATATACTAAATTGGAGATGACAAGAAGCAGTTGTAGATGTCCAGATTTAGTGACCACTTCGGCCTCTTTTAAAATAGTTCCAGAATTCCCCAATATTTGTTGATGCCTAATAACTTTTAATTCATTCGGTCATATACTCATATTCAGATAATTCTCTCTGGGAAATATGTACTTAGTTATCGGTAAATAACAAAATTGTTAGATTTAACACACAAACGGAATGAAAAATGTGCAGTTATAAGGCCAACGAAAAACTCTACCACGTATTATTTGATTGTACAATCTATTCGCATATTAGAACGTTTCAGGTAATGTATAATGAGGTTTGATATATTTAGACCGCAAAGTATAAATAAAATAAGAATTAATAATAATAATAATAATAATGTTTTTATTTGTCTTAAGGGTTTACCCTGTACAAATAGAATTAGTCATACAAGATATAACAAAATTACAAGCCATAAATTATATAACAATATAAATTGAAATAATAACATAAAAGTAACATTAAGAGCGTTAACAAGTACATATATAATTTAAACTGGCATAAGATAAAATAATTAGTAATTTTATGTAAATCAACAGAGCTTTGAGAATTTCAAATATTAAATAAACAATATCTACGCATTCTGAACAACATTAATAAATATGAAAACATAAATAAATAAATGCACGTATTTTCAAAATCATACAACACATATCCCTAATAAATAAATAAATTCATTTATCAGAATATTCTTAAAAGGTTCTGTAACAAAATATTCGTATATTAACTTAAATTATTCATTGATCACAAATGACCTCAAAAGAAGACACCTAGAAAAATAATAATAAATTTTAGATAGCGAGTCCTTGGAAAATGATAATAATGTACAATATCATGTCAAATATACGGGATATGGTTGGCTAAAATAGTTTTCCTTAATAATGTAATGGTTTTTTATTTTGCATATACCATTATGCGTTATGTTCACACTAACCATTCCATTACCCACACAGATCATTTCGCGGAACTTGGTTATTTGGAATGAAGGGAACCCAAAACGTTTATTTAAGTCGAAATTTTCCATGATGTCAATACTATCCTTTACTATTTATTTCAAATATAGGTAAATTAATGTGAAAAAAACAAAAAACAATATAGATGTCACAGTTTCTAGCACATGCGCAGTAGCGTGTTTAGGTTGAGGCCCATGCAATATGAAGTTTTCTAAACAGAAGGTCCGTACAGCGTAAACTGTTATTTGATGACAGTCAAAACTATTGTTGGAACAGACTTTTACTGTTGTATAGGAACCTGCTAGATGTTTAGATCGCAGCTGCTTTGAATCAAGATTAATTGGAAAATAACAACAAAAACAAGTTTATGCGAGAGCGGTCACTTGATAAGTTCATCGAGTGGAAAATGGCGGGGACTTCATCAAGAGTTCCGGCTAAATGAAGCCATGATGTGGATAATTGATGAGCCAGCTCGTCCAATCCGGTTAGCCTTTTCTCTTTCCTCCTCCAATGAGGGAAGGTTTTACAAATAGCCAATTGTACTTAACTCACTATACAAGGTTTGTCAAAACATTCATTTATTGCTTCATGCTCTAATAATTCACTATAGGTTGAATGATTGTCGGTATTTTTAGCTATCTTCATTTATTTTGAAAATCCATCGTTTCGATGCCTACATGGGGAACTTCATATGTATATATATATATATATATATATATATATATATATATATATATATATAGAGAGAGAGAGAGAGAGAGATAAAAAATATTAAAAAAAAAAACTGTACCACTACAACCCATGAAGGGTCTTGGGTTCAGTACTGTGTAAGGAAGCACTGTTCCTTGGTCAGCGGTCGTGCAAGGAGGTGATTTGACCGTGATCACTCTGTAACCACCAGCTTTCACCAATTCCTTTTTTAATTAAGGATAACAGAGGTTGGGTTTGCCCCAGGAGGGTCTCTCGGCCCACGAGACTATCTATGACAGAATATTAAAGATAACCTGCCAAGCCAGATTCGAAACCGTGACCTTGATCACAGCAACTCATTGCCTTATCAATGGGCTACCTTGATCCTTTTTATAAAAATTTATAAAGATGCAATAATATAGTTTTATAACTGCAACGTAATGTAAAATAAGAATATCTCTCTGCTCAATTATCAATTTGAGCGAGTAGCTAACTTCACTTGCCTGGGTTCCTCGATAAATAGTGAAAACATAATAATTAATGAGATACAAAATATAATAATGGCCGGTAATGCTATGCGAACCATAAGCACTTCAACTCAAAAATCCTGTCAAGGAAAACAAAATTAAAATTTTATAAAACACTTGAAAGACCAGTTGTTACTTACGGGTCTGAAACCTGGTGCCTTCCAGCGTCAGAATGCCAAAAGCTGAGATTTTTTGAGCGAAAAAAAAAAATCTGGTGCGTGCGCGCAACACACAACTTTCACTTACCACCTTACTTAGATTAGAACTTAATGAACAGAACATCTATAGGTAATAATAACGCATTGGTTTGTCATTAAAGGCGTACGGCGCATGCGTGAGCTCAAGGTGTTTTATGAGTTGACGGATTATTTTTCTTTTTTTCTCCTGTATATGTTTACTTGATTTTCTTCATATATCATATTTAGCCATGTCTTATTTTTAGGTGTGACGACAGGCAGTTAATTTCTCAATATAAACCAAAAAAAGGTACTTTATAGGAAAACAAAAAAGGCCTTTCCCCATTTAAGCCCTCTCAGAACATTTTAATAATGATAAAGCTTACCTGGTAATAAATAACAACTAATTTTCATTAAACATAACGAATTTGATAAAAATCGTTAAAGCCGTTTTTGAGATCATCGATCAAAAAGGTAAAAATTGAAAAAAAAATTATGAAATAAAGTTCCCCCTCTGTTTGACCAATTTTGATGAATGTTGACTATCACATCTTTGGCATATATATACATCAAATGCCAAGTTTAATCAAAATCGTTAAAACCGTTTTTGAGTAAATAAAAAAAACACGTGAAAATGATACAAAATTTAATAAGTAAAGTCCCCCCTCCGGTTGATCAATTTTGATGAAATTTTTACAGTCATATTTGGGGCATATAAATAGATCAAATACTAAGTTTAATCAAAATCGTTAGAGCCGTTTTTGAGAAAATCGAAAAAAACTTAAAAAGTTATTAAATAAAGTACCCCCTCCCTTTAAGCTATTTTGATGAAATTTTTGCTGTCACATCGCGGGCATATACATACTCTAAATACTCAATTTCAGGTTCGCACGGTTTATAGTTTTTGAGCTAGTCTGTTCACACACACACACAGACCATTTCGCGGGACTTGGTCATTTGGACTCAGGGGACCCCAAAACGTGTATTTCCGTTGAAAACCGGAAGTCGAAAATTTTCACGATCGCAATACTTCCACTTACTATATATTTCATATATAGGTAAGTGAAAGTAATATATGGTGCAGTAAAGAGGATTGACGGAAGGTGTAAGGTTAAGAGCAACAAAGAAATAGTAGCCTTAAAAAAAAATGAGGACATTGTTAACCACCTAAAGGCAGGTAGGCTACGTTGGGCTGGTCATGTAGAAAGGATGGAAGAGGAGAGGCCGCAGAAAAAGATGCTGGATATGGAAATCCTCGAAAGAAAAATGGAAAAGAGGCAGACCGAGGAGCCGATGGAAAGACGAGGTAAAGAGGAACGCTGCGAAACTGGGAATGAGGAACTGGAGGACCGCTGCCAGGGATCGTGACAGATGGAGGGAGATAGTTCGGTAGGCCAAGGGTCACATAGACCTGTAGCGCCAGGGATTAATTAAGTAAGTAACTTTAATTGATTATTTATTACGATCAAAATACTTGCGACTTCTATTATTGACGAATTTAATCGTGAGCGGCGTCAGATTATAAACTGTAAACATAGTTTAAAATATAGACCTCACCGATAGCGTAGCGGGAGCGAACCTTCAGTGTGGATGGGACCTATGTAAGATGCACATATACATCTGTTTATGTAGCCGTTTAATTTCGAAATACATGTGTGTACGTGTTTTTTCGAAAAGTTTCTAGGAAATAGATTAGAAGACAATGGGCTAATTGAAGCGGAAGCATCGACACAGTTCTTGCCGACCGTTATCAGATGAGCGGGGCCTTTCGGGGCATTAGAGCACCGAGGTGAGACCCGGGTTTGCGGGCCTGTAATTGATAAAGTTGCGATTCCCCGCTCAAGGAGCCACTGTAACGACTGCCTCCTAAATAGCACCCGGCTAATGGTAAAATCAATCGGGCCTAATTAGGGTTCGCTTCCGCTGGCCGCTAGGGGGCAGCAGTGGAAGCCGGCTTTTAATATGGAATCCGAAACGTCGCGATAAATCCCAGACCCCCCCCCCCCATCGCCCCCCCATACCTTTCTTATCTTTCCACCAGAACAAGATGGGTTTTCTTCTTCCTCCATTCCGATGAGTTATCCCTCCTCCGTGACTTGTCCCCCGATAGTAATAATGTTCTTATCATGTTACATTAAAATGACATCAATTTGGTGTTATAATGTACGTATAGCGTCGATATATTTTTACGGTATATAAAGAAATATGAACTGTTTTAAACTGTTCGCTTGTTGCTATGAATAACCTAATCTTAATTTTGTTAAGATGACTTCGTCTAATGGTTCTAATTTTGGGGTCACCAGTGGTATAGTGGTTAGCATGGCAATCTACAATACTAAAGGTCGCAGGTTCACGCTTAGCGGTGGCCCTAGGATTTTTTAATGGGAGTAAAGGCCCGAGCCTGTACGATGTCATGTACACGTTAAAGATCCCTATCCTGATTATACCTGGGTAGGTAAAATTTGTGACTCCCACTGCAGCATCGACCGATTAGCCTTAGCAGGACAAAGTGACGTTAAACATACAGCACACAAAAATTGTTTAAAACGCCATATCTATACTGACTTGTCCAATAAAATATTTAAGCCATCATTCTTAAAAAGTTGTGTTGATAAAAAATAGAAATAGAAGTATGGTTAGAAATAACCATCAATAATACATTTCACTGGGAATTTATATATTTAATTTAAACTGGAAATAAATCCAGAACTGGAGAGGTCTGTAGGATGGGAGAGGCGAGAGTTGGTGCAAAGTGACATGTTAATAAACTAGGGTGTGCAAAGCGCGTCATGTCTTCAATGGATTTCACGAAACACCCTATCCAGTTTTCCTCTGAAAGAAAATTAATAACCTAAAATACTATAGTCCTATTGATGAGGGTTATTGGATATTCGAGAAAAATCCTGCCGAGATTAAATATCAATACCATTCTAAAAAAGTACGAAGTATACATAATTAAAGATGACAAGAAGCAATTGTAGATGTCCAGATATAGTGACCACTTAGGCCTCTTTTACAATAGTTCTTTTTTAAGTTAGTTAATATTTAGTCTAAATCAGAAAATTCTAGAACGTTCCAGGCAAGTGTAGAAGGTACTCGAATAATCACGTATATGTAATGTAATGTTTGATCATACTGTTCCAACAAAAAGTCTAAAACTCTTTTCAATCGTTTGTTTTTTGTTTCAAGTTACAATATTTTTACTTAATAACAAAAAGCACGCCCCAGAAAAAAATATATATAACACTTTTCATCATAGAAAAATAAAACGCATACTATCAAGAAGTTTTCTTAAAGGAAAAAGGCCATCTCAAAGCTAGTCATTTAATTTTAACTTAGAATATTACAATTTTTGGGGCCACCAATAACAAAAGTAGCTAGCATAGCAGCCTAAAATACTAAAGGTCGCGGGTTCGCTTCCCAAGGTGGCCCTAGGATATTTTAAAGGGAGTAAAAACACTTTGCTATGCCGTCGCTGAAATAGGACGTGAAACGGAGGTCACGAGCCTGTACGATGTGAGGTACTCGTTAAAGATCCTATCCTAATTATAGCTGTATAGGCAAAATTTAGGACTCCCACTGTAGCATCGTCTGATTAAACTACTAAGTCTAAGTCTATGAAATGACGTTAATTAAACAAAATAATGGTTCTAATTTAAAAATATCTGGTGCGTGCTCGCAACACACAACTTTCACTTACCAACTTACTTAGATTAGAAATTAATGCATTTTGTTAATTGCCACTTCTCAAATGAACAGAACGGATTAATCATGAACAATAAATAGTCTGTCATTAAAGACGTTCTCCGCATGAGTGGGCACAAAAAGTTTTATGAGTTGACTTTATATTATTAATATTTTTCTTTTTTTCTCCTATTTGTTTTCTTTATTTTTATCATAGCTCATATTTAGCCATTTCTCATTTTTAGGCGTAACGAGAGACAGTTAATTTCTCCATATAAACAAAAACAAAGGTACATTGTAGGAAACAAAAAAGGCCCTTACTCCATTTAAGCCCCCTTTAGAACATTTTAATAATGATAAAGCTTACCTGATATTAAATAAAATTTAATTTTCATTAAACTCCACGAATTTGATAAAAATCATTAAAGCCGTTTTTGATATCATCGAAAAAAAAGGTAAAAATTGGAAAAAAAATTATGAAAAAAAGTGCCCCCTCCGTTTGACCAATTTTGATGAAATGTTGGGTGTCACATCTTTGGCATATACATACATCAAATACCCAGTTTGATCAAAATCGTTAAAACTGTTTTTGAGTAAATAAAAAAAACTCGTGAAAATGATACAAAATTTATTCAGTAAAGTCCCCCCCCGTTTGACCAACTTTGATGAAATGTTGGGTGTCTCATCTTTGGCATATACATACATCAAATACCCAGTTTGATCAAAATCATTAAAACCGTTTTTGTGTAAATAAAAAAAGAACTCGTGAAAATTATACAAAATTTATTCAGTAAAGTCCCCCCTTCGGTTGATCAATTTTGATGAAATTTTTACAGTCATATCTCGGGCATATTAGTGCATCAAATACTCAATTTAATCAAAATCGTTAGAGCCGTTTTTGTGAAAATCGAAAAAAACTTCAAAAGTTATTAAATAAAGTACCCCCTCCCTTTGAGCAATTTCGATGAAATTTATGCTGTCACATCGCGGGCATATACCTACACTAAATACCCAATTTCATGATCGCACGGTTTATAGTTTTTGAGCTAGTCTGTTCACACACACACACACACACAGACACACACACACACACACACACACAGACCATTTCGCGGGACTTGGTCATTTCGACTCAGGGGACCCCAAAACGTGTATTTCCGTTGAAACCCGGAAGTCGAAATTTTTCACGATCGCAATACTTCCACTTACTATATATTTCATATATAGGTAAGTGAAAGTAAAAAAATACTCTTAATTTATCCCTAAACATTATGGTGGTGAAATTGGGGGATTAGGGCAATTTCCTCATGAGAATGACCTCAGAGCCGACGGATCGGAAGGATATCCTGCAAGATGGAGGACGGCCCATTAGGGAACAGGATTTTTGGCCATTTAGGGAACAATGTGCACGGCGCTGGTCGCTATCTACAGAGCACGTGCCCTAAATCCCTTCCTAAAATGGATGTACCCCAATGTGTGTTACCGCTTCCCTGCTCATCGGTTATCGCAATTTAGTCTTAATTTGACTGGCATTAACCGTGTGAAGGATTCGCACTCTAACCTACTTAAATCCCACTTAATTAAAGTACACACCGTATATTTAGTATCGTATAGTGAATCTTGGGAATTGTTGAGGGTTCACCTAAAAATAAGATTGTTTGAATTGTAAATTAATTATTTTTTTAAACTCGAAAATTCCTATCCTTTGTTATCAGGCTAGAAGACGGATTACTTAAATACACAAATCGGTTTCGCGAGAATCGAGTGCCTAGATTCTATTGACTGAAATCACATCTTTTTTCTTATAACTCGCAAACGATGGCGAAAATTGTATAAGTGTATATAACCTAACTAACTAACTTCCACTCAGAGACCCTGAAAGATGCCTAGTTTTCGCCGCTCCACCTTATTCTGGGCACACTGGGAATGACGGGAATCCACTCTTACCTGGCTACTCAAGAATAAAAAAGAGATAATTGAGAGCTGGAAGAATCACCTTTTCTCGGTAGATATCAAAAGAGCCTTGAATTCTGAGTACAACCCTCTATTCCGGCGGCTGAGTTCTCTTGGTGTTGGTGAGGAGTATCTTCGATCTTCGATGTTGGTATAGAAAAGAAGAGAGCTCTTATCCAGCTTAGACTGACGTCCTCCAGTGAAATTCAGCTATACTTGAACGGCACAGCTTACAAGCTGGATACCCAGGTCATCTGTAGTCTGTGTAACTGTTGAAGTTGACTCACGTTATCTTCGAGTGCCCTGTCTACCAGTTTCTAAGATCCCAATACGTCCAAGGCTTCAAATCTTCAGATGATGAAGAACAGCTAATTTGCCTACTTAACCCTCAAGAAGGACATTTATATAATATTTTTTATAATCTAACTGGGGCTCTGAGGATTAGGCCATTTATTATATTTGAATAGATTGAAAAATTAAGTACTTTTATTCATTATTGTTAAAATGTAGTGTTTATTTTAAAATAGGAAGAAAAACGTTGTTTTATTTTTATTTATATCCCTGGGCCACCCTGTATATCCCTGTAATTGTTATTCTTACAAATATAGTAATTTTGATTGATATAACCAACAATGTTTGCATCGACAAAGTGAAAAAAATGACACCTTCCAAAACCATTTTCGCTGAATATTGCCGTTTTACGCTGACAACTCTCCAACGAAGGTCTTTGTCAAAAAAATTTGTAAGTCCGAAAATTTTCTCCTTGAAAACATGAAAACATTGACACCATTTAGAAACCTCTACGGCCACTTTTCTCGCGAAAACCGCGATTTTGCGCTTATAACTCGCAATCGAAGGTGAAATGAGTGATTTTTCCGGTGTAGCGGTTAAGGGAAGCTTTAAAATGCTTCCTCATTCAAAGTTATGGCGTACCGGTAAAAAAAAAAGGTCTTGAGAAATAATATATATATATATATATATATATATATATATATATATATATATATATATATATATATGGTACGTAAACGAAATTCAGCAACTTCACACATATTTCCTCATTTATTTACATATTTTCCTCCTTTTTTGAATAAAGGTGCTGTATATTAAATCAATTGTCAATAATGATCAATATAATTTTCTCCGAGTACGTACGAACGACCCTAATTATTATTTTGGCATGAGCATGTTAATTAATTTTTACTTTCACTTACCTATATATGAAATATATAGTAAGTGGAAGTATTGCGATCGTGAAAAATTTCGACTTCCGGTTTTCAACGGAAATACACGTTTTGGGGTCCCCTGAGTCGAAATAACCAAGTCCCGCGAAATGGTCTGTGTGTGTGTGTGTGTCTGTGTGTGTGTGTGTGTATGTGAACAGACTGCTCAAAAACTATTAACCGTGCGAACCTGAAATTGGGTATTTAGTGTATGTATATGACCGCGATGTGACAGCTAAAATTTCATCAAAATTGGTCAAAGGGTGGGGGTACTTTATTTAATAACTTTTTAGGTTTTTTTCGATTTTCTCAAAAACGGCTCTAACGATTTTGATTAAACTAAGTATTTGATGTATTAATATGCCCTAGATATGACTGTAAAAATTTCATCAAAATTGATCAACCGGAAGGGGGACTTTACTTAATAAATTTTGTATAATTTTTATGTGTTTTTTTTATTTACTCAAAAACGGCTTTAAAGATTTTGATCAAACTGGGTATTTGACGTATGTATATGCCAAAGATGTGACAGCCAACATTTCATCAAAATTGGTTTAACGGAGAAACGGAGGGGGCACTATATTTCTTAACTTTTTTTCCAATTTTTACCTTTTTTTCGATTATCTCAAAAACGGCTTTAATGATTTTGATCAAATTCGTCATGTTTAATGAAAATTAGGTGTTCAATAATATCAGGTAAGTTTTATCAGTATTAAAATTTTCTGAGGGGGCTTAAATAGGGAAGGGGCCTTTTTTGTTTTCCTATAAAGTACCTTTGTTTTAGTTTATATTGAGAAATTAACTGTCTCTCATCGCGCCCAAAAATAAGAAATGGCTAAATATGACATATGAAGAAAATCAAGTAAACATATACAAGAGAAAAAAAGAAAAAAATTCCGTCAACTCATAAAACACCTTAGGCTGACGCATGCGCCGTACGCTTTTAATGACAAACCAATGCGTTATAATTAAAGATGCTCTGTTCATTTATTGAAAATTATTTGTTTCATCGGAACTAAATGAAATATTCAACAAGTACATAGAGAATTATAAAATCAGACGACTTGGAGTATTATGCTTGCATTGCCGAATTATCACAAGTAAAAACTTTTATTTAATAATAAAAGAAATTAGTTTTTTTTTTTGAGCAAATGAAAACAAAAATAAGAAATGAATGTGGAAAAATGTGTAACTTTGAAAGTGGCAATTAACAAAACACAATAAAATCTAATCTAAGTAAGTTGGTAAGTGAAAGTTGTGTGTTGCGAGCACGCACCAGATTTTTTTTGTTATGAAAAGATGGGTTTCAGCCTTAGCCGTGCAGGCTTATTTTATTTTAACCTTTTTTTTTATAAAGGCTGAAACAAAGCTTTGTGTAGCCTAATTAATTAAAAGGGTTCCTCATTACTTGGAAAGGATTCGTTTTCATTTATTGGGAAATTTCAAAAGTGACATATGGTTCATATTTTGTTTTTAAAAAAAATATTGCAACGTGAAAAAAAAACAACAACATACGATTGAAAAGAGTTCTAGATTTGTTTTTGGAACGAACTGTTCATTTTTAGAACAGTTCGTTATAAATCGAAAATCTACCCTGGGATCCGAAGCCGCGACCTTTGGCATTCAAGGCTGCTGTGCTAGCCATCACAGGTGACCTCTAAAATTGTAAATTTAAATGATGTGAAGCTTTGAGAAGGCCTTGATTCAATAAAAATTCTTAATAGTAGGGGAAAGTGCCATATTATGGGATGGTTGCCTAATATGGG
Organism: Aelia acuminata; assembly: GCA_911387785.2. Taxonomy (NCBI): domain Eukaryota; kingdom Metazoa; phylum Arthropoda; class Insecta; order Hemiptera; family Pentatomidae; genus Aelia; species Aelia acuminata. The sequence goes on along the minus strand of OU426982.1, from coordinate 149,309,207 downwards.
ATATGTGGTTTATGGATATAGTTTGTACCGCAACCTCGCTTTTATTCTATAAAATTGAAGATTAATGTCGCATAGACACATAACCTTGTCACATTGTTATGCATTCTCATCCTGTTGGATTATTTTTAGTCAATTGATGTTTTAGGGTTCAAAAACATTTTTCGAGACTATTTTGGACTGATATTTCTGGCCTCAAGGTAAGTCGAATTCCCTTAATCATTATTTTATCTTAAATTTTGAACAATATTTGCTAACTGCTTCCTTTTTTTTGTTACATAATGATGCCCAATAACCTCTAAAAAAAAGAAGCCACATCCCCTAATATGAGATACCCATTACTTCCTATTATGGGATATCCCATATTGAGACACCTTTTTATCACTGAAATAAAAAAAATTATTAATAGATAGATTAAAATGATATTAATATAATATTATTTTAGACACTGAGTATTTAGAAACGTGTATGTTTTGTGATAAAAATTTAGAAAATGAAGAAACTAAAGTTCAATGTTCCTACTGTGGAGTTTCTTGCCATGAGAGCAGTGTTGAACACATAATCCACAAATTTTCATTGTTATTTGTGAAAAAAAAAAAAATCTGCAAATAAAAGTCTTATCAAATTTTGATTATTTAAATATTATTTGAAAATTATAAAGTAAAAAAAATTGTTTTGTTTTTTAACTTATTAAACATGGAATTATTTGCAACATATATCTATATATATACGTTTGGTTCCTCCCCTTCCTCGCACCTTAGGCTATACGGGGTTTGCCGGGCCAAGGGATAGGGTGGGGAATTAAGCCGAGTAATATTATTAAATATCCCCTGGGTCCGGGTTTTGAACTTACTATCTTCGGGTTTCCGAGCATACGTTGCCATGGGCATTTACAACATATATTTCTGTGAATATCTTCTGTATAATAAACTAATTTTCCCTTATATATTACATTTTATATCGTGGTCCCTAATACGGGATATGTATCCCATATTAGGACACCCCCCCTATCCCATATTAAGAGCCCATTTTCAAAAAGTATAAATTTGACTTTTCTCACATTAATCATGATTACAAATTTCAAAAAGGAGATATGGGTTGTTTTTCATTTTTGATGTTGTCTACTACTACTGCTAAATGTATAACAACATTTTTTGAATCGTCTAAGCAATTTAGAGCCAAGCCATTAAATATTTAAAAAAACTATCCCATAATAGGGCATTTTCTATAATGAAAGTGTTTTTTTTTATCTTCGGGGGCGTGATTTCTGTCATTTAATATATATAGGCAAAATTTACGACTCCTACTGTAGCACCATGGGATTAGCCTTAGTAGCAATAAGGGCAGTTAAACAAACAAACAAACAACTAAAAGCAAGAATAATTCAACTACAATAATTCTAGTTCTGAAATATATTCAGGTGACCCACAAATAATTATTTTTAATTATATTATGAGGACTATTATATATATCATGTATGTAGATATTAACAGAATGATTATATATTATTGTAATTAGGCCCTTGGATAGGACGTAAAAAGGAGGTCCTGAGCCTGTACGATATCAGGTACTCATTAAAGATTCCTATCCTTATTATTCTTGGATAGGAAAAATTTAGGACTCCTACTGTAGCATCGCCCGATTAAGCTTAGTACCACGAAGGGAGCTAAACAAACTGTACAAGCTAACAAACCGATCTTGAAAAATATTTCAGGAGAGGTCTCTCATCCAGCTTCTTCTTAACTGGATGAGAAATATCTCGTAAAACCTTTAGTGAATATTCAAAGTAGCCTGTCATCCATGGCCATGTCGCAAATTAGTTAGTTGTTACGTCCGTGCAATCTAACATGAAGCTACCTAATGACCTAATTTCAATTTTCATTAGTTTTGTCAAAATGTTATACTATGTAATATGTCATAATATTTTTAAAATTGAATGAGTTCAGTGACCTAACTGGAAAGTAACATTATGGATATTAGTAACATCCACTGTTGTATTTAATATATGAAAATTGAGGCATAAATGTATCGGATAATATTAGCAATATGAAATTTGTGGAGTGGACGTCAGTTGCAGGTTGTTTTAACATCCGGTTGATATTAAGTTTAATTAAATCCCGCAGTTACATTATCTCGTATCGTATCGTTAATGGAGATATTGGTTCAATTAAATCCAAAGAGATTAAAATGTCGATTGCATATTGCACAACGATATTATCGAATATTTCTCCTAAATTGAATGTTAATTTCAATGTATTGTTTAATTTTCTTTTAATTATTTTTAGAATAAATACATTAACATGGTTCTGAGGAGGAAAACTTGGCGAAGTTTCATCGAAATCGCGATGGCGGTTAGGATATTCTGCAATCAATAGAAACATACAATTTGGATTTTTCAGTCACCATTTTGAAATTATGTTTGTTTAAGTGTTAAGACCCATCCAACGTCACTTTTCCAACACAACCCTAATACACATAACGAATTTCAACCATCAGATTAGATCAGGAGAATCTGTTAATGTGCGTAAAACTTCAAAACGAGGGTAAATCGGGAAAATAAAATATGTAACATTTGATGAAAATTAGGCAAATTATAATATTTTCTGCACTATTCAAGGTTATAGTCTCTAAACGTCGCCATATATTCGAACCCTGATTACCTTATCACCAATGGTGGTTTCTCAACAACAATAATAAGTAAATAAATTAATATTGTCACGTAAAGCAAAACGATATGCTTTTGAAAAGAGTTCTAGACTTTTGTTGAAACATTAACCTAACTGTTCTAGTACATTCTAGATTGTTCGAGAAAATTCTAGTAGAATGGAGGTCCCTAGCTTATGTCAGATACTCGTTAAAGATCACTATCCTAAATATGCCTGGATAGTCAAAATTTAAGACTCCGACTATATCATCGCCCGATTAACCTTACTAGCATAATGGGACGTTAAACAAACAAAAAACAGGCAGATACCGTATACAAACATCTCGCAAATGACTTGGGAAACTATATCGGACAGTTTAATAGTATATACTGTATTGGGTGGCGGGATGGTCGAGTAGGCAAACGCGTTAGAAAATACGCGTTGCCCATGGCAACATATGATTGGGAACCTGAAAGCAGCAAGTTCAAAACCCGGAGCCAGGGGAAAACTTAATACTACTCGGCATCAATCCACCACCCTCTCCTCTGGCCCGGGAAACCCCGTATAGCCTACAAGGCGAGGAAGGGGCGGGCCAATAAAAAAAAAAAAAAAAAATATATATATATATATATATATATATACTCTGTATTGCGGGAAAACACGACTAAAAAATATGTCGATTTTCATGCTCAGTTAAGTTTGCAAATAAAAGCTGATGTGTTTATAAGTGATGCGCATCGCATCATATTTTTTACAATGCTAAAGAAGAATCATCCAACCTTCCTTAAAGTACCTTCAGGGTGAATTTTAATACGAAAACGTTTCGGGCATTTGATGCCTTGGGAAATGGCGAGAGAGCAGACCTCTTGTGATTGATACGTCCCTAATCGAAGAGCGTGGAGTATCCTTGCTACAGCTCACGCACTGAATAAAAGATGGGCGCGCTATCTCCTTCATCCTTCCTCAGTCATCGTCTCTCGTAATGTCCCTCCACCACCTTTATATAATTCCTGTCCGTGACTTTGCTCTCTTCTTTTATCGATGAAGGAGCTGGGGTTCTTTCAAAAACTGTACTAACAGGCAGTGAAGGCGTTATAAGTACATGTTTTAGATCATAGTAACACCTATCCTGAGAAAATTTATTGAAATTTAGAACTGTACATTAAAATACATCCAGTAAATGTGTTGGCTATGAAATAAAAGAAAATATTGTTATTTTACTTTCACTTACCTTTATATGAAACTAGCTGTATATACCGGTTTCACCCAGAGAATTTCATATTTTTAAATCTACAAAATCTATAAAGTAAGACTTTTATCGACTCAAAAGGTCCAAAAACAAAAACCAATGTAATGGAGATCAAAAAAAAATTTAAAACAATAAAGAATATACCCAGAGATTGGCTGAAGTTATGAAATTTTAATATGGACAGGTGTTCGCACCTGGTATGAAAGAACCACTAAGAGAAATTTAGAGATTTTAGGTCAAATGGTATGAATTTCTATAAATATACCAGGTCTGCAAGTTTAAAATGTCGTTTATTTCTTAAAATATATACACAGTAATTTAAAAAAAAAGTATAATATATTTTATTCAAAGTACTGGCCCTCGCTTTCTACACATTTTGTCCATCTCTCGGGCAATTTATGGATACCATTCCAAAAGAATGCTTCATCTTTATTTGAAATCCATTCATCGAGCCATTTTTTTACATCCTCGAATTTTGTTAAAGTGTTGCTCAGCCAATGAGTGCCCCATCGATGAGAAGAGATGATAATCAGAAGGCGCCAGGTCAGGTGAATACGGCGGGTGGGGTAGGAGTTCCCAACCAAGCGAAGAAATCGTTTCCTTAGTCAATCTGGCTGAATGTGCAGGAGCGTTATCATGCTGAAGAATGACTTTGGCGTGCCTGTGAGCCCATTCTGGGCGTTTTTCGATCAATGCGTGACTCAAATTGATCATTTGTTGTCGGTAGCGGTCGGTATTGACTGTTTCGCCGGGTTTGAGAAGCTCGTAGTAGACTACTCCCTTCTGATCCCACCACACACACAGCATTGTCTTCTTCCCAAAACGATCCGGTCTTGCACTCGATGTGGATGGTTGTCCTGGCGTTACCCATGATTTTATTCGTTTGGGATTCTGAAAATAAATCCATTTTCATCGCCAGTTACAACTCGATGCAAAAAACCCTTTCTTTCGTGGCGTAAAAGCAGCATTTCGCACACAGTTTTTCGTTTTTCCATCTGTCGTTCGTCCAATTCATGTGGAACCCATTTTCCAACCTTTTGAATTTTTCCCATAGCTCTCAGGCGATCGGAAATGGCTTGCCTAGTGACATTCAACTGTTCTGCCATCATTTGTTGGGTTTGGGTATTGTCTTCGTCTAATAAAGATTGCAATTCGACGTCCTCAAACTTTTTTGGTCGATTTTCTCGTTTTTTATCAGTAACATCAAAATCACCACGTTTGAAACTTTGAAACCAACGTTCACATGTCTTGACGGTTGGAGCAAGATCGCCATAAGTCTCAACAAGAATTCGATGACATTCAGATGCCTTTTTCTTTTGATTGAATAAGAAAATCATGACATGCCGCAAATGCTCTTTATTTGGCTTGAAATTAGACATTTTTAACACCAAAGAAAGGTATGATACGTCCAAGTAAACGACTTAAAAACAACTGACTTTTGTAAACAAATGACTAACAAACAAAATAGCGTTTAGAGATAAGCAAATCCTTCAATAGGCTAAGAGCGCATTCTATTGGAATTAAAACGACATTTTAAACTTGCAGACCTGGTATAACAAACAGAATTTGATCTTTATTTATATAGATTGTATTCGAAACAATCATATGATTTTGGAAATGTTATCTTTTGAGTTACAATTATTTTTTTAAAACTTGAAGATTGTGAATTAAATACAAGTGAGTCTAAACTTTTGACTGGTACTGTTTGTATTTGATTTTTCTATGATGAAAGTGTTTTTACTTTCACTTACCTATATATGAAATATATAGTAAGTGGAAGTATTGCGATCGTGAAAAAATTCGACATCCGGTTTTCAACGGAAATACACGTTTTGGGGTCCCCTGAGTCGAAATGACCAAGTCTCGCGAAATGGTCTGTGTGTGTGTGTGTCTGTGTGTCTGTGTGTCTGTGTGTGTGTGTGTGAACAGACTAGCTCAAAAACTATAAACCGTGCGATCATGAAATTGGGTATTTAGTGTAGGTATATGTCCGCGATGTGACAGCGTAAATTTCATCAAAATTACTTAAAGGGAGGGGGTACTTTACTTAATAACTTTTTAGGTTTTTTTCGATTTTCTCAAAAACGGCTCTAACGATTTTGATTAAACTAAGTATTTGAAGTATTAATATGCCTGAGATATGACTGTAAAAATTTCATCAAAATTGATTAACCGGAGGGGGGACTTTACTTAATAAATTTTGTAACATTTTCACGTGTTTTTTTTATTTACTCTAAATCGGCTTTAACGATTTTGATCAAACTGGGTATTTGATGTATGTATATGCCCGAGATATGACTGTTAAAATTTCATCAAAATTGATTAACCGGAGGGGGGACTTTACTTAATAAATTTTGTCCCCTTTTCACGTGTTTTTTTTTATTTACTCAAAAACGGATTTAACGATTTTGACCTAACTTGGCATTTGATGTATGCATATGCCCGAGATATGACTGTAAAAATTTCATCAAAATTTATCAACTGGAGGGGGGACTTTACTTAATAAATCTTATACCATTTTCACGTGTTTTTTTTATTTACTCAAAAACGGTTTATCGATTTTGATCAAACTGGGTATTTGATGTATGTATATGCCAAAGATGTGATAGCCAACATTTCATCAAAATTGGTCAAACGGAGGGGGCACTATATTTCATAATTTTTTTCCAATTTTTACCTTTTTGATCGATTATCTCAAAAACGGCTTTAACGATTTTTATCAAATTCGTTATGTTTGATGAAAATTAGTTGCTATTTGATATCAGGTAAGCTTTATCATTATTAAAATGTTCTGAGGGGGCTTAGTTGGGGAAGGGACCTTTTTTTGTTTTCCTATAAAGTACCTTTGTTTTAGTTTATATTGAGAAATTAACTGTCTCTCATCACGCCTAAAAATTAGAAACGCTAAATATGATATATGAAGAAAATCAAGTAAACATATACAGGAGAAAAAAAGAAAAATATTCCGTCAACTCATAAAACACCTTGAGCTCACGCATGCACCGTACGCCTCTAATGACAAACCAGCGCGTTATAATTAAAGATGTTCCGTTCATTTGAGAAGTGGCAATTAACAAAATGCATTAATTTCTAATCTAAGTAAGTTGGTAAGTGAAAGTTGTGTGTTGCGCGCACGCACCAGATTTTTTTTTTTACTTTCACTTACCTATATATGAAATATATAGTAAGTGGAAGTATTGCGATCGTGAAAATTTTCGACTTCCGGTTTTCAACAGAAATACACGTTTTGGGATCCCCTGAGTCAAAATAACCAAGTCCCGCGAAATGGTCTGTGTGTGTGTGTGTGTGTCTGTCTGTGTGTCTGTGTGTGTGTGTGTGTGTGTGTGAACAGACTAGCTCAAAAACTATAAACCGTGCGAACCTGAAATTAGGTATTTAGAGTATGTATAAGCCCGCGATGTGACAGCAAAAATTTCATCAAATTTGCTCAAAGGGAGGGGGTACTTTATTTAATAACTTTTTAAGTTTTTTTCGATTTTCTCAAAAACGGCTCTAACGATTTTGATTAAACTGAGTATTTGATCTATTCATATGCCTGAAATATGACTGTAAAAATTTCATCAAAATTGATCAACCGGAGGGGGGACTTTACTTAATAAATTTTGTATCATTTTCACATGTTTTTTTTATTTACTCAAAAACGGTTTTAACGATTTTGATCAAACTTGGTATTTGATGTATTTATATGCCAGAGATGTGATAACCAACATTTCATCACAATTGATCAACTGGAGGGGGGACTTTACTTAATAAATTTTGTATCATTTTCACGTGTTTTTTTTATTTACTCAAAAACGGTTTTAACGATTTTGATCAAACTTGGTATTTGATGTATTTATATGCCCGAGATGTGACTGTAAAAATTTCATCAAAATTGATCTACTGGAGGGGGGACTTTACTTAATAAATTTTGTATCATTTTCACGTGTTTTATTTATTTACTCAAAAACGGTTTTAACGATTTTGATCAAACTTGGTTTTTGATGTACTTATATGCCCGAGATATGACTGTAAAAATTTCATCAAAATTGATCTACGGGAGGGGGGACTTTACTTAATAAATTTTGTATCATTTTCACGGGTTTTTTTTATTTACTCAAAAACGGCTTTAACGATTAACAAAAATAAGATATGAATGTAGAAAAATGTGTGACTTTGGGAAATGATATTTAGCAAAACACGTCAATTACTAATCTAAGTAAGTTGGTAAGTGAAAGTTGTGTGTTGCGCGCACGCACCAGATTTTTTTATATTGGGGGCATTTCTGTTACTTCTGTTATTTAAGTAAAAATATTCCAACGTGAAACAAAAACAAAGAAAAACAGTTGATTGAAAGAGTACTACACTTTTTGTTGGAAAAGTTGATCCAACTGTTCTACTAAATGTACGTGACTTTTAATAGATATACGTCTTCATTTTAATGGATATAAAGGGAAGGTATAGCGACCGTGAAAAATTCCGACTTCCGGTTTTCAAGGGATTCAACCACGTTTTGGGGTCCCTGAGTCCAAATGACCAATAACTGTGTCACCTATGTCTCGGTGGCTGAGAGACCCACCTGAGGCAAACCCTGCCTCTATTTTGTTTTGTCGGTTGGCGCATTAGGCCTAATGAGACCTTTGGCCGAGCAATGTGGTCTTCTTACAGACATTCGTGTATTCGTAAGCACAGACAGCCTGGACGGGGTAGCGCGAACCTCACGTTGCTGCAAGCCATGGTCACCAAGGTGCAGTGGCAGACTCCATAACCAGTCCCATTGGGACCAATAGGCAGTGTCTTTTCCACCGATGGCTTCAGCTCTCTCGGGTTCAAGGACAGTGACAAAGTCCAAGGATTATGGCAGCCCAGAGTCAGCAGGCCCTGTGGACCTATATTTCTTTCCCTGAAGCATATCGTCCTTGTACCAAACTTTTCGGGTGGTTACTGATATCCTGCAAAACCATACTACGATTCTCAATGGGATACACCGGGAAGGTACATCACTCTTACGCTCGGTCGGTTTGAGCCGCCTCCATTAGGCTGACATACCCGGAGGTGGGGGCCTAGCTTGGACTGCGTGGCGTTCATTGGCGGGTGGTCACCCTAATGGAGCGGTCACCCATCCAAGTACTAACACGCTCGACGTTGCTTAACTTTGATTACATGTTGCAAGCGCCTTAGTCCACTCGGCCATCCCGCCCCCCTGCCCCTCCGTCCCGCCTCTATAAAGTACTTTAAAAAAAATGGCGGGAAACTTGGTGGATGAGCGTGATCAACGGTCAAATCACCTCCTTGCACGACCGCTGACCGAGAAACAGTACTCTTCCTTACTTAGTACTGAACCCAAGACCTTTCGTGGGTTATAGTGCTACAGGTTTTTTTTTTCCTAATGAACAGGTATTCAAAATTTAGAACAAAGTGTCGAAAAGATGTGATTGAGAAGGTTTTATTCGAACGAAATACCCTCGTGAAGTTTCTGGCGATTCCAAAATCTAATTTGATTATTATTAAAACTAGCTTACAAAATCAATATTGGCTAAATATATAGATTTTTTAGCTTCGTTAAATAATATATGTCCAGGAACCATAAAATGGTTCCTAAAGTGATGTTCGTAATTGATAAAACCTAATTTCAATTTAATTTGTTTCACCTCGATGTATAGTGCCACTATGAATCACTATAAATAAATTTTATTTATTTCATACATATTTTGGACTACAGTAGACTCCCGTTTATCCGTCGTCGTCGGCACCTATACATTTCCATGAAATAATATATGTGGGAATATAATATAGTCCTAAAAAGGGAACTAACAATATGCTTATGTGGTTATTGCTTTTGAAATTGAAATAATTGAACTCCAAATAGCTGACTGAATTGGTAACACTTATAACACCTCCCACTTAACTTAATATTAGCAATAGTTCCATATAAGTGTGAATTATGGATTCCATAGAGGTTCAAATGCGGCTTGAACTGCTTCAATAGAGAACTTGCTATCTCCCAGTAGTTATCTCGTAGAGTCCTCCAATTGAGAACTCAGTCAAAGCTGATGCTGCGGTCTCCTGCCCAGCACAGGTGGAGGGTCAGTGATTTGATTGGTGAATGCGCCACGTCAGGCCGGGGGCAGATTGGAAGGGGGGGGGAGGGAGGCCCCCTCACAGAATTTCAATGGACAATAATTATTAGGCGGTTGGGTATTCAGGTGCGCGGGGCAGATAATTGCAGGTGAGTCGATCCCACTAATTAGGATTTTGCCCCCTCATTCTCTCTCTCTCACCCATTCAGCCTTTGTCACCAGTTAATCTTATTATCTCCTTCAGTTCCTCTTTGTTCGTCCGATTGTCCCCTCATCGTGGGATATCTCAGGGGGTAAAATATTTGGTCTTTAGATAAACTCCATTTTATTAAAGCGGATCATAAATCATATTGTCCTACTTCATATTCTGAAAATATCGAGCAGAACGATCCAAAAATACGATCCAATATTGAGTTGGTATTGTAACAAAGACTCTAGTTGTATTTTTTGTTCGTTTGTTTGTTTAATTAAATTAACTTTATGCCACTGAGGCTAATCGGACGGGATCTTTAATTAGGATAGGGATCTTTAACGAGGACCTCAAATCAAAATTTTACTCTATTTAAAATATCCTAGGGCCACATTGGCGACCCCATATGATAATATTAAATAGATTTATTTAATGTTTACGTTATTCCCGTGTCACGAATACTGCCCTTCCAAGCAATAAAGCATGAGTCAAAAATTATGAAATGATGTTGAAATATTTGTGAAATTTTCCATTCGATACTTCATAGAACAACACTCATTTTAGTTTTATACTACACAGCTTTTATTTGACTTTTTAATGCTTTTGTAAACAGCATCATTGGATAATTTTACAACGAACTTTCTTTTTTTTTTATTCTCTATCTTCTCATCTTCTAGCATTGATACCTTACATGTAGCTCATATAAATGTCCTTATTTTAGCCCTGATGGAGATACATATGTTTGGGACGAATTGTAGGCTATCCAATAAAAACATTTTGACTGAAAATCCTGATAATATATCGTTATATCTTAATGAAAACTACAACTACACACCTCTAAAACAATCCACAACCTCTTTTAAGCTATACGGGGTTTCCCAGGTCTTCGTGGGGAAAGGATGGTGGATTATTGCCAATTGTTATTAAATATACCCTGGCTCCGGGATTTCATTTTTGATTTACCGATTTTCTCCATTGAATTTTTTATGGAAAAAAATAGTGTTAAGTTCCTAATTTTTTTTCCTTCCTTTAAATGTAAAACTAAAAAGATGATTGTTATTGGGTCTTTTTACAGGTTCACCAGTTACTATTTCATGTTATTAGTGATTTATCATACTGCCATTTAATAACATATGTATGTATATTTTAAAAGAAAAAATATTTTCGACGAAACTTTTAACTCGTTTTTACAAAAGTTAGTAGTTGCATAACAATCGTCCCATGTATATATAAACAAAATGCATTTTCTTAAGGACATTCGGCAATTTTAAAACCATGCTCTACTTAATCCACTAACGACCTGTCGGCAACCTCGTCTCCTGCAACGAAATTCAGGGACCCCTTTCTTGTAGAAATATATTCCCTAGTATGTCTTTTCCTACATATTCTTGACTTTTGTAGAATTCCGTATCCTGTATTGAATACCTTTGCTTCTGAGTTTCAAAGACGACTTAATCTAAACATATTAATTTTGAGATTTATAGTGAATAAAATGTGGACCATGAATATTTTTAAGAATATGAGAATAAAATATTTGTATTTCTCTGGAAGAGTGGAATGTATTATCTGATTTGGTGAAAATAAAATAAAAGAAATTATATGGAGAAGATTATAATGGTTGAACATATTATATTTACAATGTTAACGAACTGTGGTGAAATAAATCTTTGGCTTGATTTTCTTCATTGCTTCATTAATTGCTTGCTCTTCTCCGCACTCCTGCTGCCCGTTATGGTCCCAAGGATGGAAAATATTCAAATGCTGCAGCCACAGCCAAAGAGATAATAGTATACGAGAATGGAACATATAGAATATCAAATTACCTTCTTCAAATAGCAGATTGTATGAGGTTCTATAAACATCAATAAAGATCATATGATTTGGTAACTGAAATCACTAATAACATGAAAAAGTAATTGGTGTACATACAGTAAAAATCCGGTGCGATGCGCGCAACACACAACTTTCACTTACCAACTTTCTTAGATTAGAAATTAATGCCTTTCGTTAATTGCCACTTCTCATATGAACAGAACGGATTTAATTATAAACAATGGTCTGTCATTAAAGGCGTACTCCGCACTCGTGGGCTCAACGAGTTTTATGAGTTGACTGAATATTTTTCTTTTTTTCTCCTCTTTATGTTTTCTTTATTTTTATCATATCTCATATTTAGCCTTTTCTTATGTTTAGGCGCAACGAGAGACAGTTAATTTCTCCATATAAACAAAACCAAAAGTACTTTATTGGAAACAAAAAAAAACCAAAAAAAAAACCAAAAAGGCCCGTACTCCCCAAAAAGCCCCCTCAGAACATTTTAATAATGACAAAGTTTACCAGATATTAAAGACCACCTAATTTTCATTAAAAATGACGAATTTGATGAAAATCGTTAAAGCCGTTTTTGAGAAAATCGAAAAAAAGGTAAAAATTGCTAAAAAAGTTAAGAAATAAAGTGCCCCTCCGTTTGACCAATGTTAATGAAATGCGGGCTACCTCATCTTTGGCATATACATACTTCAAATACCCAGTTTGATCAAAATCGTTAAAGCCGTTTTTGAGTAAATAAAAAAAACACGTGAAAATGATACGAAATTTATTAAGTAAAGTCCCCCCTCCGGTTAATCAATTTTGATGACATTTTTAGAGTAATATCTCAGGTGTATTAGTACATCAAATACTCAGTTTAATCAAAATCATTAGAGCCGTTTTTGAGAAAATCGAGCAATTTAGATTTTTTGCTGTCACATCGCGGGCACATATCTAAACTAAATACCCAATTTCAGGTTCGCACGGTTTATAGTTTTTGAGCTAGTCTGTTCACACACACACACACAGACCATTTCGCGGGACTTGGTCATTTGGACTCAGGGGACCCCAAAACGTGTATTTCCGTTGAAAACCGGAAGTCGAAATTTTTCACGATTACAATACTTCCACTTACTATATATTTCATATATAGGTAAGTGAAAGTAAAAAAAGACCCCTATTATTTTATATTTTAATCGGTTTAACATGGTATCCTCAATATAGATTCAAAAGAATAAAATACTACAGAATGGCTTTATCTCCGAATCCTCTTAATAAAGAAATCAAGCCATTAATTTAGCCCCCCCCCCCCCGACAAACAACCCCCCCGAATTGAAGAGAATTTTAAGAGAGAGGGCCACCTGCTATTATATTTATTCCCTTTTCCATTTGTCCTTATGAAATATTCAACTCCTCTGTCACTTTGCACCGACTCTCTCCTCTCCCAGCCTACAGCCCTCTCCAGTTTTGGATTTCTTTCCAGTTTAAATTAAATATATACATTCCCAAAGTGAAATGTATTTTTGATGGTTATTTCTAACCAAAACTTTCTACCTCTTCCATTTTAATTTAGAATTCATTTTGACCCAATTTTTTTTTCTCTCTTTTTAAGGTAAATTCATAAAACATAACTAAAAATCAGTCACGACCAACAATAAGTAAAAAAGAAGGACCATTTTTTTTATCTTCACACTTTTTTAAGAATGATGGATTAAATACATATTTTATATGACAAGCCAATATAGCTATGGCGTTTTTTACAATCAATTTTTGTTTGTGTTGTTGTATGTTCAACGTCCATTTGTGTTACTTTCATTCCATTTATAGAACCCTTGACCTTTAGCATTGTAGATTGCCAAGCTAACCACTACACCACAGGTGACCACAAACAATTTTTAATTTATAGAACAATATAAATTGTTAAATATCTACAATTTTAAATAGTTTTAATTCAGACTTAATGGAATTGGATGAGGCTAAATTAACCGGATCAGCATACAGCCCATTTCATGTAAATTTATGGGATACACAAATAATGCACCATGCATACTTGTCAATAGAAAGTAAAATTAGCATAGTCTGTATGTTATTGTGATTTTAAAATTATCGATAGTCCACGCTACTATCGAGTTTCGATATTATCGGACATAAAGCTATCGCTTTTGATAGTATGAGTAGAATAGCAACATTTTTCCTTTGCAACGGCAGGAGCTGTAATGCTCGTTTTCAATTGCAATTATTACTTTTCTTTTATATTTGGTCTCTATCATAATTCTTTGGTCTCAAGAATATTAATAGATTAATTTATAGGAGTGTAATAGTCAAATGTTTTCTTCGTCGAAAGGATGATTAGTTGTCAGGATTTTCAGTCAAAAAATTTTTATTTGGATAGCCAACGTTTCGATCCTAAGAGGTGGCTAAAAATTATACATGAATATTTGAATAAGGAACATGGCAAAATAAAATCTGATATTTAGTTATACAGGGAATGAGGGTAAAATTATCAGATTTTTTTTCTGAAATTTATCGTCTCAAAAACCATGGAAATAACTGTGTGCAAACTTCACATCATTGCCGAACACGTGACAATGTCATCAGCAACCAGAAACATAAAAAAAAATTACTTTGAAATTCCATAAAAGTTAAGAGCCAAATACCATCAAAATTTTTGAATCGCCCTCTTCCTTATTAAAAGTGAGAATTAAAATGGGACCAGTATTCAATCTCAACAAATTATATTTATTTCAAAACAGCAAAAGTTCAGTGCTGCAAGGAAGATCATAAGTACTTTTTAGTTTTGAACAGCTAATCATCCCATCCCACATATATTATTTCACAAAGCGTAAAAATCGGTTTTTCATCAATTATAAGGTCCTACCGTGCTCAAATGCCACGAATGTGGTATCGTTGGATTCAGAATTTCACGGAGCTTTTGCGAATTGCATTCTCAGTGTTCATTTTTTGGTCCAAAATAAAATATCGACCTAAACGTACTGACTCAACGGATCGAAACGAATAAAATTGGGTTTTATGAATTACGATACGAGCATTAAAACTCAGTTTAGTTCTATAAGAACTAAACTGTGGTGAGCGTTTTAAAGCCCTAAAACGTATCATTTCTGAGATAACGCCTGGGTTAGGCTCCTCCACCGCACGTGGTCAACTACTTATTGTATTACGTTACAGCAAATGCTAGGACCTGTCGTGTTTAGGTTCTAAAATGTTGTTTCGTCTGATTTAGACTTAAAAATTGGAAAATTGCACTCTCACATTTAGCAATTACAGTATACTCCCACTTTACCGGTTCCCGTTTAACCGACTCTTCGGATAAACCGATTGACGCTGTAAAAGATAAAAATCTGGTGCGTGCGCGCAACACACAACTTTCACTTACCAACTTACTTAGATGAGAAATTGACGTGTTTTGTTATATATCATTTCTCAAAGTCACACATTTTTCTACATTCATTTCTTATTTTTGTTAATCGTTAAAGCCGTTTTTGAGTAAATAAAAAAAACACGTGAAAATGTTACAAAATTTATTTAGTAAAGTCCCCCCTCCTGTTAATCAATTCTAATGAAATTTTAGCAGTCATATCTCGGGCATATACATACATTAAATACCCAGTTTGATCAAAATCGTTAAAGCCGATTTAGAGAAAATAAAAAAAAACACGTGAAAATGTTACAAAATTTATTAAGTAAAGTCCCCCTCCGGTTAATCAATTTTGATGAAATTTTTACAGGCATATCTCAGGCATATTAATACATCAAATACTCAGTTTAATCAAAATCGTCAGAGCCGTTTTTGAGAAAATGACAGATCATTGTTCATAATCAAAGCCGTTCTCTTCGTTTCATGGAAATTATTTGTTTCATGGTAACTAAATGAAATTTTCATCAAGTACACAGAGAATTATAAAATCAGACGACTTGGGGTATCATGCTTGCATTGCCGAATTATCACAAGTATAAACTTTTATTTATTAATAAAATAAATTAGTGTTTTTTATAGAGCAAATGAAAACAAAAATAAGAAATGAATGTGGAAAAATGTTTAACTTTGAGAAGTGGAATTAAAAAAACGCATTGATTTCTTTTTTAAGTAAATTGGTTAGAGTAGGTAAGTTGTGTGTTGCGCGCACGCACCAAATTGTTTTATTTTTTACCGAACTCCAGTAAAACAAATCTCTTCGAAGTAAAATTGATCTTGAAACAAAATCCGTATCCTCCATTTATTTCATTAAAAAAGAAATAGCTTCCTTTATTTTGACAAGAAATTTCGTCAGTTGACATTAAGGTGCGTATAAACGAAAAAAAAATAAAAGATTTGTGAAAACTGAATAGATTGATAGTGTAAATTTTCTTAAATTGTTAAATAAAATTGGCCCAAAAAAGGTTTCTTTAATTAATAACTATACAGCCTTTGTAAAATAGGTTGTGTGTTGCATTTGGGTTTTATCGAAATACAGAAGTTATAATAATATATTTTGCTGGTTTTTTATACACTTTTCCGGTTTGACCGGCTCATTCACTTAAACGGCAATGTATCCGTTCCGACGAGGAGGGATAAGCAGGAGTCTACTTTAGTCATTGGCGGAACTGAGGGGAGGGGGGTGCTATGGGGGCTGGAGCCCCTCCATTTGGAAAAATTTTCGTCATTTAAAGATAGAATTTGATTTTCCTTAAAGTAAGGAAGCAAGTTAAAGAACAAAAATGCGCAGAACAGGTAGAATTTCAGTTGCGGGAAGGTGAAAAAGCTGATCGGCAGATCCAAATGAAGGGCAATAGGGATGCAGCCTCCCCCCATTAGGATGCAGCCCCCCCCCTTACAATCGGCTGGATCCGCCCATGACTGTAATGGTGATTCATGGTAACATAGTGATTCATTAGAACTTTGGTTTATCAACTTATCTTTTTTATAACGGGAATTTCAGAAAACTAAAGTATCGAAATAAGAAAAATGAATTTCAATGGTTTCTACGCGGGCTTTATGACACATACACGTTCCACGTTTTTGGGCCAGGCGTCTAACACCTCTAAAACTTTGGTTTTGGTGGGTTAGGCCCCTCAGCTTCACGAGGCTACTTATTGTTTTGTTGCCTCTCCATGGATAGAAACCTATTTGATGTCGTTCTTACCACTTAGAAGACTATCTTCCTCTCCATTGTCAGAAAAATAAGCGTAAAAAGCATCTTATGAACTGTTTTTGAAAAAACAAAATCAGTAGGGAAGTTAAAATCAGAATGTAGAAAGATTAATTTCCAAGACTATGCAACATTCTTAGTGATTTCATATATTCCAGGAAGATTACAGGAAACTTTTGTAAAGAAAAACGTCAGAAAATGAAGTTCTTCCTTAACTATTAAATAGAAAAATAATTTATTCTTCCTTGCTGTAGAAAAAAAATTTCACCTTAAGGCCCGAATGGTTGGGGGAGAGGGGGGGGGGGAGGTACGAACAGGCAAAAAAAAAAGTTCATTTCATAGTTATGTCAAAACTAGAAGTAAAATGTGATACAAATCTTCGTGCGAAGTGCTTCGCACGGGTCCACCTAGTATTTAATAATATTACTCGGCATTAATCCCTCACCTTCTCCCTTGGCCAGGAAACCCCATATAGCAAGGAACAGGTGACAGGCGAAGAAGGGGAGGAACAAAAAAAAATATATATATATATTTATATAAATAAATAAAAACATGTTAATTATGTTACGAAAAAAAATAATATTTCCTTATTATAATTTTCATATAATATTCAAGAATAACTTTATTTGACAGCTTTTTTCACAGATTACAAAGAAAATATATTGATAATGAGTTCAAGGCAGCTCTCATGGCAGGGCACTCCACATTAGGAATATTGAACTTTAGTTTCTTCATTTTCTAAATTTTTATTACAAAAATCTGGTGCGTGCGCGCAACACACAACTTTCACTTACCCACTTACTTACATTAGATTAGAAATGAATGCGTTGTGTTAATGCCACTTCTCAAAGTTACACATTTTTCCACATTCATTTCTTACCTGATATTAAAGAACACCTAATTTTCATTAAACATGGCGAATTTGATGAAAATCGTTAAAACCGTTTTTGAGATAATCGAAAAAAAGGTAAAAATCGGAAAAAAAGTTATGAAATAAAGTGCCCCCTCCCTTTGACCAATTTTGATGAAATCTGTGCTGTCACATCGCGGGCATATACCAACACCAAATACTGAGTTTTGTCAAAATCGTTAAAGCCGTTTTTGAGTAAATAAAAAAAACACGTGATAATGAGACAACATTTATTAAGTAAAGTCCCCCCTCCGGTTAATCAATTTTGATGAAATTTTTACAGTCATATCTCGGGCATATTATTACATCAAATACTCAGTTTAATCAAAATTGTTAAAGCCGTTTTTGAGTAAATAAAAAAAACACGTGAAAATGATACAAAATTTATTAAGTAAAGTCCCTCCTCCGGTTAATCAATTTTGATGAAATTTTTACAGTCATATCTCGGGCATATAAATAGATCAAATACTGAGTTTAATCAAAATCGTTAGAGCCGTTTTTGAGAAAATCGAAAAAAACATAAAAAGTTATTAATTAAAGTACCCCCTCCCTTTGAGTAATTTTGATGAAATTTATGCTGTCACATCGCGGGCATATACTTACACTAAATACCCAATTTCAGGATCGCACGGTTTATAGTTTTTGAGCTAGTCTGTTCACACACACACACACACACACACACAAACACACACACACACACACACAGACACACACACAGACACACACACACACAGACGATTTCGCGGGACTTGGTCATTTCGACTCAGGGGACCCCAAAACGTGTATTTCCGTTGAAAACCGGAAGTCGAAATTTTTCACGATCGCAATACTTCCACTTACTATATATTTCATATATAGGTAAGTGAAAGTAAAAAATACATGTTTCTAAAAACTTAATGTTCCAAGTAATATTTCATATATATTAAATTTTAATATATTAATAACTATTTTTATTTTATTGATAAAAAGGTGTCTTGATATGGGATATCCCTTAATAGGAAGTAATGGGTATCCCATATTAGGGGATGTAGCTCCTTTTTTTTTTTTTAAAGCTTATTGTGCTTCAGTATTTAACAAAAAAAAGAAAGCAGTTAGGAAATATTGTAATGAATTACCCAACGTTTAAAATAAACAATGATTATGGGAATTCGACTTATCTTGAGGCCTAAAATATCAGGTCAAAATAATCACGATAAAAGTTTTTGTACCCTAAAAAAAACATTTCACTGAAAATAATCCAACAGGATGAGAATGTATGACAAGGTTATGTGCCAATGGGAAATTAATCTTAAATTTTATAGAATAAAAGTGGGGTTGCAGTACAAACTATATCCAGAAACCACATATCCCATATTAGGCAACCATCCCATAATAGGGCGGCACTTTCCTATATATATTGCGTGTATGCCTAAGTTAGAATTAGTGTGTTCTCCTTTGTATGTAATTACATGAACTAAAAAGTCATCATTATATATTTAATTTTTAAAAGATTCTTAATATTCTTAAAATCTTATGCATGCATTATTATAAGGTACCTATGCATGAATAATAAATTATATTATACATGTATATGAGAACTGAGTAGTAGAGTAAAAGCGTTATACTCATTTTATACCAACATTAAGTGACTTTTAGATTTAAAAATACTTAAGACTGAATTCTTTTAGTTTAATTTAATTTCTTAATCTAATTTTATTTTTAATTTTAATTATCAATAAACTGAGACAACTTACAAAAGAATATCGCAATGAGGAGTTCTTGAGATCACCGACTCTGTAAAGTGAAGATGAAACTGTAATATTTGCATTTGAAGATTTTAGAATGTCCAGGGATGTGGAGGGGGTTACGGTAGGCGCGAAACATCAGCCAATCAAATTACAGCTTTCAAAAATACAATTATCTAGCAAGCAGTTGTTCCTTCTTAACTTCAGTTTAGTCCCATGTAAGATTCGGTTCCGAAGAGTTCTTTATATATTTTAGTTAGTAAAAAGTTTTTTAACTGTTCTAGTGTCATTTTTAAGCTTTGTGTTAAATTTTAATATTATTTTAATTATTAAATAAGTGAGCGTCGATTTTTTAAATATATGTGTTAAAATAGAGAAAATGTTTTTCAAGAACCATGACAGCCATTGCTGTGATTTCTACATACATACATAGGTGAGGCTTGAAAATATAACCTTATATAATAATATACAATTAATATATTATAATTGATTGATAAATATCCATAACCTTATTTATGCTTAATATTATTCATATATTTATTTATAATTTTAAATTATTACTTGATGCAACCTTTTTTAATTTTAAAGTTTTATTAGAAAACTATATTCATTATATTAAAACTACATGTACAGTTATTATATTATGTTTAAGTACTTAAGTTCCAGAGGTATTAGAATATTTAAAAAAAATCAAAATGAAATCTTTTTTATCTTTCCTTTTTTTTAAATTTGTATATTTAAATATATCTTTAGATCTATATCTTAAATATCTTAAATATCTTTAGAAATCACCTATTTTAATAATATGAATGAAAAGAAAATTTTAAAATAGTATAAAAAAATAGTGGCACGTCATAATTTTCAAAATTAAAGTTCATAGAAAAAATATTTAAATTTTTGATGTTGAAATATTTAATTATAGTTATTAAACTGAGAATGTGTTGCTAATAAAGTTAAGACTCTTTCTTTGCTTGAATTTTAGTGTATTAAAATTATATTGACGCATAAATCGTATTTTATAAAAATAAACCAAAATTTATATATAAAATTTCCACTTGTGTCACTAAACTTACCGACCGGCTTATAAATGTATTATAAGCGATGATTAGATGTTTTCTATAAAAATTAATCCACATTTTGCTTCACTATCAACTATGAATAATTTTTATTTCATAATCAACTTATTCCATAATTGATATTATTAGTCCGAATCGGCACTAATATAAAAATATCTATCT
Source organism: Aelia acuminata (assembly GCA_911387785.2). Taxonomy (NCBI): domain Eukaryota; kingdom Metazoa; phylum Arthropoda; class Insecta; order Hemiptera; family Pentatomidae; genus Aelia; species Aelia acuminata. Next base: position 149,288,218 of record OU426982.1, on the reverse strand, counting down.
TATTATTTGTTTATAGTAGTGAAGGTAATATTCAATTTATTTTGTAAATGATAGAATGGTGAATATCTTCTTCCAAAATTCTTTTATTTAAAAAATACAATGATTATTTGCAAACGTTTCGGACTATTTGTCCCTCTTCAGGGCAAATTTCTTCTGTAAGATCTTGTTTTCTTTACCTATTACAAAATGTGTTTTGTTTTGGTTTACAAAGTCAATTATTTTAAATAACATTACATAGTTGATCAATTTTACATATATATTGAATAGTACCTAACAATTTCTGGTGGCTTGGTCCATCTATTTCTATATTACAGCTTTATCCCATTAAATTGTAATTGGTAAATTTTATTTAAAAAATATTGTTCACATGTCACAGTTTTTTATGTAACTTTTTACTGCCACATACATTTACTTGAATTATTCTTGTCACACTATCCATTACTGACTGAACTTTATCTTATTTACACCAATGTTCCTTATCCAACCAATTTTTATTGTATTTTTTTTCTTTATTTTATATTTTGTATCTTATTCAATTTTTGATATTTAATTTTTTTATAATATCCCTGCTTAGTTTTATGGAATCAGTTTTATAATTGACTTCACATTCAATGTTTTTTATTATGTGTATAGTTGCTATTAATTTTCTGTTTTTTGTATTTTTTTCTATTGCTAAAATTTTTACATCTTCGAAATTAAATTTGTGTTTTTTTAAAATATTGTGTTGGGCTAGGTCTGTGACGTTAATGTTTTTAATATTATTACAATTCTATCATTTACATAATTTAGATCTTCCGGTACATAGAGTATATTTATGATTAGATAGTCAATTTATTTTATTTTATATTAATCACCTTTCTTTTATAATAAAGTTCCAAAAGAAATTAAAAATGTATAAAAATCATTATGTACATAACTCAAATTTATAGTCGAAGATAAAATAATAAATCTGAAAAAAGCTATATTAGGAGCAGATTCTAATATTTAGATCTGTCGCTAAGTGGTAAGGAAGCTGATTTGATTAAGGAATGTTTCTTTGCTTCTGATTGGCTGAAGGTAACTGACCTAAAACTGACTTTAGAAATAAAATATTAAAGCTCTTAACATTCTCTACTACTTCTCAACTCTCTTTAAAAGAAAATCATTTATTTATTATAAAAATTGTGATTTAAAAATTATTATTATTAATTGAAGGAAGTAAAATAAAGTAGTAAAAAACATGAAAATTTTCATGTTTATTTTAATATAAATGAAATCGTTTAAATTATTAAAGTTCAAATATCTGGATGGGTAAAAATAACCATGATTCAAAAAGTTTTCAAAGTTAAAGTCTTAAATATCTATTATTTGGTTATACATTGATATAATTGTACAGTGGTTGTACAGTGTCATTTTTAATATAATTTATGATACAACATTTTTATTTTAAATTGAACATAAAACAAAAGGTTGTGTTTAATTTTTTATGTTTCTCCACCATACATATCAAAAAAAAACCATCTTCCTCCAATATTAAAAAAAAATTATATATTTTATGTAACTAAATAAGAGTAAGAGATGAAAATTTAAAGAGAAAATTTTGAAAAAAAAAATAAATTTAATTAATTTTATATTAATTAAACCATCATTGTGGGTTACCACCTATTTTTTAAATAATCTATTTTCGAAGAGAAAAGATTTGGCTCAGCCGGGAATCGAACCCAGGTCTTCCGCGTGAAATGCGCGGTATGGAAGCGACTCCGTGGTGTAATGGTTTGCATACCGCGCATGTCACGCGGAAGACCCGGGTTCGATTTCCGGCGGAGCCAATTTTTTTCTCTTCAAAAATAAATTATTTAAAAAATAGGTGGTTACCCACAATGATGGTTAAATTAATATAAAATAATTTAAAAAATTGTGGAATGTCAAGAGATGCCCAAAATTGGACAAAAATTGTCCATTTCCCGTAAATACTCGCAACATTTGCGAGATCGTGGGAGAGGTGTCAGTGAAGAGGAAGGATTTGGCACCGTTTGGAAGCGAATCCGTGGTGTAATGGTTAGCATACCGCGCATGTCATGCGGAAGACCCGGGTTCGATTCCCGGCGGAGCGAAATCTTTTCTCTTCAAAAATAAATTATTTAAAATAAATTTAATTAAGGTATCAAAAATACAGGGTGTCCAAAAAGAGTATTCAGGGTTTGAAAGTTGAATAAAATCTCAAATATAGAATATCTAGTATATATTATTTCTCAAGGCATTTTTTTGTCGGTACGCCATTACTTCCTTAATACTTCATCAAATTTCATGAATGAGGCATCATTTTAAAGCTTTCCTTAACCGCTACACCGGAAAAATATACAATTCAATAATTTCGCCTTCGATTAAAATGTTCGTAGAGGTTTCTAAATGGTGTCAATCTTTCCAGTTTTCAAGGACAATATTTTCGGTCATAATATTTTTTTCGATTAATCCCTTCGTTTGCATGTTGCAAGCGAAATTTTCAAAATGGTGGCAGAACTTTTTCAAAGGTATCATTTTTTTTTTTTTTTTTTTTTTTTTGACGAACATTTTTGGTTACATAAACTTTTCCGATTGTCGCCGTCGTTTGCGAGTTACAAGCAAAAACATGCGATTTCAGTCAATTGATTCAGCACACTCGCTTTCCATGAAACCGTATCTGTATTTAAGTATTCCGTCTTCCAACCTCACATTTTCTCTATATTACAGATTACGCATGGCCCCTCCATGCGTGTGTGTAAATCTACAATTTGAACACATCTATCGTTTACGTCAACCCTTACCTATTCACATGACGCACTAAATACCCAATGAAGTGGGATTTCAGTAGGTTAGAGTGCGGATGGTTCGCACGGATCAGCTAATATCCACATATTTAGAACAGCAAAACTCATTGTAACTTATTCTTAACAACATCTATAATTTTCGAACGCTAGCTTATTTAAGTAGCTAACACTTAAATTAGCTCCTACCGAGTGCATCGCCTTTTCCCCAGTTAGCCTCTATCTAAATAATAGATTAAGAAGAGAATGGTTCTATTTGTGAATTTAGATTGTGTAACTAAAGATACACTGAGAGAGACGGACAGACAGACAATAGCCAGCACTAAACTGTATGCTTTATACCGGCCACCGTTTATTACCAGAACAGAACAGACACACTTCTGGACCACGATAAATTATTCTCGATAAAATACTGCTTGACATTTTCCTCGGTCCTCTTGTCATCCTGGATGACGGACATAAAGTGAGCTATATCAGAATGAAGGATGGGTAACTTGTCTGCCTCTTCGTAGTCCATTCCTTAAATACCGTGGATTATATTACAGTACAGGGCGTTCTTAACAATTTGCCATCATGGGTCATTCTAAAGTTATGGGGGTATTCGTGTCACAATGTAATAAACCGAGAAGGATTTTTCCCCAATATTTTCCTATTAATTTTCGTATTCGTTAAGAATACATCTAACTCATACATGGTTATACGTATGTGTCACTTTAGTGAGGAACAGTGATTTGTTCAAGGAAGGAGTCTCTTCCAACGTTTCGGGCTGTTGGCCCTCCTTCGGGATTTATCTATTTTACAAATTTTTAGCTTCCTCGTTAATTGTACTATATATATATATATATATATATATATATATATATATATATAAAAAGATGAAATTCTGTTTGTTTGTTCTTTATAGAAATCCATATCGTTTGTCCTAAATTCTCCAAATTTCGCTCAGTGGTTCTTTCATACCAGGTGCGAACACCTGTCCTTATTAAAATTGCATAACTTCAGCCAATCTCTGGATTTCTTCTTTGTTGTTATAAAAGTCGTTATTATCTCGCTTTATATTGGGTTTTTTTTTTTACGAAATCGACCGTTTGAGTCGAAAAAAGTCTCGTTTTATAGAATTTGAAGAGGCCAACAAGGTCCGGTAAGGCCGTTCCTCCAGAACGGTCCACGTTTAAGGCTGAACGATGCGACCCAACAGATTACTTAGTTATTAATACGTTTATTTCTTAAAAAGTCTTCCCAACAAGCGAGCTTCAAAAGGATTATTGAGCTCAAAAGCTAAAAAACAACGTCAAATACTTGCAGCTGAAACTCCTGACGAACATCAAATATATCTCGAACCCTCATTGTCCCCAGTGAAATGCCCTTTGATCTCAAAATAGTACAATTCCCAGTTCGGTTCGCATTTGCGATGACTATATATAAAGCTCAAAAGCAATCACTGAGGGTAGCTGGCATCAATTCCCCATGTTTTTCTCATGGTCAGGTTTACGTTGCATGCTCTAGAGTAGGTTCCCCTAAGGATCTAATTATATATGCCCCGGAGGGTAAAACTAAAAATATAGTATATCCGAATGCTTTGGAATAATAATCTATTAGTGCTATTTTTTTTGTATTTTTGGTTTAATGAACTGTTCAAGTTAATTAGAAAAATGAAATTCGCCGGCTGAAACCGGGATATACAGATAGTATACATATATAAATACTTTTGATTTGTAGAAAAATTAATGTTATGCAGCTGAATGAAAGTTAGACTAGGTGAAACTGTTCGTAGGAAAATCACGATTTATCAACAAACAAGACCCCACCATTATTTCCTGCTTAACTTGATCTCACGGTTGTTAAGGACCTGTCCGATTTGAAAATGATTTGGCAAAGGCCATACTAAAAGGACATAATTTGCAGATTCCAGGACGTCTGGGAATCGCGAGAAGAGACGGGATTAGACAGAATCCAGAAATAGGAGGCATTGTTACAGCTCCCCTGTGTGACCTCGCCAAATCCATCTATTGATTTATCTTCACTTATATAAAGGCTCTCCTTTATATACCGTGTTATTCTTAGCGCTCTGCACAAGTACCTTCCCTCTAATCAGCCAATTATCTGTCTCAGGCCATCTAAAAATATTTTAACAACTCGCAATATGAACGGCTTTTGTCTGTTATCGTCGTCATGGAGAGGCGGGTAGTGATTTAAAACTATTGAAACTTGGTTTTAGAAAGGGAAAAGTGGTAATAGAGACAGATCTATATGTATATATCTAGTAGATATCTATATCTACATATAGCACCAATATGCCATATAATTAATTTAAATTTAAAGTTATATAAAGTTATTTAAATATAAGTTATCTAACAAAAATTGCGTATCTACATAGTTTTGGTCTAGAGGATAGTCCACACACTCGAGGATCGCGTTCTGAATGTTGTCGCGTCTTGTACCTTGCAAATCAACTTCGTCGAAAAATGTGGATTCCGGGCGCGTGGTTACTTAAAGAGGAGTGGTATTACTTTCCTTTAATCCATTTTCATTGACTTTATGATATTTTATGGATCTTTACACTAACAAAAATTAGCTCTGGCTATAGTGGAACCCATCCTCCGTTGACAGAAATGTTTATCTTATTCCTTAATCAAAAGAAAAGAAAAAAGTACAATAACAAAAGGCATTAGAGCTCCTATCGTTCCAAATCATCGTTTCAACTGTTACCCCCCCCCCCCCCCCTCGTTCATTACCATATACTGTGGATAGTATCGAGTGTTTTACATCACTAGAGGCGGGGTTTATAATATATATATTCCTATCTACCGATTTTTTATAATACTTTGGATTATCCCTACGTGTGCAAAAGTGCGCATTATCCTTGTGGAATCGTTCAAGATTTCACTATCGCTCCCAAGACAGACTTCAGAAAATTTCCGAGCGGTTCAAAAGTAGACGGAGATGAACGATTCGTGCTTATTTCGTTAAACGAGAGAAACAGCGATCTATCATTATCTATTATTATCATGAAATCATTTGTAATAATTAATTCAAAATTTACAAAATTTTAAGTCGTTAGAGTGTCTCTTGTATGAGTCTGTACCCCTTCTTTGTCAAATGTTACAAACATTGTATATGATTTTACAAAAACCATGTATGGCTCTCTGAGCCGATCTGGAAATAAAGAATTATATATATTGCTTAAACAGTTATGCTATTTCAGGCTAACCTTCGACACACGGATGAAACGGGGCCCGTCCGTTAAAATGAAAAGAAAATCTCTTAAACGACTTAACCGTCTTTACCAACTATTTTCTGAATCCTCAAAACGAAACTGAGACAAAAATTATGTACAAACATACTTGCTGAAGGTTATATGGTCATTCTGTTCAAAAATATAGAGTGCTGGCAAAAAAAGAAAAAAATATACACTCACAAAAATTTCAAACCTATTAATCATAAAAAAAAAAAAAAAAAAAAAAAAAAAAAAAAAAAAAAAAAAAAAAAAGAGTTCGCATTACAAAGTTGGTGACGGTAATCAGGGGAGGGAGGAAATCCCCGCCCGCCTCTCCCCCACCACTACACCACATAATAAAGACTTTTTGAATATTTACCTGTGCGAGAGGTAATTAGCTAGGAAAAAAAAACCATAGTAATTAGTTAATGAAAATTTACGTGTGCGAGAGCTAACTTGAGCGCGAGGGCATGGAGTTGGCGACAGTGATGGTTCCTGGTGGGGTCGGGGAAAACCATCCCTCCCATCCTAATCTATAGTCTTACCTAATAAAGATTCTTGGGCTAATTACCTATGCGAGAGGTAATTAGTCACGAAAAAAAAGCCCTATTAATTACGGTTTGAAAATTTAAGTTCGCGAGAACTAACTAGACTAACATTGACAACGTTGGTCGCGGTAGTCAGGGAAAGCGTTGCGTCAGCGATCAGGCGTTGATGACCTGAGGGTTTTACGCCTCTAAGCCATAACAAACAAACAAACAAACAACAGCGATGTAATATTCGATGAATTAATCTTCAATTCATTATAAATAAGTTGTCCGTTCCCTCTAATTCATAATGATAATAATATTGAATATTAGAATCGAAGGTCATTATGATCAATTTTATGCTGAAATGAATCGTCAAAGTGATATTTCTATAAAACCAAAGATTTATCCGAAATCCTCATTAAAATCTTAGCCTTTTCTCATCCCTCAATCTTAGCGGCCACGTTTCGCACCCTTAAAGGACCGTAGGAAGAATAATAGTTTTGTAAATCCAATTTTTTTATTTTTCGAGACAGAAGGCGCGAGCTAAGCAATTTCGCTACTGAAAATTAGCAAGCCTTTCCGGCTTTTAATCTACCTTTATATATCCTCATCGATTTCGTTTCTTCTAGTTACAATCCCCCCTAAATATCTAAATTTCTCTACGTGTTCAAACGTATTCCATTCTACAATTAGCAAAAGCGATATAAAATGTTGTATGTTGGCATTTCAAAACATGAGGAAAGATAGTACCCAGCAGCACATCATCCCAAAGAGAAGAGGTCTCTCATCCAACTCCTTTTCAATCGCCTCATAAAAGGCACCTCAGTCGTGGCCATGTCATCATTAAATCTGTTGTTATGTCCATGTTACTTCATATGGAAGCCAGAATAGAGGGTCCTTATTTGTTCGTCGATAGTTGGTAGTTATAAGTCGGTATCTAGTGTTTTGTTACTTTATTTATTATTTATTTACAATATCATTTATTTATACTAAAAACATGTATGGCTTAATGCAAATCGTTAAAAATATTCTAGTACAATTCCTCTTGAATTATAAATATTCTCTGAACAAACGCCATTCAGAGCCTTTTAACTCGAACGAGAACATATCGAACAACGCTATTGAATTAATTATTGAATCGGGGACTCGTTAAGCATGTCATTAGCAGTGGGAATACTGACAGGTTGGAGTGGCGGATTTAAAAAGGGGCCTGGCAGGTGGATTGTAATGTCGAGGGTTGGAGTGTCGCTCCGCATCTGGTGTGGACAGTGTTCTATATGGCTCCGTATCAGTGGCGTCACCAATACCAATATCAGTACCAGCGTATCAGCACTCCATGTCTTCTTTGTCACCCAAAGACCAATGTCAATGCCGTTTTGGAAAAAATAACGCCCTCCATAAACATAAAAAAAAGGAATCTAGGCGGACCCACGGAATAAATCTCGACCTTACCGCCCTGATAATATAAAGTTGGATACCCCTATTACGCCAATAAAATAAATGTTTTTTAAACGTTAAGTTTTGAAAAATTGTTATTAATTGCAGCTTTTATTTCTTTTAAACGTTGCTAATTGTAATCTTTCGTAAATAAAAATTTATTAAACCCACATTTAATGTTCATACGAATTAACATGTTTCCCCAACACGGATTATATTTAGAATATGAATGATAAATAGCTTATGAGAGATTTCTTCCTCGAATTTAGAAGCTAAAAATTTTATTATAATAATATTAATTGTTATGACAATATAAAGCTGAACTCGGTGATTATCCCACATATATTATTTCACAAAGCGTAAAAATCGGTTTTTCATCAATTATAAGGTCCTACCGTGCTCAAATGCCACGAATGTGGTATCGTTGGATTCAGAATTTCACGGAGCTTTTGCGAATTGCATTCTCAGTGTCCATTTTTTGGTCCAAAATAAAATATCGACCTAAACGTACTGACTCAACGGATCGAAACGAATAAAATTGGGTTTTATGGATTGCGATACGAGCATTAAGACCCAGTTTAGTTCGTCAGAACTAAACTGGGGTTTGCGTTTTAAAGCCCTAAAACTTACCATTTTTGAGATAATGCCTGGGTTAGGCCCCTCCGCCGCACGTGGTCAACTACTTATTGTATTACGTTACAGCAAATGCTAGGACCTGTCGTGTTTAGGTTCTAAAAATGTTGTTTGTCTGATTTAGACTTAATTGTAGCGTTGGAAAATTGCACTCTCATATTTAGCAATTACAGTATACTCCCAGTTTACCGGTTCCCGTTTAACCGACTCTTCGGATAAACCGATGGACGCTGTAAAAGATAAAAATTCTTTTTAAAATCCTTAAAAACATTTATAATTTTGTCATATTCTCAATAAAAAATTATGTTAAAATTTTTATTATGTTGCGGTTCGATAGATCTTAAATAAATTAAAATGTAGGCAAAATGTCTTTTGTTTTATACTTTCACTTACCTACATATGAAATATATAGTAAGGGGAAGTATTGCGATCGTGAAAAATTTCCACTTCCGGATTTCAACGGAAATACACGTTTTGGGGTCCCCTGAGTCCAAATAACCAAGTCCCGCGAAATGGACTGTGTGTGTGTGTGTGTGTGTGTGTGTGTGTGTGTGTGTGTGTGTGCGAGCGCGTGCGCGTGCGCGTCCGAGTGCGTGTGCGTGTGTGTGTGTGTGAACAGACTAGCTCAAAAACTATAAACCGTGCGAACCTGAAATTAGGCATTTATTATATGTATATGCCCGCGATGTGACAGCAAAAATTTCATCAAAATTGCCTAGAGGGAGGGGGTACTTTATTTAATAACTTTTTACATTTTTTCGATTTTCTCAAAAACGGCTCCAACAATTTTGATTAAACTGAGTATTTGATGTATTAATAGGTCCGAGATATGACTGAAAATTTCATCAAAATTGATCAACCGGAGGGGGGAATTTAATTAATAAATTTTGTATCATTTTCACCTGTTTTTTTTATTTACTCAAAAACGGCTTCAACGATTTTAATCAAACTGGGTATTTGATGTATATATATGCCAGAGATGTGATAGCCAACATTTCATCAAAATTGGTCAAACGGAGGGGGGACTTTACTTACTAAATTTTGTATCATTTTCACGTGTTTTTTTTTATTTACTCAAAAACGGCTTCAACGATCTTAATCAAACTGGGTATTTGATGTATATAAATGCCAAAGATGTGATAGCCAACATTTTAGAGGAGAATAAAAAAAAAATATTCAGTCAACTCATAAAAAACTTTGAGCCCATGCATGCGTAGTACGCCTTTAATGACAGATCATTGTTCATAATCAAAGCCGTTCTGTTCATTTCATGGAAATTATTTGTTTCATGGTAACTAAATGAAATTTTCATCAAGTACATAGAGAATTATAAAATCAGACGACTTGGAGTATCATGCTTGCATTGCCGAATAATCACAAGTATAAACTTTTATTAATTAATTAAATAAATTAGTGTTTTTTATAGAGCAAATGAAAACAAAAATAAGAAATGAATGTTTAACGATTATGTTTAATGATGGAAACATGTTTAAATTTGAGAAGTGGCATTAATAAAACGCGTTAATTTCTATTCTAAGTAAGTTGGTAAGTGAAAGTTGTGTGTTGCGCGCACGCACCAGATTATTTTATTTTTTATCGAACTCCTGTAAAACAAATCTCTTCGAAGTAAAATTGATCTTGAAACAAAATCCGTATCCTCCATTCATTTCATTAAAAAAGAAATAGCTTCCTATATTTTGACAAGAAATTTCGTCAGTTGACATTAAGGTGCGTATAAACGGAAAAAATAAAAGATATGTGAAAACTGAATAGATGGATAGTGTAAATTTTCTTAAATTGCTAAATAAAATTGGCCCAAAAAAGGTTTCTTTAATTAATAACTATATAGCCTTTGTAAAATAGGTTGTGTGTTGCATTTGGGTTTTATCGTAATATAGAAGTTATAATAACATATTTTGCTGGTTTTTTATACACTTTTCCGGATTGACCGGCTCATTCACTTAAACGGCAATGTATCCGTTCCGACGAGGAGGGATAAGCAGGAGTCTACTTTAGTCATTGGCGGATCTGAGGGGAGGGGGGTGCTATGGGGGCTGGAGCCCCTCCCTTTGGAAAAAATTTACGTCATTTAAAGATAGAATTTGATTTTCCTTAAAGTAAGGAAGCAAGTTAAAGAACAAAAATGCGCAGAACAGGTAGAATTTCAGTTGTGGGAAGGTGTAAAAGCTGATCGGCCGATCCAAACGAAGGGCTGTGGGGCTGCAGCCTCCCCCCATTAGGATGCAGCCCCCCCCTTTACAATCGGTCTGATCCGCCCATGACTGTAATCCAAAATATATATAAAATAAATAAAATCTATTTATGGTGATTCATAGTAACATAGTGATTCATTAGAACTTTATCAACTTATCTTTTTTATAACGGGAATTTCAGAAAACTAAAGTATCGAAATAAGCAAAATGAATTTCAATGGTTTCTACTCGGGCTTTATGACACCTACACGTTCCACGTTTTTGGGCCAGGCGTTTTACACCTCTAAAACTTTGGTTTTGGTGGGTTAGGCCCCTCAGGTTCACGAGGCTACTTATTGTTTTGTTGCCTCTCCATGGAAAGAAACCTATTTGTTGTCTTTCTTACCACTTAGAAGACTATCTTCCTCTCCATTATCAGAAAAATAACCGTAAAAGCATCTTATGAACTGTTTTTGAAAAAACAAAATCAGTAGGGAAGTTAAAATCAGAATGTAGAAAGATTAATTTCCTTGACTGTGCAACATTCTTAGTGATTTCATATATACCAGGAAGATTACAGGAAACTTTTGTAGAGAAAAACGTCAGAAAATAAGGTTCTTCCTTAACTTAAAACAGAAAAATAATTTATTCTTCCTTGCTGTAGAAAAAAAGTTTCACCTTAAGGCCCGAGTGGTTGGGGGAGAGGGGGGGTACGAACAGGCAAAAAAAAAAAAGTTCATTTCATAGTTATGTTAAACCTAGAAGTAAAATGTGATACAAATCTTCGTGCGAAGTGCTTCGCACGGGTCCACCTAGTTATCAAATATTTGTTTAATCTTTGACCTTCCAGATTTATATTTAGCATTTTCTAGAAGGCAATACAATGAGGGTGAAAAAAAAAAAACATTTTAATTAAACCTGATTCCAGTATTTTAATCATTGTTCTCTGCTCAGCTGAACAAACCCACCTTTATTTTATTTTATCATTATTTTCTCTATCGTTATTGAATTTGTTTTTATTCAACGACGACGAAAATAAATTTGCTTTCAGCAATAGTGTTTAAATAAATACAGAAAATCGGGAACAAAAAAAGAACACTTGTAGATGAATTTAACTATGTTTGGGCCGAAGATTCCAAAATGCAATCAGATCTTTTCTAACAGCTCTACTTTTTTAGATTCAGCATACCTTCAAAGTAGTTTTATTTAAATTTAAATACCTATGATATAGATAACACAATCCGAAATAGATGTGTAAATGAATTATTTTAGCACGCTTTTCTCCTTATTTTAGAATTAAAATTCCGGCAAATCATTTTAATTATTTTTTTTTTTAATGGTATACTTTTGAAATGCTATACTGGATCATGGGATACCCACGTGATGGCAGATTACTGCTGGAACCTAAAACAAGATTGTTTGGAGAAACGTTCAAGAAAGACACGCATAAGCTTCCGAGAACAAACTTTCTTCCATAAAAAGCTTCCGAAGTGTGAAATAGAGTCTCTCTGAAATGTAATTGGTTTAGTTACAAAGTGATTATGTAAATAATGTGTGTGTTTATATGGTTTTAATTGATTTAAAATCTCTATATATATAAGAGGCTTTGTCCTGACTGACAGAATCAACACAGAGCAAAAACTACTAATGATAGAAACTTGAAGTTCGGAATTTAGATTTTAAACGCGACGTAGGTAACCACTAAGAAAGGAATTTCAAAAATGTAACCCCTAAGGGGCTTAAATGACGAAATTGTCGTTTAACTCTAACGGAAATCTATTGTTGTGATATTAAACCATATGTTTTTTTATTTGAATATCGATTTAACGTTACAATATTATTAAAATAGACATTCACATGAAATATGGCTACTGATTATTGAAATATTAGTGGTAATCAAATTATGCAAACTGTGATTCCCATGATTGGCGATGGTGCGTGTTTATTTCGATCTCTATCATATATTATCGAGAATTCTCAAGAAAAATGTTGTCATTTTCGGCAAATTGTAGTACAACATGTCATCCGAATTGGGACAAATTTTCTGCATTTACTCAAAATGATTATGGTAACAATTATTCTGATTTCAGTAGTTATTACACTCATATGTCTCAGCATTCAACCCATGCCGGATTTGTGGAGCTAACGGCAGCTGGGGAATTGTTTCCTTATCTTTTTGAAGTATATCGGAATGATGAGCTTTATGCGGTATTTGGCAATAATTGTAATCCTACGAAAAGACTACGTTTTACTGGTACGCTGAATTTGACGTGTGTGAAGCTCTACTACCGCAACTTTCTGAGGAGAAGAAGCAAGTTAAAAGGCGACGTGTCAAGTACAGCAATGCAACACGGAAAGACATCAGCTAAAAAAAGTTCGGAATTTAGATTTTAAACGCGATGTAGGTAACCACTAAAAAAGGAATTTAAAAAATGCGACCCCTAAAGGGTTTAAATGGCGAAATTGTCGTTTAACTCTAACGGACACCTATTTTTGCACTTCGAGAAAAAATATCTAATTTGGACTCATTTTAAAGATCTTGCTTGATACGACGAGTGTAACTCGAAAGCTCCTACGGGGCGTCGAAAACCATGTTTTAAAGCCGAAAAATGAAGCTTTCATGAGGAGTAAGCAATTTTTTTGTTTCGGCTGTTTTATTGAACTCTCCATTGCGCGCCTCCCTCTCTTCTACTGAGACGGCAGATTTCCCCTCCAACATTCCACCACCCGGAAGCTCCGATTCTACTAAATCTCCTTAACATCAGTTAACATATTATATTAAATCAATACCATGAATAATCACAGAAGTGATTTTAAAGGCTCGCGGGCGAAGCCGTGACGGGGAATGCTAGTTGTTTATAAATTTAAAATTTATAATTATGTAAATAATTTTAATATTTTTGTTGTTTTTTTCCACCTGCTATTAACCTCCATATATTTTTTTTTCCTCCCCTTCCTCGCCTTGCAGGCTATACGGGGTTTCCCGGGCCAGGGGAGAGGGTGGGGGATTGATTCCAAGTATAATTAAATTTTCCCCTGGCTCCGGGTTTTGTACTGGCTATCTTCGTATTTCTAATCAGACGTTGCCATGGGCAACGCGTATTTTCTAACGCGCTTGCCCACTCGGCCATCCTGCCACCCGTAACCTCCATATATATTCGAGTAATTATGTTTTAAGAGGTAAGTCACGCCATCTATATATCTTAACAACTAGAGCTGATAGAGGAAAACAAAAAAAGCCCTTTCCTCATTTAAGCCCACTCAGAACATTTTAATAATAATAAAGCTTACCTGATATTAAAGAACAACTAATTTTCATTAAGCATGACGAATTTTATCAAAATCATTAAAGCCGCTTTTGAGATAATCGAAAAAAATATAAAAATTGAAAAAAAATTATGATATAAAGTGCACCCTCCGTTTGACCAGTTTTGATGAAATGTTGGCTGTCGCATCTTTGGCATATAAATACTCCTAGATCAAATACTCAGTTAAATCAATTTTTTTTTCTTTTAACGGTTAATCGATATAGCTTGTTACACGAGAGCCGTTAACTGTTTTTGTGCATTTTAACAATAGAGAATAACGAAATAAGAAACCAAGCTAGAAAATGTTACTGGTTTTCCTGCTGCCGAATATATTTCTGTTTTTTTTGAGTTATTTTTACTGAAGGCCCTGGTAGAGATTTAGTAAACGCTCCCACGGAGATATAATGGTATAATCCTTGGGCGGCGCTGGGATCTCTGTAAGTAGCGATTTCCCTGCCTTAATGGTTAGCGAGCGGTAGTCGCTACTTTAGCTATCTAATCCACACATCTACACTAAGCTACTGCAATATCTGACGAACATATCTTCTATACCGACCGATGTTATGGCGTTTTATGATTTATGATTCTATCGAAAAGCGGATTAGTTAATTATTTTATAAAAGCTGGCCTTAATAAATTTTTTTTGGAGACATAATACTTACCGGGAACACATTCAGATGACTAGAGCTTAAGTGATGATAACATGGCCAACTATGATGAATTATAAAAAGTATATCATATTTTAAATCATTGCCTACCATTTTAAAATTATCTTCATATGAACACATCTATTGGGGCGCCTCGAAAAAAAATTACGTTACTCCCACTCATTTTCTGCTTTTCTAAGGACTGCTCCAAAATGGATTTGTTACATTCTAAAAACTGTCAGAGGCATGCGCAATGAAATTTTTCCGTTCCGAAACGTTCTGTTTAATTGAGGTTAGAAATTCGTTCGCTGGACTCAAAATTAACTTCGCTCACAAAGTGTTTAGGTCCTATGTTTATTAAAAATTTTAGAGGTCTGTAATGGTCAACTGCTTACTTTACGATAGGATAGGATGATAAATTGTCAGGATTTTCAGTCGAAAGTTTTCTTTATTTTTCCCTCATTCTCTGTATTATTCTCGACTCAAGAAGGTATATATCAGATTTCATTTTATCATCTTAACTAGCTAGTTATTCAAATATTCATATATGTATTTTTATTATATTTTATAAAATTACGAGCAGTCGGGTTGCTGTGATATAATGCGTAGATATAATGCGTTGAACTACTTGTAACCTATTCTTTTTAATACAGTCAAATCAAAATTCACCGATAAAGATAAAGAAGTTTGACCTATTCTAAAATCCAACAGGATTTAAAATAGAACTTTACCCCAACTTTAGAATTGTTTGGTAAAGAATTTAGAAGTGTTAAAGTTTTTATTTTTTACATCTCATATTTGACTATAGTAAGTGTCAATGATCCATTTATTTAGCACTTACTGGATTATTCTAGCAGAGGCGAGATTAAATATAAAAAACACACATGTAAAGGGAACTAATAAAGTATATAATTGAAATAGGGTTTATTACAATCACAATAGACAGTAAGCAAAAATTCACCAAATTAATCTTTTGCCATGATACATATTAATTAAATTCAGAATATAACACATGATGATATAAGATTAGATATCGTATCGGTAGGTTCTTCCCACACGTGAAAAGGCGTGTGCCATGAGGCAATGAGACATAATTGCCCATTAGAAAAATATGGGTTTTCCAATTCAAGCTAAAAAAAATTTGGCTACTGCATGATTACCGACCCTAAATACCAAAAGAAAATAAAGTGTTGTGTCAATAAATTAACTTACACCGCCATCTGTTGGAAATTTATAGAACTTACAAATACTCACACTCAATTGTAGTATAATAAGCATTTAATTTGCAATAAAAGAAATATTGAGGCCAATAATCGAGATAAAACTAGCTTATCTTTTAAGTTGGACAAAACTATAGACAATGAGCCAAATTTTATAAAGATAGGTTGAGTAGTTTCTGATTTTACCCCCGACAAACATCGAGATTTTTATATGTATATAAGGAATATACATATTCATAATTAACCATGTCATATAAACATACCTTCAGATGGATTTTGTCACTTCTTGTTGTTACCATCTGGAATTAGTCTCATCTTCTAGCAATGATACTTTATCCTTTTAGGACATATCTATCTTCATTTTAGCCCTGATAAAGATCCATATGTTTGGATCGAAACCTAGGCTCTCCAAATAAAAAACTTTTGACTGAAAACCCTGATAATTTATCCTCCTATCTTTATTAACAGTTGAGATGATTTCGATTTTATAGACTAGTACTTATATGTTTCTTTTGATTTCTCAAATTATGTTTGAATTAGTTTTTTTTGTTTTAAAATTATCATTATTTTTAGGTCCGGCAGACGGTTTCCTATGCCTAAATAGCTTATTGTATCTATACATACTTTGTATAGTTTACTTGTTTACTTTGTCAAATAAACTTATTATTATTAAAGAAACAGGATTGACTAATTCATCTCAAACGGTTACAAATGTGTAAATGTTCTTTTGTATTCTAAATAGGTAGTTATATTTTCGTTTCAGAAGTTATAGACAAGAAATAGACTTTTTTTTTAAAGAAAATGTCACAGAAATAGTAATATCCTTCAAGTATTATAAATTAATGATCTTCCTTGATAATCTTAAGAAGTGTAAACTATAAAGAAAAAAATAAAAAAAAATGGACCAGACTGAGTTGGGAACAGTAGAAACGCTAAGGAATGGTAGCCTCATTATCCTAAATTAAGAGACTACTAAACGCTTATGTGAGCTGAGGAAGAAAAAGAACTGAACTTTGTCAGGGTGCCAGAGCCTTTGATCTTACTGTAGTCAATAGCTTGCAGTTACAGCAGGTTTTATCTCTCTCACCTAATCGATTCCACTGCATAAACAAATCGAATAGTATCTTAACTACTGGATAATCGATTTATATTAAGCTCTTACATATACCCTTGCCAGAACTCGCACTTTATCCCATCTTAGTTTCATTTTACCTTCATTCTACGAATATATTATTATAAATAATATTATATGCTTGGGGAACCCGAAGGTGCGAAGTTGACGCTACCAATCGATCCCTATAGACCTTCATCAACCGACCTCGTCCAATCCCAAAAGATCAGCCTTAACGCAATTTATATATTTTAACGTAAGATAACGGGATTTGGGAGGAGAAATATATGTATATTACATACACGCTATTTAATGGTTGCTTATAAAGCTTTCATGTTTAAAGTTAAGCAGACAGTTGGAAGATCCGACTGTTTAGATGAGGATGGTGTATATAGAGTGTTGAGGCTCATCAGCGGTACAAAACGCCAGGAGCTATTACAGAAGAGGGTGGGGAGGAAAATTAAAACAAAACACTCTCCCCCGACCAACTCTTTTTCATTTTCTCCTTTCCAGGCACTTTACATCTTCCACTCTTCCTCTTCTAGCCAACCAAAGACAACATTGACAATTTCTATTATTTTCTTCTCTCCCTTCCTATAAGAGAATAAATAATGTATATGTCAACTATCAATAAACGTTACTCACCTCTCGATGTAAGCTTTGGGCGTGAGCTAAGCAAGTTTGCTACTAAAAAAAAGAGAAAAAAACTCGTATTTTCCCGCCTCTTACCTAACCTTATTTGCATTCAAATTTGTTTTTCTATTTATCTCATCGATCTTTAATACGGTTGATAATATTTACAGATGTGTTATAACACTGCAATGCTGTAATGCAACCAATAAATAGGAAAAATCAATAAAGATGAAACGTCTAGTAATTTATCCATATCATTATTAAAAGCAAAAAAAATATTTTTAATACTAAATATTATTTATGCCTTATTGATATTCTTTTGTAATTATTAATTTTTTTTTTTCTGTAGGTACCTTATCTTTAATTTGCAGTCACAAGGGCTTAAATCACTAACTGAGCATTTGGAGATTATGTCGTAATATTATAGCACGAAATCATAGCCTCCGGTTGATATTAAGGTCTCAAGTCAAACTGTATTGTTTTATGAAAATAACAATTATAAATAATATAAATAATTAGATTTTACATAACATTTTGAATTTTGGTGTTACTCTCCTGAAAAATTCAAAATTTTGACTTAAGCCCTTATGACCGCGCATCAAAGGTATATTTTCATTGGTTGCTATCATTTTTTAAATTTAACCCTTACGAAGAAATTAATCATGTGTCGAAAATTCGGCACAATATAAGTTAATGTACATACAGTGTTGTTTTAGTAGACCACATTTTAGACATCATTTTCATCACATTAACTTCTAGGGTCAACCATCTACCTCCATTACGACAAGTAAAGTCTTTTTTCAAGCCGAGAGTATTGTTATAATTTAATTTAAAATATATCAATTCGTAAACATTAATGAATACAACTTACTGTACTCAATATTTTCTTACCCTTTGATATAAAAAAAGATTCGTTAAAGATTCCTATCCTAATTATACATGGGTAGCCACAATTTAGGACTCCCACTGTAGCATCGTTCGGATAGCTTCAGTAACATAAAGTGACGTTAAACAAACGAGTTGGCCTTGGATTTAATGGGAGTAAAAAATCTTTGGCTATGCCGTCCCTCGGATAGGAGGTAAACTGGTTTTCCCGTGCCTGTACGTCAAGTATTAGTTAAAAATCCCTATCATAACTATAAATGGTTAGGTAAAATTTATTATAACCATTGTCGCATCAACCGATTAGCTTAGTGGCATAAAGTGACGTTAAATAAACAAAGAAACAAAAACATAACGTACAATCTTTTGATTGGAACTATTTGGTAAACTATTTTAATAATGTATAAACAGATATTAATGTTTGAAAATATTTAATGGTCTTGTTTAGCCTAAATATAGTACGAAGTCATGAAATATATGTAAAGTGAGTGAAATAAGTATTGTTCTTTTCAGAGACGTTTTGATAACACAGGGGACACAGCTCCGAAACGACAACTGCATAGCATAATTATAGCAATAAAAAATATACATGAAAAATTAGTAGCTAAACCTTTATAATGATTATTATATAATTTATTTGAAAAAATAACTATCCATTTCTGAATAGGTTATCTGTGGTGTAGTGGTAAGCATGGCAACCTACAATACTAAAGTTCGCGTCCCGTGGTGGCCCTAGGATTTTAATGATAGTAAAAAATTCTTGGCTATGCTTACCCTCGGATAGGACGTAAAATGGAGGTCCCGAGCCTGTACGATGTCAGGTACTCATTAAACAACACTATCCTAATTACACCTGGATAGGCAAAATTTAGGACTCCCACATAATAATGGAAATAAAGAATATATATATGGAAGATTAGTTGCTAAATCTTTATAATAATTATTATATTGTAACGTTAAATCATAAAATAAAACCACATGGTTTAAAATCCCAGACCTGTTGTTTGAACGAACCGTCACAGCACGTTTGTGGGACTAGATTTTTCGAGCTCAATCCAGAACCTTCCATGCCAGTCCTTTTACAATTATACTGTATATAAGGAGCGAGTGACTAGACGAGTTAGTCTTGACTGTGAAGCTTAAGCCATATGATTTGTGTCCTATAAAGTTATAGTTTTTGTAGCCTGCTCGAATATTTATGTTGTTATATTTTCATTAATAAATATTTTTTAACCCACAGAAATATTAAATAAAATATATGTAGAGTGAGCGAAATACACAATTTTCTTTTCATATGTGCATATGTATGGAAGATTAATTTGTAAACCTTTATAAGAATTATTATAATTTTTTTGGGAAAAAATACTATCGATTTAAATCCTGCATATAAGTATCTCTTATCATAGTTTACTATCCCGTTTCGTACTAGGTATTCCCTTTCCATACCAGGTGCGATACTCCTCCTCTACATGTCAGAACCCTTCCTCCCAGAGAGACAATCCTCCACTTCGAGATCCGAAACAATAATTGAGAGTAGGGAATGAGATATAATAGAGCTGGTGTAATGAGCCCAAGAGTGAGAGTGTAGTTGTTGAGATATCAGATATCTGGGCCCGCTTTGTCTGCCTGATTAACGTGCTTCCGCAACTCCACGCAGCAAACTCCTCCCGCTAAATTTATAAGCCATGCTAAATTCTCCAACTTCCGTTTAGCAATAAGTTAACCACCATATGTAGCAGACATTATGCTTTCCCTAAGTTACCGTATTGTACAGATATCTAGCATTTATATTATATATGTACCAATTATTATTATAAAATATATTACTTTAAATATTATTAATCAGAATTAAATAATAAAATTAGGATAAAAAAAAATTATTAGAAAAAAAATCAGGTTTTAGATAATAAAACATTTTAATGTGATATTTATTCGTTTCATTCAAATTCAGGTTCATCTTGTTTCAGGTAATCTGGATTTTTAACGAAGGAGATCTCTCATCCAGCGCCTTTTTAATCTCCTATTTATGGGCATATCAGCATGCCTCTAATCACTTGGTTGAGATGATCGTGTATGTGGGTATGGAAACGTATGTAAAGTATCTTTATATGTCGGTCTACTGTTTGCATTTGTCAGTATGTAGGGTATTGTTGGACACGTACCATGGTGCTTTTACTATGAGTCTTAAAATTTTTGTTGTACCGTATATCTGTGAAGAGTATGTCCATATTGGTTTCAGAAGGTATGAATATGTATTTAATTTTTGTCTCAGTCCAAGCTTTGAAGTTTTAGAAAAAAGTGAGTAAAGTAGGTTGAGTCGTTTGTTAAGGGTTTTTCTTTTCATCTTAACATGCCGGTACCCATGTCATCCTTCTGTCAAAGGTAAGACCAAGGTAATGTACGGTATCAGTTTGAGAAACCTGAACATTGTCTATAAATGATAAGGGCAATTATTTTTTCGAATAGTGAACGTTATGTGTTTTGATTTTTCATGATTTATACCAGTCGTTTAGTTTATGTAGGTGTTGTTGTAAAGTAAGTGAGGCATGTATAGGATCTTGATGTTTAGTGCATAAGTAGCGGTCAGTGTATCATTGCTTAGGGGTATGCCGTGTGTGTATCTAATATATAGAAGAGGAGCCAGTATAAGCCACAGCCGAATAATGTTAACACTCAGTTTCTAGTCGACATCTGAGCACTCAATTTTTTTTTAAACTGTCCAAGTTTTCATATTATATCAATTATTTCATATGTTTCATATCAATTTTTGTAAGCGAGAATTTCTAATGCATTTCGTAAATAAAGATTTTCTATCACTAAAACTTGGTAACAATATTTTTCAACTGGTGCAGACTCAAAATATATCATGGATAATATTTAAAAAGTCATATTTCTAATTTAAAAGAGGTATTAATAAAAAAATTTTAATCGATAAATTATAATTTAGATATTTATTAGGATCTAAAATAACCAGAAAAAAACGAAATTTAAGAGGAAATTAAGGCTAGGCTACAGGCGGGAAATTCTTGTTATTTTTCGGTTGCGAAATTACTTAGCTCACGGCTTCTGTCCGGAAATTTAAAAATTACAATTTACAAAACTATGATTCTTCGATGGTGTGGATAATGGCCACTAACAGTTAGGGATGAGCAACGCCTTAAGGTCTTTTTAAATAAAGTAATGCATAGAAAAGTTGGGCTGAAGAAGGACGATTCAAAAGGGGAATTTAGACCGCTACACAATGCAGGATTGCAAGAACTTTACCCGGTAAATGTAATCGAAGTTACAGCCGCGCGTCGGTTAAAGTGTGCGTGCGAAATTGCAAATCTTAGTTGCGAACGAATTCCTGAAACATTGATAAAAGCTTTGCCGACTGAAATTCCATTCTTAATTTTTACTGATAAATAATGATCCAATATATTTTTTATTTTATAATCTAAAATAAAAATTAATTTAATCATTATCGTGGATGACCACTCTTGTTTTTAAATTATTTTAAATAATTTATTTTTGAAGAGAAAAGATTTGGCTCCGCCGGGAATCGAACCCGGGTCTTCCGCGTGACATGCGCGGTATGCGGTTGCATAACGTTACCGGTATACGGTTGCATACCGCGCATGTCACGCGGAACACCCGGGTTCGATTCCCGGCGGAGCCAAATCTTTTCTCTTCAAAAATAAATTATTTAAAATAAAATAAAAATTATGAAATGGTTTTTATATATCCCAGAGAAAATGTTTAATCATATTTGTTTCTAATGCATTCATCTAATATTGCGACAACAGTTTACAATTGCATTCTCCCCCTCCATACCAATCCTCACACAATCTACCCCCCCCCCCCCTCCCTTATTGCCAAAACTATGCCTCAATCATTGAAGGAAAATGTTTTGGGGGGAGAGGGTCGAGAGGTGAAGAAACTTGTTAGAGAAGGATCGTACATCGAAATAGCTGAGATAGCTAGTGGCGAGTGGTTAAGCGTGGTAGTGGTCTTGTCCAAGCTAATAGATTAATATACTCCCCAGCGAATGGAATGCCTCCAATAAAGACAGGGGGTCTCTCTCCCCCTCCCCCTCGCTCTCTCACCCCCCCCCTCGCTCTCTCACTCCCTATCACTACCTATCTCTCTATCGGAGTTGGGTTATTAATCTGTGTAGAGTCCGGCCGGCACGAGCTATGTTTGATAACTTCATTTGTCTATAGCTTTCGGTATCTTGTTAACTGTTTATATACTACATAACCAGTAGCGGATCCAGGGGAGGGGCGCGGGGGGCGCGCTCCCCCCCCCCCCCCCTGAAAGGTGAGGACACTCATATTTGTATATAAAATGGGCTATATTAAGTCATTTTTCAAGTCCACTAATTTAGATTTACAACGTCATTATGTACCAATATGTATTTTAAATTAGGTGCTTCTTTACTCATGAAATGTAAAAAGAAAAGTGCGCCCCCCCCTCAGAAAATTTCTGGATCCGCCACTGTACATAACTTACTGTATATACACCCTATACGACTGGCGGTGAACCTATTTATGTGAGATTGCCATAAATTTACACAGAGTATTATATAATGCGGACAGTTATATATAATGCGATAATGTAAATAATGTATTATATAATGCGAAAAACATTGATCATTAAACAATTTTGTAATTCTTTAACGAAATAATGATCTTTTTCCATGAAATATCTCAAATCGACACATACTTATTTCTATAATTTTAAATTCGATCAACTGAATCTCAAAATCATTTGAATTTAGCTAGACTAACTTTAACATTTTTCTGAAAATTCTACGAATCGGTTATATTTTGAAGAATATTCGTTTATTAGCGACTGAATATAGGGGGCAACTGTGGTGTAGTGGCTATCATAGCAACCTATAATACTAAACGTGGTTGATTAGCATCCCACAATGGCCCTAGGATTTTTAAGGGAGTAAAAATATCCTTGCGTATGCCGTCCCTCGGATAGGACGTAAAATAAGGTCTCGAGCCTGTACGATAAAGATCCCAATCCTAATTATACCTGGATAGGCGAAATTCTGGATTCCCAATGTAGCATCGTCCGATTAGCCTTAGTAGCCTAAATGGACGTTAAACAAACGACTGAATAACT
The DNA here is from genome assembly GCA_911387785.2 of Aelia acuminata. NCBI lineage: Eukaryota > Metazoa > Arthropoda > Insecta > Hemiptera > Pentatomidae > Aelia > Aelia acuminata. The sequence goes on along the minus strand of OU426982.1, from coordinate 149,264,510 downwards.
GCAGACAATTTTTTGTCAATTATATTAGATCAGGTTTCTCATGAGGTTCTAAATTTGTTTCATTTATTATTAGAACAAATTATAAATAAAGAAAAAATAAATAAAGACTTGAAATGCTTTAATTAAATGGATTTTAAATTTAATAAAAATATTAGTGAAACTTACGCATTAAATGATTGTAAAACATCCGCTATAAAAATACACTTAGCAAATACTAAAAAATGCAATTCGCTATTAGAGTGGAAAGATGTATTACAGAATGAGAGGCTACAGGTCTTTGCCTGCGTTTCCTTGTTATACATTTATATTATATACAACTATTTATACCATCTTTATATATATATATATATATATATATATATATATATATAAAAATCTCGAATCCCGATGTTTGTCGGGAGTAAACTCAGAAACTAATCAACCGATCATTAAAAAATTTGGCTCATTTCGTGTAGTTTTCTTCAACGTAAAAGATAAGGTAGTTTTTATCTCGATTATAGGCCTCAATATTTCTTTGTTTGCAAATTAAATGCTTATTATACTACAATTGATTGTGATTATTTATGTAACTTCTAAAAATTTCCAACAGATGGCGGTGTAACTTGATTTATTGACACAACACTTGATTTTCTTTGGATATTTAGGGATATAAAAAACTATCGGTAGAAAAGATAGCTTAAAGAGATCGATAGTGTTACATCACAAGTGGGTAGGATGTAGAATGGTATGCGTAGGCTTATTACTGCGGATATTCTATTTATTTATTCTTTTTTATTCTCTTGTTTATTCACTAATACTTTTTATGTAACAATAATTGTATGTATTTTATGTAAAAATAATGTTTTCCATGTCCAGGGTAACTAGAATGTAAATAAAAAAAACTTCCTGAATGTAATACATTTCATAAAAAGATAGAAACAATTACTGGAAAAGTTTTAACTTGAGAAGGAATAAATTATTAAAATAAGGCAGCTGGGAACTTTTATAAATGACACTCATTTGTTATAAAAATAAGAACAGGAATTTGGGAAATAAATCGGCCCGTCAGGTCAACTCTCTCTCGCAAATTGTTCTTTCCCATTCCGAGGTAACGAGACCGAACTGCTCGAGAACGCTCCGCTAACCTTCAGCGGAATGGGATTTCACTTTGGGATCGTCAGCGAAAATATAAATAAGAAAGTAATAATATCTGATAGACACACAGAAAAAAAAAATCTGGTGCGTGCGCGCAACACACAACTTTCACTTACCAACTTAGATTTGAAATTAATGTGTTGTGTTAATGCCACTTCTCACTTAGTTACACATTTTTCCACATTCATTTCTTATTTTCGTTTTCATTTGCTCTATAACAAACACTAATTTCTTTTATTATTAAATAAAAGTTTTTACTTGATATAATTCGGCAATGCAACCATAATACTCCAAGTCGAATGATTTTATAATTCTCTATTTACTTGTTGAATATTTCATTTATTTCCCATGAAACAAATCTTTTCCATTAAATGAACAGAAGGGCATTAATTATGAACAATGGTCTGTCATTAAAAGCGTCATGCGTGGGCTCAACGTGTTTCATGAGTTGACTGAATATTTTTCTTTTTTTCTCCTCTATATGTTTACTTGGTTTTTATAATATCTCATATTTAGCCATTTTTTATTTTTAGGCGTAACGAGAGACGGTTTATTTCTCCATATAAACAAAAACAAAGATGCTTCATTGGAAACAAAAACAAACAAACAAAAAAGGCCCCTACCCCATTTAAACCCCCCCCCCAGAACATTGTCATAATGATAAAGCTTACATGATATTAAAGAACACCTAATTTTCATTAAACATGAAGCCGTTTCTGAGAAAATCGAAAAAGAGGTAAAAATTGCAAAAATAGTTAAGAAATAAAGTGCCCCCTCCGTTTGAGCAATTTTGATGAAATGCGGGCTATCACATCTTTAACATATACATACGTCAAATACCCAGATCAAAATCGTTAAAGCAGTTTTTGAGTAATTAAAAAAACACGTGCAAATGATACAAATTTTTTAAAGTAAAGTCCCCCCTCCGGTTAATCAATTTTAATGAAATTTTTACAGTCATATCTCGGGCATATACATACATCAAATACCCAGTTTGATCAAAATCGTTAAAGCAGTTTTTGAGTAAATAAAAAAAAACACTTGAAAATGATACGAAATTTATTAAGTTAAGTCCCCCCTCCGGTTAATCAATTTTGATGAAATTTTTACAGTCATATCTCAGGCATATTAATACATCAAATACTCAGTTTAATCAAAATCGTTAGAGCCGTTTTTGAGAAAATCGAAAAAAACCTAAAAAATTATTAAATAAAGTACCCCCTCCCTTTGAGCAATTTTCGCTGTCACATCGCGGGCATATACCTAAACTAAATACCAAATTTCAGGTTCGCACGGTTTACAGTTTTTGAGCTAGTCTGTTCACACACACACACACACACACACACACACACACACACACACACACACACACACACACACACACACACAGACCATTTCGCGGGACTTGGTTATTTTGACTCAGGGGACCCCAAAACGTGTATTTCCGTTGAAAACCGGAAGTCGAAATTTTACACGATCGCAATACTTCCACTTACTATATATTTCATATATAGGTAAGTGAAAGTAAAAAATATCTTTGTCAATTTTGTTGGAATTTGGGAAAATAATAAAATATAAAAGGCTTTGCGAACCCCATGACTCGTTAGTAAGTTCGGAATCAGATTCCGATGGTCTCGATGATCAATTAATTACAACTTTATTGCATTAAAAACTTCTTAAAAGTTGTTATTTAGAGAAAAGGAAGACACGCGGAGAATTCATCCTCAAAGACTAACTTTCATTTTGTAGGAAATAAGGAGACCTTACATTTTCTTTGTTACATTAAAAAAAAACCGATAGTTTTGAGTTAGACGCAACAATTTTTTTTTTTTTCTTCAAAGCTCTTCTGGGGGAGATTTAACTATCTTTGCTCAAGGGCAGGAAGGCAATCATTTTCAATAATACCATATTCAGAGGATATTATGAAGTATCCAAAAGTCATGAGGCTCACCTGTGGTGGTTAGCACAGCGACCTACCATACCATAGGTCGCGGGTTCGCGTCCCGCGGACGCCCTGTAATTTTTTAAATGGATTAAAAAAACTTGGTTATGCCCTCCCTCGTTAGTACTTAAAATGGAGGTTTCGATCTTGTACAATGTGAGTGACTCGTTAAAGATCCCTATCCTAATAATACGTAGATAGACAAAAATTAGGACTCCCGTTAAGTCTTTGTGGCATAAAGTTCAGTTAAACAAACAAACAATAATGTCGATGGCGGCCCAGCTAACTAGTATAACTAGGCAAATTACCTAATGAACCAAAATAATCAACCCTGAATCTTATAATTCACACTGTTTGTACAAAATGTCAACTATTGGAGCACTGTCCAACTTATGTTACAGTTACCCTAAACCCTCATACGTTTTACAATATATTTTTATCATTCTATTGAGTGATCAGAATGATGACAACATGGTTGGATTTTTCCCTTGTTGTCGGCAGGTTACGATAAACGATAAAAAAAACACCTTTTAGTAATAATTTACAGAAAATTGTATTGTATTAATAATGTACATACTATAGGACATAAAAAAAAAAAATTACATGAACGTTGAATTCGTGCAACATCAGAAAGTTTTCAGCATCTGCGTGGCCTCGTGTTTCAGTTTCCTCTAGCAATTTGTATCCGAAGGATGAAATATCAAACCTCGAACGGAATAATGGAACGGCATCTGCTAACTCAGCAAGTCAGCTCTCCGATTAGCAAGTAACGGACGTCTGAGATTTCAAATGGTCAGCTGGAATTAGGACTCATATCTTTTATTATTAAGTAATTTAAAAAAGATATGAATAAGTAATCCTTTGTGTCTTATCAGTGTTGTATAAAGCATAAATCTCTATATATACAAGAGGCTTTGTCCTGACTGACAGAATCAACGCAGAGCAAAAACTACTAATGATAGAAACTTGAAGTTCGGAATTTAGATTTTAAACGCGATGTAGGTAACCACTAAGAAAGGAATTTCAAAAATGTAACCCCTAAGGGGCTTAAATGGCGAAATTTTCGTTTAACTCTAAAGGAAATCTATTGTTGAGATTTTAAACCATATGTTTTTTATTTGAATATCGATTTAACGTTACAATAGTATTAAAATAGACATTCACATAAAATATGGCAACTGATTATTTAAATATTATTGGTAATCAAATTATGCACACTGTGATTCCCATTATTGGGGATGATGCGTGTTTATTTCGATCTCTCCTCCACATATATAAGAGGCTTTGTCCTAACAGAATCAACGCAGAGCAAAAACTACTTAGTTTAATTAAACTAGTTAAGTTAAGTTTACTTATTAACTATTATTAGTTAATTACTTATATATTATTAGTTAATAAGTTTAGTTAAGCAAACTTTAAGTTCGGAATTTAGATTTTAAAAGCGATGTAGATAACAACTAAGAAAGGAATATCAAAAATGTAACCCCTAAGGGGTTTAAATGGCGAAATTGTCGTTTAACTCTAACGGACATCTATTTTCGAACTTCGAGAAAATATATCTCATAGTACTCATTTTAAAGGATTTGATACGACGAGTTTAACTCGAAAGGCCCTAATGGGCGTCGAAAACCATGTTTTACAGCCGAAAAATGAAGCGTTCACGACGAGTAAGTCATTTTTTGTTTCGGCGGTTTTAGTGAACTCTCTCCATTGCGTCCCCCTCTCTTCTACCAAGCCGGCAGCTTCCCACTCCAACATTCCACCTACCGGAAGCTCGGATTCTACTAAATCTCCTTAACATCAGTTAACATTTTATTAGATCAATGGTCACAGAATTGATTTTAAAGGCTCGCGGGCGAAGCCGCGACGGGGAATGCTAGTATTATATATTTAGCTGGACTATAGTTACCTTTTTTTATTAATTCATATGTAAATAATGTAGTTAAAAAAATTGCGCCCCGAAAATTCTCGAACGTTATTGAACTGTTAAATTAAGGTTATTTATTAATTCTGACAATAGTTCCCATAATCTTTATGTGAATAAAAATCTCGATGTTTGTCGGAGGTAAGATCAGAAATTACTCAATTACATTTGGCTCATTGTGTGTAGGTTTGTCCAAATTGAAAGACAGAATAGTTTTTAACCCATTTTTGGCTTCCTAACTTTTTATTGTTATTAAATTCGGAATCAGATTCTCGAAGATCAATTAATAACTAGATTATTGCAAGAAAGGCTTCCTCCATGTTGTTATTAAAAAAAAATAGAAGGCACAGAGTTTTATTTCACTCTGGAAGAGCAAAGGATTTATTTGCCAACCTAATGAAAAGTGGCTCATTACATTATCAGTATCTTTGACTATTTACAATATGATTCATAATAAATTAGTATGATATAGACAATTATAATAATCATGTCATGTGAAAAAAATAGGTCGAATATGATGAAATGTAAATTTTCTGATCTAGTGTCAATATTTAAAACTTGGGGAGATATTGTAAATATTAATGAGAGCCAAGGACCGACTTTTGTCGTCGAGAACAGGAGAAATCTAAATGAAAATAAGCTTTGCCCATAGCACCATATGATTGATAACCCGAAGATAGCAAGTTGAAAACATGGAACCAGGGGTCATTTAACACGTTAGGTGCGGCATCGGTCCCCGGGGTCCGATATCTTACATTCCCTTCTTAACAGCCGATTTTCACATGAAAATGTCCGTAAATCCGAACATTTCAGACACTCAATTTAGAGGATTTTTAATGAGATTATTGCATTTTAGTGCAAAAAATGTTGCTAACAGTTGATATTCTGTTGTTTATCAAAACGGACTCCGAGGTCCGATTTTCGATAAAGTATGGGGTAAAACCTGTATCGGCCTGTCCTGCGCCTATTATGTCTAGTCCCAATCCTTACCAAGAGATAATGTCCTTGAGACGCACATTTAATTCACTTTTTAGTCAAAAGATAACGCTTTCTTCAAAATATTCCCATCGGTCCTCGAGACCCGATATCGTCTGTGGCTTATCCCAGTAGTCGGACTCCGGGGACCGATACCGTTCAGTTCAGGATACCCCTAAAATACTAATAATATTTGAAATCAATCCCCCACCCTTCCCCTGATCCGGGAAAACCCCGTATAGCTTAAAAGGCGAGTACCGGGAGGACCAAATGATAATCTAGATGCCATTTTGACTTCACCTGCGTGGCGAGGGCCGTTAAAAATTGCTGTAGGGACACAAACCGCGTCTCAACGTTCGCTCCTCCTTTCTATTCTGTAGAACACAGATTCTCAACTCACATCACGTCACGGAACTGTGTCTCAACTTACCGGCCTAAGAAGAGTAAATGTTGAGGGCAGTGATCTGGTTGGTAGGGATTTAGTAGGGGCACCTCTAAACCAGGAGGGGGGCGATCTTAGGGCAATCAATTAGCCTGGGGACACTACAATGGGCCCCGGGCTGAGGAATGCTGCGGAGGCAGTTCCATTGTAGCGTCCCCATGTTCCTTAGTAAATGTCCCCCACCTTCCCTCGGTAGTAGGGCAGCTCTGGCTTGTAGTCCGCCTCTTGTAAGTCCTTAGAGCTGAGGTTTCGCACCTCCGAGTATTAGCAACTTCCTAATCCCGAAAAAAATGGTGCGTGCACGCAACACAACTTTCACTTACCAACTTACTTAGATTACAAATTGATGTGTTTTTTTAATTGCCGTTTCTCAGAGTCACATATTTTTCCGCATTCGTTTCTAATTTTTGTTTTTATTAGCTCTCTAAAGTACACAATTTTCTTTTTCTTTTTAAATAAAAGTTCTTACTTGTGATAATTCGGCAATACAAGCATTTATTTAGTTATCTTAATACAAATCATTTCCATTAAATGAACAGAACGGCTTTAATTATGAACAATGGTCTGTCATTAAAGGTGTACTCCGAATGAGTGGGCTCAACGTGTTTTATGAGTTGACGGAATGTTTACTTGATTTTTTTAATATTTCATATTTAGACATTTCTTATTTTTAGGCGTAACGAGTTAATTTCTCGATATAAACAAAAACAAAGGTACTTTATAGGAAAACAAAAAAGGCCCCTTCCACATTTAAGCCCACTCAAAACATTTTAATAATGATAAAGCTTACCTGATATTAAAGAACGCCTAATTTTCATTTAACATGACGAATTTGATCAAAATAATTAGCCGTTTTTGAGATAATCGAAAAAAAGTTACAAATGGGAACGAAAGTTATGAAATAACGTGCCCCCTCCATTAGACCGATTTTAATGAAATGTTAGCTGCCACATATTTTGCATATAAATACATGAAATACCCAGTTTGATCAAAATCTTTAAAGCCGTTTTTGAGTAAATAAAAAAAACACGTGAAAATGATACAAAATTTATTAAGTAAAGTATCCCCTCCGTCTGACCAATTTTGATGAAATTTTCGCTGTCACGTCGCGGGCATATGTCCACAATAAATTTCAGGTTCGCACGGTTTACAGTTTTTGAGCTAGTCTGTTAACACACACACACAGACCATTTCGCGGGACATGGTTATTTGGTTTTATGGGACCCCAAAACGTGTATATAAGTCGAAATTTTTCAATAACAATACTTTCCCTTACTATATATTTCATATATAGGCAGGTGAAAGTAATATTTACTTCATTATATATATTTTTTAGGGATAAAACTACATCATTTATCAATTCGGAAACAGTAGAAGTCTTATTATCATAAGTATAAGAGCTACTCATGTATATCATACATTAAAAACGGTTTTAACGATTTTGATCAAACTTGGTATTTGATGTATATATATGCCCGAGATATGACTGTAAAAATTTCATCAAAATTGATCTACGGGAGGGGGGACTTTACTTAATAAATTTTGTATCATTTTCACGGGTTTTTTTTTATTTACTCAAAAACGACTTTAACGATTAACAAAAATAAGATATGAATGTAGAAAAATGTGTGACTTTGGGAAATGATATTTAGCAAAACACGTCAAATTCTAATCTAAGTAAGTTGGTAAGTGAAAGTTGTGTGTTGCGCGCACGCACCAGATTTTTATAATATCTATTCTATAAAGTGAAACAAAACATAAAACATTTGGTTTAGGATAGTTTTAGACTTGTTGTTGAAACCAAATAGCAATTAGGACAAACTGTTTGTTTGCATGTTTCTGACTACGATGTTTGAGTAGCATCTACACTGGCCTGACCCTCTTAAGACTAAATATAAGGAGCGATGGGCTGGGGCTTTTAAACTGTCGAAAACTTTGTTTTTAAAGGGTAAATGATTGAATCCGCCTCTAAGCACCCATGTAGTATATAAATCATGGAAATAAAAACTTAAAAAAATGTAACAGTGAATAGTATTTATGTTTCTAACAAAAAATGCTTGTCATCTATAAAAAAAAAAATATTAACTTCACTTAAAAATATAAGACTAAAAACTCGAATGGTTTGCTCATACATGTATGCTTCAAACTTGGTGGAATAATATACAAACAAAACAACTGATAGCCTGCCAGACTCTTGACTATGGCATATAATCAAAATCACAGTTTTTGAAAAAAAATAAATTTAATCTCTCTTACTCAACTACCTGAGAACATTTTTTGTAATATGAGGTAGGTATCCTAAGGTATGTCTAGACTAATGTCACAACGTTGTCTCGACAAATTTCACATACTCCGACACAATCGAGGATTGCGTTCCGAATTATGTCATGTCAAATCAACTTCTTCGACTACTGGGAATCCTGGTTCCTTGAAGAGGGTTGGTATAGCTTTCCTCTAAATTCAGTTTCTTTGACCTTTTCATAAAGTTTTTATTCTTTGCGGTTACGACTAAGCTGAAACTGATTCAGAGAAATTTTCATCTTATTCGTTATTATAACGTGCAATATAGCTTATATCGTCCCTAATGAAAAATTCTACTATTCTCTACCCCTTCCCTCCCGGTCATCACCTCCGACTATAGATATAATCGATAGTTTTATGTCCGATACTATCGACAATCGATTTTACATCACTAGTCAATGTGCACTTTGACACCATCAGTCTAAAAGCCATGAAGAGGACCTCAAATTGGGTCGAAACGTCGGCACAATTAAATATGTGATACCTTTATATTAGTGTTATTTATTTTGACCGCACCAGGTACACGAGTACTGGAGTACAATGGACCGACCGGATTTACCATTATACTCCAGGTACCCCTGACTTAGCTTATAATCCGGATCGCAGAAAAGTGTCGTCCGTCTGCACCAGGCCTAAGAAGGAAATCTTACAATGAAGAAGAAATGGCCGAGGGTGCGGTCAAAATAAATAACACTAATATAAAGGTATCACATATTTAATTGTGCCGACGTTTCGACCCAATTTGAGGTCCTCTTCATGGCTTTTAGACTGATGGTGTCAAAGTGCACATTGACTAGTGATGTAAAATCGATTGTCGATAGTATCGGACATAAAACTATCGATTATATCTATAGTCGGAGGTGATGACCGGGAGGGAAGGGGTAGAGAATAGTAGAATTTTTCATTAGGGACGATATAAGCTATATTGCACGTTATAATAACGAATAAGATGAAAATTTCTCTGAATCAGTTTCAGCTTAGTCGTAACCGCAAAGAATAAAAACTTTATGAAAAGGTCAAAGAAACTGAATTTAGAGGAAAGCTATACCAACCCTTTTCAAGGAACCAGGATTCCCAGTTGTCGAAGAAGAAGTATTTGACATGGCATGATTCGGAACGCAATTCTCGATTGTGTCGGGGTATGTGAAATTTGTCTAGACAACGTTGTGACATTAGTCTAGACATACCTTAGGATACCTACCTCATATTACAAAAATGTTCTCAGAGATTAAATTTATTTTTTTACAAAAACTGTGATTTTGATTGTATGCCATAGTCAAGAGTCTGGCAGGCTATCAGTTGTTTTGTTTGTATATTATTCCACCAAGTTTGAAGCATACATGTATGAGCAAACCATTCGAGTTTTTAGTCTTATATTTTTAAGTGAAGTTAATATTTTTTTTTTTATAGATGACAAGCATTTTTTGTTAGAAACATAAATACTATTCACTGTTACATTTTTTTAAGTTTTTATTTCCATGATTTATATACTACATGGGTGCTTAGAGGCGGATTCAATCATTTACCCTTTAAAAACAAAGTTTTCGACAGTTTAAAAGCCCCAGCCCATCGCTCCTTATATTTAGTCGTAAGAGGGTCAGGCCAGTGTAGATTCGTGGCCAGTGTAGATGCTACTCAAACATCGTAGTCAGAAACATGCAAACAAACAGTTTGTCCCAATTGCTATTTGGTTTCAACAACAAGTCTAAAACTATCCTAAACCAAATGTTTTATGTTTTGTTTCACTTTATAGAATAGATATTATAAAAATTTAGAAATTTGAAGGCTAAAACTACAGTAAACCCTCGATATAGCGAACTGGTAGGGGGTTTGATTTTCATAATTCGCTATAACGAGTTTCGTTATAACCGAGGATTCTTTTTTTAAAATATATTTCTTAGCCAATGGCCGCACTAATTTGATCATATTTCGAAGGAAATTCATTCATTAGAACTAGCTAAATTAAAACGCATGTATGTAATTAATTTTTAGATAAACTACATATTAATTAAACAATGAGATTCATTAATTTTCCTGCCAAGTTCACTTGAGAGTTCTTTAACCTTAGCTTTAATAAGAGGGTCTAATATTGATATCTGAGATATCATTTGTTTAAAGCAATTTATCAATTTTTTCCCAAATATTCATGAGCCACAGAGCGCAGTCGTTTATTTGATGCTGAAGTTAATCCTTGGGCTGCGGTTGAATCTTTTTTATCTTTGTTTTTTATAATGGTTGACAATGTTCATTTTGGAATTCCATATTTTTCTGCGATGGTTTTCTTACTTAGAATTCCCGATTCAATATCCTGGAGAATTTTTAATTTTTCCTCGATTGATAAGGATTTACGTTTGTGGCACACGTTTACCAACGAACTCATTGTGTATTAAAAAAAATCTGGTGCGTGCGCGCAACGCACAACTTTCACTTACCAGCTTACTTAGATTAGAAATTAATGCGTTTTGTTAATTGCCACTTCTCAAATGAACAGAACGGCTTTAATTATGAACAATGGTCTGTCATTAAAGGCGTACTCCGCATGCCTGGGCTCAACGAGTTTTATGAGTTGACTGAATATTTTTCTTTTTTTCTCCTCTTTATGTTTTTTTTATTTTTATCATATCTCATATTTTGCCATTTCTTATTTTTAGGCGTAACGAGAGACAGTTAATTTCTCCATATAAACAAAAACAAAGGTACTTTAGAGGAAAGACACAAACAAAGAAGGCCCCAACCCCCCCCCCCACCCCAAAAAAAAGCCCCCTCAGAACATTTTAATAATGATAAAGCTAACTTGATATTAAAGAACACCTAATTTTCATTAAACATGACGATTTGATAAAAATCGTTAAAGCCGTTTTTGAGATCATCGAAAATAAAGTGCCCGCTCCGTTTGTCCAATGTTGGCTATCGCATGTTTGGCATATACATACATCAAACTCCCAGTTTGATTAAAATCGTTAAAACCGTTTTTCAGTAAATAAAAAAAAACACGTGAAAATGATACAAAATTTATTAAGTAAAGTCCCCCCTCCGGTTGATCAATTTTGATGAAATTTTTACAGCCATATCTCGGGCATATAAATAGATCAAATACCCAGTTTGATTAAAATCGTTAAAACCGTTTTTAAGTATATAAAAAAAAAACAGGTGAAAATGATACAAAATTTATTAAGTAAAGTCCCCCCTCCGGTTGATCAAGTGTGATGAAATGTTGGTTATCACATCTTGATGAAATTTTTACAGTCATATCTCTGGCATATAAATAGATCAAATACTCAGTTTAATCAAAATCGTTAGAGTCGTTTTTGAGAAAATCGAAAAAAACGTAAAAAGTTATTAAATAAAGTACCCCCCCCCTTTGAGCAATTTTGATGAAATTTTTGTTGTCACATCGCGGGCATATACATACACTAAATACCCAATTTCAGGTTCGCACGGTTTATAGTTTTTGAGCTAGTCTGTTCACACACACACACACACACACACACACACACACACACACACACACACACACACACACACACACACACACACACACACACACACACACACACACACACACACACACACACACACACACACACACACACACACACACACACACAAACACACACACACAAACACACACACACACACACACACACACACAGACCATTTCGCGGGACTTGGTTGATTGGACTCAGGGGACCCCAAAACGTGTATCTCCGTTGAAAACCGGAAGTCGAAATTTTTCACGATCGCAATACTTCCACTTATATATATTTCATATATAGGTAAGTGAAAGTAAAAACAATATAAACGACTACAGAACACTGATTCGAATAATACAGAGGTTGAAACAGAACTGAGCTAGTTTTGAGAAAAAATTCAATGGAATCAGAAAGAGAGCAATAGCAAATCGGATTAGTTGAGAGTAAAAAAACACCTCAATTCTAGAAACTGGAGCTACTTCGTCTTCCCGCACTCATTCTACGTAATACAGTAAAAAAAAATATTAATAAAAATCCTAGCAGTTCGTTATAACAGAATATAATAATTCTCAGGCATCAAATTTAGTTCGTAGTTCGCACTAACCGAGGGATTTCGCTATAACGAGGGGTTCAGCAGAAATATAATGGTAATTTTGGGGGGATAGTATTTTGGTTCGCTATATCGAGGAGTTCGTGATATCCGAGTTCGTAATAATGAGGGTTTACTGTATTACGTACTTCTTTTATACTTCTGTTGGATGAGAGATCTCCTTACTTATACCGCTCTAGTTATTGGGAGGGGGTGCTGCTGAGTACTTTCCTTTCCCATACCTTACTTGTCATTGTTTTTCATTTAGCCACCACATTCGCTGATTGTCAGCATTAGGTATGCAGACAGGTGCGATTAAATAATAAAAGCCAAAAAAAAAAATATATATAATACTCTTCAATTTATAAAGACAAACAAAAATAATTAAATACATTGAATGAGGAAAAATGTATGAATTTGCTGAATGGTATTTACATATTTAACAAAACACTCCGATTTCTAACCGTAGTAAGTTAGTAAGTGAAAATTGTGTGTTGCGCTCATCGCACCAGATTATTTTAAGTTTAATATTTAGAAGCCTGTAATTTTAAAGAAAAAATATATTAGTTAATGGCTATTTGAAAATAGTAAATATTTAGGCATTGCTGAGTGTACCGTTTATCACAGTGATTAATCATTCTCTAAGATATCAGCTGAGTTGAAAGGAGCTGTTTAATATTAACGCTGAGCAGACAAAAATATTGCTGAAGAATAATTATGATTATGAAATGATTATTCTTATCAACACTGAATAAAATAATCATAAAAATAGTCTCAATCATACTTAATTTTCCTCATTGATAAATCATATTTATTGATCAAGTTGTAATTCATTTTATCCTGCGTTTCATCCACTATCTGATCGCTTAAGGAATTAATTTTCTATTTGAATGTTCTAAGCTAAAAGTAAAATTAATGATTGGGCGTATATTAAACAATAACTTTCGAGACTTGATCTGCAATACCTTACCCGTCTTGAGTACACCTGCAAAAATATTTACTACAAACTGAAAAAACTTAAGATAAATCTATGAGGATCATAAAAATTACGATACACAATAATCTCAAAAATATTTTTTCTTGAAAAAAAAAGCATATGATTTGTTTTTTAACAATCGGATACATTAGAAAGAGTTCAAGACTTTTCGTTGAAACAGTTAACTGACTATTCTAGTACATGTTCTAGATTTTTCGGGAATCTTCTATGCTTTTCGAGAACCTTCTCCAATGTTCTATTTCAGATATTATAAAAATTTAGAAATTTAAAGGCTAAAACTATTATTTTATACTTCTATTCAGCTTTTTTTTCATGAACCTCTTGTGATTCGATTAGGCTATGAGCGTTCGTGCTGAAGTAGGTGGCAATGCCCAGAAATTTCTAGTCGCTTTAGTTTTTTATGAGAATAATTATTAGAAAACAAAGTCTAAGTAATTTCACCTCTCAAGAACCCAATCTGAGTGCAAGGTTCTTAAGATTATACTTCCACCTTTTTCTCCTACCAAACATTCAGAAGTTTATTTTTCGGCACGGAGTTAGCTAACTTTTTATTAAGTTGAAATGCAAAATGGAAGTTTAATTGTAGGCATTAAATGTATTCCACAATCGCAGTTTGAATCGAGAAAATATATTCCAGAGTTTGAATAAATTTTAAGAAGTGGATTAAGCATTAAGGTCGTAAACGAGTAGGACTTGCGACTAATGAACCCCAGAGCTTGTTAGCAACGTCTCGAGTCGCTGTGAGTCTTTAAATAATCAATAATAAACTTCTGTTGCCATTAATTCAACTGTTGATTTGCATTCATATTGTTGATTTTCTTTTTTCTCCTTGTTTAAGGACAAGTCGATCATTATAAGTGATGTAAAACTATCGATAGTATTAGGTATCGATAGTATCGAATCACACTCGAATCACTAATCGAATCACATGAGGCTTATAGACAAAATGCTGAATAGGGGTATAAAAGAATTACATAATAGTTTTAGCCTTTAAATTTCTAAATTTTTATAATATCTATTCTATAAAGTGAAAAAAAACATAAAAAATGTGGTTTAGGATAGTTTTAAACGTGTTGTCTAAAGGAACTAGCAATTGGAGCAAACTGTTTGTTTGCATGTTTCTGACTACGATGTTTGAGTAGCATCTACACTGGCCATGAATCTACCCTGGCCTGTCCTTCTTACGACTAAATATAATGAGCGATGGGAGGGAGAGTTGGTCTTGTTCTGAAGCTCAAATGATATGGTTATTTTTGTGTAACAAAGTAGTTATTTTTGTGTTACAAAGTGATAATTTTTGTAACCTGTTTAATTATTTGTTTTCATTGTGTTTGTGTGGCATTGTAAAATCTTATTTTCATTCAATAAAATTATTTTAATCCAACAATATTAATTATGTTACAATATTTTTTTTTTCTTTAAATTTATTTCTTATTCCCTTTACATATAAATTTTTTTTAAATAAGAAGATTCCTTTTTTTTTATATGTAGTTTGTAATTGAAATAAAAATTAATGCTATCAAATCAAGCTATATCTGTTTTTCTTTAGAAAATTTACTTGCCCGCCTGTGACAATTAATAACAACTCAATACCTTTAAGTATTTCGTACGATACCTCGGACTGTACTTAGACAAAAGAGTCAGTTGGAACATATATACAAATTTAAATAACTAGAACTCACCAGACGATACAAGCAGCTTTTACATCTCCTGGACAACAGATCATCACTTACCTTAAGAAACAAGCTACAATTCACACTACTATCCTAAGACCTATTTGGACATACGGAGCAGGTTATTTGGGGTTCCGCGAAACATATTTACATTAATAAAATACCAATGCACCCTGGTTTATTCAAATCGTACTCTCCAAAATGACATGAACGTACCGATAATATAATCTTACATACACAACAAACACCAAACATTTCACTCTTCAACCCTACTTCACCCTAACCCACTCATCCATTCTCTATTCTCCTCCCTGTTACCTGGTCAGCCTTCACGTCGGCTGAAAAGGCAGTGGCTAAGAGACCTTCTAGAACAATATACTCAAATATTATAATATTCATCAAGAAAACCCAATCCAAAAACAAAAGTGACCAAATTTGCTTGGCCAAATCAGAAACTATTCAACCAATCTTTATTCAATTTGGCACATTGTATGTAGTTTTGTCCAAATTAAAATATATGGCAGTTTTATCTTGATTATTGACCCCAATATTTCTTTTATTGCAAATTAAACGCTTATTAAGCAAAAATTGAGTGTGATTATTCTAATTTCCATAAATTTCCAATAGATGGCGGGTGAATTTATTGACACAACACTTTATTTTCTTTCAATATTTAGGGTGGTTAAGCATCCCGTAGTCAAATCTAATTCTTCCGGCTTGGAGGATCTCATAACATCCTGTGCTATATTCTGAACTAAATTAATATGTATTATGATAAAAGATTAATTTGGTACATTTTTGCTAACTATCTATTGTGATTGTACTAAACCCTGTTCCAATCTTATTCTTCATTAGTTTCTTTTATTAACAATTAATCTCGCCTCTGCTGGAATATTCCAGTAAGTGCTAAATGATTAGATCTTTAATACTTACTATTGTCAAATATGAGATGTAAAAAATAAAAACTTTAACCCTTCTAAATTCTTTACCAAACACTTTTAAATTTGGCGTAAACTTCTATTTTAAATCCCGTTGGTTTTTAGATTAGCTAAAACGTTTTTATCTTTATCAGTAAATATTGTTATGACTGTATTTAAAAGTATAGGATATAATGAATTCAACGCACTATAGGCTACTGAGCCACAGCAATGCGTTTATTTACTAATGTATGCAAGACCATACATCAATATTTATACTTTCATACATGTACATATCTGTCCTTCTTAAGGGATTTAGTAGCAGAATAGTTCTTTTTCTATCTATCTAACTTATTGTTCAGGGAACCCATATGTTATTTTAAATTATTTTAGTTTATTTGTTTTTTAGTTCATTATTTTCAAATTAATTTTAAATTATTATTGTTAATATATTAATTATGTGCCAAGTTTATTAAAATTGAATATCATACTAATCAATATTAAGTATCCAATCAACATTAGTTTATTGTTATGTGCGTGGGCGTTTTTGATTGGTCGAAGACGCTCTGAGACAAACAAAAGACGCTTCACCAAGTCAGTCAGCTGTTGATTCTTGCCAGCCGAGTTCACATTACTCTCTTACGCTTAAACATTCATTAAAAACATCTTATGACATTCTCGTACACCCAGGGTGTTCAGTTGTGTATTGTGCACATTTGCAGACATTATTTTAGAAGACTGAGCGAAGAGGAAGATTAAGTTCCCAGCGGGATGGACATTTAAAGTAAAATAATTCCATTATTATTTTTTTTAATAATGTTTGAACATTACTTTGTGTTTAATCTTCAAATTTGAATAACATTCTCGAAACATTGAATTTTAACTTTTAACATTAAATCAAATTGCTGAATTCAGTTATTATACTCGTATCTATCTATGTATTATAGTTATTAATCGTTTGCTTATTACTTTACTCTATAGTTCATCAATGGGCATACGATTAAAGCATATTTTTGTCTATAATAGTTTTTAAGTTGTATTTCATTCGCATTCAATCATTTAAGTTTCATTCTTATTTAATAAATTATTTGTGTTTAATAAATTATTGTTCAAGCTCTAAAATATCAGAGAATTTTGTTTATTTATTTCCTTTCATTCATGTTATTTTGGTCATCTTATTAATTAAGCTAATATTTTTATTAACTTCAAAGGTAAACTTTATGTAAAATACATTAACCAACAAAACTAGTAGCATTAAGCACCCTGCCAAACTTTCATCATCAGGGAAGCGAAAGGTTTTTATTATTAAAACCTAACTTGCCTAAACGCTTATCTAGTCGTTTTTAAAGCACTTTAGAATTGCAAAATATAATAAACAATCTTAGCATCAACAATGTAAGTTCCTTTATTATTATTATTAGTTATAGTTTCTTCATGCTTCTTGTAATTTTAATAACTTTACTCCCTCTCATCCGATGGGGATGTCCCTGAGAACTGTGACAACAAGTAATTGGAGCAATTAAACCAATCGGTTCGGCAGTAAGGGAAACCATGTGACTGGGGGCTAATGATGACAATTTGGGGGAAACTTGCTACCTCTCTCCTTCGCGGGGGCCTTACACAATTAATCGAAGTTGTTAAGTTACTCACAGAGCTCTTAAAGTTACTGTTGTATTTTTTTTACATTGTATTGTAACGTTAAATTTTAAGCAAATAAAAAAAAAAAATATGGCGTAAACTCCCAGACCGTTTGTTGGAACAAATTAACCCTGGGTAGGGCGCGGCTGATCTGACAGGCACAGGCTTTGGTTTTCCCGGTGTTGCTCTCTTCAACGGGTCGAGGAGAGCACGCCACGGCCTGTAGTCAGGTATCTTTTTGGAGTGAATCTAAGGCCCGATGCAGACGGACGACACTTTTCTGCGATGCGGACTATAAGCCAGGTCAGGGGTACCTGGAGTATAATAATAAATCCGGTCGGTCCATTGTACTCCAGGTACCCCTGACCTGGCTAATAGTCCGCATCGCAGAAAAGTGTCGTCCGTGTGCACCGGGCCTAGTACCCTCAGTCAGTTTGTCACTAGTCATCAGAGAGTTGTGAAATAGCCATCTTGATCTGACAAGCTCACCGCGCCCAATTACGTTATCAACAAAGGTAAGTGTTTTCGTCTTTTAAATTACAAAAGCTATTTGATTTAAGTTTCTTTAACCCTTTTATAGAGTCTCTTCTTCTACGTTAGTATTACCATGCATTATAGGAGCATCACCGATTTCGAATTGATTTATAAATTGAGACGGCAGCAAGTCTCATACGTAGGATCAGTGAGGAAGAAGAAACGATCCTTGTTTCCTTAATGCATGAAAACAAAGCCATTGATGAAAGCACTGAAGAACAAGCAAAACCTGAGCTGGTCACATTTTACAATGCTCACAAAAATGGAGTAGACATTGCTGACCTAATGTGCACCACCTACAGCGTTCAGAGAAATACCCAGCGATACCTATGGTAATTTTTTATACCATGTTTAACCTGGGGGGGGGGATCAATTCCATGGTTATTCATCTTGGGAATCAACTAGACCCAATGGCCAGAAGAAGTTTCCTCAGAGGGTTATCACATGAACTAACTATTGGCCAACTCCAGCGAAGGAGCCAGCAATCATCGGGCCTTGACAGACTTGAAAATGCGCCTCAAAAGATTCCTTCCGGCTGATGATCGTCCAAAATCACCTCCACCCCGCTCTCACAAGAGGTCCGGATGTTGTCACTGCACAGTGGAAACAGGGATACATCGACTCTCGAACTATTCCTTTGTGAAATGTAACAGAGGGATATGTCTAACCCATGCAAAATCTCTTTACACTCTTCATGGTGCTCATGCGCACCTCCCAGTTATGGATTTTGAATCTGACTGATTTGTCATCAGATACCTTAAGTAAATCTTAAGCCATGTTAGTTTTTTTTCAATTTAGGAAAAAAGGAAATATAGAACAAAATTAGCACCTTCTTGAAAATTCGGTTTTAACTTGGTATCAATATTCTGCAGACTTGAGAGTACGCCCTAATAAGGAACCCTGTATAATTTACAGGGGGTTGAAAATGGTAAATGAACAATTAATTTTCAATGCAACTTTGTCGAGTTATGCTTCGCTTTGATGATTTCTGTGATTCTGAATTCTATAAGCCCATTCCAAGTAATCAGAAGATGATAAGTTATTAGATTATTGTTGAAAAATCTGGTATCTCAGTTAAAAAAATTATATCTCGAGTAAAACTTAAGCACTGACTACTATGATGGTCCTATTTGATCCAGAAGTATAGAAACTACCGAAGATTCATAGAAACTTTCTTTTAAGACCTTTTTTCCATTTTAACCTTCCTTAAGATATCCCCCCGTAATTTGAACGGTTTCTGCATATCTCGAATATTACTACTATTACAATGTGAAAACCAAAATTTCTTGAAGGCACAATTTTTTCATTATATTTCTTTTTATCTTGAACTATGAGGGATGATAAAATCTTGAATGCTGTTATTGGAGTTTTGTCAACAGGAATGCTCATCATACGTAGTAACCAAACCAACTTCTTTTTCATAAATACAATAAGAACACTTTTTATTTTCGATTTATATTTTGTCAATTCATCTATTTTTTATGCCTAATTTTATTCGCTCACTGTACTACTAAGAAATGTTCACTCATATTGCATTAAATTTACTTAAGTATATATTATAAATAGATTAAATTTAATGTGCTGAGCATATATTAGCCTGCTTATGAGAAAACTAATTTTTTTAGGAATCCAGTTGGTTTTCTAATTGATTGCTGAGATGTAAAGTACTTATTTTATTTTGAAACGCAAAATAATTATTTTCTCTTAATTTAAAAAGAACAGCTGATTAATTTAAACAGTAATTTAAAACGATCACATACTGAATGAATGGACAATAAACATTGAGTGAAACGCACCCTAGCGCCTCCTGGTAGCCTGGAGCTCGAACTAAATTTTTCATTCATAAACTCGTATCTCAATCTCAGAGAGGCTAATTAAATGGTGCGAGAGGCTTAAAATTCCCGTCCATTTCTTTTCAATTTTACACTCTTAAGAGAAAAACGGAAGGGTTCACATAGCTAAAGGAAGACATAACTTCCTTAATCCTACGTGGAGTCGTTTTTGAGCCTTTTCGGCACGCACATTGTACACTTTGCTTTATAATATATATTGATTAGAAAAATGAAATTCCCCCGGTGAAACCGGTAAAAAAAGATGAAATTTTGTTTGTTCTTTATAAAAATCCCTACCGGTTGTCCTAAATTCTCCAAATTTCGCTCATTGGTTCTTTGATACCAGGAGCGGACACCTGTTCATACTAAAATTACATAACTTAAATTGGTTAGCTTCACACTGGTTTTTTTGAAATCGACCGTTTGATTCGATAAAAGTCTTACTTTATAGATTTTATAGATTTAAAAAATGAAATTCTCCGGGTGAAACCGGTATATACAGCTAGTGCAAAATACAACATTTAAAACTATAACCCCTGTGTTTTTGAGCATAGCACTCAGTAAATGTAAACTTGAAAGGGAGATCCTGAGGCGACAACTTTGTTAAAGCTCTCAATAGGTTGGAGGTGTATCGCTCAGGACAGCAACGATTGGAGGAAAGTGGTTGAAGAGGCCAAGGTAAGGGCGTAAGTAGGTAATACAAGTTCTATTTTCCCGTCAGTACATTGAAAACAAGAAGCTGATTGGTAGAAATAAGCAATAAATAGAAATACCGACCAATCAGTAGCTGCTTCTATTTAAATAGTACACTTTGTCTTGACGACTATTTAATTAAATGGTGGATCGACAATATCATCCTGTGTCGCGTCGTGTCGTGTCGTGTCGGGGGACACAACGGAGCAATCTAATCTTGCCTTACGGATTACATTCTGTTCTCTCTCTCTCTCTCTCTCTCTCTCTCTCTCTCTCTCTCTCTCTCTCTCTCACTCTCTCTCATTCAGTCTTAGCCTCTTCTCTGCCTATCTCTGATTAAATTTAATTCCTTTTTCTGTCTTCCCTTTTTTATTCTTATGTTCCTGATCTTCTAGGAGTCGTGGGGCTTTAAACCTTTCAAGTAATAGTCAACGAAATATGTTATACTCATATTATTAGTCATTAGGTGGGGGGATATTGTGGGACAATATTGACCAATAAAGAAGAGTTATTAGTTTTGTTCAATCAGAATAAGCAGAATAAAATTTATTGTTATGTAAATGATGCATTAAGATATAACAGATTATTGTTATCTCAATTCTCTTAAAAGCATAGATAGTATCTACTTATATAAATTTTTTATGAATGTGCTATTATTTTTAGTACTCATGGCAGGCGACGAAAAAATTGTAAAAATTTGGTAGGTACAGACCTTAGGTATTTATACAGATTTTGTAAATAATTAATCTTTTTGAAATAAAAGACTTTCTTAGGTTAAAGATGAAATGCGTTAAATTTGTTTATTTAATAGCAAGAGAAACAGATTGGTATTAGTTTCAGTATGGTACTTTTAGGCATGGCCAATATGGCCCTGTGTAGTTGTATGTTTTTTTAAGGTCACTCTATGCTACTAAGGCTAATCGGACGATGCTACAGTGGGAGTCCTAAATTCTGCCTATCTAGGTATAATTAGGATAGGGATCTTTAAGAGTACCTGACATCGTACAGGCTCGGGACCTCCATGTTACGTCCTATCCGAGGGAAGGCATAGCCAAGGATTTTTCCTCCCTTTAACGCTAACCCGCGACCTTTAGTGTTCTAAGCTGCTATGCTAACTAGTACACCACAGGTGACTCCGCCCCTGTTCAGTGTGGGCCCGATCTCCACTGAAAAGGATCATTTTTGGGGTTTATGTATCTCTGAAGAGCGAGCGTAGCGAGCGGAATTCGAAAGCTCGGATCTAATAAACCTGATTACGACAGTTTTAAACTGAAAAGGACGAGATGGTAGCTAGCTTGTACAACGGGCTCACAACCTTCCAAAATAGGCCTCGCCTAAAAGGAGCAGGTCGATAGCTTTAGTATAGATTTATAGTTATTAATGTATCTTTGGAGTGGCGGGATGGCCGAACGAGCATCTACAATAAGCGCCTGAACTAGTGATGTAAAAATATCGAAAGTACCATTGATACTATCGATAGTTTTAAACTATCGAAATTACTATCGAAAAAATTGTTTTTAAGGGATTAAGTGAGAGCCTCTGGCTGTAAGCACACATGTGCTATATAATTTATCGAAATGAAAAATAAGCAAAATGTAACAGTGTAATTTTCTTTATATTTCTAACAAAAAACGCATATCAACTCTATAAATATAAGACTGAAAAATTGTATGGTTTGCCAATATATGCCTTCCAACTTGATGGAATAATATACGAAGAAAACAACTGATTGCCTGCCAGTCCCTTACTTGAAAATAACTTGGTTAATGACATATTAACAAAATCACAGTTTTCGTAATAAAATATTTTCAACCTCTCTTAATTAATTATTAACTCGACCTGAATTCATTTTTACTTTCACTTACCTATATATGAAATATCTAGTAAGTGGAAGTATTGCGATCGTCAAAAATTTCGACTTCCGGTTTTCAACGGAAATACACGTTTTGGGGCCCCCTGAGTCCAAATAACCAAGTTCCGCGAAATGTTCTGTGTGTGAACAGACTAGCTCAAAAACTATAAACAGTGCGAACCTGAAATTGGGTATTTAGTGTAGGTATATGCCCGAGATGTGACGGCAAAAATTTCATCAAAATTGCTCAAAGGGAGGGGGTACTTTATTTAATAACTATTTACGTTTTTTTCGATTTTCTCAAAAACGGCTCTAACGATTTTGATTAAACTGAGTATTTAAAGTATTAATATGCCCAAGAGATGACTGTAAAAATTTCATCAAAATTGATCAACCGGAGGGGGGACTTTACTTAATAAATTTTATATCTTTTTCACGTGTTTTTTTAATTTACTCAAAATCGGGATTAAAGATTTTGATCAAACTGGGTATTTGATGTATGTATATGCCGAAGATGTGATAGCCTACATTTCATTAAAATTGGTTAAACAGAGGGGGCACTTTATTTTATAACTTTTTAACCAATTTTTAACTTTTTTTCGATTATCTCAAAAACGGCTTTAACGATTTTCTTCAAATTCGTGGTGTTTAATGAAAATTAGGTGTTTTTTAATATCAGGTAAGCTTTATCATTATTAAAATGTTCTGAGGGGGCTTTTTTGGGGGGGTTGGGGCCTTTTTTGTTTGTTTGTTTTCTATAAAGTACTTTTGTTTTTGTTTATATGCAGAAATTAACTGTCTCTCGTAACGCCTAAAAATAAGAAATGGCTAAATATGAGAAATGATAAGAATAAAGAAAACATAAAGAGGAGAAAAAAAGAAAAATATTCAGTCAACTCATAAAACCCGTTGAGCCCACGCATGCGGAGTACGCCTTTAATGACAGACCAAAGCCGTTCTGTTCATTTGAAAAGTTGCAATTAACAAAACGCATTAATTTTTAATCTAAGTAAGTTGGTAAGTGAAAGTTGTGTGTTGCGCGCACGCACCAAATTTTTTTTAAATATATACATTCCAAAGAAAGCGATGTCTAGACAAATGTCACAACAACGTACTTTTTTCTTCAAAAACTCCGACACATTCAGGATTGCGTTCCGAATGATTTCAAGTCAAATCAAATACTTCGACAACTGGGAATCCTGAATGGGAATTGAGTGGTTACTTGAAGAGGCTTAGTATAGCTTTCCTCTAAATACAGTTTCTTTGCAGTTACGACTAAGCTTGAAACTGAAAAAAATTATTACTAGGTACAATGATGGGTTCCTCTATTTATAGAAATGTTCATTTTATTCCCTAAGAAAAAAGGAAAGAAAAAAGTGCAAATGGAAACGTCTATATTAGCTCCTATTGTATCAAATGAACAATTCTAATAATCTACTCCCCCCCCCACAAATCACATCATCATATCGATAGTATTGATAGTTTTACATCACTACCATTTATCACTATCATTTTTGAATTTGCATGCCGAGACATCTAATTCAAGAGATACCCGACAAGCCCAGCTGACCTATCAACTTTTATAGACCATTCAAATAATCGTTTTAAGGAGAAACTCGACAAATCCAAGACATTGTAAAATATCTTCCTTTATCCAAAAAAGTAAATACTTACGTTTTGGAGTAAAATTTTGCTTGGTTTGTCACTGTGAAAGAACCTATAGAAGATTTGAATTATTTGAATTTTGTGCATGTCAGGTTTCTCATACTACCGTTTAAAGGTCTGGCCACACATGTCCGCACCGGATCCGCACCGTAGCAATAATACAGGTTATGTTCAGAATATTTTTAATTTAACTTACATATTACCTTTAGTTATGCCTAAAGTTCAAGCCACACATGTCAGACACAGGCCACTTTAGGCAAAACTAAAGGTAATATGTAAGTTAAATTAAAAATATTCTGAACATAACCTGTATTATTGCTACGGTGCGGATCTGGTGCGGACATGTGTAGCCAGACCCTTAATTGTAAGGTGACTGAAATTCCTGACTCTTGTTATAATATACGCGCTATCATCCCTTATAATATTTCATAATATATACTTTTGCTTTTTATTGACATAATACAGTATACCAAACAACTCAAGAAATAGGCTCACATTCTCACACACACACACACGAGGAGTAAACCAACGGTGTTTGCTTTGGCAAGTTTTCCGAACCATTAGCTCTACTGCTAATTGCTTCTGCTATCAGACACAACTTGCTTGGGGTTCGGGGAGCTGCTTTCTACTGATTATACGATACAGTAAACTCATTTATCGTCTCATTAACCTATAGGTTGCTTATAGATTGCAAGCTGATAGGTAAGCTACTACCTATACCATAGGTACGTGCCTATGGTATGGTACGTACGTACATACTTTTTAGGCAATTGTTATATCTCATAACAGAATTAATCTTAGTAAATAAAACGTACAATGACTAAACTGTACTGCTTTATATTTTCTGCCTTATCAAAGCCAGTAACATTTAAGTAACATCTAATAAAAAAGTTTTTTGTAACAGTTAACAGTGGGTTTATCAATTTATCATTTGCGGACGACCAAGTCATCATTGCTCAGGATACAGAAGATGTTGTATGCATGATAAGAAAGCTTATTGAAGAACACAAAAAATTGAGACTAGCCATTAATGCTGAGAAGAGAGAATTCATGTCATCCAGTAGTGAGGACATGGAACTGCCCCCAGGATAGGACCTGAAAAGGAAATAGAAAAAAAATTGCTGAAATGGTTTGGTCATCTGAAAAGGATGGCCGAAGAAAGACTGCCGAAAGCTGTTCATTCCTGGAAAATAAATGGAAGGAGGAGACGATGTAGACCAAGGAAGGCCTGGGATGAGTAAATAAAAGATTCCGTGAAGGGCCATGGTCTACCAGTGGAAGACCGGGCCAAATCAACCTTTGGTGGAAATTTCTAAAAAAAAAAAAAAAAAAAAAAAAAAAAAAAAAAAAAAAAAAAAAAAAAAAAAAAAAAAAAAAAAAAAAAAAAAAAAATAATAATAATAATATTTTACCATTTCAGATAACTAGCGAAACAAAAATTATCAACAACGTTACAAAAATTGTTACAAACAAACTTCATGTAACAATACAGTTACACTACAGTAACCATATGCTTCAATCTTCAGAGACAGGCTAAGACTGTAGTCCGTTGCTTCTTATATTTAGTCTGAAATAGAACATAGGAATCTAGAAGGTTCTCGAAAAGCATAGAAGATTCTCAAACTTTTAACATGTACTAGAATAGTCAGGTAACTGTTACAACGAAAAGTCTTGAACTCTTTTTAATGTAACCGATTGTTAAAAAAAAATCATACCTATGCTTTTGTTTCACGAAACAATATTTTTGAGATTATTGTGTATCGTAATTTTTATGATCCTCATAGATTTATCTTAAGTTTTTTTAGTTTGTAGTAAATATTTTTGCAATTGTACTAAAGACTGATTAGATATAACAGATCATGTCTCGAAAGTTATTGTTTAACCTACCGGCGGGCGCGTCTTTGGGAGTTACATGTCCGGGTGCGTGCCGCACTGAGTGCGGCATGTCAAAATTCCAGGTTTTATATTGAAATATTTTTCTTGGTAGATTTAAAATGATTATTAGTAAACAGAAACTAATTTATTTAAACATGTTACTATATAAAAAAATAATATAAAATATTGTCTTTTTTTAAATACAATTGGAATAATATTTTTTATGATTAATTATCAATATAACAAAACATAAAACGAAGAATATAGAATTTAATAATGACAAAAACGAAGGAATCACAAAATTTTCAAATAGGTAACATAATATTGTTGGTTAAAAAAATTATCAGTCCTCTGAAATCTAGAGTCCATCGTTTTCTGCTTCTTCAGTCTTTTCAGTACTTGCATTACAGGATTGGCATATAGTTTCCTGAATAGAATGCTTCTTGCAAACGTGCTTGACACATTTCTTACATTTGATGGTAATATTGTTCCACTTATGGCGGCCACAGAGATGACACGGTCTAACCCTCCTTTCATCTGCTTGCTGAGGATCAGCTTCTTCTTGGTCCCCGTGGTTCTTTCTTGGAACATAATAATACAAAGTAGTACAGGATAAGTAATTAGTAATTTTACCAACATGTCAATTGCAAAAAAACGGGTGAGGAACAGTGTAGATGAGGGTTTGGAAGATACTGAAAATAAGTTTCGAGATCGGGCGCAAGCAGCACTTCTACGAACTCACTAATTGAGAATCCTATTGTCACCGAACGATAAAAGATATACTTCTCGCACTTAAACAAACATGAAGTTAATTAGTAAAACTAGGATTACATCAAGTTCTGAAGAATTCCGTCCACGGCTCACCCACGAAAATTCAAGAAAACCGAGCTTGCCGCACTGAGTGCGGCTACGCGCCCGCCGGTAGGTTAATATACGCCCAATCATTAATTTTACTTTTAGCTTAGAACATTCAAACAGAAAATTAATTCCTGAAGCGATCAGTTAGTGGATGAAATGCAGGATAAAATGAATTACTATTTGATTAATAAATGTGATTTATCAGTGAGGAAAATGAAGTATGATTGAGCCTATTTTTATGATTATTTAATTTAGTGTTGATAAGAATAATCATTTCATAATCATAAATAATCCTCAGTAATATTTTATTCCGCTCAGCGTTAATATTAAACAGCTCCTTTCAACTCAGCTGATATCATAGGGAATGATTAATAACTGAGATAAACGGAACACTCAACAATGCCTGAATATTTACTAATTTCAAATAGCCATTAACTAACATATTGTTTCTTTAAAATTACATGTTGCTTAATAATAATATTCCATGTTGCTTTAATAAATAAACTTAACAAAATCTGGTGCGATGAGCGCAACACACAACTTTCACTAACCAACTTACTATGGCTAGAAATCGGAGCGTTTTGCTAAATATGTATAACAGAAGTTCAGAAACTTCACACATTTTTCCTCATTTAATGTACTTACTTATTTTTGTTTGTATCCATATATTGTAGAGTATTATAATATGTTTTGGATAACTTGACAGTGCGTTGTGAACTTTCCGACTCATTATTGTTTATTTATTTCTAATCCTAATGTCATCGGCAGTTTTTTTTACTGCTTGCTTGTTTTTTACTGCGAGTTAGTTTTTGTGTATATATCGTAAAGGTGGATCGATAGCAGGTGTATTTACGGCACACGGTATATCATAACTTAATTTTAAATTTTTTTCTCTTATGCCCTCCGGCAACAGAGAATGAAACGTTTTTTTAAAACTATTTCATTTTATAAATTCAATATTTCATTATAATAATTTACCCATTTTATTTTTAAAACAGTCTCATCTTTTTTATTTTGTTCTTACATCAGAAGCTTTCGGTGCTTGGCACCATATTCATCTAAAAATATTTATCATGTTATAATTATATAAAAATATTTTTTGTACAATATTTTTGTATTGTCATTAGTTATTTTAGCATTTTCATACCTGTATTTTATTATTCTAGTGGACATCGTCTGATTTCTAAAAAATTTTTTGATGAGATTCATCTTCGTCACACGTAGGGATTCTATTTAATATAATGTTAAAAAATTAAAATTTAAAGTCATAAGATATTTTTTTATATTTATATGACTTTAAGTTTTAATTTTTTAACATTATATTAAATAGAATCCCTACGTGTGACGAAGATGAATCTCATCAAAAAATTTTTTAGAAATCAGACGATGTCCACTAGGATAATAAAATACAGGTATGAAAATGCTAAAATAACTAATGACAATAAAAAAATATTGTCCAAAAAATATTTTTATATAATTATAACATGATAAATATTTTTAGATGAATATTGTGCCAAGCACCGAAAGCTTCTGATGTAAGAACAAAATAAAAAAGATGAGACTGTTTTAAAAATAAAATGGGTAAATTATTATAATATAAAATACATACAACAGTCTACTTATCCTATCATAACTATTTCATTTTGCATTCCGAATTCTATTATGGAACTAAACTTCATAAACTAAAACAAAAATAACTGAACAAAGATTATCTTATACCATATTTAACCGTAAACCGCTTCAAATACTTTGAGCAGCATAATTATGCTCTAAATTACACTACAATAAAAGTTTTTATTTGTGATAATAAGGGAATGCAAGCATAATGCTCCGATCTCATAATAAAAGCCTAAACTTCGTTTAGCTACCTTGGAAAAAAAAATTTCCATTGTAGTTCAAAACACTATTAACCCTCTTTCCCAAGAACAGAACGTCTTTAATTATAAACAAAGATTAACGGGTTTCATGAGTTTTTGGAATATTTCTGGTTTTTCTCCTGTACATGTTAATTAATTTTTTTATGTTTCATATTTGGCCATTTTTTATTATTAGGCATAATGAGTGTTGATAAGAATAATCATTTCGTAATCATAATTAATCCTCAGCAAGACAGTTAAGCAAGAGAATGATAAACAAGAGCAGTTAAGCCAGAGACAGTACAGCAAGATATAGTTAATTTCGCAATATACACAAATTCAAAGTTACTTTATAGGAAAACAAAATAAATATCCTTTAGGCCTTTAAGCCCCTTCAGAACATCTCAATGGTGATAAAACTCATATGTTATTAAAAAATATTTGGTTCTCATTAATTATGACAAGTTTGATCAAAAAATCGAAAAAACTTGAAAATGAGACAAAATCTTATAGTTAAAGTAACTATTCTATTTAATCAATTTAGATAAAATTTTCGCTGTTACATCGCATATAGGGCATATACAAACATCAAAAACTCAATTTCAGGTTCCTACGATTTATTATTTTTGAGCTAATCTGTTCACACACCCACAGACCATTTCGCAGGATTTGGTTATTTGGACTCAAGGGACCCCAAAACGTTAATTGTGCACTTAGCTTGAGTTCGTTATAGTAATCGTCTCTGAAGGAATTGAATAAAGTGAAACGGTAAAAGTTTTCGAAGTGTCTCTTAATGGAGTGCCAAGTCCTCCAGATTTCGTTTACCCGACAGATGTTAGACTCCCGCTTACGCTTCGGAACTCTCCCCCCGACACCACCTACGTATCCCTAAAAGGCCATAAATCCCCGGACCTTTCATAGCTAGTCCGAAGAGGTTCTTTTCCCATGGCAGTGGAGGGAAAGTAATGCCCCAGCTCTCGAGAGTATTAACTTTTAAAGTTTTTCCGCTGATCATTATTCAAAGGTAGCGAGAGCCTTCCAAAGTAAAGTGCCCTCCCAGCACCAGCGAGCTCTGTCGGCGAACAAACTTTTACCGTTTGTCAATAGTTGAATTGGTTTCCTCACCGCTCCATGAATTACTCTTACTTACCTTTACCACTCCGGTTTCTTTAAATTATATATATATATATATATATATATATATATATATATATATATATATATATATATATATATATTTGAATAATAAATTAACCTAAATTTAGTTTATTCCGAAAGGCTGTCAACTAGCTTCGGCTTTGTCCTGGTTGGCGTCAGTAAATGACTCAAGTCTGCCCATTATACTTTACGGAAGATTGACGTCATTCTCAATTATCTTTGGAATCCAAAATTAGCCAGTCAAATGGATCTCATTTAACCATATTTTTCTTAGTCTACAGGAAGGTATCCTATGTACCGAATTTCATTAAAATCTAAGATGGTGAGGGCAAAAGGTTTGTTGATGTAACATGGGATGACTCAAATATTAAATGAAACAAAAATTTGTCGATATATCGACTAAAACCATCATACGTTGAAAATTACACACACATATGCAGACAAAACTACACATACTGAGCCACATTTTATCGAGATCGGTTGAGTACTTTCGGAATTTTATATCGGAACAAACATCGTGACACGAGAATTTCATATATAGAAACATATATATATATATATATATATATATATATATATATATATATGGGGGCGGGGGGGAATGGCCGAGTGGACAAAGGCGCTTGCAATAGGTAATCAAAGTTAAGCAACGTCGAGCGTGTTTAGTACTTGAATGGGTGACCGCTCCATTCAGGTGACCACCCGCCAATGAACACCTCGCAGTCCAAGCCTACCCCCACCCCCGGTTTATGAGACCCGTCAGCCTATTGGAGGCAACTCACACCGACCGGGCGTATGAGCGATGTCTCCCTGTGTATTCCATCGAGAATCGTGGTGTGATTTTATACCAGGATATAAACCGCCAGGAGACTTGTTGTGGTACGTTATGCTTCAGGGAAAGAAATATAGGTCCTCGGGGCCTGCTGACTCTGGACTACCATAATCCTTGGACCTAGACCACTTTGTCACTGTCCTTGAACCCGAGAGAGCTGACGCCATCGGTGGGAAGGACACTGCCGAATTGGCCCCAATGGGATTTATTATTGGTTACCTTGTCTTGCAGTAACTTGAGGTTTGGGCTACCCTTTGCAGGTTGTCTGTGCTCCCGCAAGATAACAGAAATGTCTTTAAGAAGACCACACTGTGCGGCCAAAGTTCTCATTAGGCCTAATGCGCCAGCCGAAAAAAATATA
Organism: Aelia acuminata; assembly: GCA_911387785.2. Taxonomy (NCBI): domain Eukaryota; kingdom Metazoa; phylum Arthropoda; class Insecta; order Hemiptera; family Pentatomidae; genus Aelia; species Aelia acuminata. The sequence continues at coordinate 149,232,989 of OU426982.1, read as the reverse complement.
TATCTATAGGTTTAATTTTCTGATGGCTAGCACAACTGTTTTATCACCTGAACCATTTCTGCGTCTCTTGGGCTTCCTGTTGCCAGTTTTTTGCATATAACGCAATTTTAAAACATTGGAGTTGATTCTATCTATGCAAGCATTCACCTAGGTGGCCGAGCCGGCTAAAGCGTTAGGATATAGTACCTGTTGATCCTAATGTATGGTTAGCTATAGCCATAAGATAGCTTAAGTTATTCAGTTCAAAATCCGGAGCCAAGGGATAAAATTCGGTATTAATCCCCAACCCTCCCCCCCTGTTCCAGGAAAACCCCACATAGCCTAAAAGGCGAGGAATGGGAGAAACAAAAAAAAAAAAAAAAGGTAAGATCCCAACCACCAAGACTCCTCTAATTATTAATGCGTATAATTCTTTTTCTATCTCCGGAATGCAGGAATTTCCTCACAAATCTTCCAAACCTTTTTTCAATAATAATTTTTCATCATAGTGCATGTGTTTTCCATACGCGGTTTGAGTCCGTAAATTAGTACTTTTCTGGCCTGGGCCTGAAAAATCTTTTTGGTGCGCTAACCTTACCTGCTACTAATGTGTATTAATAAACATGTGTTTGAAGGAGGTTACTTTTAGCTGTACTGTGCTTCATTCTAATATAAGTACTATGTTTGAAGTGCAAAATAACATCGATATACCAGGAGATGTTTTAGAAGAAACCCAAGAAGCTTTAAACGAACTACTTCCAGCTAAATCCCGCGCTTTACATGAAAGCGAATAATTTTAATCTATTATAGGTTAATAAACATATGTTTTTTTTTTTCTAAAGTGTGAATCTCTATATATATAAGAGGCTTTGTCCTGACTGACAGAATCAACGCAGAGCAAAAACTACTAATGACAGAAACTTGAACTTCGGAATTTAGATTTTAAACGCGATGTAGGTAACCACTAAGAAAGGGATTTCAAAAATGTAACCTCTAAGGGGCTTAAACGGCGAAATTGTCGTTAAACTCTAACGGAAATCTATTGTTGAGATTTTAAACCATAAGTTTTTTATTTGAATATCGATTTAACGTTACAATATTATTAAAATGGACATTCACATAAAATATGGCTACTGATTATTTAAATATTAGTGGTAATCAAATAATGCCCATTGTGATTCCCATGATTGGGGATGGTGCGTGTTTATTTCGATCTCTTCTCCATATATATAAGAGGCTTTGTCCTGACTGACAGAATCAACGCAGAGCAAAAACTACTAATGATAGAAACTTGAAGTTTGGAATTTAGGTTTTAAACGCGATGTAGGTACCCACTAAGAAAGGAATATCAAAAATGTAACCCCGAAGGGGTTTAAATGGCGATATTGTCGTTTAACTCTAACGGACACCTATTTTTGCACTTCGAGAAAAAATATTTAATTTGGACTCATTTTAAAGATCTTGATCTACGGGGCGTCGAAAACGATGTTTTAAAGCCGAAAAATGAAGCGTTCACGACGAGTAAGTTGTTTCGGTGGTTTTAGTGAATTCTCTCCATTGCGCGCCTCCCTCTCTCTACCGAGCCGGCAGCTTCCCCCTCCAACGTTCCACCTACCGGAAGCTCCGATTCTACTAAATCTCCTTAACATATTATATTAAATCAATACCAAGATAATGATCACAGAATTGATTTTAAAGGCTCGCGGGGAAAGCCGCGACGGGGAATGCAAGCTTCTTATATTTTATCTGTAAGTTATTAATGAATTCTAAAATTGTATTAATCTACATAACACGTTAGGTGCGGCATCGGTCCACGATGTCTTACATCCCCTTCTTACACACTTCAAATACTCGATTTAGTCTATTTTTAATTGATATTATTGCATTTTAGTGCAAAAAATATTGCTAATAGCTGAAATTCTGTTGTTTTTTAGAATCGGACTTCGAGGTCCGATTTTCGATAAAGAGTGGCCTAAATCCTACATCGGCCTGTCCTGCGCCTATTATGTCTAGTTCCAATCCTTTCCAAGAGATAAGGATTGTATAAGACTTAAGACGCTCATTTAATTCCCTTTTAATCAAAAGATAACGCTTTCGTCAAAGCGTTCTCACCCGATATTCTCATTGGACCCCGACGCCCGATATCGTCTGTGGCTCATGCTAGCAGTCGGACCCGGGGACCGATACGGTCCAAAATACGTCGCCGCACCTAAGGTGTTAAGTATGACCAAATATAATGAAAGGTATTGTTCATAACACGTTCCAAATATGTTTTAGGTGCTTTGGTTAAAGTCAACTGCGCATCGAAAACAACCACTTTTGGTACTAGTGAGCTAAAATAACTATATTGCGTAATAAGAACAAAGTTACCTCATCCTAAATTTTTTCTAAGCGCCTAAGGATTTTTCGCAGCACAACGGAACTATCGTAGAAACAAATTCTTAAAACGCAGATTTAAAGAACAAATAAAGGTTAAATTTAAAAGAAAAGAGGCGATAAAACCAGCGATGAGAGGTACATAAATCTGGACTGATTCCGTGAAGAGCGCGCTATCTGGGGACTTGATAGGGGCAACACTAGTTAAGTCAGTTAGCACGTGACCATTCGTGACCGCACCCGCTAATGAAATTAACCAGATCTAGGAACCATAGGGTCTTCGTGACCAGTGCCTCATCGATATCTTAGTGTACAGCGTGCTCTGTTTAGAAGTGGGAGCATCTCAAACACTTGACTCCAAGTGGCTTAGATTTAATCGGGAATGTTTTAAATTCAGTACCAATAAAAAAATTAAGTTCTTCTATAGTCGTCCGACGCCGGGAATACATTACAGGAATACAACAGCTAACTCAGACATTTTGAGTTGCTTACATTAAGTAATTTGTGTTGTCAGAGAGGATAGCGCTGTTTGTTTGCGCTGGAAGTTACGCAAAAACATATGCGGATCCAGCCGGTTGTAAAGGAGGTGCTGCATCCCCACATCCCTGTGAATGATCTGAACGTTCAATTGAGTAAGGATCGTTAGTTATTTTTCTGAGAGGTCGGGGGTTCGCTCAGTTTTGAAACAAGTTGATTCACTATCACTAGTTTAATTTAATTCAGCACTGGAATATGCCATTAGGGAGTTGACAATTATCGGAAAGGGTTTGAATTTGGGATGATATGCCGATAATTTGGTTTCATTGGTGAGGACGCTGAACTCATAGAACTAAACACAAACAAGTTGATGAAAACAGGAAAAGAACTTGGGCTTGAAATATGATAAATACGGTAAGACAAAATAAATGGTTAGCCGTAGAAGTGATGTATTTGCTGACGTTTATTTATTTAATTACACTTTAGGTGCCGCGTACAACAGCAAATTCTATTTAGATTACATACAATGGATCAAATACATTAATTACGTATACATCGATTACATATAATGGATCACATACATCAAATACATGGAAACTACATTAAATACCGGCTTTATTTATATTTTTAAATATCGGTGTCTTTAAGAAATTTAAATAAGTTTTTTTAATCTGGAATTAGGTCTTCAGCATATCCCTCGAGGTGGTGTATGTTCCTCGCTGCTTCCGGCCCTGGGCAATTTTCCAAAAAATGTTGTAATGTGAAATTTGAATTAAGTATATGTTGGAAACATTGCATGAGTTAACCTGGTGTGCCCAATTCTCAGCCGGGTTATTATCGTCTGCTCTCGGCGGCTTTCTTGTATTTCTATCGCTGAAGAGCTTATTCATTTTATTTGTAGCCGGAACCGTTCTCCAAAAATAACCCCAGGCTTCTTTATATTGATTGAAGATACCTGTTTGGAAATCATAGAGAGCAATTTTAACTTTAGGAACTAGAAATAAGTTGCAGGCTTCCTTCGCAGCTGTGTCAGCCGTGTAGAAGGGAATACGTTTGAAGTCGTAATAAGGAAATATGGTAACTAGGGGCGATGGTAACTAGAAAAAATGTGATCGATGAGGAAATTAAGTAATGCTTGCTACTTTTCATTTGCGAAATTCCTTAGCACCCACCTTCTGTCCCGAAACTTAAAACTATCATTCGTACTATGGTCTTTAATTGATACGAATCGTGGCCGCTAACATTGAGGGATGAAAAATGGCTGAGGGTTTTTAAAATAAGGTATAGTGGGCGGGAATAGTAGGTACTCGCACTATTCAAGGGGAGAATTACAATTGTTCCATGTGTAATATTGGAGAGAAGGAAGATGTATTTCATTATTTAGGTAGATGTAATATCTTAGAGAATTGCTTTGATTCATAAATATTTAAAATCCATAAATAAATATGTATAATAGTTGAACTCACTACAATAACAGATAAGATATCAATACAGGATAATAGAATTATAGCAGTAAATAAATAAATAGCATTTATTGAAAAACAAAATATTAAAAGACGTATGAACTCGTATTATTATACAATATGATTTGGGAAAATAATTATCTTCAAATATTATAATACACAAATATGCGAGACCTGGCTGTATGGGTAAAACCAATGCCATCCAATCAAAAGAAAAAAAAAAAGAAAAAAAATAATATCTTAGAGGCAATGATGAGAAAATATTTTGGTGCAGTCACCAAGACCGAAAGTAATACGATCAAATGCTTTAGTGGTGAAGACTGGGCAGCACTAGTAGATTATTAGAAGGCAGCCTACATCTATCCTTCCTTCCTTACACAAAATTTTAAATATGTATTAAGACATAAATTTAATAATTGTTAGTCCTTTGTTATTGAACGATTGATATCATGGTTGCATTATGGGGATCCCTATATAGACCATGACAATCAAGATTTGGTTATCATATATAATTGAGGAGGTGAGGTGCAAAACTTGTTCGTGCCATTTTTTTTTTAAATTGAGATGGCAGTGGATTCTAAAAGATATTTTAATGCTCTTTCAACATATCTGATCAGATTGGAGCAAAACTTATTATTTCATATGCATATTTGCTATACAAAATAGCAGTTTTTTGCAGAACTGATTCGTTCTATAGCCCGTTGTGTTTCAAAACTGGTTCGTTACTCGTTTTGATGCTAAACTCTTTGGTTCCAATAATCACTTCTCACTTTGCACCCATCCCATTCGTTCACTTCAACAGTTTCTGTTACTCTGTTGGGAACAAAACATCGAAAGCTCCTTCAACTGGTGTGTTTTATTTCAGTTTATACTCGATTCTTTTTACCTAGCTACATTAATAATTGATTTTTCAATGGCTCCAACAAGCTGAAAGACGTTGATAATCTGCTGAAAAGGCATTTTGGTGACAAGTGGAAGGCCAATGATTGATTGAAGTATTACACACGAGTTCTCGATATATCTGCAACAGACGAGGGAAACAAAGAATAACGGGATGGTGAGATCGCTATTGTTGAAGAAGACGATAGCCTTAGAATCTAGCCTTTTTGTAGTCAGATGTTTTATATCAGTACGCTTATATTTTTGAAAAAGTGAGTGGGTGGTATTATTTTGTAAAATGGTACCGAATTAATTTATAAAATGGTTGTGAACCTAATTAAGTATTACTTAAGAGGATCAACTTACGCTGTGTGAATTAAAACTCGTTCGTACCAATGTGGTGTGCAGCAAAAGCCTTTCCTTTGAACATTTAGTTGCAAAACTTTCTCATTTCATTTTTTGTTACCTCTGAATCATTAAAAAATTTTATTCCAAGCTCAATTACATAGGGTAGCTGCACCTTTCGAAGGCAAAAGAAATCATCTTTATCTGGCCACTCTACAACACGTGGAAAGTTTTTTGAGTTTCCTGAAAAATTTGTTCAGGTGGAACGAAAATTATACTATAGTATAATTGAAGAGGTGAGATGCAAAATAGAATTGACATGTTACTGATACAATTATCTCCGTTAGTAGGCATTGAAATCAATAGATGGGAAGAGAAGATCCATTTAGAAGATTTTCGTAATGTCTAGTGTAAAAAAATTTAACTTTTGTGCCGCCTCCGAAAAGATTGTGTTGTATTGAACATAGTATTTAATATTTAAATTTAATAATTTTTATTAACAATTAGATTGTGTTTGTACAAATCAAAATAAAATTATTTGTCTTATTGCATTTTTCCACTTTTTATACCATTTTCAATTTTGCTGTGTATTCATAAAAATCAGAAGGTAATTATTTCATACTCTTTAGTGAATTTATTTTTACTGGTTCCTAGGTTTCGAAGTCGGTTTAATATTTTTTTATAAAATGTTTTTTATTTCACAATTTTTAGTTGGAGAAGATAACAAATTTAGAAAACCGTACGTTGGTTTAAAAGTTTCGTTGGTAATTGGTCGTTGGTAAAATAAACGTTGGTTTAAAAATTTCGAAATCATTTTACGCTCTTCCACGTTTGTCTTTCCCAGGCCTTTTTATTATACAATAATTGTATAAACAGTCACCTTTTATATTTTATGAATACACACAGAAAAGTGGGAAAGCGGTGCGTGTATTATACAACTTTTAACACACTACGATTTATGATTATAAATGGATTTTTTTTTTTTAAAAAGATCAATGTTCAATTGGGAAGGGAACACATAAAATGTTTTTCTATAATGACAATATTTTTCCTTTGCTTAATGTCGTCAGTACTTTTCATTTACGTACAGCATCAGTGTTCCGAGATGTGTTGAGTTAAATATACATAAATACATAAATTCGGCCATTACAAGATACGTCAAGAAGTAGATACGTCACTGAACAGTCGAGAGTTTGGCCGGTTTTAGACAAGATATCGTTAATGGATAATCGATGAGGATTGTAATATGACCTATAGTAAATTTGAAAGTAATTTTTAAATTTTGCTTGCTTGAATATCCTTATGAAAACTATGGCGATATTATACACGACTCCGGAAGGGACCGTTAATATTGCTTTATTTAAATCGAAAAGTAAATTAAATGGAAAAGTAGATTAAACATCATTGGATAGAAGTCCCAGCAAAAAAAGGGCAACCATAAAATTTATCGATTTCAAAAAGACTGCCCCGCTAGGATAGAAGCAACAGGGTTTGGGACTCACATATGGTTAATTTATTATTACGAAGGATGTTATTATTCTCCGTATTAGACTATTGACTTAATTCCTAAGTTTAAGTCAATTATGTTCGTAATTCCTTTAGATGAATTTTTGAATAAATTTATTACCGAAGTACTATGAATTATATCCTTCGTAATTAAACATTATTCAGAAAATAAATTGCTAAACACTGTTGCTTCAATTCTAGTGGCGTAGCATTTATCATCATTTTTAACAATCATTTCTATGACTGCCAAATTTTTGCTGAGGGAACATTCATACAATGAGGTTGTTTTCGGGTAGTTATCAAGTTTTATTTTGTACTTTTTATTGATGGATGAACACCAGCAAAAGCCTCGATAGTGGTAGAAACAAATTTAAAAACCGATTATAGTAATCCGGATAACATAACAGAAGTGTTACCCATAAAGGATCGGCACAAGACCTCCGGCAAGATATTCAACAGTGACCGAGTGTATCCGGAAGAAGACAGAGGTATCTGAATCCTTTGTTAAGTCAACTGAAAATGAGCTTTTCCAGGAATTATTGTATTCCTTTTTAATATGCATAGTCAATAAAAGATAGAAATCAAAATCTAATTTAAATCAATAATAGCAAAGATTGTAATTTAAACGATCCTTCGTGAACTTGAAGAAATCTTAAATTCTGCTTTAAAACGATTACCAATACTCAATCTTTCTTGGAATTCCACGAATTTTGTTGTCTTATGATTATGGTGTCCAACCGTCGATCAGATCTGAATTAAGAAGGTTTACTGTTATCGGTGAATATATATCTATCTAATATTTATGCTAATATCGCTACAGAAAACGACAGCGATATTATATTCTGCTGATATTTATATTTTTATTTAAATCTAATGTTGAAAAATTAGTTAAGGTTATGTATAGGTTTGTTCCAACAAACACATTGAAAACTAACAGACTGCTCATGTTCTCCCCCCACTCTTTTGATTCTTAATTTGATTGGTTGGTTTTCCCATTTGATTCATCCAACAGTAATACAATATTGGGATTTGTTAGTCATCAATTAGTTTTAATAGCTTGTTGGAGCATACCTTATGTTATATATGCCATATGTTTTTCCAATAAGTAAACAATTTGAGTGATAATTAAATAATTATTTTCATGTTTTTTCCCGATAACTTCTTAAATAAATTAGTAACCCCAAAAAGGTTTAAATGGGACCACCTTGGGAAAATACCCTACAAGATGCAAAAGCTTTCGTTCCAATTGGTCCACCCATCTCTGAGTAATCGGTGAACATACATAGAAAAAAAAAAAATGTTAGATACGTATCGAATTGAGTAACCTCCTCTTTCGTTCGAAGTCGGTTAAAAACTAGATTATTGCATAAAAACTCTCCTGATAGATATTTTTGTATCAAAAAATACAATTACTTTTGTAAATAAAATAAAATTTTGTAATTAGTATCAATAAATGTATTTTCTATCTATCTATCTTGTAAGTACTCGATTATTTTATATAAACGTTGACATGATTGTTAGTTTCTTTCTAAAGCATCCTTATGCTCTATGCTTACTTTCGTGATTACCAATCGAAGAGTAAATACAGTAAACACACTCCGACCAACCCAGATACCACGCCCTTAGATTACGTGTTATGAGTCATTCGCTCTTTAAGAAATTGGAGGGTGTCGATTCGAACACTTGGACTTTATTCATATCCACAAAGAGCGAGGAGACTCCAATGGATTGCTGCAAATGGAAGCCGCTCCATCCAACAATAGAGCACCTCTCGCTAAATATAAGACAGCGCCCCCCCCCTTAAATTGGAAACACTACAACAAAGGGCAACTTCACCCGGCAAACACTTCTTCCCCCCCTTTCTGTCGTTCCCCCCAACACTTCGGAGGTTCTAGTTGGAGAGCGACTTCTTCTGTGTCGAGTGTCTTCTAATTGTAGGAGAGTACGGTTCGCTCCATCTTGACCGATTTAATATTGATAAAACGTTCATTATTGATGTCCTCCAATCTGTTCTGATCATTTGTCCTAGAGGGTTCTGATAGAAATTGAGATTTGTTTACTTAGAGATTTCGTTTTATTCTTTGTTGATGGATTGAATAAGCAATGAAGCAGTAAAGAATTCAGAAAGAAAAATAAATAAGTCAGTTTGCAAGATGGTTTAACACTTAACAAAAAACACTCTTAAACAAGCTCGTATTTTTCTAACACTAAATTCGCATTAGAAATATATTTTTTTTTTTAAGTTCAATTATAAATTCGCATCTGTCAGCATGGTGCTAACAATCAGCGAATGAGATAGCGGTAAAATGAAATAATGACACGTGAGGCATGAGGAAGGAAAGCACCCATCAGCACCCCCTTCCTGGCTTCAGTCAATTACCTCGGGTGTCTAAGAGAGCCGATCTCTCATCCAGCGCCTTTTTAGTCTTCTCGTATCCACGCGTATGTCTGTCATATTACTCATTAATCAGTTTGCATGTCCATATAAATTACAAAAAGATCGTTTGTCGTATGTCGTTATGTTTTGGTTGACTGTTGGTTTGTATGTAAAGTAATAATTAACTATTTTATCTTCTAATAAAATACTTTAAAAATTATAAATTAATTATCTAACGATAACTAATTACTACATAATAATTAACGTTTAATTTTAATTAATTATTAATAAAAAGATTTTACGTATAATATTTTAATATTGGATTCCATTTTTCATTGCGCCAAAAAGAAAAAAAAGTGCAAATCAAAATTGTAAATATTTGATAGGAATATATTTTAAAATTAAATGAGCAGTTTTATACTTTTTCAAAAAGTGGGTTAGTCAGTCATTAAGGTCAAATTTATATGTTTATAATTAGAACATTTTTTTAATGAGATGTGATATATTTTATGATTCAAGCCTGCTTCTATATCACATTACGGTACTAGCAATTATTATACATCTATGGAGTTATATGTATATGTATGTATATAAAACATAATATGTAATGTATTAAAAGGTAACACGTTTCATATACATAATATCTAAGTTTTGTTACAAATGGTGTTAACTTTTAAGATTACAACTTAAAAATGACGGTTTCTAAATTGATATCAATCAATTACGATTGAAAAAAAAATATAATTTTTCCTCAAAGTCAAAAAACGTAACTGTTTTAATAAACTGTGTTATAATAGTAATTATTATTATTATATGTATGTATATATGTACATGTATAAATTTTAAATATTTTATTTTTGAAAAGAAAAGATTGGCCTTGGCCGGGAGCCATACCCGGGTAACATGCGCGGTACGCCAACACTGCGCCCCAAGTTCGCTTCCCAGCCGAGTCAGATTGACTTTGAAGAGATTCCCCTCTTCACAGATCGCTATCCACAGATCTAGCATTTATTTTGCGAATTTATATGGGTATGGTCTCGCGCGGGTCTCATTACCGCTTATGGGGAGCGTCCCACGGGTGGCGGATTTGGGGATGGTCGGTGGAAATTCCTAGGAAGCTCCTCGCGGCTAAGTCCGTAGGACTCGCTGACCAACAATGAGAGCGGCCCCCCAGGCTTGCTGGAGGGTGTGACGTAGGTTTGAACGCCCTACTCACATATTTTTTAGTTCACCCAAACACCACAAACAGTCATGGATTCTCCTAAGGTAAAACGCTCATTATCCGGAGGTAAACTAGTCCCCCGTTCGGGTCTCCGGGTGGGGACTGCTTTAGGGGAATCATGGCGAAAGTTGAAATTAAGAGATTTAGTATTAGGGACGTGGAACGTCAGAAGTTTGAATACAGCGAGTGGGTTAAAATCGGTTTCGAATGAGGTTGAGAGGTACGGTATAGATATCGTGGCGCTGCAAGAGGTACGCTGGCCAGGGGAGGGCTCTTTAAGAGAAGGTAAGTACACTATTTGGTACGGTGGCGGCGAAAATTATTGTTTAGGCACTGGGTTTCTGATTAGGAATAGGTTGATATCCGCTTTGAGGGACGTTCAATTTTTTGGGGACAGGATATCGGTAGCTGTATTTCAGGGGCGGTGGTTTAAAATCGCGTTAATAAACATACATTCTCCGACCGAAGACAGCGATGACGAAGTTAAGTCGGAATTTTACGATAAACTAGAGTGGGTTTTCGATAAATTACCGCGAAACTACATGAAGATAGTTTTAGGTGACGCTAATGCAAAGGTTGGCAGGGAAGAAATGTATTATCCGACAATTGGAAAAGAAAGTTTACACGAAATTAGTAATGATAACGGAATCCGATTGATTAACTTTGCTACTTCTAAAAATTTAATAATCAAAAGTACAACTTTTAAACATGAAGATATTCACAAATATACCTGGACATCACCGGATTCACTAACAAGAAATCAAATCGATCACGTTTTGGTGCAGCATAGGTGGCAAAATAGTGTTATTAATGTTAGGTCGTACCGAGGTGCGGAATGCGGGTCGGATCACGAACTAGTAGTCGCTAAAGTTCGGCAAAGACTTTCAATAAAAAAAAGGTTAGAAACCGGATCTCGTACCGAATATTTTAATCTGGAAAAACTTAAAATTCCGGCGATTAGAAAACAATTTGAAATTGAACTCAAGAATAGATTTGATGTATTAGAACCATCGACCGAGAATGGTAAGGACATTGATCAATTGTGGGAAGGGATTAGGGATAATATTAAAGAGGTCAGTAATTTGTGTCTGGGCAAAAGGGAAAATAATAAGAATAAACCATGGTTTGATGAAGACTGCTTATACTCGTGTGAGAAAAGAAAAGCCGCTAAACTCAAAGTTTTAAATAATCCTAGCGAAGACAATCGTGCCTACTTTCGAGGCATAAGGAACGAAACGACTAAATTGCTTAAAAATAAAAAAAGAGATTATCTCAAAAACAAAATAATAGAAATAGAAAATAATGGAATCCAAAATAACGTTAGAGATATGTATAAAGGCATAAATTTATCACGTAAACGTCTAAGACCAGTTACGACTGGTATTAGGGATAATAATAATAACATCATAGCGGATCCGGTAGACATAGTAAGTCAGTTCAAAGAGCACTTTGATAGTATTTTGAATCCAGAAAATACCCGTCTATCACCACTTTTGGAATGGCGAGTCTTAGTAGTGAACGAATTCCTAAAAGATTGATAAACGCTTTGCCGACTGGAAAACGACCGAGAGGAAGGCCTAGGCGAAGGTGGGAAGATTCGGTGAAAGCAGATCTTGAGAATTTGGGATTGGACGGTGGTAGTTGGATGGAGGTATGTAGGGACCGATTGGTGGTGTCGGCGTCGGGCCTTCGGGTCCGTTAAGCCTTATTGTATTGTATTGTATTGTATATGGGTATGGACAATTTTGTCATATTAACAGGATCTCTTGAGATTTCGTAATTTTTTAAATATTTTTATATTAATTCAATCATTTCTTGGGAGTTGCCACTCATTGTAGAGTTCTATTCATTTTAAATATTTTTTTTTTGTGTTTACACTATTTCAAAGAGTATGTACAGTACCAATACGAGCTTTAAATTTCAATATTCTTTATTCTTAAAAAAGTTCCATTTGATCAGGATAGGAAATGTGGATTGCCTGCTTGTTTTATAAAAATAAATGCCTTTTTTTTTTTTTTTCTTTTCTCATTTGATAATTTTCTTTTAAACCATCGATTCTCTGAATTAGTATTATTATTATTTTCTCTTTACGTACTCCGTTACTAAAAGGAAAAAACTGAAACAGAAAGAAACGTACTAATTGAAACCTAACTCCACTTATTAAAAACGTTTTGTAAAATAATTGCGACTGGAGAGCCCCGGGTTTATTAAAGGCGTGTTTCATAAAAGCGAACATTATACATTCCCTAAACAATTTCAAATATCAAAGTCCGCTTATTTTTCAGTTTCAAATCCAATTTCCCCAGTTCCCTTAGGATGTTAATAAACTTAATAATTACAGTTTGAATTCATTATCAAATAAAGGAAAAAATCAGTGGAAATTTGTTGCAGATTTAATATGTGATTTAATTCTCCAATGTTATTTAATACGTGAATGTTAATTCATGCTTTCAACTAAAAAGTCTATTTATAATAATAATACCAATATTAACATTCATTATACTATAAGAAATAAATTACAAATCCCTCTCTTAAAAGTCAAGAGACTAATTAAAAGTCTAAATTTCAATAAATTTATGGAAATAATAAAACGTAAAATAGTATGCTAACCAATACACCTGTGGTGTAGTTAGCATAGCAGCCTACAATACTAAAAGTCACGGGCTAGTGTCCCGGGGTGGCTCTATGATTTTTTTAAAGGGAGTAAAAAAATCCTTGGCCATATCGTCCCTCGGATAGGACGTAAAACGGAGGTCCCGTGCCAGCGCGATGTCAATTACTCCTAATGATCCTAATGATACCTTGATAGGCAAAATTTAGGACTCCCGCTGTAGTAGCATCGTCCGATTAGCCTTCGTGGCATAAAGTGACGTTTAGCAAACAAACAGATGTAAAATTGAATATTACCAGTATTTCATTTAGGTTAACCAATTGACATGAAATCTTTTTTTCAGAACTAGACTAAGTTAGGTCATATTAGGCTAACTTTTAGGTGAGCACAAAACCTGCTATAAATGATATAACCTGCTCCTTTATATTTTGCTGCTAATAAGTATTGACGTAATAAAAATTTTATATGCTAAACCTATTTACATTATAATATTGCTGTGGGTTTAAATATTTTTTATCAAACGATCATAATAATTTACAACAACAGACAAACATAAAGAAACAATTAATTAACAATTTTACAGTTTTTAAATTGTTTTGAAGAGAAAACATCTGGCTCCGCCGGGAATCGAACCCGGGTCTTCCGCGTGACATGCGCGGTATGCTAAACTTTGCACCACGGAGCTCGCTTCCAAGCGGTGCCAAATTCTTCCTCTTCACTGACACCTCTCCCAAGATCTCGCAAGCTTTGCGAATATTTACGGGAGGTGGACAATTTTTGTCCAATTTTGGGCCTCTCTTGTCTTTCGTCAATTTTTTAATTATTTTATATTTATTTAATCATTAGTGGGTAACCACCTTGTTTTTAAATTTTTTTTTGAAGAGAAAAGATCTGGCTCCGCCGGGAATCGAACCCGGGTCTTCCGCGTTTGGAAGCGAGCTCCGTGGTGCAAAGGTTAGCATACCGCGCATGTCACGCGGAAGACCCGGGTTCGATTCCCGACGGAGCCAGATCTTTACTCTTCAACATTAAATTATTTAAAATGTACTAGAAGAGTTTGTTACTGTTCCAGGAAAAAGTCTAGAACTCTTTTTAATCCATTTTTTTTTGTTTTTCACGTTACAATGTATAAAAAAACAGGGAATATTGCCATAAAAAAGAAAACCTTCACTTGGCGTTGATGACTAGTTTGGATTTACGCCATTAAGCACTAACTTTCGACTTAGTAAGCCCGTTTTTTCACTAATCCATTACCTCAAGATAGTTTTCAAGCTTCTAAAGGATAGGATTCAGTTAATAATTGAAAAAAAAATTCAAAACCCCTTTAGAAAACATCAGAGTCAAACATACAGTTCAATATGCAGTTATAATTGAATAGGTCGTTTGAAAAACAAGATATGTCCACAAATAGAAATTATTGGAAAATTGAAAAAAATATTAGTCCTTTTCAATTAAGACCTTTCCTTACCTTAAATTATTTTGCCCCACACATGTTCCTACTTAGGATAATTTCATGATTTTATAAATCTATGTTCATTCGATAGATCTGAAAAATAAATATTTTTTTTGGAAGCCATTGAAATGGAAGAAGGTTTGTTGAAAACAAACAATCTTTAAAAGCCGTATATTTAGGAAATAACAGTACAAAACCCTTACAAGCTTACATATATTGTCTAATAAATGAAAAATAACTCAAGGTGTAAATATATTTGAATAAATTGTGTAAATGGGTAAGATTAAATTTTTTGGTTCTTCATTCAAATCTTCTTTGGGTTCTTTGACAGTAACAGGCAAGCAAAAATGGTACGCCGAAATGTACTTACTGCTTACAGGAAGATATTTTTTAATGTCCTGGACTTGTCGAGTTTCTCCTAAAAAGGATCATTCAAATAATAGCCGATGGATCAGCTGTGATTTTCGAACGTAGCTCTTGAATTTGATGTCTCGGCATGCAAGGAGTTCAAAAATTAATAATAAAACGAAAATCGATTTTTTTGGACATGGGTTTCTCATACGACTGATTCGATTATTTATAGGACTTATTCACCTATGAGATCTTGCACTGCAGTTTACTCTCAGTTGATGAGTCACAACCCTTTAAGAGACTTGGAAGTTGGCAGAGAGCAGAGACTAATTATACGCAAGGAGGAAGGTGAGGCACCAAAGTGGTCCGGGCAGTGATCTAGGAGGCACCGAAGGGAACGGGACTATATATAGACGGCGCTGATGTCGGGATGCCCAGGGGACGGCCAGCTGTCAGCCCAACAAGGGGGTAATGCAGGGCTAATGTCAGGAGGTGAAATATCGCCTTCTCTGTCGGCCCTTTTAGTCTTCTATTTTAGGCAGCTTAACTAATTTATATCTATTAGTACGGCTCCTGATTTCTTAGTAACTAGCGCCTGTCAGCTGATCCTTTAGGACAATCTTCAAGTTGTTGTTGGGTGGCCAATCGGGTAAACAGAAAATAAGAAACAAAACAAACCAAAATCCACTGCGGTCCATTATAAAACGAAATTTGTAAATTCATGTACTTTTTATAATTATAAATGTTGAATCAAAGTTCGCAAGATAACCTTTAATAATTCAAAATGGATCGAGACTTCGCCTGAATTATAATTACACTCTTGTTTGTGGACCGTATATAAAATAACTTTAAAAAGGCTCGCAACTATAGAGGAAACTTTAAAAAGAAGGAATCTAAACCAAATAATATAAAGTTGACCTATCAAGTTGGACATCCTAAAATATGCTGAGGAGCTTGCCCTGAACTTCCAAATGCATATGTCCGTAACAGAGAAAGCTTGAGACGTCTTTTGAGATGCTAAACCAAATTATTTATTTAATTTACAAAAATCACAATGATCTCACTTTACAATGTTTTTCTTTTACGAAATCGACCGTTTCTCTAGGAAAATGAAATTCTTCGTGTGAAACCGGGATATACACGTGTAATCTATGTATATAAAGATGAAACTCTGTTTGTTCTTTATAGAAATCCATACCGTTTATCCTAAATTATCCAAATTTCGCTCAGTGGTTCTTTCAGACCAGGTGCGAACACCTGTCCATATTAAAATTGCATATCTTCAGCTGATCTCTGGGTATATTCTTTATTGCTATAATAATCGTTTTGATCTCGCCTTGCATTGGTTTTTACAAAATCGACCGTTTGAGTCGATAAAAGTCTCAGTTTATAGATTTTATAGATTTAAAAAATGAAATTCTCCGAGTGAAACCGGTATATACAGCTCGTACCAAATAATATAAAGTTCACTTATCAAGTTGGAGATCCTAAATGTCCGTAACAGAGAGAGCTTGAGACGTCTTTTGAGATGCTAAATGGTTGAGAGATCTTCTGGCTGAATTTACACTTATTTGCAAGTAAACGGCACATGAAAAGTAGATTGACGTGAAACACAATGAAGGTGAAAAAGAAAAACCATGAATGAAAAGAAAAGAGGAAGACTAACTCGTAGTGATGTAAAACTATCGATACTATCGATGGCTTTAAAGTATCAGGACTATCGATTGTTTTTAACTATCGATAGTACCATCAGAAACAGTGTTAAAAGGATCCAATGATAGCCGCTGCCTCTAAGCACCCATGTGCATTTAGGACAATCTTCAAGTTGTTGTTGGGTGTCAAATTAGGACGGTAAAAATATAATAAGAAACGAAACAGACCAAAATCCACTACTTGTAAAACAAACTATAATGTTACAACAATGGGCAGCGGACGTTGAAATGGCAAAGAAAACGGAGAGAATTTTTCTTCCAAGCGAATGGAAAGGTAAAAATTTAAAGTGATAAGGGTAAAAGTCAATAGATATTTGTAGTAGGAAATAAAACGTGCCTCTCGAGTCCACTGATAAAGAACGACGACGGCTTGAGTATTCGCTCTTTCACTTTTCTTTGGGGATACTTTTTATATCTGTCTTTGCACTTTTTATCAGGGAATAAGATGAAGATTTCTGTAAACAGAGGACGGGCTCTATTATAGATAGAAATAATTTTTGTCAATTTCAAGCTTAAGGTCAAAGAGGCAGTGTTTAGAGGAAAGCCATATCAATCCTCTTTAAGTAACCATGCAACCAGGATTCCCAGTTGTAGAAATTGCTGATTTGTCATGACAACATCCGGAACGTAATCCTGGAAGGTGTCGGAGATTTTAAATAAATAATCTGGTGCGTGCGCGCAACACACAACTTTCACTTACCAACTTACTTAGATTAGAAATTGACGTGTTTTACTAAATATCATTTCCCAAAGTCATAGATTTTTCTACATACATATCTTATTTTTGTTAATCGTTAAAGCCGTTTTTGAGTATATAAAAAAACCCCGTGAAAATGATACAAAATTTAATAAGTAAAGTCCCCCCTCCCGTAAATCAATTTTGATGAAATTTGTACAGTCATATCTCGGGCATACAAGTACATCAAATACCAAGTTTTATCAAAATCGTTAAAACCGTTTTTGAGTAAATAAAAAAAACACGTAAAAATGATACAAAATTTATTAAGTAAAGTCCCCCCTCCGGTTGATCAATTGTGATGAAATGTTGGTTATCACATCTCTGGCATATAAATACATCAAATACCAAGTTTGATCAAAATCGTTAAAACCGTTTTTGAGTAAATAAAAAAAACATGTGAAAATGATACAAAATTTATTAAGTAAAGTCCCCCCTTCGGTTGATCAATTTTGATGAAATTTTTACAGTCATATTTCAGGCATATAAAAAGATCAAATACTCAGTTTAATCAAAATCGTTAGAGCCGTTTTTGAGAAAATCGAAAAAAACGTAAAAAGTTATTAAATAAAGTACCCCCTCCCTTTGAGCAAATTTGATGAAATTTTTGCTGTCACATTGCGGGCTTATACATACTCTAAATACCCAATTTCAGGTTCGCACGGTTTATAGTTTTTGAGCTAGTCTGTTCACACACACACACACACACAGACACACAGACACAGACAATTTTGCGGGACTTGGATATTTTGACTCAGGGGATCCCAAAACGTGTATTTCCGTTGAAAACCGGAAGTCGAAAATTTTCACGATCGCAATACTTCCACTTACTATATATTTCATATATAGGTAAGTGAAAGTAAAAAGGACGTTGTGAAATTTGTCTAGACATACTTTGGAACGCGCGTACTTCAAAATAATGTTCTCAGGTAGTTGATTTAGAGAAGTTGAAAATATGTTGTTACAAAAACTGTGATTTTGTTTCTATGCCATTAACCAAGTTATTTTCGAGTCATCAGAAACAGAACATTAGTTAGAAACATAAATAAAATTACACTGTTACATTTATATACAAGGCACATGGGTGCAGGGGCTATCATTACATCCTTTAACACTGTTTCTGAAGGTACTATCGATAGTTAAAAACAATCGATAGTCCTGATACTTTAAAGCTATTGATAGTATCGATAGTTTTACATCACTACGGGTCTTCCTCTTTTCTTTTCATTCATGGTTTTTCTTTTTCACCTTCATTGTGTTTCACGTCAATCTACTTTTTATGTGCCGTTTACTTGCAAATAAGTGTAAAATCAGCCAGATCTCTCAACCATTTAGCATCCCAAAAGACGTTTCAAGCTCTCTCTGTTACGGACATATGTATATGGAATTTTAGGACAAGCTCCTCAGCATATTTTAGGATCTCCAACTTGATAAGTCAACATTATATTATTTGGTACTAGCTGTATTTACCGGTTTTACCCGGAGAATTTCATTTTTTAAATCTATTAAATCTATAAACTGAGACTTTTATCGACTCAAACGGTCGATTTTGTAAAAACCAATGGAAAGCGAGATCAAAACGATTATTATAGCAATAAAGAATATACCCAGAGATCAGCTGAAGATATGCAATTTTAATATGGACAGGTGCTCGCACCTGGTCTGAAAGAACCACTGAGAGAAATTTGGTGATAGAATTTATAGAAATTGGGATTTCTATAAAGAAAAAACTGAATTTCATCTTTATATACATAGATTACAGGTGTATATCCCGGTTTCACACGGGGAATTTCATTTTCCTAAAGAACGGTCGATTTCGTAAAAGAAAAACATAGTAAAGTGAGATCATTGTGATTTTTATAACAATAAAGAATATCAGCTGAAGATAGGCTGAAGTTATGCAATTTTAATATTGACAGGTGTTCGCACCTAGTATCAAAGAACCACTGAGCGAAATTTGGAGAATTTAGGACAAACGGTATGGATTTCTATAAAGAACAAATAAACAAACAAACAGAATTTCAACTTTATTTATATAGATAGATTCCTTCTTTTTAAAATTTCCTCTATAGTTACGAGCCTTTTTCAAGTTATTTTATATACGGTCCACAAACCAGAGTGTAATTATATTTCAGGTGAAGTCTCGATTTGATTCAACATCTATAATTATGAAAAGTTTATGAATTTAGAATTTTTTTTTTTTTTTTTTTCGGATAGCAGTGGATTTTGGTCTGTTTTGTTTCTTATTTTCTCTTTACTGTCCCGATTTGCCACCCAACAACAACTAAAAGATTGTCCTAAAGGATCCGCTGACAGCCGCTAGATACTAAGAAATTTGAAGCCGTACTAATAGATACGAATTAGTTGAAATATTTAAGCCCCCTAAAAAAGAATTACAAAAAGGCCTAATTTACCCTCTGACATTAGCTGTGCACCCCCTAATTATTATTATCTCCATTGTTGAGTGTCTGTTCGCTTTGGACAAGACTACGAGAAAAATAATAGAATATTTTTTCAAATATTTCACTGTTCCAGAGGACCGGCTTACAAAATTGTTCAATTTCAAACGAGAGCGGGCATTTAAGTGATAAAGGAGATAATGTAATTGAGGCCGAAACGTGAACTGACTTCACGATTTCACTGGATAAAGTTAATTCTTTTTTTTTTTCTATCTGATCTGGCAGAATGGTGGGGGAAATGTTGGTGGGGGAAGTTGGATTTGAAATAATTAGTAGCTCTTTTAGCGATAAGCAAAGGGATTAGTGGTTTTAAAATTCAGCTCCAGTGGGAAGAATGTAGGTTTTTAATATAGAAGATTAAAAGTTAAGCTCGGAATTCCGTGCAGTAAAAATTTAAAAACGTGCTATAAAAACTTCAAAACGTGCAAAAAAGTGCATTAAAAACTTCAAAACGTGCAAAAACATTCAATAAAAATGGATTGCTTGAAAACAAGGCATCAAATTATTTTTGTGAACAAAAAATAGCTACTTTGGAATAAAATAAGTAGCGGAGAGTAAATTGAAATAGAAATTCTTATGTTTACAATTTATTTTCATAATATAGTTTTTAGTACACATTTTGGTAAGATAACAGAATTTTGGACCTTTTATATTGATCTATTGATCTATTTTTGAAAATATTTCCGATAAAAAAAATTGGAACATGAAATATTTACTTATAATAGTAACATCAAGATGTGGAATGAAGAGTGAAGGAATGGAAGATCTTAAAAAATCTGGTGCGTGCGCGAAACACACAACTTTCACTTACCAACTTACTTAGATTAGAACTTAATGCGTTTTGTTAATTGCCACTTCTCAAATGAACAGAACATCTATAGGTAATAATAACGCATTGGTTTGTCATTAAAGGCGTACGGCGCATGCGTGAGCTCAAGGTGTTTTATGAGTTGACGGATTATTTTTCTTTTTTTCTCCTGTATATGTTTACTTGATTTTCTTCATATATCATATTTAGCCATTTCTTATTTTTAGGTGTGATGACAGACAGTTAATTTCTCAATATAAACTAAAACAAAGGTACTTTATAGGAAAACAAAAAAGGCCCCTTCCCCACTTAAGCCCTCTCAGAACATTTTAATAATCTTATCTTATCTTACCTGGTAATAAATAACAACTAATTTTCATTAAACATAACGAATTTGATAAAAATCGTTAAAGCCGTTTTTGAGATCATCGATCAAAAAGGTAAAAATTGAAAAAAAATTATGAAATAAAGTGCCCCCTCCGTTTGACCAATTTTGATGAATGTTGACTATCATATCTTTGGCATATATATACATCAAATGCCAAGTTTGATCAAAATCGTTAAAACCGTTTTTGAGTAAATAAAAAAAACACGTGAAAATGATACAAAATTTATTAAGTAAAGTCCCCCCTCCGGTTGATCAATTTTGATGAAATTTTTACAGTCATATTTCTGGCATATAAATACATCAAATACCAAGTTTGATCAAAATCGTTAAAACCGTTTTTGAGTAAATAAAAAAAACACGTGAAAATGATACAAAATTTATTAAGTAAAGTCCCCTCTCCGGTTGATCAATTTTGATGAAATTTTTACAGTCATATCTGGGGCATATAAATAGATTAAATACTAAGTTTAATCAAAATCGTTAGAGCCGTTTTTGAGAAAATCGAAAAAAACTTAAAAAGTTATTAAATAAAGTACCCCCTCCCTTTGGGCAAATTTGATGAAATTTTTGCTGGCATATACATGGCACATCACGGGCATATACATACTCTAAATACCCAATTTCAGGTTCGCACGGTTTATAGTTTTTGAGCTAGTCTGTTCACACACACACACACACACACAGACCATTTCGCGGTACTTGGTCATTTGGACTCAGGGGACCCCAAAACGTGTTTTTCCGTTGAAAACCGGAAGTCGAAAATTTTCACGATCGCAATACTTCCACTTACTATATATTTCATATATAGGTAAGTGAAAGTAAAAAGGAAGATACTACTCAAATTATCGAATCACTAGATGCAATATCCGTTGCCTAGACTTATGTATTTTTAAATCAGTCTGGTACATGGGCGGATCTAGCCGATCGTAAAGGGGGGAGCCGCAATCCTAAAGGGAGGGGGTTGGAGGCCCCCCCCCCGCCACTGGATCCACCAATGGTCTGATAACACGCTCTACCCCTGCTACCGTTCTGGGGTTAAAAAAAATTAGGTACTTACTTGTACTACAGTGGGTATTAATTTTGTGATTTCCCCTCACATCCAATATTTTTATCTCTAAATATACAAAACACTGCACTGCCATCCCTATTTTTTTTTTTTTTTTTTACGGAATATTTTTCAATCCATCCCGCAATTTTCGAAGACACTTCCTCCATTTTTTGGCATTTTTAGTAACAATATACTCGACAGAAGCTAGTTCGATACTAACAGAACAATGAGAATTAAGAAACAAAATGTAAATATCCAGGAATTACTGAACCCTCAGTTCTTGGAAATTGGAGGTTTGTGTTTGTTTACGTCTCCCAAGTCCCTTTTTTTTTCCTACGATATTCACATTTAATCTTTTGATGTGTATTTAAGAATAAAAAATTTGTGATATTTTTTCTTCAAAATATCAAATGATACAATTTCGTGCAATAAAACTTCAAAACGTGCAATTTCGTGCAGTAAACCCCAAAACGTGCAATTTCGTGCATTATAAAACTTCATTAAAACATCCCATTAGGCTTGATTCGAATGGCAAACTTGAGTTCGCTTAATTCTGATTTACCAACAAAAAGATGCAATTGCACGGAAATCCGAGCTCTAATTATAAGTCAGTCATGTAGCAGATTGATTGTGGAGTCTATATTTATAGATAGATATATGAATGTGTTATTGTTTTTAAGGTACAACCCTCAACAACAAGAAGTTGGCAGCTTATTACAATATAAGAAAAATAACAAGTGATTTAAAATAAAAAACTATACTAAACATATAATAAAAATTGACTACACAATACTTGTAATAAAATTCACTATGTAGAGGTGTGTAATAGTCAAAATATTTCTTTACGATAAATAATCCGGATTTTCAGTTTGGTCTTTTTTTATTTAGGAAAGCCAACGTTTCGTCCCTATATGTGAATCTTCATCAGGGCTAAAAATAAGACAAACATCTATCTAGGCTAGAAGATGACAATTAAAAGTTCATCATAAAATTATTAGTTATAGCTAGTAACAAAAGGAGTAACAGGAAAATGGAAAACAAATCCAACTAATGGTATGTTTACATGACATGGATACAGATATCTTATTTTCTTGGCGATATTAAATTTGCAAATCACTAAAATGGAGTAGGTAGTATTAACGGACAGGGTTGTACATTGGACACTTAAAGTGGAAAATGTTCTATGTTTTCTTCAGATTTAGGTTACAGATTGAGCAAATATATTGTGAGTTGATGTAATGTGTTATGCCAGCCATTGTTAGTTTAATTGAGTATAACTTATTTATTCTTATGGTAAATAAATATAAACTGTAAAGGTATATTTTTTCAAGGAGGTCTTTGCTATAACTGATTACATTTACCGGGTAAAGTTCAAGGCAATTCTTCTTGATCCTTCTTCGGCCCAAATATTACTACGCAGTACTTTATTTTCAAAGACCTAAAGGCTTTGCTCACCCCTTACTGTAAGTGGCCATGTTGTACATCCGTAAAGAACCGTCAGAAGGATTATAGTTTTGTAAATTCTTAATTTTAAATTTCGGGACAGAAGTCGTTAGCTAAGTAATTTTGCAACCGAAAAATAACGAGAATTTCCCGCCTTTAGCCTAGCCTGAATTTCCTCTTTAATTTCGTTTTTTCTAGTTATTCTAGATCCTAAATAACTAAATTTCCTCACGGTTTCAAACCTTTTCTTTTCTACTTCAAAATCGTCACCCTTTCTACAGCTTACCACATATTTTGTCTTGTAAATAATATACTAACAAACAAAAATTTAACCAACAGATTTTTTTAATTAAAAGTTTAATTTTTAGTTTACTAGTTTAAGCCTTTGTTAAACTGGGAATTTTATGATTGTAGATATTGTCAAACAGTTGGAAGGAGTATTGCTCTGGAATACAAAGCGATAATTCATATGCAACGTTGCTATTCCACATGGTTGTCTGGTTCCTCTAAAATGTAGATTTGACAAGTCGAATACGACAGTATATCAATTCGGTTGGAACTTGTCACCAGTAATGCAGTCATTTATCGAGCATTCTACTGACGGGTAAACGCTGTAGTCTAAACTTTATATTATTGTGTATTAAATAATTTATATTAGATGAAAATATTATTTTAAAATTTCAGTCAAACAATAAAACTCAAATAATTTACAAATTTACAAAAATTATCAACATGTAACGACACAATAACATCAAAGAAACCATTTGATTCTTTGATCTTCAGAGCAAGCCTGATGCTCCGGTCCATCGCTCCTTATATTTAGTCTGAATTAGAACGATCTAAAAGGTTCTCGACATGCATAGAAGGTTCTCCAACAGTCACAAACACGTACTAGAAGAGTTTGTAACTGTTCCCAAAAAAAGTCTAGATTTCTTTTAAATCATATGTTTTGTTTTTCACGTTACAATAATCAATTGAAAAAACATGGAAGAAAATAGTTATAAAAAAATGTTAACTTAATGAACAGTTTGGATTTACGCCATTACGCACAAACTTCCGACTTCGTAAACTTTTTTCAATTATTCATTAGGGGAGAGCGGGGTTGGTTGGAAACAGTTTACACTTTTTTTATTGTTGAGTCGTTCCTGTTGATATAATCCCAATGGGGCTTATACCGATGTAAACTCCATTTATTAGAATACTTCAAGTATTTTTTTCACAACATAATATTTAATACTAAGATCATAGAAAATTGAAGAATTCGTCAATCCAGAGTATACCAATTAACCCCCTATGTGGGGCAGGTTGGCCTAGAAGGTGGGGTTGTTTAGCCACCTCATCCAAGTACTGCCTGGCACATATTATTGTTATTAAAAGTTGCACTATAATGGTGTAATAATTTTGAATCGTTTTTTAACAGCTTTTAAGGGAAAATAGAATGACAATAGAAGAAAATAGAAGTTTAGACTGTCCTCACTTTTTGCATAAGAAAAATTGCTCTCATCTTCCTCGCTGGAACTAAAGACAATCGGCTTTGAATATGTTTACCTTGCTTTTGTGAATTGCTACTGCGCCAAAAAAAAGTTTAAGAGACCAACTAACCACACAGGAGGGATCATATGAAAGATGACTGCCAGGACAGGGGAGAACAATCAAACAAGGAACTGGTTAGTCGAAAGGTTAGGTTTTTCAAAGGAGTTTGGGGCTATGAGGACAGATTCGGAGTCAAATGTTTTGCCATGCCTTTAAACCAAATTTTCTGCAAATATAAACATTTACTAACATGTTGTAAAATCAATCAATGAAGCACACTCTTATCTACACTGTCAGCATCGGATTGAAAACTAAGGACAAGACTCCCGAGGTTGAGCGAGTCACACGGTACAATGGTGGGGCCTTCACAACAGGTGTGACGGTAACTATAAGTCAATGGCCAACCTACCCCCTATGCCAACCAACCCCGCTCTCCCCTACTTCAAAATAGGCTAAGCAAGTTACAAGAAGTATCGACTTGTAATGACACAGTAACACCAAAGTAACCATATGATTCGTTCTTCGGAGCAAGCATAACTCTCCAATCCATCGTTCCTTATTTTTAGTCTGAACAAGAACAATCTAAAAGGTTCCCGACAAGTCTAGATTCTCGCCTTCGAGAGAATCTAAAATTAATATCTAGAATTGGGAAAGTCTAGAACACTTTTCAATCATACCTTTTTTTTTTCACTTTCAATATTACCATCAGCTTAATAAGTATTGGTAAACGCAAAGAAAAGTTAATTTTTCAACGGTAAAAGTATCTTATTTATGGATGAAATATATTACAATACTGCCATCAAGAATACGAATTTCATTTTAATATTCATTTGGAAGAGAAATAATTTAATTCTGAAAATAATATTCTGAGAAAATGAAGATGAAAATAATTCTTTTTTCCCTTTTCATTTGATTTAATTTTTTTTATTTATGAAAAACTTTCTTCTAAAGAACCTTTGCTTCATCAATATGGCGCAATAAACATATTATACTTTTATTTATTTTTCACATAAAAAAAAAGAAAATCAATAAACTTTACCTAGAGTACTAATTGTTATAATTAAATTAAATAAACTATTTGTATCACGCTTAATATGCTTCACTATAACTGCCAACAAAAAAAATATTTCGCACATCACTCATTTTAAACCTCCTTGCCCCTTTAAAAATACAGTGAATACTTTATGGTGTATAAATAAAAGAAAAACGTTCATTGAAAACTTAACCCTTAAGGAAATTAAAATAACTCATTTTCCATGAAGAACAGAAGTAAAGATAGCAATAATAAATTATAATAATAATAAAAGTTTAAATAACCCAAAAGTTCGATGCCGACACCACCACTCGCTCCCTGCTCACTCCTATCCACCGATCGCCTCTCAGACCCAACTTCGGCAGATCTGTCTTCATGCAATCCTCCAACCTACGTCTCGGCCTACTCCTCGGACGTTTCCCAGTCGGCACCGTGGTTATAATTCTTTTTGGGTTTCGCTCACAACGGAGCTTTGCAAATTCACAAGCCCATTCTATTCGCCGCGCTGCAATCACCTCCAATATATTTACCAGATACTGTTGACTCAGTTCGGCGTTGTGTAAGCGTCTAAATTCTTCGGTTGATTCGTCCCAATTCAGTCCAAAAATTCTACGCAGTACCTTATTTTCAAAAACTCTCAGCCTTTGCTCATCCCTTTATTATATTAGCGGCCACATTTCGCATCCATAAAGGACCGTAGGAATAATAATTATTATATAAATCCTAATTTTTAAGTTTCGGAACAGAAGGCGCGAGCTAAGCAATTTTGCAACTAAAAAGTAGCAAAGCATTGATTTTTTTTTTTCTTCTAGTTACCATCACTCCTAAATATCTGAATTTCTCTACGTGTTCATGCGTCGTAAAATCGCCAAAATAGCAAAATCGTCACTACTTCTACAGCTAACGTTATATTTTATCTTATCCTTATTGATTTCGAAACCCAAGTTCTTGACCGTCTTTTTATCAACGTTTTTGTATTTAATTCTATAGTTTCCACGTCCTCAACAAGCAAAAACCAAATCATCGGCATATCCGAACACGGGTGTATCTCCTCACAAATTCAAACCCATTCTGTTACGATTCACCTCTTTATAGTACAGGAGCCAGATTCAAAAAATCTCACCCATAGAACATACACCTACAAATTTCAGCATAGTTAGAAACAACAAAGATGGATATCAGCGGACCCCTAATGTTACTCAGTTCTTCTTGACAAAATCAAATGAACAATGTACAATGAATAAGTGTGGTGCAAGGCCAATAAGACGATAAGGCCCCAACAAAACACCGCGGACTTAAGGATATTAAAAAATTGCATTGCATATCACATATGCATAAAGAAATGAAATTGGAAGAAACTCAAAATGTGTGGAGGGGTCATAAGTTCTTAAGCCTGCATTTCATATTATATCCGTATATACTACAAAGAATTTGCTTATAACATTACATTTATACACACTCGCGGCCAAAAAAACCGATGCACCTTCCTTTTTAGCACTAAATGTATCCTAACGTAGGTATAACACGTCCTAGCATCTATTTTTAATTTCTTATCCAAAATAAGCACATCTCCCTTTAATATTATGTCAATAATCCTCTATAGTAAGCAATCAACAGATAAGAATTCGTAAACAATACTGCATCAGTACGTATATGCGACTTTACTGTTATACGTTTTCCTTCTAAAAGTGCTCTTCTTGTTAATTTCTTTTCATTTTTTTTTGTGAGGTTGTTAATTAATCTTTTCCGTTTAATAAAATGGTTTTGGAAGCTACGACAGTTGCCCGAATAATTGCGTTGTTGGAAGATGGAAGAAGCCAACGTTACGTGGCCAGGACGTTAGGCCTACCGGAAACAACGGTTCGAAGGGCGGTTCAGAGATACCAGGAGACGGGACTCTATACGAGGAGGCCAGGATGAGGGCGCCCCAGAACGACTGAGCCAGCAGATGACCGTTCCATCATGATGCAAACGTTAAGAAACCGCACACAGACTGCAGTAGAAACCGCTTGTCGGCTGAGAATTGCTCGACAGGTGAATGTGAGTTTAGGAACAATAAGTAGAAGGCTCGCCGAAGTGAACTTGCACTCCAGGGCCCCAGTAACAGGTCCTCAGTTGACGGCAGCTCACCGAAATGCACGTCTTCAATTTTGCCGAGACCACGCTAACTGGACTGAGCCTGATTGGGCCTCCGTTATGTTCAGCGACGAATCGAGGTTTAACCTGTATACTCAGGATGGCCGAGTAAGAGTATGGTGAAGAAGGGGGGAGAGGTACAGCCAATGCAACATCGCTGAAACGGTGGATTTCGAACGTAGGTCTGTTATGGTGTGGGGAGGCATCACATCACAAGCGAGGACAAACCTCCACTTGTTCAGCAGACCGTCCCTCAATGCAACCTCGTATATCACGGAGATTCTAGAAGAATTCTCGCCTTTCATTGGGAATAATTTTCGCCTAATGCAGGATAATGCCCGGCCACACACAGCACAGTCGTGCAAGAGTATCTGGATGAGGTCGGCATTCGTACCCTGCCGTGGCCAGCTCGAAGACCAACTATGGGACCAGTTAGGGAGGTGTGTCCTACGGCGGCCAAACCCTCCAGTTACCCTACAGAACCTCAATACAGCGCTAGTGGAAGAGTGGGAGGCTATACCCCAGGAACGGGTTGCAATCCTCATCTAAAGTACGCCGAGGAGGATTGAAGCAGTCATCAGAGCCAGAGGAGGGAATACCCGGAACTGAGGACGCTTTTTTTTTTTTTGTTTAATTAAAGTTAAAAATGCAAATTTTAGAAGTAATTTTTTATTTTCATTTGATATTTGTTCTTTTTTTTTTATAATAAATTTTATATCTTATTTATAGGCTTTTTTTTTTCATTTTCCTTGTGCCTCTTAGAAGCATATAGTATATACTATGCTAAGATAAAAAGTGGGAAGTTTATTTTGGTCTAATAAAAAGATACTTGCAAAAATCTATGTGCGCCGTTTTTTTGGCCGCGAGTGTATATACATTGACTAATCAAAGATCATACAGGAAGTTATTTTGGGGCAAATAAATACATCGACTTGACAATTACTCCTCGCCTTCTCAAAAAGTAATGCTTGGTAGTAGGTATACATTTGCTGTTTTTAAACTCCGATGTAAATAATTAGCATCGGCAGTAATAATTATTTTTGTTAAATATGAATGTTAGGACCATAAAAATAATTTCTAACAACATTGAGAACTGCTCATTAATAAAATTAAATGGAAAAATAACGCAAATGTTCACCTAGATCGGAACGATTTTTTGACTTATAAACGCGTCTGGCGGGTATTAGTAAGAATTTTTGACCAGCCAGCCGAACGAATTTCGTATGTAGGAACCTTTTTAAATCAATTGGCACAAGAATGATCCGCATGTTTTATGGGTGAGTTTTTGTGATTAAGGTGAGGCATTAGTGAGAATTTTATAGCTGCCAGACGATTTTTCCCTTCATGTAGAAATAAAAACCTAACAATTAAGCCATATCCCAGCAGTGAGTTTTATGGGTGAAATTTTGTGAAAAAATTAATTATTCAAATTAATTTTTAAGGCATTAGTAAGAAGTTTATCGCTGCATGACGGTCGGTTTCGCACTTAAATTTGTTGTTTCTAACTATGCTGAAATTTGTAGGTGTATGTTCTATGGGTGCAATTTTTGGCATCTGGTTCCTGTACTACTAAGGCATTAATTTCTAGCGTCATTAATTTTCCAACGTTGCATCTTAATATTTATCATCCTTTAGGTTTATTTTTTTTTTATTATTATATTTTTTTTTTACAGATACTATTAAGGTTTTAATGTTTTGATTTTTACTTGGAATGGACTTTTCACCACTTTTCGCTAATTTTATTACCTATTCTTGATAAATATTTTATTAACCATTCACTAAAAGAAGGAAAGTAAAGCAAGTTATTATTATTGAGGTTCTTTTTGATGGTCAGTAAAGGGATGAGGTATGATAACAATGTTGTGAAGGATTCATTAAACTTGTGGAAGCTAATTTTCCGGGCCATTAAACCTTCTCATCGGGCGGGAGTGGATGCAACAAAATTATCCGCTTCGTCCCATCATCCGGAGAGTTAGCTGTAAAATATTGAACGGCTTGAATACATTAAAGATTGATAATAAAAAAAAAAAAAAAAAAAAAAAAAAAAAAAAATAGGGTCTGTTAAGGGAATTACTTTAATGGCAGCGAAACTTCATATTGTTACTTAGCTGAATCCTCCGAACCGTCGGAAAAGAAGATGGCCTCAAGATCATCAGTGTTAGATTATATTAAATGAGTGTAATCATTTGATAGTTTCTCCATATGCTATTCAAGACATTATTTTTCTTTTATCACATTTACTTAATGTATCATTTGTTACAAATTAAAAGATGTAAATTAAAAAAAAAAAATGTTGTACTATTCAACATATAACTAGATCTTTCTTCATTTTCATTTTAATGCTTTTTCGTCTTGATTTATTATACACAACCACTTTTTTTGTTTTGTTTTTTATTTATTATTATTATTTTTTTTTTGCTGTTTTTGTCTATCTATTGTAATCATATACTGAATTTTGTTGTCAATGTTAGTGTCCCTAGAGTAAGTTTGGTTTGTTTTCTTTTTGTCATTGTTTTGTTTTTTGTATTGTTTGTCTATATGTTATGCTGAAGTTGACTATTTACATGGAGCTTTCCCAAAAACTAAATAGATAAAAAAATAAATAAAACTTATAGGGAAAATACTTCAAAGCAACGAAACTTCATTATATAAATATCCTTAAATTATGGTAAAAACACTTCTTACTTATAAACAAATATTTCTATGACACCTCCTCCCCTTATTATTTAATATTATTAATTTTAGCAAATGATCGGAAATTGTTTAAAATTTGGTCAGAATAGAATAAGAAAGTAAACATTTAGATAGGACCTCTTTTTTAAACATAATTAAGCTAGAATTATTTTTTATAAAAAATATTTCTTCAAAATTTAAATCGTTTACCATAGTCTGAGAAGTGAAAAAAATTCCCAGGAAATTTCCTTGCAACTCCTCACTCTCCTTATGTTCTTTGTTAATTTAACGTAGCTAATCGGACGATGCTACAGTAGGAGTCCTAAATTTTGCCTATCCAGGTATGATTAGGATAGGGATCTTTAACGAGTACCTGACATCGCACAGGCTCGAGATATCCATTTTACTTCCTATCTGAGGGACGGCATAGCCAACAATTTTTACACCCATTAAAAAATACTACGGCCACCTCAGGAAGGGACCCGTGACCTTTTATATTGTAGGTTGTTATGCTAACCACTACACCACAGGTGTACCGACACTAGATCCCTTATGAGTATTTTTCAAAGTTTCAAAACCTTTTGTATTATTTCCCCATTTCGTTATTTATTGATCAACGTTCTGGGATTAAAAGTTAACTTGCTATTAATGATGGGTTTATTCCTTTTTCAATTTAATAAATAAATATGTACTGCTACCCTTGTTAACCTGCTTTCGTTGTTGAATTGTATTCTTTTCAACAAAATTTTTTGAGCAATCCTACCCCGCGGCGAGTGGATGAGATCGGGGCTGGAGAGGTGTGATTGGACCTGCTTTCATTACTAGCGGGGAAATGAGGTTCATAAATTCTGCAAATGGAGAAGGGGCTCCTGTTTATTGTCAGCCCCCCCCCCCGCACCATTATTTTTTATATTAACGGCCCCTTGTCGACAAAGGGGGCCATCTTCTCCAGGACCGGGTGGAATTTAAATAATAATGAGGTGGGAGCTGTTGGGTAGTACTTCCCGGGAATATCCTGGATGTGGTACGGTGTGAGGAGGATTCCACTGGTGGGAATTATCACACAGTACAATGGGAACAGATAAAGGAGTATACAGCAAGGTACTCCCCTCGGTATTTTCAAGAATGTCATATCTCATAAAACCAGTTTTGGCTTAAGTACTTTTTAAATTCACTTACCTATATATGAAGTACTTATATTGTAAGGGAAAATATTGCGATCGTAAAAATTTTCGACTTCCGATTTTCATCGAAAATATACTTTTTGGGGACACCTAAGTTTAAATAACCAGGTCACTCGAAATGGTATGTGTGTGTGTGTGAACAGACTAGCTCAAAAACTATAGACCGTACGAACCCGAAATTGGGTATTTGATGCATGCATATGCCCGCAATGTGACAGCAAAAATCTCATCGAAATTAGTCAAATGGAGAGCATTACTTTGTTTATTTACTTTACTTTATAACTTTTTGAGTTTTTTTCCAATTTTCTCAAAAACGGCTTTAATGCGTTTAATAAAATTTGGTATTTGAAAAAAATTGGTATTGTACATGTCCGTGATTTGACAGCAAATATTTCATCAAAATTGGTTAAACGGAGGGGTCACATTATTTAAAAATTTTGTCTCATTTTCAGGTTTTTTTATTTTTTTACTCGCAAACGGCTTTGTGGAGTTTCCCTCAACGCTCAGTGTTTTTTTATAAAATATAATGAATAATTTATGGTGTTTATAACGAAAAAAAAAGGTTTATAGAAAACTTAATCTTTAAGGGCATTAAAAAAATCATTTTACATTACGATCCAAAGTAAAGGGCTGTTATTTTAGTTTGTTATCTACAATACTCACCGCTTCCAATAACGTCATATCACAAAAAACATTTTTTTGTAGTCTGAATCTACACGTTAAAAGTAAGTTGAACTTTCTGTAACCTTGTTGATTATGTCAGTTTTTATTGTTTTTGTGACATAGTAAAATATCATGTTCGCCTAATAAAACGCATTTTAGCCCACATAAGTGTTAGAATGTTACATAATTATTATAATAATATAATAACAGCAATTAGCTAGAGTAGGAGCGCGGGGTTAGAGATATGGGTTAGGCTCTGCAATCTAGTTAGTACTTGAGGCGAGGCTGGTCGTGATGAATCGCTAAACTTTCTACTTCTTGTTACATCGCCCACCTGAGCAAATGTGCTCAGGTGGTCTGTGGCACTTCCCTCTGGGTTATATCTTATAACTAACGTGCTTTTGTATAAGTATAATATTATACCGAGGAATGCCAATAAAAAAACCTTCATCCGCTATTTTAAGGCGTGTGGGGGTTATCAGAAACGGGATATTTCAAATTAAAATGTGAAAATAAAATATAGATAATATGTATTAATGTATATTAGGTTCTTTTACAGAGGTGACGTGTTTACCAATTCTATTTTATTTTAAGAAACCTGTGGCATCGTGTGAATGAAAATAAAGAAACAAATCTGAATTAAACTCCATATTTAATTTTATTGACTAAGAATGTAAATCATTAACACCCCCTTCTTATAAATCCTATTAAGATATTTTACAAAAACAACTTAGTTACTGGATGCTCAGTGGCAAGTTAACTTTATTTAATGCAATTTATAAAGTTATTCAAATTTATTGAATGGATACCACGCATTATTACAATTAGTACTGTATAATAACCTACAACTTATGTGGTGGGCACTTTCTGTATCACTGTTAGCCTGGTGTGGATCAGTCACTGACATCTCTGCCGCTCTCTTAGACTCAGCACCGCATCTCCTCTCAGCTCTCTCTGGACCCCTGGACCTGCCCGAACAACCGTCTCGACCTCCGCACTTCTGCAAGTCCTCCAATCTCCGGACTCTTGGCATTTTCTCCATATAAATCGTCTTTTCCCCACTCTCTTCAGACTTCTTCCGATTGGTTGGCTATCCTAAAAATTCCCTTTCTCCATTTATTGTGTCTTTTTCGGCGGTACCCAATAAATAAAACCTTGGTTTATGGCCCCATATTTCTCCAACAATCTTCTTAGGCATTTCCGTAGGCGAATGTCCGCAGCATTGTCGGTCTTCGATTTTACTTATTTTGAATTTCTGACAATAGGTTTATGGCCCCAACAACTTCCAAAGCGGTATTTCCAGGTAAAACTGACCACCGGGTTTGAGCATATACAGTACTTTACATATTAGTATTTTAAAGTATTAATCATATTAAATGGCCCTATCATGGCAGCATCCACAAGAAGTAGCATTACTATGATTATTTCTATGTAATAAGCCAAAGCATAAGTCGAGAATGATAGCACAAGTAGAGGAAAGTTTATTAAAATATACATACAACATTTCCCATGAAAAAAGGCATGAATTTTTCAAACAGAAATATCATTAAAAGAGATTTTTTGAAATATTGTTAAATGAGAGAATTATCATTATTGTCGTTCTGTTAACCGAAAGGCTAATATCGCAAGTCTGCAAGAACATGGTTACAACTCAACAATCTGGTGCGATCGCGCAACACACAACTTTCACTTACCAACTTACCTAGGTTAGAAATCGACGTGTTTCGGAAATATGTAAAGGCCATACTTTTCCACATTGATATGTTTTTTTTTTGTATATCTGTAAATCCACATTAATATGATTTGTATATCTCCATAAGTTATAATGTTTATGTAATGAAAACTTGAAGGTTCTCAGTACTTTTCGATTCATTGGTTGAGTAGTTTCTGATTTTACCTCCGAAAAAAATCGGGACACGAGATTTTTATACAGTACCGGTCAAAAGTTTAGACTCACCCTTAGATTTTGTAACATAAATAAGTAACAACATTTTATATATTGGACAACGTAACAACTATAATTTTATTTTTAATTTATTTATAACTAGCTTTAATATCCCTGTTTCACCCACGGAATTTGGAATACGGAATGAGAAAAGTCGTGGGTCCAGAAAAGTTCGTTAGGACAGAATGAGATTTTTTTTTACTCCAACGGTTGATTTCGTAAAAATCTAATGTAAAGCGAGATCATAACGATTTTTATAACAATAAAGAATAGACCCAGAGATTGGCTGTTATGCAATTTTAATATGGACAGGTGTTCGCACCTAGTATGAAAGAACCACTAAGCGAAATTCGGAGAATTTAGGACAGACGGTATGTATTTCTATAAAGAACAAAAAAAAAAAAATAAACTAATACAATTTCATCTTTATTTATATAGATTGTATTTCGAAACAATCATATAATTTTTTGAAATGTTATCTCTTGAGTTACAATTATTTTTTTAAACTTGAAGATTGTGAATTAAATACAAGTGAGTCTAAACTTTTGACCGGTACTGTATATATAAATATATAAGGAAGTGAAAGTAAAACATTAATAAATACGCTTAAAATTAATAAATACAAAGCAATTGGTACAAAATAAATAAAATAAAGCATATTTTAATTCCAAGTGAGGATCTGTTATAATCCTGGACTAATACCATTATACCTTCCCCCCTTCCTTTCTCTCCCTCCTTACCTGAATAGCATTGGCTCAAATCCCAGAGAGCACCCTTTCAATGAGAGAGCGGGGGGTGGTGGAGTTAGGGGACAAACATTAACCCCTACTTTAAGGAATCAAGGGGCTAAAAAAGTAATCTGACTGAGCGGAGACAATACTACTGGAAGGAGTGACCTCGCCTCAAAGGGGTCCACGATTTATGGCGGGGGGAGGTTTGCCCTTGGCTGGGCTAGTCATTAAGGCGGTTAAGGCGAGGGCTGAGGTAATTAAGGTATTTCCATTGTTTGCCAGCTCCGAGGGGGGCGCTGCACCCCCCCCCCCCTACAATCCTCTCCCTCTCGGTCTTAGCTTCAATCCGGGGCATTCAGTAGATACTTCGACTGTTATTATTGTATTACAATAGGATAACTAAGTATCCTTTGCATGTTTTCCTTACATTGTTTTTGATTGGAATTGTAATAATAATAATAAGTGCTATCATCCAACCTTCTTCTCCCCCTCATCCCTGCGAGTTTACTAATACTTGAGTCATTATTTCGCAAGGGGCTAATTCGGGAGCCACGTTTTCAGAAAATATAAGTTATTCGAAAATCCTTACACAATGCTGATTAAAATTGAAGCCTCGCTTAAAGATTCTTAAGTAACCCTCCATTGGTAAAGGTAAAGAAAGGGGGAAAAATTTTGATTATTTTCCAGGCACGAAAATTTTTATTTCCGGTAATATGAGTAGTTTATCATCATCATCATCATATTCCTTCTCCTTCTAGCACTGCGCAGTGTGGGGATGCCCTCTATAGAGCTTAACCCAGGTATCTCTCTCTTGTACCAGTTCTATCCTCTTGTACCAGTTCTCTCCTCTTGTTCCTGAACGCTTCCCGTACACCTTCCCAGGTGATCCTTGGTCTTCCTCTCGATCTTCTTACGTCAACTCTCGTCTCATACGTAATCCTTGCCGTTCTTTCGATGTTCATTCCTTGGAGTTGCCCAAACCATCTCAGTTTATTTTCTTCTAGAATGGTTTCTACCGGCTGTACCTCGAGGTTCGATCTTATATTTGTATTGCGGATCCTATCTCTCCTTGTCTTTCCTTCAACCTTCCTCAAGTATCTCATCTCCATTGTCTGGATCTGACTTGTGTTTTGAGGTGAGGGTCAATGATTCGGAGGAGTAAGATAGGATAGGCAGGAACGTTGACTTGTAGACCGATATCTTTGTCTTCTTCGTCACTTCTCTTTTGTTGAGGAAACCTTTCCGGATTGAGTGGAACATTCTTCCAGCTGCTCCCAGTCTTTGCGATATCATGAGTAGTTTGTATATTTATAAAATGAGCTAGAATGCCTCTCCGTTTCTTTTCCTTTTTTTTCCTCTTTTTTTTCCCCTCCCTTTCTTCATTCTAGGTTCTAACACCACCAAATATCACTTGGTAAGCACATCTATATATTTTTGATATCTGTACCTTTATCAACAATCAATCCCCCTTCATTTCTGTTCCCTTCCTGCCATATTAACTCATTAACCAGGATGAGATTTATATGTAATAAAAATTTCAAAATATATACATAATTATGGATTTTCATATGCAAATCAAATATATGTAACAAAAATTCGGACAAAAGAAAAAAAAAATGAAAATATGGACTAAAAATTAAAATAGTTAAATATTTGAATTCACATAAAAAATAAATATACATTTGAAATATTTATAAAATTAAAAAAAAATTGGAAATGTAAAAACACATATTAAACTTTCTCATTCAACATTGCAAATAAAATGCAGTTTAAGATTTTCTTCAGAAAGTCGACTACGATTCTCTGAAAATCCTTTAAAAGCTTGATTATTTATATAAAGGAATATTGGCCTTTAGCAATACCCGGGAGAAATCAGTAGACCTACTATAACATGCTCCTGGTTCAAAATGGTTTATATCATGCTAAAACTCATCTAGAATGCATATACGTGCATTTCTTAGACTCTTTAAGAAAATATGTAAATAAATGAAAATCCCATCCCTACTCATCAATAACTTTTTATCTACTCTATTCCCTAAACCCGAGAAAGTTAGCGCTCTCCTTGCCGACGAAGAGACCGCACATTTCTATTAATTACAGATGAACCCCCAATCCTAGCTGGCCCACCATCCGGGAGTTCCATCTCCACTTAGTACTTTAACAGATGCTGGAGGGAGAAGTCAGTCAGTAGCTTTAGGTAAGTCATTCATTTAATTTATTTTTCTGAAGTAACGACGTTGACAAGACGAAGCCACTTTCATATGTAACTTTGTGTTAGTCTTGGAAACGAAGTGCTGACTTTAGAATCCTATTGAATATTCGTAAAGTGATCATCAAACGGATCGTCCAGGGAACACTGGACCTCGAAAAATGTGTCAATTTTGTCCTTAGCAGAAGAGAAGAATACCAATATCTTATTGTATTTGTGGAAAGTGCATTTGTGGAGAG
The DNA here is from genome assembly GCA_911387785.2 of Aelia acuminata. Classification (NCBI taxonomy): domain Eukaryota; kingdom Metazoa; phylum Arthropoda; class Insecta; order Hemiptera; family Pentatomidae; genus Aelia; species Aelia acuminata. Next base: position 149,195,010 of record OU426982.1, on the reverse strand, counting down.
TATACGGTCAAGTTATGTCCAGATTGTAAAACCAGGCTGTGACCTACATATTGTATTATCAATAATTAATGAGAATATTTATTAACTATAAGGCCATTATGAATTTTCCTATTATTTATAACTAATTGTTCCTGTTTAGATGGTATTGTGATGTATTCCTACTGATATAGGAAACTGCTTAAATTGCTTTCTTAGTTTATTTATTCTATTTACTATTTCATTGTTTCTTTGGCAACTTTACTTTTTTGACATTTTCTTTGTGGGTTTTTTGTATGAAATAATTATTCTTTCCAATAATCATACATTAAAAATCAATGTGTTTTGCGTACTAATGTACGAATCAGGGGTACCTACTACTTTTACTAGTAGGTAGTAACTTTTAGTTAGTAAATTAATCTATTCGTATTCTCTTACTGATAAAAGGCATACAAAGTATTAATGTACATTATATCTGTTATAAAGTATTATAAATACTGCATTTAGATGATTGTCTGGCATCCCTGATATCATAATAAAGCCACTTCGTCTCATTGACGCATCGCTGCCAAAATCAGCCCATCGATAAGCGCCACATTTCCCGGGTGGGTGATGATACATTTAAAAAATGTATCATGCCCCATTACTTCAGAAATCAGTTTTATCAGTTTCAATTGCTATATAACATTTTGTTAGAGTAAAATAAATGTTTACAGACCTCTATATGTTATCTTTGTTCTATGTATTTATAGATTTTTGTCTGTGTCTTGATTATTTAATCATGAAAATCTTTAGGTCGATACTTTTGCTACGATAAAATAATTCATTACTAGTTTTTTGTCCATGTAGATTTTTGATCGCCAACCTGGATTATTCATATATGTTTTAAATATACGACCAATCGTCATTAATACAATGCAAAATAAATAAATAATACTGTCAATTTCATTTCATATTATTGTCCCCCTGAAAGGAAAGTACACTAGACATACACTTGATGAAGGTAGGTAGATAGGTACATTGTATTATTGAACATGTTGTACCGATATTAGAACATAGCTGACAAGGTGGATAAACACTCTCATATACCCGTGCTGGGAATGACAGTAGACTGGAACAAGTTCGAAATAAATGTCATATGACCTGAAGCCTGTACGACAAAGGTAGGTTCCCCCTCCACAGAGACTCAACAACTCTCCATCAAGTAGCCGTGTCGTTGGCAAGCCACAGGTCCTTCACGTCCTATATTTATCTATATCTCCCTCTTCCGATGATTTAGCTCAATCCTGTCCCTCTTCTCATATCTCTTTGTTATCTTGTACTCTTTGAAAGTACTGAACAGGGAAATTGAAGTGAAAGTCATAATATAATGCATTTTTCTTACCCTAAAGTAATTCCTTTTTACTTTCACTTACCTTACCTTATACATGAATATACAGTAAGGGTATTGCGATCTTCAAAAATTTTGACTCCCGGTTTTCAACCGAAACACACGCTTTGCTCTTTGAAACATGCCCAATTAACTGAAATCAAAAAAAGTATGCAGTTAGACTTCGACTAGGACGGTCACAGTGAGCTGGCTCCAGAAGATAAGCAGATAAGATTTTCATTGATTTTTTCAATTTATTATTTCTTAATTTTTTTTAAAGGAAAGTGTTTCTTTTTAATTTTTCAGAAGATAATTATTTTTAGTTTTGTTTAGTTCATAGTTTTTATCTTGAAAATGAATTTAATTTTATTTTATTTATAGATTTTTTTTTTTTTCTCTTTTCTCTCTCTTTTCTAAAATTTAAAGGATACATTTATATATTTTTCCCTCTTTTTAAAATTATATTTAAAACTTATTTAGCTTAAAATTTAAGATCTTTATATAATTTTCTTACTGCGTTAAAACGCAAATGGATGATATTTCTGACCCTCCTAGCCCATCAACAAAAAAAAGAAAATGGGCTCGGAATAAAAAAATAAAATTTCCTCCGGACAAAATCTTAGAACAAAGGACGGAAAATATATTACCATCATATTTAATAATAAAGAGGACAGACCAAGATGACTTTAAAAAAGTATCCCCCTTTTTCATCCAAAAGGTAATTACTAGCCTAGTTGGTAATGTTAAAACGGTTAAAAAATTAAGAGACGGAAGCCTATTAGTAGAAACATTAAATGGACAGCAAACAAACAAGTTGTTATCTTCTAAAGACTTTGGAGGTTTATTTAACGTTGAGATAGTTCCCCATAATTCCCTCAACTATAGCAAAGGAGTTATCCGTTGTTATGATTTTCAATATATGAGTATCGAAGAAATAAAAAATGAATTAACTCCCGTAATTAAAGACATCGTAAGAATAAAATCAAGAGCAAACGGAAATGAAATATTAACCCATAATTATATCGTTACATTTCCTACACCTAAACCACCAGAATCTTTAAAAATTGGATACGAAACAGTTAGAGTACAGCCATATATACCCAATCCTTTACGCTGCTTTAATTGCCTGGGTTTTTCTCATCCCACTTCTCAATGTAAAAAAAAATCGGTGTGCGTTAATTGCGGCCAGGATAGACACGACGAAAATGTCAGGTGTAACTTACCGGCTAAGTGCGTTAACTGTAACGGCTCTCACAATGCACTAGACCGATCCTGTGTAGTTTATAAAATGCAAAAAGAAATCAAAGCAATACAGGTCAATAATAAAATACCATTATATGAAGCAAAAAAAATATACCGAGACAGAAACCCATCGTATCTTAATAAAACTTTCGCTGAAATAGCAAAAAATCAAAATAATAATAAAGAAAAAAAAGATGTTGCCGTCCAGGCTAATATTTTATTTTATTTTTCAGAAAATTCGTTAAAAGTCAATAATGAGATTAATAAACACAGCCCAGCTGCAGTAACAAACCATAAGTCTAATGACATTAAAGCTTATTCTAGCTCTGCTCAGGCCAGTGCGGCCACCTCTGATAATGCGTCCTGCTTATCACCGCCACCAGAGCCCGCTGCCCTCGGTGCAGCCGCTCTTCCCTCCCCCCACCCTTCCCCCTCTCCTTCCCCCTCTCCTTCCCCCCACCCTCCTTCAACATCCTCGTCCTGTCAAATCGACAGCAGTGACGAAATGGTTGATAATGAAGGGTTTATTATCCCAAAAACTAGAAAAGGAAATAGACGTCGGAAAAATTCTCAAACAAAAACAAACAATACATAGATAAAAATAAATTCAAAATCTTACTCTCGAACAATCTTCATTGCTTTTAGTCCATAGTATTTTAATTTTTTTTGTACACTATGTCTATCCTACAATGGAATTGTAATGGATTAAAAACTCATTTTAATGATTTAAAAGTTCTGATCGGAGAGGTTAACCCATTCTGTATAGCACTCCAAGAAACCAATTTATTAAATCACCAAAACAGAACATTAAAAAACTTTAAAATTTATAGGAAAGATGGCCCTAACCCGAACCACGGCTGTCATGGCGTTCTGCTTGCTATCCATGACTCAATATACTCCGAATCGATTTCAATTACCACCCGTCTTCAAGCAATAGCTGTAAAAATTCATCTAAATTACACCTTCACTATTTGCAATTTATATCTTCCGCAAGACCCTACTATAGAGACTCAACATCTGATAGATATTTTTAACCAGTTACCCCAACCCGTTCTTTTTGTCGGAGATCTGAATGGTCACAGCCCTCTATGGGGCTCTCAAGACCTAAACACGCGAGGAAAAAAAATAGAGGAATTCATTGAACTCTCTGACCTACACTTGTTAAATAATAATCAGCCAACCTACCTTAGCTCAACCCATAGTTCTTTTTCTGCACTAGATCTCTCCATCTGTAGCCCTTCACTTTATTATAACCTAGACTGGAATGTCCTCCCAGATCTCCATGGTAGTGATCATTTCCCAATACAAATTAAATTTTTAAATATAAACACCACGTACCGAACCAAGCCTAGATGGTTGCTTAACAAAGCCGATTGGACCCAATTTAAAAACCTAGCAGTCCCACCACTAAGCTCACCACGCGAATTGAATATTGAGGAAGGGTGCGAAGCTATTGTCAGCACAATCATCCAAGCGGCCAAGATGTCGATACCGATGACCACTGGCAATCCAAAAAGACCATCCGTTCCGTGGTTTAATGAAAAATGTAGAGAAGCGATAAAAAATCGTCGTAAGGCATACAAAAAATTTAAAAAATGCATAAATACCGAAAACCTGATAGCGTACAAGAAACAAAGAGCTGTCTGCAGACAAATATTCAATCACTACAAAGCCGAATCGTGGAAAAAATTTATAAGCGACATAAACACCTCTACGAGTTCCGCCATTGTTTGGAATAAAATCCGTAAAATTAATTCTAAATCCGTTCACCCACGATTTACAATATTAATCAATGGACAACTCTCCGATGATCCAATTACAGTTTCAAATTCCTTCGCGACTTATTTCTCCGATATATATAACAATGGGCAAAACAATATATCCGACGAAATAGAAATACAAAATAGTACAATCGAGTCAACTCCCTATTACAATATAGAATTTACGATGTGGGAACTAACAAGCATTCTAAAAGATGTTAAAGGTTCTTCTCCCGGACCTGATAACATACACTACGATATGGTAAAAAATCTCCCAAATAGCTCAAAACAATGGCTACTAGATTATTATAATCATGTCTGGCAAACAGGTCAAATACCGAATATCTGGCGTGAATCGATAATTATTCCAATTTTAAAATCTGGGAAAGATAAGCGTCTCCCTTCTAGCTACCGTCCGATTTTCCTAACGAGCTGTGTTAGTAAAATAATGGAGAGAATGGTAAATAAAAGATTAAAATGGATAATTGAAAATAATAAACTAATTCAGCCATTCCAATCGGGATTCCGAAAAGGCCGGTCTACAATAGATCATTTGATAAATTTAGAGGCAGAAGCACAATACGCATTCGTAAACGGGCAACAAATGATAGCTGTCTTCTTTGACATGCTTAAAGCATTCGACAATATCAATCACAAAATTATATTAAATAAATTAAGGTACATTGGGGTTCGGGGACAATTGTTCACATTCATCATGCAATTTCTTTTCAACCGAAAATTTAGGGTTCAAATCGGATGTGAAAATTCGCATGAGTACAGGCAAATCAATGGGGTACCCCAGGGATGTGTGCTTAGCCCCACCCTCTTTTCTTTGGCTATTAATGATCTGGGACTCAATTTACCGCGGGGAGTTAAACCTCTTCTCTATGCTGATGATCTCGCGATCTTCTGCCGGTCGGGAAATATACAAGATATTCAACTGAAGCTTCAGAACGCAATTAACAGGGTAGAAACATGGTCAAACAGTACCGGAATACAATTCTCTGTAGAAAAGACAAAATGCATCCATTTTAGCAGAAAACGAAATACACCGCAATCTCCTGATCTAACTCTTGGAAACACCATAATACCATACGCTGATAACCATAGGTTTCTCGGATTAACATTCGATAAAAAGTTAACCTGGAAAAATCACATTTCTGACCTTAAGACAAAAGCTACAAATAAATTAAATATGATTCGTGTATTAAGCCGTACATCCTGGGGGGCAGATAGAGTCAGCTTACTCAGAATATACCAGGTAATGATACAATCAAAAATGGACTACGGTTCGTTTGTTTATGGCTCCGCCCGTCCAGAAGTACTAGGAAAGCTAGATACAGTGCATCATGCCGGAATACGAATCGCGACAGGAGCGTTCCGAACAAGCCCTATACTTAGCATATGCTCGGAATCTGGACTCTCCCCACTTCTATTCAGAAGATTGAAACTAGCCGTAACATACGCTTCAAAATTATATCCTCAAATAGAACATCCGACCCATAAATATATTTTCAATTCTAAATTTTCCGCCTTATTTCGTGAAAAACGCAACGCAACTCTCCCGTTAGGAGAGAGAATATCCTCGGCTATCACCTTCCTCAAAACTATAAAAGTTACTGAATTTGAAAACGCAAAACCCCCTTGGACCAACCAACGTCCGGAAATAATTTCTAATCTGGCTAAATTTCCGAAAAACAGCACCGAAACATCCGAATACAAAACTAAATTTTCCAGTATTCTTCAAAACATACCCGAAGCCTTTGTGATCTATACCGACGGATCTAAATCAACATTATCAGCAGCATCTTCTTTTGTTACCAGAGACTCTACTTATAAAATAAAACTCAATAAATTATGCAATGTATATACCGCCGAACTAAATGCTATAGCGGCTGCTCTTCATTTCTGTATGTCCACAAAACACCAAAATATAGTTATCGTTACAGATTCTTTAAGTTCTCTAAAAGGCCTAGATAGTATGTATCCGGAACACCCAAAAATATCGCTTATACACTCCTATATAACAACTTTACAAAATTTAGGTATGTCGGTTAAGTTCGTATGGGTTCCGAGTCACGTGGGAATCGTGGGAAACGAAATGGCCGACCAGGCTGCTAGAGAGGCACTCGCACTTCCCGGCCGTGGAAAAGATATCTTGACTCCGTCAGATTTATGTAAGCCGCTCAAAAAGGAAATTAAAGATGCGTGGCAATCAATGTGGAATGAGAGCCCACCAAGTAAATTAAAGCTTATAAAGAGTGAAGTGAAGCCTTGGGCTACATCCGCCCGTAAAAACCGTAGAGAGGAAGTCGTGCTGACCCGCCTTAGGATAGGTCATACTAGACTCACCCACTCTTATCTCATCACTAAGGAGCCCCCACCGAAATGTAAATATTGCAGTAGCAACGTCACAATTAACCACATATTTCAGCAATGCCAACATTTCACCTCGCAGCTTAATAGATTTGGGTTGAAGCCTGAGATAAAAGAGATTCTTAGGGATGACAATGGAAGGATAGAATCGCTTTTCAGATTTTTGAAAACAAACAATTTGCTATCTTGCATATGATCAAATAAGAGATTACTCAAACGGAAGTACGGTATAGGGAAAAAAAAAAAAAAAAAAAAATAAAAAAAAATAAAAAAAAAAAAAATAAAAAAAAAAATTAAAAAATAGATAAATAAATATAGGAATAATAACTAAATAAAATAAAGATCAACTCGGCGTTGATGACCAGTTGGGTTTTACGCCGTTAAACATAAATAAACAAACAAACAAACAAACTGAAATCAATATGTTTCCATGGTAATTAAATAAGTATGGTAATTACTTTTCTTCATATATTTTTATTGGTTGCTATCTAGTTTCATACTTGGCCCTGATGAAGACCTGAATCTTGGGTCGAAACGTCGCCACAGAATATGTTATTGCACGTATCGTGTTTTATTTCACCACACACCCAAACATTTCCATCTCATAAACTTATTCGGTCAAACGTCTACCTCCATTTTAAATAAAAACTATTTTATTAGTTCTTTAGTGAGTGAATGCGTAGTGAACATTTAAAAATATTTTTTTTTTTTTTAACACGGTATGAGATGTTATTCTTAATAATTATATTGCAGTTTAAAACTTTAGTTTTGTAATAGATTTCTGAATAAAACATAAAGTGGTCTTTGTTGGAACAATACTTTTCGTCTAATTATCTACGAACCCACTACCTTTTCTATCGATTTCAATTCAGGATATATTTATATAAACGGGTTAAAAAAAGTCGACTATTGATGAAATTCGGATTATTTTTTCTGAAATTTCCTTAGACATTCAAGTTTGGGAAAAATTATAGGGCTCTATAACTTATGGAATTAACAATTGTAGGTAAATAGATAAGGATAAACCTATTTTCTGTAAAATTTTTAAATTGAGTTTACACAATTTTAATACCAACGAGCAGTGTTTAAAAATCAGAAAAATTAAGATTGAATTTTTTTTTTTTTTTTTTTTTTGAGCACTAATATAAGATTTAGAATCTATTGATAGAAATATATATAGAAATATTTTTAGAATCTATTTATATATCTATTTCTAAGAAAAGAAAGAAAACATCAATATTTCAATATGAAAACAAAAGCTCAAGGATCAACTTGAATTGGTGATAAAGAACATGATCGATGGTAGTGTGAACAACATTTCAAGTAACACGAATCGTCCACAACAATGCTACAATTGTGATGCACCTCCTTAGCTCATAAAAAAGAGTTAGTATATGGTTTACCACCTAAAACCGAACAATGAAAATATTTATGTATATTGATATATACTTAATTTAAAGAGAACATGGTAGTCGTTTTATTGACTACGAGGAAGGTAGTGTTCAAAGGTTTTTTTTTTTAAGACCGCAAATTTCATATGTAAGTCTCTGTTTACATTTTATACCTCAATAAACTATAGTCCAATTAACCAAGTCCCGCGAAATGGTCTGTGTGTGTGTGTGTGTGTGTGAACAGACTAGCTCAAAAACTATAAACCGTGCAAACCTGATTTTTGGGTATTTAGTGTATGTATATGCCCGCGATGTGACAGCAAAAATTTCAACTAAATTGCTCAAAGGGAGGGGGTACTTTATTTAATAACTTTTTATGTTTTTTTCGATTTTCTCAAAAATGGCTCCAACGATTTTGATTAAACTGAGTATTTGATATATTTATATGCAGGAGATATGACCGTAAAAATTTCATCAAAATTAATCCACCAGAGGGGGGACCTTACTTAATAAATCTTATATCATTTTCACGTGTTTTTTTCGATTTTCTTAATAACGGCTCTAACGATTTTGATTAAACTGAGTATTTGATATATTTATATGCCCGAGATATGACCGTAAAAAGTTCATCAAAATTGATCAACCGGAGGGGGGACTTTACTTAATAAATTTTGTATCATTTTTACGTGTTTTTTTTATTTACTCAAAAACCGCTTTCACGATTTTGATCAAACTGGGTATTTGAGGTATGTATATGCCAAAGATGTGATAGCCAACATTTCATCAAAATTGATCAACCTGATGGGGGGCTTTACTTAATAAATTTTGTATCATTATCACGTGTTTTTTTTATTTACTCAACAACTGCTTTCACGATTTTGATCAAACTGGGTTTTTGATGTATGTTTATGCCAAAGATGTGATAGGCAAAATTTCATCAAAATTGATCAACCAGAGGGGGCACTTTATTTCATAACTTTTTTTTCCGATTTTTCGATTATCTCAAAAACGCCTTCAACGATTTTCATCATATTCGTCATGTTTAATGAAAATTAGTTGTTATTTAATATCAGATAAGCGCTATCATTATTCAAATGTTCTGAGCAAATGAAAACAAAAATAAGATATGAATGTGGAAAAATGAGTAACTTTGAGAAGTGGCATTAACAAAACGCATTAATTTCTTATCTAAGTAAGTTGGTAAGTGAAAGTTGTGTGTTGCGCGCACGCACCAGATTTTTTCTGCTATGTTTGTCATTTTTAGTTCCTAAATGTACAAATATAATGAACCTTGTTAAAAAAAATTACGATTTTTATTTCTTACCCCATATACTCGTGACAATGTGCGTCGGTTTCTAATCCAAGTAGGCTAGTAAATGGAAATTGTGTTTTTCGCGGATCCTACCAGATTTTTTAATTGAAATCCACTTCTGATTTTACAATACTGCATTTTTGTTGCATTGCATGTTATATCTGAATTCAATTATTTCTCGTGTCATGAATATGAATGTTGTTATTATAATTTTAAAATATTTTTTATAAGAAGAGAAAACCCTTATCACTACTGCACTAAGGCATTCCATATTGGTTGTTTTCTGTTTTTTTCTCATTTAGCCCCAATGATGACCTAAAATTTGGTTCGAAACGTTGGCAAAAATAAAATATATTATAATTACATATTATTCTTATTTATTTTGACCGCATCCACAACTATTTCCTCTACAATAGGTGAAATGATGGTCAGATTTTGCAGTTTGAAAAAAAATTTATTTTTGAAAGCCAAAGTTTCGATCCAACTTGTGGATCTTCATCAGGGCTAAAAGAAAACAAATATATGAAATTTATAAATTATACAAATATATCATTTTTTTTCAAACTGAAAATCCTGGCCACCATTTCACCTATCCTAAAGATTAACAGTAGACTAGCTCTCACCTCTACTATTTCCTCTACATTATATCTACGGCCAACTATCTTCCACCATCATTATTTAAATCCTCTTTTGTGTTATAGTATATAAGCATAACCTATATGAATAAATGTAGTAAAACTTAACATAATTATCTTCACTAGAAACTACCCAGACTGCATAAATAAAATAAACTCTAGGTACTGGGACTGGTAGAATTTATTCTTAATAAGTTTAATGCCTTGGAAAAGCTTATTATTTTTTAAAATTAAATTTTATCTCTTGCTTTATAATATCAAAATTTAGTCGACTAAAGTTTTGTTTAATCATGCCTTAATCACACTAATGGAAATGAAGCCGTGATTTAAATAATCTTAAAATGTTAGGAGCTCGTTAACTGTAGCTTCATTACAACCGTGTTAGTTTATGGCTTATAATGTTAAGGTAAAATAAACTTTTATAATATTTACCGCGTTTAAAATCTCCATAAATTTTGGGGGTCCAGTAGCCGTTTAGTTGAATTAGACTCGACCTAGATAGAAAAGAGAGAGAGAGAGAGAGAGAGAGAGAGAGAGAGAGAGAGAGAGAGAGATTAAATATATATTTCTATATTACCTTCTGCTTTTAAAGGCTCAATTAGCATAATTTTAAATAAACAAGTTTTGGAAATGGAGAGTATATTTCGCGTTAAGTTCTCATTCGAAGCCTTAGAGCAAACTTTAAACTCTAAACTCAAGAAATGGGATGTCCTCTTGCTTTCATCTTGATTTTCTTTATTATATTTGGTCGGTAAATAAGTCCTTTCTGTTTTATTTTTATTTTTATATCACTATAAAACACTTCTCATCTGATGAATAAATTGTCTAAGGTGGATTGTTGATCCTGTTTGTAATATGTCAACGGCTGCAACTGTTAACTATCGTTGCTACTATTATAGTATTGTGTTTGCTATTGCAATGTGAATATGGAAGAAAATATCAATCATAACGCCAGCCATATTTTCTAGTATTACTTTAAGAAAGGTTAGCGAGCGGTGAAAGATCTTAGAAAATTTTTCAATGTTTACGGAGATGATGCCTTAACCCTTTAGCGTCTGAACAGTGCGAGTGTATGCGAGCCCTGTGGCCTGAGACCTTAGACCGGCTGCCGTGCACGGTGGCCTCAATACTTTTTGCCACATTCACTCTTCTTTATCTTCTTATTAAAACAAGGAATAAGGTGAAGGTAAAATTAATTTGGAAAAACCCAAAAGAACCCCATGTCAATTAGTTTACAACCCTCGGAAACTTTTGAGGAAACTATAAACCTAGTCACTGGAAAATACCGGACGGGCTGGAAACAGGGTTGGAGAAACGGGAATGCAAATTATGTAAAAATAATTTTCAAATGTCCTGCACTCGTCCTAAATATGAATAAGAAAATGATGACTATTTTGTCTGCTCGCCATGCTCCTCTAATATTCAGGAAATTAAAAAAATACGTGTAGGAACATACCTAAGCAGACATACATATCATTTTTAGAACTATTATAATAAATTATTTTAAATAATTTATTTTTTGAAGAGTAAAAGATTGGGCTCCGCCGGGAGTCGAACCCGGGTCTTCAGCGTGACATGCGCGGTATGCTAACTACTACACCACAGAGCTCGCTTACAAGCGGAGCCAATCGTCGTCACCATGCTAAAGTAACGAATGTGCAACTAAAAACTTATGCATATTCGTTACTTTAGCATGGTGATGACGAAATATGAACTGTTCGCTTGTTGCTATGAATGACCTAATCTTGTTGTTAGAATGACTTCGTCTAATGGTTATAATTAAAAAAAACAAAACATTACTCTAAATAATTTATTTTTTTGGGGGGAGAAAAGATTGGGATCCACCGGGAGTCGGACCCGAGTCTTCTAAGTGACATGCGCGGTATGCTAACCACTGCACCACAGAGCTCGCTTCCTAGCGGAGCCAATCCTTCCTCTGTTCCTCAATCACTGATACCTATCTCTTGATCTCGCAAGTTTTGTGAATATTTATGGGAAGTGGACAATGGGGGTTTTATCCTAGTGCAATAGTAAAATGGAAAGTGTTAAGAAATTAATTAAAATAAGGTCCACAGTTTCAGTCTTCTAACGCCGAAGCGGGCGGACTTATATATCAGTCTACAGGCGTTAAAGGGTTAATCACTCGTATGAAGAGATTAAATGTTTTCTTATTTTATTTATGAAAACATGATCAATTGTTTTATACTAGGTTCTTTTGTTTCTTTGTCCACTCTGTTGGTTATTAAAAATACATGTATCAGTACATATTTAACTTCATGATTTTGGGTATTATTTATAATCAAATTTCGTTTTTTATTAACCTATGAACCTTCTTTTTAAACCAAGCACCCCCCCCCCCCCGTATAATTCCCACTCTTCGAGATCAGCCCTCACCGAATACTCCCACTTTCGCCTAGGCCTACTCCTCGGATGTTTTCCAGTCGGCAAAGCTTCAGATGTTTTCCAGTCGGCAAAGGCAAAACGGAAAAAAGAAGTTTTTCCACTTTTAGGTATTCGTTCGCAACTAAAACTCGAAGCTATAACTTCTGATTACATTTACCGGGTTTAAAGTTCACGCACTTCTGCATTGTGTAGCCGTCTAAATTCTCCCGTTGAATCATTCTTCTTTGGCCCAAATATTCTATGCAGTTCTTTATTTTCAAACTTAATGAGTTTTTCAACCCTTGATGTAAGCGGCCATGTTTCACATCGGTAAAGAGCTGTCGTAGATAACCATACGTAGAAAATTATTATTTCTAGATAATATGCGTTTTCAGGAAAAGTCATAATATCTTACCCTAAAGTATAGTTCAAACATTTTAACGTGTGTGTCTACATTTATAAATGGAAATCTTATGTATAGGTGTAGTTGTTTTATGTTATAGATTAGAAGGGGCTTGTAAATGTACCTGTACCATTTAGAGCAGATTACAGGGCCAAAAGTTGCCAATATTTCTGTAAACATCTACAAAATATGCTTTTCTATAAAATTTCCAAAGGCGCAAGTGAATTACAAGTGAATAGTACAAGTAAGACTAGAAATTACCCCAGTGATAACTCCGGGGAGCACCCCTTTGAAATCGAGAAAAACGGTTTTTATTGAAAAAAAGTGGTTTATAAATTGCTTTTGTACCCTAATAAGCAAACAAAATTCATGTTGCTCATAGGTAATATACTAGCCGTTGAATGTAAACTTTCAGTGAAATCGGTATATTGATATCTTATTTCTAAAAGGAGAAAATCGAGTTTAATGTTGAATTTTTATTTGTTTTTAATATATCCATAATTTCTATGCAACTTGAATTTTTTTTGGATACTCGGTAGTATGAAAGCCCACCCTCAGAATAAAAAAATAAAAAAGAAAATTCTGAAAAATATTGATTTCTTCCATGTCTTTATGCATACTAACGAAAACTATCTATTAACACACAAGAAATACGGTTTTGGGTAAGCAAAAAGGAAACTTATACCGAAGCAATCTTAACGGTAATTGTTTCCTTGATTTTTGAATTTTATCACAAAGCTAATAAAAAAGATTCCATCAATTTATCTGAAAAATTGTGGAAATGGCAGATTTATGTCCGCCAAAAAGCAATTATTGACCACTGTGCGATCGTATATGCTCTCCTACTTCAATATCGCTAAAATCGTCACCGTTTTTACAGCTAACCATTTATATTGTCTTTGATGATCACTAGAAATCAGAAAAAAATATACTTCGATTTTGGGGAAGTGCGAGAAAGAAACAAAAATTGGGACTCTAGAAGTATAATTTCTGGTTTAAGTTTATTTTTTCAAAATCCTTCAGATTATGGGGAGTTTCGGACTATCAAGAGTTCGGGTAATCGATAGCTTTCTCCAGTTATATTCGAAAAGTATCGTTCCAGAAGCCACAGTTCCATACTCGCGTCCTCCAAAGTTCCCCAGACCCTAACCACTTCGTTACTTAGCACGGTAGAGTGTGGGCGAGCAGAGGAAGGTAAATTAAGTATAATTGTGAAGCGTAGAGGTAATTAGCTCTAGTGGCACAATTTATTAGAGCAATTGTGCCTTGTGCCTCCGGACGGCTGTGTATTGCTGAGCCAGGAGCCGGCCTAAGCAAGCACAGGGTACCGCCCTATATCACCTCTCCGAGGGGCTCTGCCGTTTTATGGGATTAGTCTTGAATTAATACCTCTCTCTCTCTCTCTCTCCCTATCACACTCTCTCTCTCTCTCTCTCTCGCTCTTCAGGTCTCTCTTCTTAAATGACTCTGTCTACTCTCATCTACTTTAATAATATTCCACAGTAAAATTGAAATTATTATTACAGCCAAATGCAGGGAAATGTTTCGATTAAAAAAGCCTCTTTAGTCTTGTTTTCGGTAGAGAAACTTGATTATTAAGTGCACTATTAAAAAATAAAAGCAAGGAACTTTATAGATTTCATCTTCCAACTTAATGCTGAGCCACGAGACCTTATCTGAAAATTGTGAGAACTCTTAAGTAAAATGAAATAGGGTAAGTGTGCATGGTTTATTTAACATAAGAAAATGTTATAATGGATTAGTAAAATCTTCATTATCTTATTTTATTCAATTTGGGGGGCTGGGATGACAGAGTAGACAAAGGCACTACCAATAGGTAATCAAAGTAAAGCAATGTCGAGCTTGGTTAGTACTTGGATGGGCGACCGCCCAATTCGGGTGACCGCCCGCAGTCAAAGCCTACCCCCACCTTCCGGATATGTAAGACCTGTCAGTCTACTGGAGGCGACTAACACCGACCGGGCGTAGGAGTGACAAACCTTCCCCGTGTACCTTATCGAGAATCGTGGTGGGGTTTTCCAGGATATCAGTTACCACCCGAAGCTTTGGTACAAGGACGGTATGCTTCGGAGAAAGAAATATAGGTCCTCGGGGCCTGCTGACTCAGAGCTACCATAATCCTAGGACCTAGACCAGTTTGTCACTGTACTTCGATCGGTGGGAAGGACACTGCCAAATTGTCACCAATGGGATTGGTAAAGGAGCTATGGGCAGTCTGGCGCTGCACCATGGTGTACAGCAACGTGAGGTTTGGGCTAACCCCTCCAGGCTGTCTGTGCTCCCGCAAGCAACACAAATGTCTGTACGAAGACCACACTGCGCGGCTAAAGGTCTCACTAGGCCTAATGCGCCAACAGAGAAAAAATTCTCGCTGATTTAAATTCTGCCGAAAAAACTTCGTAAAGATGGTTTACTGTGGCTACACCCCAGTACAGGGTATACTCCAGTAGTGCTAATACGAACGAGGTCTTTTTACACCTTGTTAAACCTTGGCTGACTCCTGTACCATTGCACTCCACAGTTCTCTTCCTCTGCCACCAGTCGAGGTCGCCGGTAGGGCCATTCAATTCTTCAAATCAGTCCCGCCATTCGATTTGCTCTCCCTTTTTTACAGCCGATCTTTCGGGGAGCAGAATCAAACCGCTCGAGGTATAAGCATTAACGAAAATAAAACAGTTTATAAGATGAGCACACGAAGTCGCCCTCAGCGCGACCCCGATAGGATCAGGATCGGTCCACACAACTTTATGACGTGCAAAGAATTTAAATACCTCGGCTCCCTAGTGACAGAGGACAATAACATTGGAGCAGAGATAGTTGCCAGAATAGCTGCGGGAAACCGATGCTACTTTGCCCTCCAGCGAGTTCTCAAGTTCCGAGGTTTTTCAAGAAAAGTGAAACATATATTATAAATAGTATAGAAGTGAAACATGGGTGATGAAGCCCCAACAGGGAAGAGTGCTAGGTGTGGGGGAAAGAAAACGATTGGGAAAGACCTATGAGCCAGTCTGTAAGGGAGGAGTGTGGAGATCGCGTTACAACAGGGAACTAAAGAAGTTATACCGTGATGCTAATCTCGTGACCTTCATCAAGGCAGGACGAATTAGATGCAGAGGATGCCAGAGGATCAAGTGCCCAGGAAGGTCTTGTACGGCCGACCTGGAGGAGCAAGGCGGAGAGGTAGGCCACCACTTAGATGGGTGAAGGACGTCGAGGCGGATTTGAGACGGCTTGGCGTCAGGCAGTGGAGGGCTGTTGCAGTGGCGAAAAATCGTTGAGGATGCCCAGGTCCAACGTGGATCGTAGCGCCAAGGAGTAAGTGAGTAAGAAACAAACCGCCCACCTAAAACAGCTCCCGATGATTTATTTGCATAGCGGTCAACAAGTTTGTATGTAATGTAGGGGTCAACCATCCGGACTACTACTAGTACTAACCGCGCTCCACATAGCTCAACTTTGATTACCTATTACATGCGTCCAAGCCGATTGGAACATCCTCCCTCCCCTTCTCAAGCTAAACTTAAAAAACATTTACATCCTCTAAAGGTGCCTTTACACTCTACGAACCTCACCCTCGAACAAGTTCTTCCTCGAACCTTGCCGAACCGGCGTACCACGAACAGCACCATGTAAACATGGGATACACTCAAGTTGACTTTGAGCGAACGAATATGGCTGACGCACCCAACGCTAGCTTCTGATGAAGAAAGAAAATCTCCCTTAGAAATATATATTATTTTACCTGAAAAATAAAAAAAATAGAAGACGAATTACAAACGTTGTATCACAAACAACACATGTTACTTCGAAAAACCTAAATCAAAAGTGACACTAGCGCTACCCCCGAACACAGGCAAACAGGTGTTGGTTGTGGAAGAGATATGGGCAATTGAAAAGGTCACATTTCTTTAAATCTATTTCCTCCCGGCAAGTGGCCTTAAATCCGAGGCCTAAGCGGTTTGCAAACTCCCCTCCCCTATCATTTTTAAACCTTGCCTTTTTTTAATTTTATTTATGGTCCAATCAGATTTTCCTTGTTTACTGTAATATATTTACATTTGTATAATCAACGAAATAATCGCATAAATATTATAAAAATTAAAATAAAATAAACGATAAAACAAGCAAAACAGGGGTCTTTCCTACATTCAGACTGCCAGTTACTTCTTAAACAGTTACTTTTTATAAACGAATTATTACTTTAAAAGTAATCGCTTTAATTAACATACGACCAGGTAAACAAGAACCCGGACACCACAGCTAGTTAACAATAAAATAAAGTAGTAGTTTGGTAAAACCTAAATGTCAGGTACCACTTGGTAATCCTAGTGATAAAAAAGTGAGCTTAGGTTGTGATCATTGTTGCTTTATCTCAGCTCTTTGGGTGAATGCTTTAACAGCTCTCCAGCGTTAAATATTGGATTTACGAATCTGCAATTTTTCTTCAAGAAAGATATTTTGTAGTTAATGAAGCCTAAATACGGAATTAATTTACTGTTGTGTGTAGTCACTTACGGATTGTTATTGTAAATTTACAAGTGGATGTTAAATCTGTTATTTCTTGGGAGGCTCATCCCATAATCCCTCTAAGAAGGTCGAGTAGCCACTCGTGGGATATTCCCTAAATTCAATCAATCCTCTAGCCCAAGTTAATACTTAGTATGGGCATTACATCGTTTTATAGTTTGGTTTGTAATTCAACATATATTTATATATTGGCCTCCGAGTTACAATAACACATTCCTAATTCATTTCCGTTTAATAAGGCAGCATTACTGGTGAGCACAGAAGTAACCTCTTTTATTAAAAAGTTAACTATACCTTATTAAACAAAAAATAAATAAATTTTGGGTATAATCATGGACCCAAGGGTGGATGACACACTGTTAGCAATGAAAATTGGAAAATCCTTTTGAATATTAGTTTATCTACTTATTATTGATAATGGTATCCATCGATTCATCGCATTTGTGGATATATGGCGTTGCATCTAAAATTTCCCCTTTGGAAATTATTTTGTCATTTTAAGATAGAATTTTTTTGTTTGTTTGTTCAACACCCCTTTATGCTACTAAGGCTTATCGGACGATGCCGTAGGAGCCCTACATTTTTTTATCCAGGTATAGTTAGGATAAGCATCTTTAACGAGTACCTGAAATCGAACAGCCTTGGACCTCCATTTTACTTCCTATATTAGAGACGACATAGCTAACAATTTTTTACTCACTTTAAAAATTCACAAGGCCGCCGCGAGATGTGAAATCATGATTTTTAGTATTTTAGGTTGCTATGCTAACCGCTAAACCACAGGTGACCCCGCAGGCAAATTTAACTTCTCTAAAACTACGGAAGTAAAGTAAAGAGCAAATAATATGCAGAAGAAGTAGAATTTTGGATGCTTGAAAGGAACATGGTAACAAAGGTAAAACAGCTGATTGGTAGGTCCAGTAGGTCATTCCCGTTTAATGAGCAATCAGCAATGGTTAGACTCCTTCTAATCAATTACCGTCAAATTAGTTAGCCTTTTAGGCAAGATATTCCTATATCTTTCCTATATGCTATATGTGTAACACACGTAGACAACTCTATCCCATGATGGTCTTCAGTATAGAACATTTTCAAGTATGGTTAATTAAATGGTATTTAATGGTTTGTTTATAAAGCGTACTGAGCATGCGTGGGCTCAATGTGGTTTATGAGTTGAAGCGTGGAAATGCATAAGGGTCTAAGGGCCAACAAAATAAAACAAAGTTTTTTTTGCCAAAGTGTTATATGGGCCAAAGCCATTCTTCAGAAATGGGTATAAGTAATGTTTTGTTGTTAGAAGAGAGTTGAACGTCAGAAATATGACATGAGTGTAAGCACTGAAACTAGTTCACCATAGAGGGCAAAAGTCACATCAGTTCTGTAAAAAAATTGTTAAGTCATTTATACCCGTATGCATTTCCACGCCTCAGTTGTCGGAATATTTTTTTTCCTGTATAGGTTATGTTTATTCGATTTTTTTTTTTTATATTTCATATTTTGAGCTATATTGAACAATTTTAATGATAATAAAACCCTATCTAATATTAAGGAATACTTGATTCTCATTAAACATGGCGAGTTTGATCAAAATCGTTTGAGCTGCTTTCAGAAAATCGAAAATAAAGTAAAAATAAAACAAAATTTATCAAGTAAAGTGCCCCCTTCGTTTGACCACTTTCGATGAATTTTTCGCTTTAGCATAGCGGGCATATACGTAGATAAACTACCTCATTTCAAGTTCGTATAGTTTATAGTTTTTGAGCTAGCCTGCACACACCATTGGCGTATCCAGGGGGGGGGGGGTGCTTCAGCTCCTCACTTTGGAAATTTTTTCGATATTGAAAGATAGAATGTACTTTCCTTGATGTAAGGAAGCAAGTTAAAGAACAAATAATGTGCAAGTAGAATTTTAGTAGTGGGAAAGGAACATTATGGTAAAAAAGCTGATTAGCAGATCCAAATTGAGGGCTTTGGGGCTGTAGCCCCCCCCCCTTTAGGACTGCAGCCCTTCCTTTACAGTCGGCTGGATCCGCCCATCGTTCCCACAAACCCAGACATACACACACACGCAGAACATTTCGCCGGACTTGGTAATTTGGATTCAGGGGACCCTAAAACGTGTATATCAATTGAAAACTGGAGATCGAAATTTTCCAGGATCACAATTCTTTTCTTTGCTTTATATTTCTCATAAAGGTAAGTAAAAGTAAAAAACAGAATTATATGAAAAAAAAATATAAATAATTTAGTTCGTTCATGAAAATTAGCGTGTATTACTATGTTCGTCCTTGGTCTCTGATAGTTGCCCTGCTAAATTAGTACTTCTTTAGTTAAGAGTGTACGTAAGCAGAAAATACAAATGTGGCCAGATAATAAATTTTAACTGACCAATATCCAATCGGGTCAGTGCCTGTTAAATCGACTTCTCTTTTAAAGCCTTTTCTCAAAGTTCCATAAGCTCTTTATTTGTTATTTTCCCTTATGGCTTCCCAGATCAAAGGTTACGAATCTGCTCCTTAAGTCCGATATCAGAAGATTGAATACAATGCTTCATTTTATCTTTTTTGAGCTTGAAAATAAACGAAGGAGCTTACCGAGTCCCTTAACATGAGCTTCATCCGATTTCTCGAGAAGAGAGCCTTCCTTTGTATTAAAGAAAAGAAGCAGCCCTTTGAAATTGTATACAAAACACTCCTTTTCCTGGACGATGTCTTTATTATTGATGGCAAACATATATCAAAGTATTTTCAACAGTTTTTCGAAATTCATATCTTATTTTCTTTATTTAGACATCTTTAAATATCGATTCCGTCACAAACAAACAAACATATGCGGGTTAGTAGCAGTCGGAAAAAAAAATATATTAAAATTCTTTACAAAAAATTTTAAATCAATTATAATCATGTAAACACACATATTATTTTCATAATCACTTTTAACTATACCAATTACATGTCAACGACTTTCTTAAAGTTTCTTCAAACAGTTTCGTTTTAGGTTCCAGTAGTAATCTGCCATCATGTGGGTATCCCATGCTCCAATTGAGCATTTCAAAAGTATACCATAACAAAAGTAACTATCATGATTTGCCATTGGGTAAAATCATACTAAAACATGTTGTTACCACTTATTACTAGATGTTATTAATTTTTATTCTCACAATGATATACAACTATCTAATAGTGTAATATTCTAAAACAAGGAAAAAACGAACTAATATAATTCATTTAAACAACTATTTTGGATCGTGTAACCTGTATCATAGGTATTTAAATTTAAATAAAACTACTGTTAAGGTATGCTGAAGCTAAAAAATTAGAGCTGATAGAAAAAATTTGATTGCGTTATTGGAATCGGCGCCCCAAACATAGGTAAAATCAGCTAAAAGATTCTAGGCACCAAAAAAAATATTTTTTCTGTAGAAATTTTTAATCTTCCTTAATACTTTTGATTTAAATTATCATATCCTTTTCAAGTTATAATATTAATATTAAAAAAAAAAATAATAAAAAAATAAAATAAATAAAAACTGAAACTTCAGGTCAATTTTATTTTGAGGAATTTTCGAAGCAAGTTTTCTTAGAGTATTTCCAATGATAAACTTGAATTTTCCCGGTATGATTCATAAAGGAAAAAGTGTAGTTAAATTTGTAAACTTTTCGAAAACTAATATCTTTATATAAAACAAGACAAATTTGAATTGGAAAGTAGGACAGTTCCATCGAAGAGAAATGTTTAAAATACAATTGGAAGGGAGAACAAGGAGAGGATAAAATTAGTTTTAATATAGCATTTCCCTGGAAGAGAATTCAGCTGAGCTAATGAATTTTCATTGGCTGAGGCGGACGAGGCCCTGTAATGTGATTGGCCGAGCCTCCTGTTTTTCCTTGGCCCCGCTCCAAAGACAGTTGTAGCTCCAGATGAGGTTGACCCCGCGCTAACTTCGATAGATATTTATTTTTATAGGCAGCTATTTGTCACTTTAGTTTAACTGTAATTTAGTATAATAGAACGAAAGGTAAGTAAGTATAAAAATGACTAATATAATAATAAAATGCTTAGAGCTCAAAGGTTCGATGCTGAATACTTCTACGAGTAACTTCAGTAGGAGATAATCCTCTCACATCCATCTAGGCCTACTCTTGACGCGGTAGCTCAGTGGCGGAATGCTGAACTAATTTGATTGAGCATCCGATTTCTACCCTGGCTGTAAAAGGATAATATTCTGCTAATAGAAAAAAAAATGGCTTCATTATACATTAATTTAAAATGTATAACACTTAACATAAATTTAATCATTTTTTTTGGGTAACCACATAATTTAATTTTATATTAATTTTAAATATTTTATTTTTGAAGAGAAAAGATTGAGCTCGACCTAGAGTCGAACCCGGGTGGGGGCGTGTGTCATGCGCGGAATCACTGCGCATACCGTCAATGTATAATATTATTATACACTGTACACAGTATTATAAATTTTAGTTTATAACATACTAGCATTCCCCATCGCGGCTTCGCCCGCGAGCCTTTAAAATCAATTCTGTGACCATTATCTTGGTATTGATCTAATATAATATGTTAACTGATGTTAAGGAGATTTAGTAGAATTTGAGCTTCCGGTAGGTGGAATGTTGGGGGGGGGAAGCTGCCGGCTCGGTAGAAGAGACGGAGACGCGCAATGGAGAGAGTTCACTGAAACCGCCGAAACAAAAAATGACTTACTCGTCGTGAACGCTTCATTTTTCGGCTGTAAAACATGATTTTCGACGCCCAATAGGGCCTTTTAGAGGTCTTTTAGAGGCCTTTTAGGTCCGTTAGAGTTAAACGACAATTTCGCCATTTACATTTTAGATATTCTTAGGGGTTACATTTTTGATATTCCTTTCTTAGTGGTTACCTACATCGCTTTTAAAATCTAAATTCCGAAGTTTCTAATCATAAGTAGTTTTTGCTCTGCGTTGATTCTGTCAGTCAGGACAAAGCCTCTTATACATATATATATATGTAGTAAGTAGTATATATACATATGGAGAAGTATATATATATATATATGTGGAGAAGAGATCGAAATAAACACGCACCATCCCCAATCATGGGAATCACAGTGTGCATAATTTGATTACCACTAATATTTAAATAATCAGTAGCCATATTTTATGTGAATGTCTATTTTAATACTATTGTAACGTTAAATCGATATTCAAATAAAAAACATATGGTTTAAAATCTCAACAATAGATTTCCGTTAGAATTAAACAACAATTTCGCCATTTAAGCCCCTTAGGGGTTACATTTTTGAAATTCCTTTCTTAGTGGTTACCTACATAATATGGTTAAAGTCTAAATTCCGAACTTCAAGTTTCTATCATTAGTAGTTTTTGCTCTGCGTTGATTCTGTCAGTCAGGACAAAGCCTCTTATATATAGAGAGATTATTTTATTTCGTCGGTTAATAAATGGCATTGGTTCACAGACATAAGTCTTTGACAAAAAAAAAAAACCAAACGAAAAACGCAATTACAAAAACTTAAAACCGGTATGATAGGTAGACTGTTATATTTTTTTAATAAATATAACATAATTAATAAATAATTTTAATAAAGCATGTACCCTTTATTTAAAAAGTCTCTTATTTTTATGTACTGGATTATACAACGAAGCTTTCAGTGCTTAGCATCATATTCATCTAAAAAATATATATTTTTATAAATTACAAATTGCACGTCAAAAAATTTTATTACAATTTTCCAAAATATTGTCACAAATTCTTTTTGCATATCCATACCTTATTTTATTATCCTCATTGGATATCGTTTTGATATTTTTATTATTTTTTATCCCTTTTTATTTTTTCTAAAATTATTTTGATAATTTTTATCATAAGCTTGTGTTACGATTTCTAAAATAGTTATAAAATAGTTTGTTTGTACCCATCAACCCCCTCAGAAATGGAAATTTGGCACTTAAATCATTTTGGACAACCTTTTTATAAACCCGACAATACGTCGAGCCATATCTTTTTTTTCCAGCTTACTTAAGTTGCTTCCAGGACTTAGGTAAAGGTGCAAAGCTGTAAAGTATTTTTATGGAGAGTCAATCCCTATACCTCATCAACATAAAGCTAAAAAATAAATATATTTCTTTTTTTACTTTTGTACTTTTGTTATTTTGCATTTTTGTAGAAATCTCGAACCTCTTCACAACCATAACCTCTTTTAGGTTGTTTTTGTATTTCTTTGGCCAAAATTGATGAAAAATGGCTGATTTTGTCCCTCCCTGACCTGTCTCTCCGTAGTTTAACATGGAATTAGTATCTAGCTAAGGAGAAACATGTAATTAAACATTTTCAGGTAAATTTCTTATAATAATTGATATATTTCAATGGAACTGTTCCGAAAGTCAAGGCAGTGAAGTCATCTACTCGAATTTCGACACGAACAAAGGGTAAACAAAGAATTTTTTCTATATTCTTCAACCTACATAAGATACTGACTTAACGAGTTTGTAAAATTTGGGGATTTAATGTATAAAATACTATCTGTATATTCCGGTTTCACGAGGGGAAATTTTTTTTTTCTATAGCGTGAAAACGAGATCAACATGATTTTTATAACAATAAAGAATATACCCAGAGATTGGCTGAAGTTATGCAATTTTAATATGGACAGGTGTTCGGATCTGGTATAAAAGAACCACCGAGCGAAATTTGAAGAATTTAGGACAGACGGTATGGATTTCTATAAAGAACAAACAATTTTTCTGAAAATTATTATCTAGAAAACTATAAATATAAGTGAAGAGGGGAGATGCAAAACTCTTTCGTTCCAAATGAACACGTTTTTCAGGAAACTCAAAAAACTTACCAGGTCTTGTAGAGTGGCCAGATAATTTTTTTTTTTTTTGCCTTCGAAAGGTAAAGTTACCCTGTGGAACAAAAAAAAACAAAAAAAAAGTAACAAAGTTTGAAATGAAAAAATTTTGGAAGCAAAAGTTCAAAGGAAAGACTAACGCTGCATGCCACATTGGAACGAACCAGTTATAATTCCACAGCGTAAGTTGATATTCCAATAAGGATAATAATACGAGGAGAAGAAAACAAAAGCGAAGTTTTTATAACAAGTAATATTTATTTAGGTTCACAACCATTTTATTAATAAATTCGGTATCATTTTACAAAATAATACCACTAGCTTAAAATATTTGACTAAACATTTTTTGTTGATGAATTTTTCAAACATGTCAGCGTACTGATATAAAAGTTTTAGACAAAGACTAGATCCTAGTGTCATTGTCTACTTCAATAATAGCGACTTCATCATCCTGTTGTGCGATGTTTCCCTCGTCTGTGGCAGATATATTGAGAACTCGTGTGTAATACTTCGATGGATCAATGGCCCTCCACCCGTCACCAAAATGCCTTTTCAGCAGATTATCAACGTCTTTCAGCTTGTTTGAGCCATTGGAAAATCAATTATGAATATAGCTAGGTAAGAAGAATCGATTATAAACTGAAATAAAACACGGGAATTTAAGGGGTTTTCGATATTTCGTTCAGAAAGAGTAACAGAAACTGCTAAAGTGAACGAATGGGATGGGCGCAAAGTGAGAGGTGCAAAGTTTATAAGAACTAAAGAGTTTTGCTTAACAACGAGTAATGAACCAGTTTTGAAACACAGCGGGCTATGGAACGAATCAGTTCTGCAACAAACCCCTATTTTGAATTGCAAAAATCCATATGAAATAACAAGTTTAGCTTCAATCTGATAAGATATGTTGAAAGAGCGTTAAAATATCTTTTATAATCCACTGCCATCACAATTTTGCACCTCACCTCCTTAAGTGTGTTCATACTTAATATCATTGCTAAGTACCATTTGACCATGCCAACTACAACCAGAAACATAAGAAAAGATGACTTTTAAATTCCATAACAGTTAAGAGCCAAATAACACCAAAAATTTAGAATCATCCATAAACGTTTTGAGATCATACATAGTCTGGGATTTCAGCCGCAATGGCATTTTTTATTTTAAAAGTCTCTGTTTCCATTCTAAAATGTGATTCTTCATAATATTCATAGTGAGTCGTGAGGATTTTCAACAAGATCTAAAAAAAGCAATCGACTATTGCCCAAATCTAAATAGTCAATATCGAATGTGCGATTTTTTGGTTATATATAATAAGTCAGAGTACTTTTACATATTTTTTGACTTCGATCAGAATACGAATTAGCTTTAGTCTCCTGATAACAATTCCCCCACAAATCATTTAACTATATAGCTACCTCCACCAACTATAGCCACCTACTTGTACAATATCCAATCAGATGGGTAGACAGTAAACCAGAAGCTCAAAGCTAATTGTTGAGCAGTGTGTGATCAAGCAACCACAGGCAATGGAATCGCTAACGAGGGAGGTCCGCAGGTCAATGTTCGATTCCACCCCAGTGATTGCTGTCTTTGTTGTCCGGTGTCGTTTAGTCTATATTGAATGAAGGGGTCACTTGTCCACCTACAAAACAAACACTCATCAGCTCCATCATTACTTAACAGTTTTGGGAATTATATTGTAACACTTATTTAACACTAACATTCAACGCCAAACAAACAATAACAACTCAAATTATTAACAACGTTACAAAAAGTAACTACAAGTGACAATATAGTGACACTAACGTAACCATATGCTAAGATGTACAGAGCACAAGACTAAAACTCCGGTCCACTGCTTCTTATATTAGTTACTGGAGATTTAAATTTAAAAATAAAAACATTGAAAGTACTATTTAATGAGGTTTAATTTTAATTTTATTACTATTAAGTGTATATATAATTTCTTTTGTTTAAAATCCTTATTTATTCTTTATTTGTTTATTATCTGCTTTGAACTTTATTTTAAATTTTATTCATAACAATGAAAATTTCGTAGTGAATGAATGAAATTAGTTAATAGTGAATTTTGTATGTAAACTACAGTACCGGTCAAAAATTTAGACTCACTTTTATTTAATTCACAATCTTCAAGTTTAAAAAAATAATTGTAACTCAAGAGATAATTTTTCAAAAATTATATGATTGTTTCGAAATACAATCTATATAAATAAAGATGAAATTCTGTTAGTTTGTTTTTTTGTTTGTTCTTTATAGAAATACATACCGTTTGTCCTAAATTCTCCAAATTTCGCTCAGTGGTTCTTTCATACGAGGTGCTATGTATTGTGGATGCTGCCGTGATAAGAAAGGTAAATTGAATTAATAATTTAATATCAAAATATGTAAAGTCCTGTATATGCTCAACCCGGTGGTCAGTTTTACCTGAAGGCGGCTAGGTCTTGGAAATACCCCTTGTAAGTTATTGGGGCCATAAACCTTCTGTTAGAAATTCAAAATAAGCAAAGCTTAGGACCGGCAATGCTGCCGACAAACACCCGGGGAAATACCTAAGAAGATTGTTAGAGAAACTTGTGGCCATAAACCCTGGTTTTGCCCCGGCAAAGAGGCCGCTGGGAAAAACGTTAAATATAGGAAGGAAGGGAAATTTTAGGCAGCCAGCCAATCAGAAGAAGTCTGGAACCAACCATTCAGGAGAAGTATGCAGCCAGCCAATCAGAGGAAGTCTGAAGAGAGTGGGGGAAAGAGGACTTATACGGTGAAGAAGGAGGCTCGGGGAGTTCGGGTGGAGAGTGAGTTCGGAGGTGGACAGAGGTCAGGGGAGTGTGCCAAGAGGGCGAGAGTGGAACGAGAAGGGCAGAGGACCAGATAGGCAGGAGCGGAGAGTACAGATTTCCGAGATGGGATGCTGTGCTGAGCCTGAGGGAACGCCAGAGATGGCAGGGACTGATCCAGCAGACAGGCCAGAGACAACACCAGAGAGTGCCCACCAGATAAGGTTAATACATATACAGAACTAGTTGTAATATTGTGTGGTTAGTATTTATTAAAATAATGTTAAATTGCCAGTCAGCATCCATTAACTAATTTGTGCTAGTAAAATATGTTTATATGATATATTAAAGGGGGTATAAATAATTCACATTATTGGTCAATAAAATTAAAGATATAGTTCAATTTAGATTTGTTTATTTATTATCATTTACCCTATGCCACAGGTTTATTAGAATAATATGGAATTGGTAAACACGTCACCTTTGGAAAAATATCCAATTTACATTAAGGCGAATTAAGTACATTAATTACAATATCAATTAGATATATGCCGTTTCTGGTAACCCCCACCCGCCTTAGAAAAGCGGGAGTCCAGAAACGTAGCAATTAAAATGGGGGGACGTACTTACCAATTTGTTTATATCATTAATTGACATTTCTTGTTAAATTATACAATGTGGCTTGAGGGTGAATATTATAACGTTTGGTAATTTCTTTAATTTAACTACAAATTCTCCAGAATTTTGCTTTAAATCTTTGCCTCGTTTTTTCGTGTTCTCTTGCCTTAGTGTTAAATTAGTGATCTGTGTGAAGGAGGCTGTCCTTATAATTCTTGTTATACGGTCTTATAATAAGTGGCTTGTTTTTTGTGTTATGTTTAATCAGTGCTTGCGTTTAACCCTACCGCGGAGGTTTCAATAGATATTAAAGGGATAATATACGCGCACGACATTTTGATATGGCTTTGAGGGTAGAAAACGAGAAACTACCACAGCCGAATACGGGGTTGGCTGAAGGAATAGCGATCCCACATCCAGAAGCAACTCAGCCACAGACCAGGGAGAAAACAGAAGAAAATGGCCTCAGCCCAGAAGAAATGTTAATGCAGCTAATAAAAAAGATGCAGAAAAATCAAGAAGATAGACATAAAGAGCTAAAGGGAATAATAGAAGAACATAATAAACAGCTACAGGAATTAAATGACGCTCTACACACAACGAATCTGAAGTTCGAAGCGTCTGCAAAACGTTTTACTAGACCTGATGAGGAAATACAGGAACCACCCCTAGCTGAAAGTGACGAATCTCCAAGGGAAGGAACGGTTTCTAATGCTCAATCACAAAGTGGTGATATTGAGACTAATTCCGACGGGCAAGATGAGGTTCCTTTTAAAGTTGAAGATGAAACGAAGAATCTTCAAGAAGAAACCATTCAAGAGAATTTACCAATCCCTCAAGCTCAGGTAGAAACTCTTGAATCTTGCCCAGTACGTGAGGAAGTTGATATGAGCCATGAAAAGGTTGAAGATGAAGAGAAGGACCAACCTAAGACGATTGCTAAGGAAGGATACTATTTAGACCTCACAGAATTTGTAAAATTAGTTAATTCTCATAAGTCACTTCCAGGAACAGATCACGTAATCCCGCTTGATATAATTATAAAGCAACTCCCAGGAAATAAAGAAAATGACAATTATCGAGCCAGAACGTACATTCATTTTAGGGATTCACCTATCACATTGATCATTTTACTATATGACTATTATTTGAATTATTTGGTTTTTAACCATGTTAAAAAGAAGCGCGTACGGTGTTATAATAAGACACGGTAGTCTTTATCCCAGTCCAGGGGATAAAAAGGGTTTCCATCTAGCGTCCCTTCCGTTGACGAGCTAAAGGGTCCTGGCGAACCGTCATCAGGTAAACCCGTTCTGGATCAATGTAAATAATTTTTGTAAATATAATTGTAAATATTTTTATGTAAATAAGTTTCTCTTATAAATTTAGGAATTGTTAGTATTAGGATCTTACTTACATACAGTTTAATTAAGTGGATCTCAGAGTAACTTCATTATATTCAAATTAAGATAATAAAAATTGAAATTTATTTTACCAATCCCGATTTGATTAATTAATGCAAAATGCAATATACGGTAAATTACCTATCAATGAGAAAATTAAAATGTTTTAGTTTGAATTGGTTTAAGCCACCTTTTTCACCGGAAAACCGGTAATAATCATTAATCTAAAACTTACCTCAATTGTTTAGTCGCTATGAGCCACCCCCAATAATAACATTTAAATAACTTGGATCAAGTTTGCATTTTATATATCCTAATTGGATTATTGTGAGCAATTATTATACTTTTTTACTTTGGAGTAGACAGAGGTCCTCCATCGCCCCTGAAGTCGGGTTATAGTATTGTGTCTAGTAGGGAAAACCCCTCTATGTGGAGCAGCCGTAGCGCCTCCAGGTATCCCTGAGATTATTTTTGAGAAGATACTGAAATCTTCAAGTACGCCCAG
Source organism: Aelia acuminata (assembly GCA_911387785.2). Classification (NCBI taxonomy): domain Eukaryota; kingdom Metazoa; phylum Arthropoda; class Insecta; order Hemiptera; family Pentatomidae; genus Aelia; species Aelia acuminata. The sequence continues at coordinate 149,165,427 of OU426982.1, read as the reverse complement.
AATACTGAGGCAACAATTTTATTGATCCCTTTGTAAAAACATTTATTATTATATATTTGATGGGGCTCATGGTGTAATTGATCCGAACATCCGGATAGGAAAATTAAAAATCTATTATAGTAATTTGAGAACTGAGATTCATTTGATAGAATGTGTAAACACTAAATCCTTGATTGTGACAGAAGAAAACCCAAGATGGTACCAGGATAACCGATTTGTGAAAGTAAGAGTTTCGCCGTTTTTTTTTTTTTTTTTTCAGCGTGCTATTAAGAAAGGAAATATAAATACCGAATTAGCCGTTATAATAATTAACACGAAAAATAATTAAAATTGAACATTTATTTAAAATATAAAGATTCCTAACAAAAATGATTTTTAAAAACTAGAATGGGAAAAAATCCCAAAGAGTATAATCCTTTTTATTTTCTGAAAAATGCTTGCCACACAATAAAATGTTACTGTATAAACATTGTGTTTCTTGTTTTTGTTATTTGTGAATTAATAAGTGTTTCAGGATGTGAAATAAAGACAGAAGAACTCTGATCACTATGTAAGTTAAAAGCAATTGTGTAGAAAAATAAGATTTTATCATGTAAATACTTAATATGTGGAATTTTAATACTGGTATGGATAGGTTGAAAGGCTATGAGTTAAAAAGGTACTAATTTATAACTATCGTAAATAAGTTAATTAATTGTAAGATCCTAACTTTTGTTATATCCTACAACTATTATATATGTTTATAATTTAGTTTGAATGATGAGCCAAAATGTTTTTAAATATTATACAGAAAACTTATATTGAGAATTGTTTATATTTTAATTTTTGTTACGCAAATTTTAGCAATTGTAAATTTATTATCGTAGCTTGTTTTACTGAAGGATATTGTTCATTTTTGTAATTTTAAGTAATGTTTTGTATGTTGTATGTTCATTTTATACCATATTGTTTTATTCGATGCTGAACAGTTAATTTTGTAGATAGGATTTTACCATACGGCTCTAAACCGATTATTAAAAATATTTTTAAAAGTATGTTAAAAGAAAAATCAATAAACATACGTTTATTAATTTTTCTTTCCCTTGACACTAGGAGAATGCTATGTATTGTGGATGCTGCCGTGATAAGAAAGGTAAATTGAATTAATAATTTAATATCAAAATATGTAAAGTCCTGTATATGCTCAACCCGGTGGTCAGTTTTACCTGAAGGCGGCTAGGTCTTGGAAATACCCCTTGTAAGTTATTGGGGCCATAAACCTTCTGTTAGAAATTCAAAATAAGCAAAGCTTAGGACCGGCAATGCTGCCGACAAACACCCGGGGAAATACCTAAGAAGATTGTTAGAGAAACTTGTGGCCATAAACCCTGGTTTTGCCCCGGCAAAGAGGCCGCTGGGAAAAACGTTAAATATAGGAAGGAAGGGAAATTTTAGGCAGCCAGCCAATCAGAAGAAGTCTGGAACCAACCATTCAGGAGAAGTATGCAGCCAGCCAATCAGAGGAAGTCTGAAGAGAGTGGGGGAAAGAGGACTTATACGGTGAAGAAGGAGGCTCGGGGAGTTCGGGTGGAGAGTGAGTTCGGAGGTGGACAGAGGTCAGGGGAGTGTGCCAAGAGGGCGAGAGTGGAACGAGAAGGGCAGAGGACCAGATAGGCAGGAGCGGAGAGTACAGATTTCCGAGATGGGATGCTGTGCTGAGCCTGAGGGAACGCCAGAGATGGCAGGGACTGATCCAGCAGACAGGCCAGAGACAACACCAGAGAGTGCCCACCAGATAAGGTTAATACATATACAGAACTAGTTGTAATATTGTGTGGTTAGTATTTATTAAAATAATGTTAAATTGCCAGTCAGCATCCATTAACTAATTTGTGCTAGTAAAATATGTTTATATGATATATTAAAGGGGGTATAAATAATTCACATTATTGGTCAATAAAATTAAAGATATAGTTCAATTTAGATTTGTTTATTTATTATCATTTACCCTATGCCACAGGTTTATTAGAATAATATGGAATTGGTAAACACGTCACCTTTGGAAAAATATCCAATTTACATTAAGGCGAATTAAGTACATTAATTACAATATCAATTAGATATATGCCGTTTCTGGTAACCCCCACCCGCCTTAGAAAAGCGGGAGTCCAGAAACGTAGCAGAGGTGCGAACACCTGTCCATATTAAAATTGCATAACAGCAAATCTCTGGGTATATTATTTATTGTTATAAAAATCGCTGTGATCTCGCTTTACATTAGATTTTTACTAAATCAACCGTTGGAGCAAAAAAAAATCTCATTTCTGTCCTAACGAACTTTTCTGGACCCACGGCTTTTCTCATTGTTTTCAAAATTCCGTGGGTGAAATCGGGATATTAAAGCTAGTTATAAATAAATTAAAAATAAAATTATTGTTGTTACAATAAATAAAATGTTGTTACTTATTTATGTTGCAAAATCTAAGGGTGAGTCTAAACTTTTGACCGGTACTGTAAATTTATGAGATGTTTTTCAGACTTTGTAAATCTATATTAATCAAAACGTATCTCTTGCCCATCCAGGCTCTATTTGTTATTTGGTTATTTGTTATTTGAAATTCCCTCAAAGACAAATAACTATATCTATATCTATACTAATACAATGATGTAACTATACTATCAGTCTTGCATGGATGAGCGAAATATATTAGGTTTGGTTTCGGACTAAAAATAAAATTCTGTGGACAAGGGGCTAAGTCTTGCTCTGTAAATCGAAGCATACGACTACTTTTGTGTCAGAAAAAGTTACTTTTAGTAACGTTGTCAATAATTTGAGTTTTTATTTGACGTTGTGAATTATAATATTTCACGAGCAGTCCCGCCAGGCGTTGCTATCGCACAGTGGCTATAACGCGTTGAATTATTTTTATATACTATTCTTTTTATACACTCAAACCAAAATTCACTGATATAGATATAAACGTTTCAGCTCATCAAAAATTCAGCGGGATTCAAAATAGATCTTCGCGCCAAATTTAAAATTTTTTTGGTAAACAATTTAGAAGGGCTAAAGATTATATTTTTTACATCACATATTTGACAAATATTAATAACTTACATGTAAAAGGTACTAATATATAATACAATTGGAATAGGGTTTAGTACATTCACAATATACCTACAATTGCAAAATAGTACGAAATTAATTTTTTGCCATAATTCATATTAATTAAAATCAGAATATAACACATGATGATATGAGATATCGTATCTAGAGGTTCTACCTGCAACCTCAAAAACAATGTGTTACTTATCAAAACATTGATATCAAAACTTTTTGAAATATTAACCATTTTGAACTAATTAAACAAACATCTCCTATCTGTTAAAATAAAAGATAAAAGTACCTACCTGTCTCACACACACACACACACACACGGATAAAATTTCGCGAGACTTGGTCATTTGGACTCAGGGGAGCCCAAAACGTGTATTTCCGTTGAAAACAGGAAGTAGAAATTTTTCACGATCGCAATAATTTCCCTTATTATATATTTCATATATACGTAAGTGAAAGTAAAAATAAATTAAGACGCCATGAAGTATTGTGTTTTGCATTTTCACATTGTCAAAGGTAAAAATAAAACGACTTCTTGACTTTTGTTCATATATTTTTATTGGTTGCTATCTAGTTTCATACTTAGCCCTGATGAAAACTGAATCTCGGTTCGAAACGTCGCCACAGAATATGTTATTGCACGTATCGTGTTTTATTTGACCACACACCCAAACATTTCCATCTCATAAACTCATTCGGTCAAACGTCTACCTCCATTTTAAATAAACACTATTTTATTAGTTCTTTAGTGAGTGAATGCGTAGTGAACATTTTAAAATATTTATTTTTTTTTTTTTTTAACACGGTATGAGATGTTACCCCTTAGTAATTATATTGTAGTTTAAAACTTTAGTTTTATAATAGATTTCTGAATAAAACATAAAGTGGTCCTTGTTGGAACAATACTTTTCGTCTAATTATCTACGAACCCACTACCTTTTCTATCGATTTCAATTCAGGATATATTTATATAAACGGGTTAAAAAAAGTCGACTATTGATGAAATTCGGATTATTTTTTCTAAAATTTCTTTAGACATTCAAGTTTGGGAAAAATTATAGGGCTCTATAACTTATGACGGTATGAGATGTTATCCTTAATAATTATATTGTAGTTTAAAACTTTAGTTTTATAATAGATTTCTGAATTAAACATAAAGTGGTAAGTGAAAGTAAAAATGACTAAAAATTCGAAAAAAAGAAAAATATTTCGACAACTCGTAAAATACGTTGAGCTCACACATGCGCAGTACGCCTTTAATGACAGGCCATCGTTTATAATTAAATCCGTTCTGTTCATTTAATTGACATTACTTGTTTCGTGGTAACTAATTGAAGTGTTCAAAACCTACATAGAGTAATAGTACGTGGGCTAGACCCCCCTACCGTGCACCCCCCCCACATCCCTATAAATTGCATATCGTTGTGTTCCTTGTGATAAAAGATTAAGAAAAAGCCAATGTTTCCAGAAAAAAAAGTGGCCGCACTAATCCAAAATGGCGTTCAAACATGGCGGAATGACGAATTTGATTTTAGTTAGTTTGTTTATTACTGACATTCACCATTATGCTTAATTTCGCCATAACTGGTCTTTTATTAAAGCTAGGTAGTTCTAGATTCAGAATAAATAAACAAACGTTCTAAAATAATTAGTCACTCGCGTAAAAGTTAAAATTCCAAGTTAATTTGTGATTAAACGGCCATCGTTAACGAAAAACGTCCTGAAAAAAACATCTGGAGCAATTATTCTTCTTTAAAAATCAGTGGTCAAATTTCAAAATATATCAACTAGTTTTATAGAAAACGGACGTAAGCGGCGAAAAGGCGCCAATGACTCGGGCGCATCCAGTCCTCTGCCACATCGTTCAGTTTTCATACACGATATAATTACAGCGGATTTAGGATATTATTTTGAATGTATAATCGAGTCTATGTAACTGCAAGTTTTTAATTGACAGAAATAATTAATATAACTTTTTTTTTTTTTTTTTTTTTTAACATATATAAATCTGATTAATAAAGGATATGAATATGATAAATAATAATGAATTAGTCTCAGATTGCCACATTATCTAAACCTCACTTATGTTAACATAAACTGGTTACCTTGAAATGAAATAATAATGTTCTCATAGTAGTAGTTGGGTTACAGACACTGGCATCTGTTCATTCGCGAAATTTGAAATAAATGCATTTTCGCAAAGTATTGATTGTTACCAGATTTAAAAACAATCAAAATAAAAAAGATAAATAAATAGTTCTGTTTGTTCGTTGGTATGTAGAAATTATTCATAATACAATTTAGGAAGTATATACCTAACACAATTTATATATATATATATATATATATATATATATGTATATATATGTATATATATGATTAATTTAAAATTAAACCACTACTGGAGAGGAAAACCAATTAAAACATGTAAGTATTCATGCATCTAATGGTCAATAATCCACGAAGTTTTGGCCTTTTTCGGTATCTTGCATATAACTAAACATCAAAAAGTTTACTTTCTCTTTTATTAGAAGAAAGGGTATACTAATACAAATAAAATGAAATATTTGAAGTGGAAATCGGATTAGTTATTTAGCCAAATTCGGACATCAAAGAACGGTAATTTGTACCATTTCGGTGGAAACTCATGTTCCAACGCCTATAACACGACAACATGTACTCTAAATGAAAAATGTTATAGATAAAAGTTTTAGGACATTAAATTAAGCATAAAACTAGCCCATTTATTTTTAAATTAACTGATTACTAAGTAGAGATGCAAATGAAAACGTGAAAGTATTCGTAGTGCTTAATTCCTTCTTTTGTGAAGCCTAAGGGTATATGATAAAATATTCACAGAACTAACTATTTAGGTGGGTTTATTTTATGCTTCACTTAATGTTCTAAAACTTTTATCTGTAACATTTTTCATTTAGAGTATATATTATTAACAAAATTTCGAGTAAATAAAAAGAAAAATAAGAAATGAATGTGGAAAAATGTGTGACTTTGAGAAATGGCAATTACCAAAACACGTCAATTTCTAATATAAGTAAGTTGGTGGAGTCACCTGTGGTGTAGTGGTTAGCATATAACCTACCGTAGTAGAGGGCACGGGTTCGCGTCCCGAGGTTAGGAGGTAGGAGACAGGTCCGAAGTAGGATTTTTTAATGGAAGTAAAAAATCCTTGTCTATGCCGTCCCTCGGATAGAACGTAAAATCGAGGTACCGAGCCTGTACGATGTCAGGTACTCGTTAAAGATCCCCATCCTAATTATACCTGGATAGGCAAAATTTAGGACTACCACTGTAGCATTGTCCGATTAGCCTTAGTGGTAAGAAGTGACGTTAAACAAACAAAGAACATAATTAAATTTTTATTTTTTTTTTGCTTTAAACGAAAAAGAACACGATGGGTGTTTTCTAATATTACGGTCAAACTAAACCTCCAAGTTCTAATTCTAACTGTTAAAATCTAAACAAACAAACAACAAGTTGGTAAGTGCGCATCGCAACACATTTTTTTATTTCCAGGCTTAATAAGAGACAATCAATTTCTTCATATAAAAAAAATCAAAGGTACTTTATAGGAAAATAAAAATTCTTTACCATTTAAGCCTTCTCAGAACATTTTTATGATGATGTATATTATATATATGTAGTTTATGTACATGCATATATATATATATATATATATATATACAAACTATTTGTAACCAATGAGGGGCTTGTCCAGCTCCGGTAAATTAGGAAGTATAACACCTTTTAGTCATCAATACTTTACAATATATATTTATACTTGTTTACGAGACTGTAACAGGTGTTGATGCATTGGTATCCTGACCAATTAGTGGGAGAGGAAATCAGTGAACCGTTCTCGACACATTTATAACAGTAGAAGTAAAAAAAAAAAAAAGAAAAAAAGTGTGGGTATATTCCCGGAACAAACTATCTGCTGTTAGTTGGAGTCGGGCCAGGCAGGGAGAGAGATCCAGTATTTTACGCCTCTTTGGATGTAATTAATTAAATAGGCTCAATATATGTTGCCATATGTCAATGTCACTCTGGTTCTAGCTTCTCAGGCTATCTTATTGTTCCTTGTTCTTCGGAGACTGCGAACACATCACCGAGGTACCCAGAGGGCGAAAAAACAGAAAAAAAAAGTAAAACAAAAAACAGAGACATATATATGTTGGTGACATTGGGATTTACAGCAAGCTTAGAGCCAAGTGGCAAAGCAGTAAGTTATAACTCACCATAAAAGCAAACTAAATTCCCTTGTCATTCGGATTTATTTTTTATCCAATAATTCTTTCTAAAAAAACAGTAACAAAAGGAATCTACTCTTAAAAAGTATAAAAACTAATACTATCTCTGCAGAATTTTTTTTTTTTTTTTTTCAAACTTCAATTCACACCTGTCACCCAGCGTGACAATCAGCGAATGTGTTGTTTATAATAATGAATGAACTTAAGGCATTTTGGGCATGATGAAAGGAAGGTGCCCAGCAGCACCTCTTTGTGGGCTTGATACCTTACGTGAGCAGGCATATCAGCCGTGGCCATGTTGTTAATTAGTGTATTGTTATCCATGTAATTTAACAAAAATCGTGAATAAAGAGTGTGTATGTGTTGTTCGATAGTAGGTTGTTGTAAGTTTGTATGTAGAGTTTTATTATTTACGTACCAGGGAGCGTTCGCTATGAGTCTGAAAATTTTTGATTGAAAAGTTTGTAATTTTCGTAAGTGCGTCCTCTTTGTTGAGCCGAAAATCTGTGAGGCGTATGTCCAAATGGGTTTAAGTAAGTAAGTTTATGTTCTATTTTTAATTTTGACGATTTAGAAAAAAAGAGAGAATAGTGTTTTCAGTCGTTTGTTAAGAGTCTGTCTTTTCATTTTTACGTGTGGGCCCCAAGTCATCCTTCTGTCGAACAGAAGTCACAGGAAGCGTACTGAGTCCGTCTGAGGTATTTGATTGTCTCCGATGTAAATTGGTGGGCATGTGTTGCATCGCAGTGTGTATGTTATACGTTGAGATTTGTTATGGTTTAATTTCATTTTCCAAAGTGAGTACCAATTTTGTAAATGTAATAAGTGATTTTGCAAATTTAGTGATGCCAATCTTGGGTCATTATGTACTGTTAAAATTGCAGTGTCATCGGCGTAGGTTGCAGTTAAAGTCTCAGAGTTTGTCGGTATGTCATGTGGGTATATAATGAATAGTATTGGAGCAAGTATTGACCCTTGTGGAACCCCTGCCGAGATTGGTCTGACTTACGAAGTCTCAATGCCTTGTCGGATAGAGAAAAATCTTTCGCAGAGGTACGATTGAAGTATCAGGTAATATGTGTGGGATAGAATGGTCTTGAGTTTGAAGAGAAGACCTTGGTGCCAAACTTTATCAAACGCCTGGGCGACATCCAGAAATACAACAGTTGCGTACTTTTTCTGCTCTAGTGCCCCAGAAATGAAGTCAGTTACTCTGTGTAGTTGATGTCTTGTTGAATGAAATGAGCGGAAACCAAATTAGTTTTAATTTTGATTTCAGTAAATATTATAACACTTACATGTGGGTTAAACAATTTTTACTAAACGGAAATAATAATTTACAATGTCACACAAAAATTAAAACAAAAATAATTAAACAGGTCACAAAAAGTATCACTCCATTTTAATATATTTACACAATGTTTTATGGTTAAATAAGGTGTCAACTATTAAAACAGATATTAACCCATAATTTCAATAGTTGACATACCGCCAGAATTGGCAAATAGTGTTCCATCTGGCGTTGTTTTATGAAAGTCTGATTCTGTATGTCTGTATGAATTTATAGCTACTGTGCTCTATCCATGGATCGTTGAGGGCAAAATTGCATTGCCAATTATCCTATTCCTTTTTGGACAAACGTCTCCTCTGACTCTCCCCACTTCCCGATTCTGCAAAGAACATGGGATACTTGTTATTAGTCACAGTCTATCAGAATGCTACACATTTCATCCAATCAATGAATGCGGCCATCTTTAATTGTCTAAAAGGGCTCTGGAAGAGTCAAGTTCATCCTTGGAGAGTCGAAAATTGTGCAAACCCAACATTAAAAAACACGAAACTTTGGCCAGTACTAAAATCTATTTATCATACTTACTTAACTGGGTGATCTTATTTTTCGTTTAAATATGATTTGATTTGTTTGTTAGTCTCATTTAAGCTTTTAGTGAATAAAATAATTAAATAGCGGAAATTTTATTTTGTTTCAATTGTGAATTTACTAGTTTATAAATAAATAAAATATTAATTTTTTTTTATTTTCTTATTACCTATTGAAAATTATAGGAAATCAAATATTAATGCATGTGTCAACTTTAAAACCATAAATGTCTCATAAACTTTCCAAACCTTTACATTTTGATGTGTCAACTATTGGTTTATTTTCATTTCATATTTTTTTTTTTTTTAAACAGTAATTGTAGACCATAGGATATTGTATTCCTAGTTTTCTAGAGGGACTGGCCTAACTAAATTCATAACAAAGATTATCCTAACAGCAATATATGGGGAAACAGTGTCGATAATTTTTTTTTCTTAAACTGTCAACTATTGTTAGTTACCCTACTACGGTTTTACGCCATTAAGCCCCAAAAAACAAGTTACCCTACTAGAACAGTTTGTTGCAATAGCTAGTCTAGAAATATTTAAAATCAAAGGTTTTGCGTTTTTGTTTTTTCTTTCACTTTACAAAATATTTATTAACAGATAATATTCACAATAAAATTTTGCCATATAAATGCCGAATAAAAATATTGATTATTTCTATCGAGGTAACCTACTTTCCTCAAAATATAATTTTTAACTGTCGTGGCATAGAGAATCAATCAATTTATATTAATTTAGCCATTTGTGTGGAGTAACCACCTATTTCTTAAATTATTTTAAATAATTTATTTTTGAAGAGAAAAGATTTGGCTCCGCCGGGAATCGAACCCGGGTCTTCCGCGTGACATGCGCGGTATGCTAACCATTATACCACGGAGTCGCTACTTATATACTAAATACGCTACTAATATTTTCTCTTCAAAAGTAAATTAATATAAAATAATTTAAAAATTGACGAACGTCAAGAGATGCCCAAAATTAGACAAGAATTGTCCATTTCCCGTAAATACTCCCAAAACTTGCGAGATCGTTGGAAGAGGTGTCAGTGAAGAGGGGGGATTTGGCACCGTTTGGAAGCGACTCCGTGGTGTAATGGTTAGCATACCGCGCATGTCACGCGGAAGACCCGGGTTCGATTCCCGGCGGAGCCAAATCTTTTCTCTTCAAAAATAAATTATTTAAAACAATCAATATATTTTTTTAAAAAGAGAAATTTTAATTTTTTTTTTGGACTTAATAAATAAATTAATAAAGTAAAATAAAGTGTTGGTCTCGAATGGGTTTCGATAGTGTCTAAACAGTATACGGGAACTTTATACGCTGTGTGAAATTTATTGAGACTTAATCGCGAAAATAGGCTAATTGTGAAATCAGCTCTAAATCTCTAGACCGCAGAGTGCGGTAACAGAACCCATCTGCCACCGAAATAATTTAATAAAATTTTCCCTTATAGCGTAGAGTTAGTTGCTCAATGGTCGAATATATCTTCCAGTTTAATTGCCCTGTTGGAACAGTTTGCGAACCAATTGAACCAATGGCATTTCCCTCCCTATGTGGGTCATAGGTTCGCAACCGGTCGGGCTAAGGAAGTTTTAATGCTTGTTTAAAAGAGGCCTAAATCACGGTGGGGGGGGGGTTAAGGCGCCCCCAGCGGAGGACTTTAAAACAGGTTGCGATACATATCTTAGTAGCTGAGATAAGCAGAACAGTTTTCCTTCTTACCTTTTATTTCTTTTTCTTTTTTTTTCCTTTTCCTAACCTCTTCCTTCCTTCCTTCAAGTAACTGTTTTATTTCCAAGTTTAAACAGATACTTATTCCCTGAGGGGTAAAGAGAAAGATTTATACATAAGTAAATGGCAAGATAAGGAACTTCGAGCACTCTATTTAAATTGGTTTATTTCCATTCTATTCCGACGGTTTTAGCTGGTCCGAACCGAATAATTTGCAATTTGTTTGTTTCTTATTTTTTACACTCATTTACCTATAGAATGAAATATATAGTAAGTGAAAGTATTGCGATCGTGAAAAATTTCGACTTCCGTTTTTCAGCGGAATTACTTAATCCCCTGAGTCCAAATAACCAGGCCCCACGAAATGGTCTGTGAGTGTGAACAGACCAGCTAAAAACTATAAACCGTACGAACCTGAAATTGGTTATTTGGTATATGTATTTTCCCGTGATGTGACAGCAAAAATTTCATCAAAATTAGTCAACCGGACGCACAGACTGTGCTTCGACCAATGGACAAAAATCCAAAAATCTTCTATTTATATTTTTCTTGCATTCACATTTAAAATGTTCCTAAAGATCTAAATGATTATAAATTATAATAATTACATCTATTTGTTAACTCAATTGCTATTAAAATTAAGAAATGTTTCGAAAAAAACAGTATTTATGAACACTTTCTCGTATTAGTTTAGAAGGTATAAGGATTTTAGATCGAAGGTAAATACTAGATGTAAACATTGGCTTTGTCGAAATCTTTTCATTTAGTCTTCTTTTTGTTTAGATGAGGTATAATGTGAACTTTATTTTAAGTAAAAGTCGAAATTATTTTGGAGAATATAGCCAAGGGAAAGAAAAAATTTAGAATAAAAATCTATAAAGATAATCTGCGATAAGTTGCGACTTTGACTTAGACGATTTTTTTTTCAAATGAAATCAGGTACTCAGCGCTTGTTTGAAAATCAATTCGCATCAACAACAATTAGATTAGCCTTTCTACTTAGATACACTTTTACTCTTAAATCCATAGAAAATATTAATCTTTACTACAGTAAATTTACCAATATCAATAATTTTAAGCAGTGTCTGAAATTATGCCCTAATTTTAAATAATAAGTGTACCTACTATTTTTATTTACATATATTTAATTTGCATTTGGAAATTGTGCCAACCGCATTACACTATAAAAATAATATTTGACTTTTCAATTAAAAACAACTCTTATTTAATTTCTGAACTGAATTTTTATGAATGTGGCCTTAGAATTGGAGATTGATTTTAAAGATTGTGATATAAAATATTCACAAAAAGAAATAAATTACCTACAAAGAAAATCAAAACACAATGATGTTTCATTTGAACAATATTTAATATGTGATGGAACTATTAATAAGCTGACGGAAACAAGTTTAGATTTGTTCACCGAATTACACTTAAAAGATAATCTAAGGAGCGAATAATCAAGTATATCAGAATAATTCTTTTAGTTAATAATAATCTTTATTGCTTTAAAGGTTTTACAGCACCTTGTAGCAAGGAGTTTGTTTTTCAAACAAATATACAAAAACATTTTTATAAATAATAAAATCCATAAATATTAATATTATACATAGGTACAAAATTATATATTAATTATATTATCAATAATCTACGATTTCTTTATGATAATTTATCTGACTTTCATCAAAACAAAAATGAAACCTATAAAAATGACTGTAAATATTGACAATTTAAAAAAAAAAATAAATAAATAAATAAAATAAACATTTTATGACATGTTACATGACTATCTCCTTTAGTCAAACATTAAAAAACTTCTTATTTTTAAACTTTCTACAATGAAAATAAAAATATCTTTAAGTTTATTACAGTCCGTGATTGTTAGGATGTCCTGGAACATTTCTTTATTTGTTTTCTCAATGTTGCTGTATTTTATAAGAAATTGGTTTCTGAACGGATTTAAGATGGGACATGGTGTGAAAAAGTGTTGAAAATTGTCTGGTTCATTCTTGTTGCAAAGAGGACATGAGGATTTCGGATCAAAATTATAGAGTATTGAGTTTATTATGAGTCTCTGAAATTTGGAACCAGCTAATCGTACTTGTGAAATTAGTCTTATTTTATTTAGGTGGCATCGATATTTTATATAATCTTCACCTAAGGCAAGCGTTGATATGTTTCTATATATATCGCTAAATGAGGATTGTATTACTTTATCAATATCTTTGCTTAAAAGGTGGTTATCCATCCTTAGTACCAAATTGTTCATCTCTTTCAGAAGGACGTTTGTATCTTGAGCCTCCCTTATTTCCTTGGCTCCTATCGAGAATAGGGTATTTTTTACTTCAGTAGCCCAGTTATATGGTATAGCCTTCATTTTTTCCAACTCTCTCAGTCTTTTATAACATTGGAGTGGCAGTCTGTTTTCTGACATTGAGAGTACTTTGTGCCACCAGTTAAGCGTACGTTTAAATACCTTTAAATGCAAAGGTCTACAGCCTGTTTCAGTTCTGAGGTAAGAACTTGGGGTGGTTTTTGGAAGCTGAAGTATCTTTTTCAAAAATTTTAATTGCACTGTTTCCAGAATGTCAGAATTAGAAAGACCCCATACCTCACACCCGTACAAAAGTGTGCCAGATATTATGGATTCGAAGTGTTGAATTTTAGCTTGCCAGGAATCAGTTTTACTTCTGCATAATATTGAGAAGACTTTCGATAATGCTATGTGGCTTTTCGAAACTGCTGCTTTGGTGGCCTGGTTGAATTTGGCAGATTTAGAAAACATTATCCCTAAGTAAGTATATTCCTTTACGAACTTAATTTCCTCCCTATTATAGAACAATGTTTTCATATTTCTCTTACCTATCCTACCTTTATGAACTGGAAGAACGACAGTCTTGTTTGTGTTGACCTGTAGAAAATTGTTATCGCAATATTTCTTTAGGAGATTCAGTTTAAACTGAGCATCCTGTATGGATGTTGCGAATATTGCTATATCATCAGCATACATTAGTAGTAAAACATGATGTGATGAATTTATATAAATACCTTCAGCACCCTGGTCCATAAAAAACTGTATTAGGTCTCCTATGTATAGAGCGAAGAGAGATGGGCTTAGTTTTTCCCCTTGCAAAACTCCCTCTGTAATAGGGTATTCTTTTGATTTGCTAGAGTCTTCCTCTATGAACATTTTAGCATTCTTAAATAATTCTTTTAGTTATAATTTTCTTATTAAAATT